>ONZH01029759.1:0-682279 GCA_900303285.1 Rhinella marina
CAGTATCGAGTATCGTGATATTTTTGTACGTATCGGTATCGAACTCAAAATTCTGGTATCGTGACAACCCTACTGTAAGCCTGTAATCTGTGTAGGATAGGAATCCTCAAAATTCTTTTTAAAGACTAATTGATTCTGTGAAGAAAACTATACAGTATATGCTGTAAGCCTGTATTCTGTGCAGGATAGGAAGCCCCAACAGTCTTTTAAAAACTAATTGATTCTGTGAGAAAAATTCAGTATATGCTGTAAGCCTGTATTCTGTGCAGAGCTGTGCCTGGTACACCTTGTCCATCCACATAGCTCAAACTATACATCTGTAAACAGGTATATTCCTGTGCATGACTGTGCAGTGACTAGGGTATACATTTCATCAGCCTGCTATATACCTCACAGTCTATAGATACCGTGAAAAATAATTTTACCTGTGTATCTATATTGTCCGTTGAATTTCACTGATCTGTAATACATGGTGCAGTGAGTTGGGAAAAAAATTTCATCAGCCTGCTATATACCTCACAGTCTATAGATACCGTATTGATCTGTAGATTCCAGTTTTATTTGCGCAAACTGCGTAAATTTTTTTTTGGGATAGGTGTGAAAAATAATTTTACCTGCGTATCTATATTGTCCGTTGAATTTCACTGATCTGTAATACATGGTGCAGTGAGTTGGGAAAAAAATTTCATCAGCCTGCTATATACCTCACAGTCTGTAGATACCGCATTGAATCTTTACAATTATCATAATATAATACTGCTACTGTGCACATGGAGAACCCCAGGGTCAGGGGGAGAGGGGGAAGAGCTGGGAGAGGTGGAAGAGGTGGTCGTGGAGGGAGAGGTGGGAATCGTGGTGGTGCTGTGGTCAGCGATGATGACCGTGGTGTGCGTGGTGACACAGTGCCGGCTGCTGTGGGTACAGTGGAAACACGTAAGGTCAGGGTGCCTGGTCAACTCCAGAAGTTGGTAGGGCAGCGTCCTACAACTCTGACAGACCCCAAACAACAACAGGAGGTGGTTCAGTGGATTGCAGAGAGCACGTCCAGCCACGTTTCGTCTGCCCACTCATCCAGCCAGTCGACTTCTCTGAGCCAGGGTGTCTGTCCTCCAACTCGCCCTCCTTCTCCCAGCCAGAACCCTCTAGGGGTATGTCCCACGGACAAAATTTATCCATGGAACTCTTCAGCCACCACTTCCCTGATGTGCCAGTGGACGAGCTGCTATGCCCTGATTCTCAGGACCTTTTGCTGTCTCCGGGTTATGAGAGTGGGGAGTTAGCAGTGGCGTCTGAGGAGCTGGTGGAAGATGACGACGAGACACTGTTGTCGGAGGTAGTTGTCAGGGACGTCACTGTGGAGTCTGAGGAAGACCTGGGGGATGATGAGGGGACAGATCCTACTTGGGTGGATGAGGCAACTGGAGGCATTGGTTCAGACTGTGAGACGACATCAGCACCACAAGCTGTTGAGAGAGCCAGAGGGCTGTGACGAGGGAGAAGCCAGGGCCAAGTCACTACTTCCCCAAGTGCTCCTAGAGGTCACGCTCCAGCCTGTACTATGCGCCACTCCTTAGTTTGGGAGTACTTTAAGGATGATGAGGCCGATCCTCGCTTGGCGGTGTGCAAGCTGTGCCACATGTCAATGAGCAGGGGTTCAAAACGCAACAACCTGACCACTAGTAGCCTGCACAAACATTTGGAGAGAAAACACCCCACCAAATGGTTTGCACTTCTGTCAGCTGGTGACGTTGACACAGTTAGTCTAGCAACTGTGTCTCGTCCAAGCCAGGACGTTGCAGCCTCCAGCCCCGAAAGGACCCCTCCAGCTCCATCTCCCTCCCTCTCCTCCACTCATGTGTCAAAGTGCGGCGTTCAACTGTCTCTACCGCAGACATTTGAACGCAAGCGCAAGTACGCAGCCACCCACCCCCATGCGCAAGCTCTAAATGTGCACATCGCCAAGCTGATTAGTTTGGAAATGTTGCCGTACAGGCTTGCGGAGACAGAATCCTTTCGCAACCTTATGGAGGCGGCAGCCCCCCCGTTACTCTGTCCCCAGCCGACACTATTTTGCCCGATATGCCGTCCCCGCCCTGCACCGGCATGTGTCTGAGAACATCGCCCACGCTCTCAAAAACGCGGTTTGTGGTAAAGTTCACATGACCACAGATACGTGGACGAGTACCGGTGGCCAGGGACATTACATCTCCCTCATGGCACATTGGGTCAATCTGGTGGAGGCTGGGTCAGAGACCGATCGTGGGGCTGCACATGTGCTACCAGGGGCGTAGCTATAGGGGGTGCAGAGGTAGCAGTCGCTACCGGGCCCAGGAGCCTTAGGGGGCCCAAAGAACCTTGTGCCGCATAAGGAAAAACAATAGCACTGAGGGAAGGAGGGTTTAAGCTGAACTCTTGCACCAGGGCCCATGAGTCTTTAGCTACGGACCTGTGTGCTACCCACACCACGAATTGCGGGACATAGTTCCGTCTGTGTGTCTCCGGCACATTATGCCTCCACCTCCTCCAAAGTGGCAGTGATGCCCCAATCGTCAAGTTTCATTTCCTCGATGGCCAGCAGTTTCAGCACTGTGGTAGGGAAGCGGCAGCAGGCAGTCCTGAAACTGCTGAGCCTGGGGGATAAGAGGCACACGGCTGAAGAGCTCTTACAAGGCATCAGGGGGCAGACCAATGTGTGGCTGGCGCCGCTGAACTTTCAGCCAGGAATGGTGGTCTGCGATAATGGGCGTAACCTGGTGGTGGCTCTGCATCTTGGTGGGCTGACTCACGTGCCATGCATGGCCCACGTGCTCAACTTGGTGGTCAAGCGGTTCCTCAAGACCTACCCCCAGTTGAGTGAGTTGCTCACCAAGGTGTGGCACATATGCGCCCATTTTCGCAAGTCCACCACCGATGCCGTGACCCTCAGGACTGTGCAAGGGCGGCTACAACTCCCTGTTCACCGGCTGCTGTGTGACGTTCCCACGAGTTGGAATTTGACGTTACACATGCTAGCCAGGGTGTACCAACAACGCAGGGCAGTTGTAGACTGCCAGCTGATCCCCCGAGGTGGTAGTCAGGCCAGTCAGCTTCCTCATGTCTATGCTGAGGAGTGGATGGCTGGCATCTGCCAGGTCTTAGGTCCCTTTGAGGAGGCAACAGAGATGGTCAGTGGTGATGCACACATCATCAGTGTCACCATCCCTCTGTTGTGCCTCATCCAGAACTCCTTGAGGAACCTAAGATCTGAGGATTCAGCAGTGTCACAGGAGGTGGGGGAAGACAGTGACATTGAGAGCACCCTGTTGTCAGTTTCGCAGCGCGAAACTGAGGAGGAGGAGGCTGAGGAGGAGGAAGAAACTCTTGGGCACCATGCATCAGGGGGTGATTCCATGCTACCTGTTGAGCGGGTATGGGCTGAGGAGGATGAATTGGGGTCGGAGGAAGGGGGGGAGGAGGAGATGGAGAGTCCGCTAAGTGAGGAGGCTGAAGGCTTGCGTGTTGGCACAGTAGGGCACATGGCAGACTTTATGCTTGGCTGTCTTTGTCGTGATCCCCGGGTCAAGAGGATACTGTCCACCAATGACTGTTGGGTGTACACCCTCCTTGACCCACGCTACAAGGACAACTTTGCCCAACTTATACCCGTGGAGGAAAGGAGCACCCGAGTCACTTTCTACCACAAGGCCCTGGTTCAGAAACTGCTACAGACCTTTCAAGACCAGTTGACCAACAGAGGGCGGACTGCAGTGGCTGAAGTTGGAGAGGAGAGGAGGGGAGGGGGAAAGTCAGTGTAGGCGCCAAGGGCAGGGGTACACTATTCCATGCTTTTGCCAAGTTTCTTAAACCCCAGCAAGACAGTACGACACAGCCACAGGGCAGGCAGAGCAGGGCGGAACAGTACCGCAAGATGGTGAGGGAGTATGTCGTGGACCAGACCAACGTCCTGACCGATAACTCCACGCCATATAATTACTGGCTGGCCAAGCTGGACAGGTGGCCAGAACTTGCACAGTACGCTCTTGAGGTGCTTGCCTGCCCTGCTGCAAGTGTACTGTCTGAAAGGGTTTTTATTGCCGCCGGGGGTATCATTACGGACAAACGGACGCGCCTGTCCACCGACAACGCCGACATCCTCACGTTCATCAAGATGAACAGGTCATGGATATCCCCCCAGTTCTCATCCCCACCTCAGGCTACCTCCTAAATTGCTTGCTTTCCTCCTCCTCCTCCTCTTCATCTGAGTTGCATATGCAACAATTTTTCAGGAAAGTCATCCGGCTTCCTACTAACAATTTTTCAGGAAAGTCATCCGTCTTTCTACTAACAATTTTTCAGGAAAGTCATCCGGCTTTCTAAAAAGAATTTATCAGGAGTCATGCGGCTTTGTAACCAAATTTTTTATGAAAGGCCATGGGGTTCTATACACACAGTGCTGACGGAAGCCCATCAGCCTTTCTAAACACAATGCCCACTGCCTCTCCCAAGCGGTTGTGGTGCTGATGTTGCCTCACACTTAAAATTGATCTGTTACGCTCTCTTCCTTGGGCTGTCTGCGGAGAAGGCGGACCATCTGAACCGGTATCATGGCGGCTCTCCGGCCCCTCATTAAGCCCAGGATCGTCAAGAAGCGGGCGAAGAAGTTCATCCGCCACCAATCAGACGGTTATGTAAAGATTAAGCGTAACTGGCGTAAACCCAGAGGTATTGACAATAGAGCCCGCAGGAGGTTCAAGGGGCAGATCCTGATGCCCAACATTGGGTACGGTAGCAACAAGAAGACCAAACACATGCTGCCCACAGGGTTCCGCGAATTCCTGGTCCACAATGTCAAGGAGCTCGAGGTTCTGTTGATGAGCAACAAGTCCTTCTGTGCAGAAATCGCCCACAACGTCTCCATTGTGGAGAGAGCGGCACAGCTCGCCATCAAAGTGACGAACCCCAACGCCAGACTGTGCAGCGAAGAAAACGAATAAATATCTCTGTGGTTATTTGTGCTAAATAAAAGTTAAATAAACACACAAAAAAAAAATTGATCTGTTCCTGTGTCTGATCCACCCAAGTTGAATCTGTCCCATCATGAGAAAGTCCCCCCAAGGAGTCCCCACTGTAACTTGCTTCACTTTCAACTACCTCATCCCCCGACACCTGTGTCTCGCCATTGTCCACCACCTCCTCAGACAACACTGGTAAATCCCCACTGTCAGCACACTGAGACTGCAAAAGGTCTTGCGAATTGGGGCAGAGAATGTTCTGGGGTAGCACATCAGAGAAGGGGTGACTATGGGGTTCCAGGGAGTACGTGACCACATGCAATCTCCATCCAAAAAGTCATACTGAGGCTCACCACCATGCTTTACACTGCAATCTTATTGAAAGACAGACAATCAGGGGTTCACCGCCAGGTTGTCAGGCAGCATTTTTAAGTGGGTCACCATTACCGTGTCCCTGAAAATTGCCTTGGGGTCATCACCAGACTATTGGCCAGATTTAGAAAAAATGGTGCAATTAGGGAGCCTCAGAGGCATCCCTACATGCTGCCCCTGGTGTTTCCTATCCATTTCCAAGGTGTTTCCATCTTTTTCTGAGGTTTTCACATGTTGGGGCAAACTTGACTGTGCAGAACCTTTGGCCCCTGCAAAAATATTCGGGTCTCCCATAGACTTTAATGGGATTCGGGATTCGGCTCGAACCCACGAATCCCGCGGAAAATTCGGGCCGAATCCCCGAATATTTTAGGATTCGATCAACTCTAATCACCACACATCACATGCAATTTCCCCTCACATCACACACTATTTCACCACACTTCATAGACACCCTTCCCTATACACTACACACATTATCTTCACTACACACTTATGTACACATACACACATATACACATCACACATACTACTCTGTCCACACCCCATTTGCACCCTTTCCCCATATATCACATAGACTACCTTCTTCATTACATCACATATCTTATATACATACACATTTACCCCATACATCACATACAAGATACATTATAATTCCCAGTTGCATATTCCAATATAATTTTACAAAACACATTTGTCTCCTCTACATCTTTATTTGTCTGTTTTATGCCTCCTCATCTATTTGTCCACACCTTCCCTTCATCAACATGTCTCCTACATCCTCAGTGAGACTCCTCTGAGTCTCACGATCACACATACTGAAGCGCCCGAGAGCTCGCGATAGCGAGCGGGATTTCGTGCATTTCCATCTCCTGTCAGGCCCATATAGACGATGCGTTCGGCGTCTCTCCTCCACATGCCTCCAGTCTTCCCCGCAGTGCCTACATGCTGTGCCATGGGGCCCACCCAGTTTACCTCTTTTTCTACCACCTGGTAAGTCTCTACAGCCGGCGCTGGTGTTGCGGCCCCTATCACCTCACTATTTTACTGTGACTGCATTCTGCCTCCATGTATTTTGCTTCCATGCCTTCAGTTAACCTCTAGGCTACCTTTGCCTATACATTGGGCCATTATTCACCTATATATTTATTTGCCTCTATTCCTTCAGGCACCTTGCCTTTAGATAGCCTTCATGCTACTTTTGCCTATACACTGGGCCATTATTCACCTATATATCTATATACCACACTGCTACCTTACCCTATATGGTCCCCACCTATTACTACATCCTTGTTATTATTAACCCATGCTTTCCAATGCATATATGTACCTCTGTTACTAGAGATGAGCGAATCTATTCGCCGCTTCGTATATTCATAAGGAATCCTCCTTATTTCTTACTCTGAAGCGAATCCGGATTTATTCAGATTCCATTTGTACGATTCTTAAATGTTCTTAAAATTTTGAACTCTAACGCTACGTACACTACGTATGCCATGTACGCATTCTTCTTGCCCCCCAGCCACCTGAAACGGGAAAGTGAAGATGCTCCCACCTCAGAAGCGGGAAAACCAGCCCAGCCCACTGGGAACTATCTGCAAGTATAGGGAGTGAAGACTCCTCCTTCATTGCTCTGCCCTCCTCTCCAGTTCAAGCCAGCGGTGAACAAGACAGCATGGTGAAACAACTATGCCCAAAGTGGGGAGAGATGGTGTGGGGTACCAAGCCCGAACCAACGGAGAGGCCCGAGGATATCAGTGTGGCACAAGTGATCTGGGCACCAGAGGTGTCCGCAGTGCCGGCTGGTGTGGCGGAGGCGGCTGGAGTGTCCACTCCGCCGCCCAGGAGGAGAACACCTTCCATGCGGCAGAATCCCATTGTGCCTGCATCAGTGACGGCCCACGCCCAGACCCTATGGGACTATAAGAAAGCGGTGGAGGACTGGGTCATCCAAGTGCTTGACTGTCCGAGGCCGGGAGACCCTACACTGGAACGGCGTAAAGGAACCATCCTCTGGTGTTCAGTGGAGTGAGGCAGTGGCTTCCTTGCGGACGACGAGGACAGCAGGGGGTACTTCGTGGGCCGCAGGTCTGTGAAACGTTCTTACCTGCCCCAAGCCTGTCACAGCCTATACGTGGGGGATCAGGTAGAATATGGCCCCTTTGCTACTGGGGTAACGTTATTGTCAAAGCCCCTGGTACCTGCATCGCCAGCCGAGACATGGCTGGATGATACAGCAGCCGCAGTATGCGTGCGCTGCCTACAAGTCACCAGATGGTACCCTCCATTTCAGAGAGAAGCCACAACCGGAGCCTCTGATCCCTGGATTGCCACCACCACCACAGTCCTTTCACCTGGATCAGCTGATTACATCATCCTTCACTTTCCAGCCCACGGTGATCCAGTACCAGCTACCATGGAAAATGAAGTCAGCAGCAGCCAGGGTAGCTGGCAGTTCTTCCTTGGGTGCAGCCTTGCCTGAACCCCTGCAGCCAGAAGTCCTTACCTCTGCTGCCGCGGCAGGAGGATCCGGAAAGGTGAAGGTTCAAGTGGCAGCAGCGCTAACCAGTGTGACCACCACCCGGTCAAGTCCAAATTCTAGCAGCAGAGTGCAGTGGAGCTCTACCATGGAAGCCAGAGTGGCCTACAGGAGGCAGGAGCGTCCTCTAATGTCATTTAGCAGCAGTAGCAGCGAAGAGGATTTCAGGTCCCTTATCTGAGGAACCCTTCTACAACTGGCTGTTTCTGTCTGGCTGATTTAAAGGACACCTCATGGTCTGGACCTCTGGGCGCCACAACATGGACTGCACCTGTTTGGATTACAAAATTACCTCACGTGGATTACAACTGAATTTTGGAATATGTGTTCCAGTGTTGAGGAGAGACTCAAACGTATATCTGAGCCTATTATGCTTGCAAATGTGAAATTGATTGCGCTAACATATTTGCATAATTATGTCTTTGCAGTATTTTAGCAATAATGTTTTTACAGGTTCAGCAATGTTCAAGCACTTTAGCCCATTGTGTGTATTCTATTTCAGGTACTGCAATGTGTCCTATTATGCACTTAATGTATGGTGTGTTTGGTAAATTATGCACTTACCTGGATAGCTAGCACCTTACTTTTCTAGCTCATATGGACTGCCTCTGAGGACTGTACGCCACTGCCTAGCGTCGTGCATGCGTGCGTATGACGCAATTGCGAGTCAATAGTACACTAAGGATTCGTACGCACTTTTTACGCTAATGCTTACATATTCAGTTCAGTAGTGTACTTTTAATAACGCTTAGACTGTATGTTCGTAATTTGTGCAGGAATGTTCGCAAAACATTGATTATTTTTTAACGCAACTTCGACCAAATAAATTCGTATTAAGAAAGGAATCTTTTTATAAATTTGTCGATTTATCGCCAAAGTGAATTTTTGAAAATTCGCTCATCTCTATCTATTACACTACTATGTACTAGCTTTGGTCATCTAATGTTGCATGGGCCACAACTGTGATGTACTTCTTTTATGCAGGCTATTCCTGTTTCCCAAAAAATTCCCCCCCCCCTATATATGTAGTATTAGTATTCATCCCACTTCCATTCTGAATAATGTATCCTTTCATTAATGTTTTCTCTTTTCTTATAGTGACTTTTGTGACCAGGGTCCATCCAGGGCCGAAACGTCAAGAGAAATAGTCACAATTCTAATATTGGCAAATATTACCTCTTTTTGCTTTACTTTTGGAGGACTTTTTAAAAATAAATAACCTTTTTTTGCATACAACCCTTGAGTGTGCTGTGGTTTTCTTCATTACTTATGTTTGGATTATATCCTCGATTTTTGGACAGTGAGTGCAGCCCCAAAAATGTCTTTGTTTACATAAAAAGTGATCCACCCAATGGGTAAACCTAGATTTTATTGCTGATTCAAATCCAATAAACATCGTTACACAGTACAAGCTTGTGTGTTTCTTGACGTTAACTGCATCCTTAGGAGCCATTCAGACGGCCGTAGTATTGCGCATCCGCAAAAATGTAGTCCCAATATTAAATGTGCCTGTGATTGATGCCTTTATCTCTGTGGTCAATAATGATATTGAATATATCAAATATATCATATTGATGCTATCAATCAATTGAAACTGGACCATGGCTAGATGGTTAAACCAGCCAACAAAGACAGGGCAACTGTTGTTATGGACACCAATATTGCTGAGACACGCTGCCAACTTAGTGATACTTCTGCATTTATTCTATAAGATTCTGCATCCAATACGTCTGATTTTTTTTTATTCAAAATTCAGGATGTGGACCTGTCAGGTTGGAGTGATGTCATTTTGGCATCGTTCTATGTGACAATTCTATATACCTCTATTGACCACAACATGGGTCTAAAGGGGGTTGAGGACAAGCTAGGGTCCTCTACTTTCTCTCTTGAGGCACAATACTTTTTTATTTTTATTGGCTATTATGTTACGATGTAACTATTTTCTGTTTCAAGATGAAGTATATGTTCAGTAGAGAGGCGTGCCCATGAATTCTAATGTGGCCCCAACTTATGCAAATATTTATATGCGACATTTGGAGGAAGATGTCATCTATGTTTCCCAGTTTCCCACCACTTTGCACATCTAGCGAGGTGGAGGTGCTACATAGATGACGTCTTGCTCATCCGGCTTGGTATACGTGAGTCATTTCTTGATTTTCATGAGTTTCTGAATGGAATTGATCCTAAAGTTAAAGTTACATTGGTCCACTTGCCCAGTCGGTTACAATTTCTAGACACCACTGTCATTTTCTTGGATGGCCTGTTACAAACAGAATTGTATTTGAAGCCAACAGATAGAAATCCCCTGTTACAATATAAAAGTTGTCATCCAAGAAATATGGTTATACAGTACACCTACCTCATAGTCATTTTTTGCATGCAAAATGGATTGTCTCCAATGAAGAATCTCTTATACTAGATGACATGGTTTGTAAATGTCAGCGGATGGGATATCCTAACCCTCTTCTGCAATTACATAAATCTAGAGTCCTAGACCTAGATAGATCAGTTTCTTTACAAAGGCCAAGGACACCACTTTTTTTCATATCGTAAATCAAGGAATTTGAGAGACCAACTTTTGTCTACTGATACTCAACCCAGTAATGTTTCAAAGCAAACTTTTCTGACAAAACATAAATTGGGATGCTTTCCATGCCTAAGCTGTGTGAACTGTCATCTCGTGATCAAGGGAGACAGTTTTTCACATCCAGACACGACTGAGAGCTTCCAAATTAAACATTTTTTGACCTGCGACTCTGATCATGTCATTTATCTACTCTCTTGCCCTTTACTTGTGGTATGTAGGGGAAACATCCCTTGAGCTCAAACCCAATTTAATCAGCATTGTTATACCATAAAAAAGAACGTTTGGACCTACCGGTTCCAAAACATTTTGTAGAGTTTAAGTATAACGAGCATCAATTACGTTTCCATATTATTGATCATGTGCCACCTCTCAGAAGAGGTGGAGATAGGTAAGCAATTTTAAGTAGGAAAGAATTGCAATGGATCCACAGATTAAGTACCCTCAAACCTAAGGGGTTAAATGTTGACTTTAAACTTGGTGTGTTATTGTGAATGGTGACTTGCCCCAACCCCCCCATGGGTCCTCTATAGATTCTCTTGTATATAGTGGGTTAATTATTTATAGTTACAGTGGGGAAAAAAGTATTTAGTCAGCCACCAACTGTGCAAGTTCTCGAACTTAAAAAGATGAGAGAGGCCTGTAATTGACATCATAGGTAGACCTCAACTATAAGAGACAAAATGAGAAAACAAATCCAGAAAATCACATTTGGTCACCTACAAACAAGCAAGATTTCTGGCTCTCACGGACCTGTAACTTCTTCTTTAAGAGGCTCCTCTGTCCTCCACTCTTTACCTGTAGTAATGGCACCTGTTTGAACTTGTTTTCAGTATAAAAGACACCTGTCCACAACCTCAAACAGTCACACTCCAAACTCCACTATGGTGAAGACCAAAGAGCTGTCGAAGGACACCAGAAACAAAATTGTAGACCTGCACCAGGCTGGGAAGACTGAATCTGCAATAGGCTGCAATAGGCAAGCAGCTTGGTGTGAAGAAATCAACTGTGGGAGCAATAATTAGAAAATGGAAGACATACAAGACCACTGATAATCTCCACGCAAGATCTCACCCCGTGGGGTCAAAATGATCACAAGAACTGTGAGCAAAAATCCCAGAACCACGGGGGGGGGGGGACCAACATAACAAAGGCTACAGTCAGTAACACACTATGCCCCAGGGACTCAGATCCTGCAGTGCCAGACGTGTCCCCCTGCTTAAGCCAGTACATATCCGGGCCCGTCTGAAGTTTGCTAGAGAGCATTTGGATGTTCCAGAAGAGTATTGGGAGAATGTCATATGGTCAGATGAAACCAAAGTAGAACTGTTTGGTAGAAACACAACTCGTCATGTTTGAAGGAGAGTGAATGCAGAGTTGCATCAAAAGAACACCATACCTACTGTGAAGCATGGGGGTGGCAACATCATGCTTTGGGGCTGTTTCTCTGCAAAGGGACCAGGACGACTGATCCGTGTACATGAAAGAATGAATGGGGCCATGTATCGTGAGATTTTGAGTGCAAATCTCCTTCCATCAGCAAGGGCATTGAAGATGAAACGTGGCTGGGACTTTCAGTATGACAATGATCCCAAGCACACCGCCAGGGCAACAAAGGAGTGGCTTCATAAGAATCATTTCAAGGTCCTGGAGTGGCCTAGCCAGTCTCCAGATCTCAACCCCATAGAAAACCTTTGGAGGGAGTTGAAAGTCTGTGTTGCCCAGCGACAGCCCCAAAACATCACTGCTCTAGAGAAGATCTGCATGGAGGAATGGGCCAACATACCAGCAACAGTGTGTGCCAACCTTGTGAAGACTTACAGAAAACGTTTGACCTCTGTTATTGCCAACAAAGGATATATAACAAAGTATTGAGATGAACTTTTGTTATTGACCAAATACTTATTTTCCACCATAATTTGCAAATCAATTCTTTAAAAATCAGACAATGTGATTTTCTGGATTTGTTTTATCATTTTTTTCTCTCATGGTTGAGGTCTACCTATGATGTCTATTACAGGCCTCTCTTATCTTTTAAGTGGGAGAACTTGCACAATTGGTAGCTGACTAAATACTTTTTTCCCCACTGTAGATATATGAGATACACAATACTCATTCTTGCTTTTTCTTCTTTTTTCAGTGCCTGATCCTGGTGGTGAACAAGAACACAACATATGACTCGCCCGGAGAACCTTCTTTTTAGAATCTTCTTTTTAGTGTCATGATGACATGTTTTTTTATTTCAATTATTTTTCAGTTTTTATCTTTTGTTATTGGGCGGCCGGGTAAAGGTTGCCGAGAGAGGTAAAGGAATATAAGTGTTTGGCAGTTTCACTTCTCCCTTTTTCTTTTTAGCAATAATCTTTGGTTATTATCATTGGGTGATGGTGACACTGCTTGTCTGATTCTCTTGTTTGAGGAGTGGGTATAAGGGGGCTACAAGAAAGGCCCCTCCAAGTTTGTGGGTGTTCCCTGTTGGTGCTTCCCCTTTGGCAGGTCGGCGCATGCTCCAAGATTGGGGTATAAGCCCTCTGGCCTCCATTCCCTCGGTGACATTTAGGAAGTATGAGGACACCTAAATTACCTGGTTATGTGGCCGCTTCTGTGCCTCAGGAGATCCCCGATTGATCTTGTATCTTAAGATTCTAAGTGAGATGACCATGTAATATCTTTGTATATATACTGATTTATCTGGAAGTTCGCCCACTTAAAAGATAGTGATGCTAGTTTGTTTTTAACATATTGTGCCTGCTCATTGTTTGTTATGATTTGGACTCAGTATTCCGTTTTCTAATATCATATGTCATATATTTTACTACAAGCAGGGGCGGACTGGGAACTTAAAGTGGCCCTGGAAAAAATATTAAAAGAGGCCCCATTTTTGTAGTTGGGTCCAAATTGATGGAAGGCGAGGCCAGCAATACCATATTGTGGCACATTATATCACCCCAACAGAGCCAAATACTACAGTCCATCACTAAATACATCTCCAAAAACTTCTACTGGCCGGCTGTGAGGAAGGCCGAGGCGGCCCCATGGGCATCGGCCCACCGGGAAATTTCCCTGTAAGGTCTATGGCCAATCCGCCCCTGACTACATGCATGTATCGCACATACTGTTCCTCTGGTACTGCAGCAAACTCTGACATGCACTGACCCTCATGCAAGGCAGAGATATAGGGTTGTTTGTGCTTTAATGAATTACCCCTGGTGAGTCCGTCTTTTGTTTATCATAGAGCTCTGTTAACACATGGTCATTCACAGATTATTATTAAACTATAGAGGACCTCTGCCGTACATATAGGGCGCTGGGGGCCGTGACTTAAGGCCCAGCGCCGGATCAGCGGCACAGACCTGACAGTCACTGACAGTCAGGCCCCTGCTGCATACGCTGGCATCAATGAAAACGCAGATGTTGGCCCCTGCTTAACCCCTTGTATGCCGCGGTCAAAGCTGACCGTGGCATGCAGGGGGTTTGCGGAGGCTACAGGTTCCTTCCTTATCCCCATTGGGTCCTTGCACTGCAGACAGATGCCTTCCATAGGCATCGGGCTTGCCTTCTACAGAAGCCTGTGAGATCCAGGCTGGGTCTCATAGGCTCTCTGTCAGTGTAAAAGCTGACAGGCAATGTATTACAATCAGAGGCGTAGCTAGAGGTTCAGCACAGGGGGGGGCGAAACATACTTGAGTGGGCCCCCCACTTAGTGGCTTCCCAAACGCACATTTCCAACTTCACAGGCACATACTACTAGTTCTGGTTATAATATTGTATTAGAAAGATGACTGTATAAACTGCTAGATCACCTATGCTGTTAAGTACAGTACAATAGACTTTCTACATACCCTAGTCTAAATACTCTACCACATAATGCAGTAAAATATAGGATTAATGGGAGTAAAAAACAAGAGGACTCCTATGTTAAAGGAAACCTGTCCCCAGTTTTTATATCACTAAACTAACAGTCCCCTGCCCCCATCAGACCTCAGATCAGCGTATTGTGCCCCATCAGACCTCAGATCAGCAGAATGTGCCCCTATCAGACCTCAGATCAGCGTATTGTACCCCCATCAAACCTCAGATCAGCAGAATGTGCTCCCATTAGTCCTCACATCAGCCTACTATGCCCCCATCAGACCTCAGATCAGCCTACTGTGCCCCCATCAGACCTCAGATCAGCGTTTTGTGCCCCATCAGACCTCAGATCAGCATATTGTGCCCCCATGAGACCTCAGATCAGCAGAATTTGCCCCCATCAGACCTCACATCAGCCTACTGTGCCCCATCAGACCTCAGATCAGCGTATTCTACCCCCATCAGACCTCAGATCAGCAGAATGTGCCCCCATCAGTCCTCACATCACCCTACTGTGCCCCCATCAGACCTCAGATCAGCGTATTGTGCCTCCATCAGACCTCAGATCAGCGTATTGTGCCCCCATCAGACCTCAGATCAGCGTATTGTGCCCCCATCAGTCCTCACATCACCCTACTGTGCCCCCATCAGACCTCAGATCAGCGTATTGTGCCTCCATCAGACCTCAGATCAGCGTATTGTGCCCCCATCAGACCTCAGATCAGCGTATTGTGCCCCCATCAGACCTCACATCAGCCTACTTTGCCCCATCAGACCTCAGATCAGCGTATTGTACCCATCAGACCTCATATCAGCAGAATGTTCCCCCATCAGTCCTCACATCACCCTACTGTACCCCCATCAGACCTCAGATCAGCGTATTGTGCCTCCATCAGACCTCATATCAGCGTATTGTGCCCCATCAGACCTCAGATCAGTGTATTGTGCCCCCATCAGACCTCAGATCAGCGTATTGTGCCTCCATCAGACCTCATATCAGCGTATTGTGCCCCATCAGACCTCAGATCAGTGTATTGTGCCCCCATCAGACCTCAGATCAGCATATTGTGCCCCCATCAGACCTCAGATCAGCAGAATTTGCCCCCATCAGACCTCACATCACCCTACTGTGCCCCCATCAGACCTCACATCAGCATATTGTGCCCCCATTAGACCTCACATCAGCCTACTGTGGCCCATCAGACCTCAGATCAGCGTATTGTGCCCCATCAGACCTCACATCAGCCTACTGTGCCCCCATCAGACCTCAGATCAGCGTATTGTGCCCCCATCAGACCTCAGATCAGCGTATTGTACCCCCATCAAACCTCAGATCAGCAGAATGTGCCCCCATTAGTCCTCACATCAGCCTACTATGCCCCCATCAGACCTCAGATCAGCAGAATGTTCCCCCATCAGACCTCACATCAGCCTACTGTGCCCCATCAGACCTCAGATCAGCGTATTGTGCCCCATCAGACCTCACATCAGCCTACTGTGCCCCCATCAGACCTCAGATCAGTGTATTGTGCCCCCATCAGACCTCAGATCAGCGTATTGTACCCCCATCAAACCTCAGATCAGCAGAATGTGCCCCCATTAGTCCTCACATCAGCCTACTATGCCCCCATCAGACCTCAGATCAGCAGAATGTTCCCCCATCAGACCTCACATCAGCCTACTTTGCCCCATCAGACCTCAGATCAGCGTATTGTGCCCCATCAGACCTCAGATCAGCCTACTGTGCCCCATCAGACCTCAGATCAGTGTATTGTGCCCCCATCAGACCTCAGATCAGTGTATTGTGCCCCATCAGACCTCACATCAGTCTATTGTGCCCCCATCAGACCTCACATCAGCCTACTGTGCCCCCATCAGACCTCAGATCAGCGTATTGTGCCCCCATCAGACCTCAGATCAGCGTATTGTACCCCCATCAAACCTCAGATCAGCAGAATGTGCCCCCATTAGTCCTCACATCAGCCTACTATGCCCCCATCAGACCTCAGATCAGCAGAATGTTCCCCCATCAGACCTCAGATCAGCCTACTTTGCCCCATCAGACCTCAGATCAGCGTATTGTGCCCCATCAGACCTCACATCAGCCTACTGTGCCCCATCAGACCTCAGATCAGTGTATTGTGCCCCCATCAGACCTCAGATCAGTGTATTGTGCCCCATCAGACCTCACATCAGTCTATTGTGCCCCCATCAGACCTCAGATCAGCAGAATGTGCCCCCATCAGTCCTCACATCACCCTACTGTGCCCCCATCAGACCTCAGATCAGCGAATTGTGCCTCCATCAGACCTCAGATCAGCGTATTGTACCCCCATCAGACCTCAGATCAGCGTATTGTGCCCCCATCAGACCTCACATCAGCCTACTGTGCCCCATCAGACCTCAGATCAGCGTACTGTGCCCCATCAGACCTCACATCAGCCTACTGTGCCCCCATCAGACCTCAGATCAGTGTATTGTGCCCCCATCAGACCTCAGATCAGCATATTGTGCCCCCATCAGACCTCAGATCAGCGTATTGTGCCCCCATCAGACCTCAGATCAGTGTATTGTGCCCCCATCAGACCTCAGATCAGTGTATTTTGCCCCCATCAGACCTCAGATCAGTGTATTGTGCCCCCATCAGACCTCAGATCAGCGTATTGTGCCCCCATCAGACCTCAGATCAGCGTATTGTGTCCCCATCAGACCTCAGATCAGCCCACCCAGCCACATAAGATTAAAATAAACCTTTCTCACCTGTCCCGCGCTGCGGCTGCCCTACGGTTCGGCGCTCCACTGTCTTCCCTGGCCGGCGCGCACTATGACCTGATGCTGCGTGCAGCGTCAGGTCATAGTGCGCACCGGCCAGGGACACAGTGGAGCGCCGGACCGGATGGCAGCCGCAGCGCGGCACAGGTGAGAAAGGTTTTTTATTGTAATCTTATGTGGCTGGGTGGGCTGATCTGAGGTCTGATGGGGGTCCCTAAATACAAGTGAGCACTTCCATAATGGAAACGCTCACTTGTATTCGCCTGTTAGTCGTCCTTGCTGGGCCCCCCCTGAGTCACTGGGCCCCCCCTGAGTCACTGGGCCCGGAGCCGTCGCCCCCTCTGCCCCCCCCGGTAGCTACGCCTCTGATTACAATACAGATGTATTGTAATGCATTGCAGAGGGGATCAGACCCCCAAAAGTCTCAGAGTGGGACAAAAATAAAAAGTGAAAAAAAGGGATTTTCATAATAAAAAAAATAAAGTTTTAAGTAAAAAAAAGCCCCTTTCCCATAATAAAACACATATAAAATTGTAAAAAAAAAAAAGAAAAACAGACATATTAGGTATCTCCATGTCCATAACAACCTGCTCTACAGGGTGAAAATGCTGAACAGTTTCTCGTGCCCTAGGCATATCATAGGCTGGTATTAGATCTGGCCAACCAACAAGTTTTAGCCTGGGGCTACAGAAAACCCAGGACCGTATACTGCAGCGGTTTTACTGGCCCAGTTTGTTCAGGGAGGTGGAAGGGTTTTGTAGGTCTTGCCTGACCTGCCAGATAACTAGCCCGCAGCCACACTTCCATAGTCCCCTAGTACCTCTCCCGATTATTGAGGTACCCTTCAAGAGAATCTGCATGGACCGCGCAGGAACAGTACCTAAGTTCGCTAAAGGGTCCCCAACACATCTTAGTCCTGTGCCACAGTGTCATACATCTGCCAAACTCATAGCTAAGGAGTTAATGGAGATGTTTTCCCGAGTAGGAATACCTAAAGAGGTTCTGACAGACTAGGGAAACCTTTCATGTCGAAGGTCATGAGGGAACTGTGTAAATTGCTGGGCATAAAACAATTACGTAGTCCTTTTACCATCCACAAAACAACGGTCTGGAGGACAGATTTATCTAAACGTTAAAAAATATGCTAAAAAGAGTGGTAGCCAAAGATGGGAGTGACTGGGACCTCCTTCTGCCCTATCTAATGTTCGCAGTGCAGGAGGTGCCCCAGGACTCTACCGGGTTCTCGCCCTTCAAACTGCTATATGGCAGACATTCCCTGGGGGGCTGCTGGACGTGGCAAGGAGGCATGGGAACAACAGCCCACACTGCATAAGAGTGTCGTTGAATAGGTCACCAAAATGCAAGAGCGGATAGAGACAGGGATGCCACAGGTTAGGGAGAATATGTGGGCAGCTCAGCTACCCAGAGTCGGGTCTATAATTGAGCAGCTCAGGTCTGGAACTTTAACCCGGGAGACTGGGTCTTCTTTTTGATTCTATTGGATCTGGTGCTGCCATTTTTCATATATATACAGTACAGACCAAAAGTTTGGACACACCTTCTCATTCAAAGAGTTTTCTGTATTTTCATGACTATGAAAATTGTACATTCACACTGAAGGCATCAAAACTATGAATTAACACATGTGGAATTATATACTTAACAAAAAAGTGTGAAACAACTGTAAATATGTCTTATATTCTAGGTTCTTCAAAGTAGCCACCTTTTGCTTTGATAACTGCTTTACACACTCTTGGCATTCTCTTGATGAGCTTTAAGAGGTAGTCACCTGAAATGGTTTTCACTTTATAGGTGTGCCCTGTCAGGTTTAATAAATGGGATTTCTTGCCTTATAAATGGGGTTGGGACCGTGCGTTGTGTTGGGCAGAAGTCAGGTGGATACACAGCTGATAGTCCTACTGAATAGACTGTTAGAATTTATATTATGGCAAGAAAAAAGCAGCTAAGTAAAGAAAAACGAGTGGCCATCATTACTTTAAGAAATGAAGGTCAGTCAGTCCGAAAAATTGGGAAAACTTTGAAAGTGTCCCCAAGTGCAGTCGCAAAAACCATCAAGCGCTACAAAGAAACTGGCTCACATGAGGACCACCCCAGGAAAGGAAGACCAAGAGTCACCTCTGCTGCGGAGGATAAGTTCATCCGAGTCACCAGCCTCAGAAATCGCAGGTTAACAGCAGCTCAGATTAGAGACCAGGTCAATGCCACACAGAGTTCTAGCAGCAGACACATCTCTACAACAACTGTTAAGAGGAGACTGTGTGCAGCAGGCCTTCATGGTAAAATAGCTGCTAGGAAACCACTGCTAAGGACAGGCAACAAGCAGAAGAGACTTGTTTGGGCTAAAGAACACAAGGAATGGACATTAGACCAGTGGAAATCTGTGCTTTGGTCTGATGAGTCCAAATTTGAGATCTTTGGATCCAACCACCGTGTCTTTGTGCGACGCAGAAAAGGTGAACGGATGGACTCTACATGCCTGGTTCCCACCGTGAAGCATGGAGGAGGAGGTGTCATGGTGTGGGGGTGCTTTGCTGGTGACACTGTTGGGGATTTATTGAAAATTGAAGGCATACTGAACCAGCATGGCTTCCACAGCATCTTGCAGCGGCATGCTATTCCATCCGGTTTGTGTTTGGTTGGACCATCATTTATTTATCAACAGGACAATGACCCCAAACACACCTCCAGGCTGTGTAAGGGCTATTTGACCAAGAAGGAGAGTGATGGGGTGCTACGCCAGATGACCTGGCCTCCACAGTCACCAGACCTGAAACCCAATCGAGATGGTTTGGGGTGAGCTGGACCGCAGATTGAAGGCAAAAGGGCCAACAAGTGCTTAGCATCTATGGGAACTCCTTCAAGACTGTTGGAATACCATTTCAGGTGACTACCTCTTGAAGCTCATCAAGAGAATGCCAAGAGTGTGCAAAGCAGTAATCTAAGTAAAAGGTGGCTACTTTGAAGAACCTAGAATATAAGACATATTTTCAGTTGTTTCACACTTTTTTGTTAAGTATATAATTCCACATGTGTTAATTCATAGTTTTGATGCCTTCAGTGTGAATCTACAATTTTCATAGTCATGAAAATACAGAAAACTCTTTGAATGAGAAGGTGTGTCCAAACTTTTGGTCTGTACTGTATATATATATATATATATATACTGTATATATATATATATATATATATATATATATATATATACACATCAATATGATTACTGTGGCCTAGGTGCATTACTTAAATTAATAAACTTTAAAATTGGTCTGCCACTTTCTTGTCCATGGTGACAGCTTAGACTACTTTCACATTAGCCTGCCGGACCCTGCTGACGCTAATGTGAAAGTAGCCTTATCTAGGTCTTTCGGTAATATCTGACAATTAAGCTGGGTTTTAATTATCCTACACAGTTTTTTAACCATTTCTTTATTGAAGATTTTTAAGTATACATGACAAGAACTACACACAATAGAGTGTTACATGACGATGCCTATTGGAAGCAATGCAAAGTGATCAAGTCATGGAGTCAATTCGGAAAAGATCCCACCTCCAACAGGCAATGCAAGAGTCCAGTGTCCAATAATTTCCATTATGTACAGTGCCTTGCGAAAGTATTCGGCCCCCTGGAACTTTTCAACCTTTTGCCACATTTCAGGCTTCAAACAAAAAGATATAACATTTTAAATTTTTGGTGAAGAATCAACAACAAGTAGTTCACAATTGTGAAGTGGAATGAAATTTATTGGATCATTTAAACTTCTTTTGTAATAATAAAACTGAAAAGTTGGGCGTGCAAAATTATTCGGCCCATTTACTTTCAGTTCAGAAAACTCACTCCAGAACTTCATTGAGGATCTCTGAATGATCCAATGCTGTCCTAAATGACTGATGAAGATAAATAGAATCCACCTGTGTGTAATCAAGTCTCCGTATAAATGCACCTGCTCTGTGATAGTCTCAGGGTTCTGCATCATGAAGACCAAGGAACACACCAGGCAGGTCCGTGATACTGTTGTGGAGAAGTTTAAAGCCGGATTTGGATACCAAAAGATTTCCCAAGCTTTAAACATTCCAAGGAGCACTGTGCAAGCGATCATATTGAAATGGAAGGAGTATCAGACCACTGCAAATCTACCAAGATGGATGGAGCAAAAATTCACAGAAAATGGTGCACTACAACGGTGAATGCAATTGACAATATATGGCTAAGGCTACTTTCACACTGGCGTTTTTAAATTCCGGTATTGAGTTCCGTCAAAGGGGCTCAATACCGGAAAAAAACGCTTCCGTTTTGTCCCCATTCATTGTCAATGGGGACAAAACTGAACTGAAGACAACGGAATGCTCCTGAAAGCATTCCGTTCCGTCTTCAGACCGGAGAACAAACCGCAGCATGCTGCGGTTTGCTCTCCGGTCCAGGCATCCGCACCAAGACGGATCCGGAATGACCCCCAATGGAAGTCAATGGGGACGGATCCGTTTGGTGTGGACACACCAGTAATCCGGATCTGTCCTCCATTGATTTCCAATGGGGGGTCATTCCGGATCCGGCATACATACACACAGACTACATACAAACAAACATACAGACATACATACAAACATACAGACATACATACATACTCACATACTCCCGGGACGCCGGCAGAACGTCTTCACGCGCCTCCTGCACGCTGCGATGACGTTTCCCCACTGCGCCCAGCAGAGGGCGCTGTGGGGAATCGTCATCACTGCGCGCAGGAGGCGCGTGAAGACGTTCTGCCGGCGTCCCGGGAGTATGTGAGTATGTATGTATGTTTGTATGTATGTTTGTATGTAGTCTGTGTGTTGTTTTAATGTGTGTCATGTGTGGGGCCGGAGCGCTGCTCCGGCTCCACACATGTATAGCGTTAGCACGGATCCGTCGGCACCCTTTAGGTGCCGGATCCGTGCTAACGCTAGTGTGAAAGTAGCCTAACCCTCACACTGATGTTAAAATGAGACTTTCGCCAATATATTCTTACTAGCTGAAGGACCCGGCTTCGCCCGGGTATATTTAATTTATTTCTTTTACTGTTTGTGTGTGTGTGCCGTTAAAAGATATCGAGAGTGCCCTCTACAGTGCCTGCCCCTTTAACAGTGACCTCTACAGCAGCCAGCCCCTTTAACAGTGACCTCTACAGCGACCCGCCCCTTTAACAGAGACCTCTACAGCGGCCCGCCCCTTTAACAGTGACCTCTACAGCGGCCCGCCCCTTTAACAGTGATCTCTACAGCAGCCCGCCCCTTTAAAAGTGACCTCTACAGCAGCCCGCCCCTTAAACAGTGACCTCTACAGCAGCCCGCCCCTTTAACAGTGATCTCTACAGCAGCTTGCCCCTTCAACAGTGACCTCTACAGCAGCCTGCCCCTTCAACAGTGACCTCTACAGCAGCCAGCCCCTTTAACAGTGACCTCTACCGCGAACCGCCCCTTTAACAGAGACCTCTACAGCGGCCCGCCCCTTTAACAGTGACCTCTACAGCGGCCCGCCCCTTTAACAGTGACCTCTGCAGCAGCCCGCCCCTTTAAAAGTGACCTCTACAGCTGCCCGCCCCTTAAACAGTGACCTCTACAGCAGCCTGCCCCTTCAACAGTGACCTCTACAGCTGCCTGCCCCTTTAACAGTGACCTCTACAGCTGCCCACCCCTTTAACAGTGACCTCTACAGAAGCCCACCCCTTTAACTGTGACCTCCACAGCAGCTACAGTGGCCACTGTCTTCACCCCAGAAAGCCAGACCTCACCGGCCATTCCCCCAAACGTGAAACAGCGCCCCCAGTTCCCATGAAGACACACCACTAAACATGAGGCCACGCCCCCCCTGGCTCCGTGAAGACATGGAGGAGAAGCTGTCTGAGTGTGAGCTACTGAAAGGGTGGACATCCCTGTGTCTGTCCAGGCACTGCATCGGACGGAGAACAGGTAGCCAGAAAACTGGACTGTCCAGCCTAAAGCCGGACATCTGGCCACCCTAACATCAGCCTGCCCCTAGGGTGGCCAGAGGTCTTGTTTTAGGCTGGACGGTCTGGCTTTCAGACTCCCTGTCCTCTGTCATGCGCAGGGCCTGGATGGACACAGCAGCGTTCTCAGCAGCAGCACTGTGCAGTCTGAGCAATGAGCTGCAGGGAGAAAGTCACCCTTCCCCCACCCCTGCAGCTGAAAGAAGGTGATTTTTACCAATATTTTTAATCCCGGTCAAATGCAGCATGGAAGGGGCGTGGCCTGACTGAGTCAGGGGCGTGACTTAGTGGGATCTGGGGGTGGTGCTTTTAAGTCCTTCTTTTGACGGTGGCGGGAATTACAGGTCGATGCCTGATTTAGGAGGAAGGTGGGTAGCAGTGGAAGAAAACCTCTTTTATTACTACTGAACAGTAAATATGTAAAATTTGCATTATATGAGGTAATGATTGATGATGAGGTAGTCTAAAACATAAGTTATAGTTATGGTAACTGGGAATACCCATTTACCATTGTCATCCACAGTGCTCTGCCTCTTTAATGCAGACCTAAAGCAGTGAACTGGCTAGGTTGTCATAGAAACCTGATGTGTGCCTGTGAGCTTCTATTGGCTGATAAGGGTCATGTGACCAGGCTACTATTGGCTAATGCATTTTTTGGGAATATCTCAGGAATGGTACGTCCTGGAGAGTTGAAAACTGTTCTAAAACCTTCCCGGACACCTGATGTACATGTGTGCCAAATTTTGTGATTGTAGCTGCAGCGGTGCGGATTCCTTTAGCGGACACACACACACACACACACACACACATACACTCAGCTTTATATATTAGATATCAAGAACATACCGGAGCCCAAGCACCCCGTCAAGGTATCTCAAGTGGCACGGGACCTAACGCTCACCCTACTATGGTATAGGTAATTGCAGATAGGAGCATGAAGTCCGACACACAGCAACCAGCTCCCAGTTACCTCCAGCGTGAAATCACACATACAATGGGAGGGGGGTGGAGGCTGTGAGTCCCTCTTAACCTGACGTCATGTGACCTAGGCTGCAAAGGTGCACCTGAATGTTGCCCATTAGTCAAATTAAGGCACATTCAACATGGAGTTGCCACACCTCCAGGTATAAATGTCCAAAAACAGTCACAGAAAATGCTCAAAAACCCCAAATGCTGTTGCGCATTTATGACCGGGGAAGCAAATCCTGCACATGTGGTCCACTGCTGAACGTAATCCCCAGCAAAAATGCATACAATGGAGGATGCCTGCAGCGGACCACATGTACCACAACAACATCCTACACAGGATAACCAAGTGTGCGGATGTGACAAACTATATAACAAAAATTGACAGAAAGTGGTGCACTACAACGGTGAATGCAATTGACAATATATGGCTAACCCTCACACTGATGTTAAAATGAGACTTTCGCCAATATATTCTTATATCAAGAACATACCGGAGCCCGAGCACCCCCGGTCATAAATGCGCAACAGCATTTGGGGTTTTTGAGCATTTTCTGCCATTTTAGACCACTTTTTTTCTGACTATGTTTGGACATTTATACCTGGAGGTGTGGCAACTCCAGGTTGATTGTGCCTTGATTTGACTAATGGGCAACAATCAGGTGCACCTTTGCAGCCTGGGTCACATGACGTCAGGGTTAAGAGGGACTCACAGCCTCCACCCCCCTCCCATTGTATGTGTGATTTCACGCTGGAGGTAACTGAGAGCTGGTTGCTGTGTGTCGGACTTCATGCCCCTATCTGTAATTACCTATACCATAGTAGGGTGAGCGTTAGGTCCCGTGCCACTTGAGATACATTGACGGGGTGCTCGGTATGTTCTTGATATAAGAATATATTGGCGAAAGTCTGATTTTAACAGTCAGTGTGAGGGTTAGCCATATATTGTCAATTGCATTCACCGTTGTAGTGCACCATTTTCTAGTATATATATAGTTTGTCACATCCGCACACTTGGTTATCCTGTGTAGGATGTTGTTGTGGTACATGTGGTCCGCTGCAGGCATCCTCCATTGTATGCATTTTTGCTGGGGATTACTTTCAGCAGCGGACCACATGTGCAGGATTTGCTCCCCCGGTCATAAATGCGCAACAGCATTAGGGGTTTTTGAGCATTTTCTGCCATTTTAGACCACTTTTTTTCTGTGACTGAAGATGGATGGAGCCAAATACAGGACCATTCTGGATGAAAACCTGTTGGAGTCTGCAAAAGACCTGAGACTAGGACGGAGATTTATCTTCCAATAAGACAATGATCCCAAACATAAAGCAAAATCTACAATGGAATGGTACAAAAATAAACGTATCCAGGTCTTAGAATGGCCAAGTCAAAGTCCAGACCTGAATCCAATTGAGAATATGTGGAAAGAGGTGAAAACTGCTGTTCACAAACGCTCTCCATCCAACCTCAAAGAGCTTGAGCTGTTTTGCAAGGAAGAATGGGCAAGAATTTCAGTCTCTAGATGTGCAAAACTGATAGAGACATACCCCAAGCGACTTGCAGCTGTAATCGCAGCAAAAGGTGGCGCAACAAAGTATTAATACAAGGGGGGCGAATAATTTTGCACGCCCCACTTTTCAGTTTTATTATTACAAAAAAAGTTTAAATGATCCAATAAATTTCGTTTACACTTCACTTCACAATTGTGACCCACTTGTTGTTGATTCTTCACCAAAAATTTAAAATGTTATATCTTTTTGTTTGAAGCCTGAAATGTGGCAAGAGGTTGAAAAGTTCCAGGGGGCCGAATACTTTCGCAAGGCACTGTACAGTAGCAAACCCCAATCTTTCACCCTTCACCCTCCCAACCCCAAACCAAACTACCATGGCCCAGGTTACCCACATCCTCAATCCAAAAATAACCCAAATCCACTACCTATGCCCTTTAATTTACAACCAGTGGTCCCAAAGAACCCTTCACTTCCTACTCCAAGTACAACTCTGAGGAGCAAAAAGGAGTCATAAATTCCCTCACTTCTGAAGGGAATGTATGAAGAACCATTTACAGAAGAACCCCTTGGACATTTGTTCTGTACGCGTGAGGGTCTCTAACCTCTCCAAATAAAGTATCTTAGACAACTAAGCGATCACCTGATCTATGCTGTGAACCAAAGGTGCGAGCCAACTCTTCAGGAGACTCTTTTTCGTTATCATCAACACTACATGGCCTATAGCAATGTTGGAGGTCAGTAGCCTTCACGACACACCTAGGACATGCCACTAGGCGATCGAAGATTGCATGGCAGACTGAAAGCATAAAGTGCCTGATTAATTATTTTAAGGTGAGTCTCCTGGAACATCTCATTAATTAAGTTTGCCTGTCCTGCCTGTATTGACATATCAAGAGAGAGGTCTCTGCCAAACCCAATGCATTGTCCCACTTCTGTAAGACCTTGTCTGGGTGGATGGAGAGAAACTTGTCCCTCAGCTCATGATACAACAATGATACACTTGGTTTCTAGGATGTCTCAATAAATGAATCAAAAGTATTAGGGGAGCCCATTCCTTAGATAAGTCATGCAGAGTATGTTCACATAGAGTGTGTACCCCTCAGACCAGATCAGAGGAGTTGGGCTCTACCAGAGTAACCCAGTGCTGCTCCTCCGAATAAAACAGGTCCCCTAGTATCTTGACTCCCTTCTCAGCCCAATGTGAATATAATATGCTAGCCAGACCCAGTAAGAAACAAAGGTTTCCCTGCAAGGGTAGATGTTTAGAGATTTGATAAGTAAGACCATATTTCTTGCGGAGTAGCTTCCACACCACAAATGTGTCATAGAATGGGGATATTGGGTAACTTAATATGTACCAGCGCTCTAAGATGCCAAGGGGCAGCTATCTCTTCTTCTATGCTAAGGTTACAATAGTATGAAGTCTTATTCAACCAATCCAGGAGGTGCCAACTCAGGCATGCCACATTATGGCATCTTATGCCTGGGAAGCCTATTCCCTTCTGTTCCCGCCTCAACTTCAGCTTGGCCAGCAATATACGCGGTCTAGCACCTCTCCAAATGAACCTAGAGAAAACGGAATCTAGCCCATTGGCATCTATGTGTTTAAGCAGCACTGGTATAGTCTGAAGGGGGTATAGCAGTTTGGACATGCTCATAATCTTGATGAGATTACAGCAGCCCAGTAGAGATAATGGTAGTGTACGCCACCTGTCTAGTTACCCCCGGATTTTCTTGAATAATGGCGTGTAGTTAGGAGTATATAAAGAGTGGGGGGATCTCCCTATTTTAGGTATGTAAGATGGGCTTGTGCGATTGCGAATGGGTATTTCCAAAAGGTAGAATGTAGTCGATCCAGCTGAGCCCCCAACGGTAGCATCTCACACTTAGAGACATTCATTTAGTACTCTGAGTATGAGCCAAATTGCGCTAGTTCTCCAATGATGGGGTCAACCGCCTTTCACAGATGTTTCAAGAACAGAATGATGTAATATGCAAATAGAGTGTAATGGCGGTTGCTGACCGACGGTTTTCCGCTACTCACCTACGCTGTTCTGGGCTCTATGTTCAGACGAACATTGCCCTTCCTGGCTGCCTGCGTCATTGTCTGCGTCCGGCTACGTTATGGGGCAGGTAGCTGCAATGATCTATATATAGACTAGGAGGCTCACACACAGAGATATGACAAATCAGAGGTGCAGCACCAACTGGACCACCTGCATCCATACGAAATATATAAATGAAAAAACAATAGTAGGTGCGCACACTCTAGTGGAATTAAGTGGAAGGAAATAATGTATACCATAAAAAGCAATTTATTCACACATAAAATACCCAAAAAATATATAAAATAAAATAAAACCACAATCATAAAAAATGTTGCCACATAGTAGATGAATATAGATGCTGCAGTAACCGCTACAAAGAAGTCAACGTAGTAGGGGTTAATGGAGATAAATAGCTCCCAATATCCATGAAATCTGAGCAGGAAATTCCTATCAAGAAGTTGGTAAGTAACTAGTACGTAAACTGGATGTAGTCCATCAATGCTCCCAAATCATATCGCCATAATCAGGGTACTGACATAGATGTAATCTCACCCAGTACTTGGTGTGCACAGTGGTCCGCGCTCCTAATTCCAGGCGGCAGCGTGGTCGATAGTTCCGGTTTCAAGACGGCGGGTGACGTCAGAGGTCACATGGGCAGCTCCGATCACGTGCTCCAGTCAGGTGACCGCAATAGAAGGTCCTTGAAGGTCCTCAAGGCTTATCCTCAATATTGTCAGCTTACCAATGGCCGGGTAGGTAAAGGAAAGTGGTCACTTGCTACTTAGTCCACAGCATGGGGTCCGGACCCTCTCAGTGACTCACACTTTCTCCTAGACGCGTTTCGGAGCCCTGGCTCCTTCATCAGTAGGTGTGACTTTCCTTTTCTCTACCCCTCCTTTTAAATCATAGATCAACCAATCACATAGCAGTATGGGATTCCTTAAATTCAGAATAAAATCCGTACTGGATAAGTAGAACATTGGATGTGACAAATGCGTTTTTCATGCGGTTATATTGGGTTTTTTCCGCATTCTTCACTTATTAAGATATATCTCGACATAAATATACCTAAAAATGTAGTTATACTAAAAAACTGAAAAAAACATATATTAATATATACAACACATTGATACACACAAATAGTGAGCCTATACATAATATGAGCTTATATATCTTTGAAAATGAAGATGAAGACGAGGATAGTATGCCAACCTTTTTTTGGCAGAATGGGAGAGGGAGGCCATCTGCCCTCTACTTGGGGTGGACCTGGTGCTCTGGCGGCGCTACATAGATGATATATTATTTATATGGGATAAAGGTGAAGAGAAGCTGACGCAATTCCTGATAGATATCAATTCAAACAATAGGAATCTAACATTCACCCCCAAAATTAGTAAAAAAGAAATAGAATTTTTAGATCTCCGTATAGAGATAGAAAATAACAAATGTATATGTAGTACTTACCAAAAAGATGTAGCCAAAAATGGGTATATATTATTTACAAGTTGCCATCTGCCCAGATGGTTGACTAATGTTCCAACAAGTCAATTTCGACGCCTTAAGAGAAACTGCACTGTGGAGGAGACTTTTCTGCGAGAAGCGGAGAAACTCAAATCACAATTTAATGACAAAAAATATCCAGAAGAAATAGTAACTAAATCTCTAGAGAGGGTCATGAACATGAACAGGGCCACTTTCTTTAAACCTCCTCAGGAAGATATACAAGAAAACCCATATGAGACGATGATAATGATACTACCATTTAGTTCACAATATAAAAAAGTTGAAAAGATTATTAGAACACACTGGTACCATCTACTGGATGACAAATTAATAGGGTCTCTTTTACCTGAAATACCCTCAATTGTATACACGAGGGCCCTGTCGTTGGGATTAAAGATTGCCCCCACTACCGGAAAAACAAATAAGTCAAACAGCATAACGAAATGGATTGACCTAAAAGGTTTCTTTAGGTGTGGAAAATGTTCGAATTGTAGGATAACTTCAGGGGACAAGAAAATTGAATGGGTACATTCCACTAAAAATGGTTATAAATGGCAAATAAAAGAGTTCCTGACATGTAGCTCTCTCAATGTAATATATCTTATGCAATGTACTTGTAAAAAACAATACATTGGTAGGACGAAACGATCACTTAAGAAAAGAATCTCAGAACATACTAGGAACATTAGAAATGGAGTAGAGACACACACAGTATCGAAACATTTTAAGAACTTTCATAATAAGGATCCTAAATATTTGTCATTTACAGCCATTGAAACAGTGAAGCCCCATTGGAGAGGGGGTAACCATGTCTGCACTATGTCTCGATCTGAATCAAAACGAATATTTGAATTTGATACACTTGTCCCATCGGGACATGGAAGTATTTGGGTTTCTTTAGTGGGGTGTCTTGGGAAGACGGGGTGCCTGCAGTATATTATAGATCGTTGGCCCCCCCTTTTTCCCAAGACTCCCCACTATCCTCGTCTTCATCTTCATTTTCAAAGATATATAAGCTCATATTATGTATAGGCTCACTATTTGTGTGTATCAATGTGTTGTATATATTAATATATGTTTTTTTCAGTTTTTTAGTATAACTACATTTTTAGGTATATTTATGTCGAGATATATCTTAATAAGTGAAGAATGCGGAAAAAACCCAATATAACCGCATGAAAAACGCATTTGTCACATCCAATGTTCTACTTATCCAGTAAGGATTTTATTCTGAATTTAAGGAATCCCATACTGCTATGTGATTGGTTGATCTATGATTTAAAAGGAGGGGTAGAGAAAAGAAAAGTCACACCTACTGATGAAGGAGCCAGGGCTCCGAAACGCGTCTAGGAGAAAGTGTGAGTCACTGAGAGGGTCCGGACCCCATGCTGTGGACTAAGTAGCAAGTGACCACTTTCCTTTACCTACCCGGCCATTGGTAAGCTGACAATATTGAGGATAAGCCTTGAGGACCTTCAAGGACCTTCTATTGTGGTCACCTGACTGGAACACGTGATCGGAGCAGCCCATGTGACCTCTGACGTCACCCGCCGTCTTGAAACCGGGACTATCGACCATGCTGCCGCCTGGAATTAGGAGCGCGGACCACTGTGCGCACCAAGTACTGGGTGAGATTACATCTATGTCAGTACCCTGATTATGGCGATATGATTTGGGAGCATTGATGGACTACATCCAGTTTACGTACTAGTTACTTACCAACTTCTTGATAGGAATTTCCTGCTCAGATTTCATGGATATTGGGAGCTATTTACGTTGACTTCTTTGCAGCTGCAATGATCTGTTGCCGGTGTCTTCCCATTCACCGCTGCGGTCCTGGGCTCTGTCCTTGCAGGCATTCTCCTTCCTGGAATCCACTCCAAGCCATCCTGCACCTATATAAGTGGTCCAGACCCCTTCCCAGGTGCCTGAGCATCAAAGGTCCTTTTGTCCTGCACAGGTGAATTTGTCTGTGCTTGAGTTTCTGACCCATGTTTGTCTTCGGGATTCCACTACCTGTCTGATCCTTGCCTGCTACATCTCGACTCTCCTGTTGTTGACCAGGATTGTCTGAGCTTTATCTGCGCTGCCTGCCCTGACGCTACGCTGTCGCTCCATGTTACAACTCAGCCTGTTGACTACATCCATACCTCTGGTGCCAATCCTCCTCAAGAGGTAGCAACCTGGTGTTCCCCTTGGGAAAATCTATCCCCACCAACTGGGGTACTGTGAAGAACGAGGGGTTCACTTAGACAACACCCTTAGAGGAGGTTGGTCACAGTGGGTCCACACACACTGGTTTTTAATATAGAGCAGCTTTAATCTGCCTAGTCCCCACCTGTATACCTTCAAACGGATTTGAAAAATGCATCAGGAGACCACAGAGTGGCACGACGACTGTGGAGGTGGCAGTGGCAGCAGCAGTAGCATCAGGAGACCACAGAGTGGCACAACGACAGTGTGGAGGCAGCATCAGGAGTGTACAGAGTGGCACAATGAAAGTGTTTAGGGGTGGCAGTGGCTGCAGCATCAGGAGACCACAGTGTGGCACGACGACAGTGTGGGGAGGTGGGTGGCAATAATAGTACCTTCTGACGATGGTGGGTGTAAGAAGGAGCACTTGGCATCAGATGTGTGGCATCAGGCGGGTGGCAGCATCTGAATAGTGGCTGAGGCTGGTAGCCGGTCTCTTTTATCAAGTTTTGGGTGAGGCAGCATGGATGATCTAATCTGATGCATCAGGCATTGGTGGGTGGAAATCCTGGCTGATCCATGCCTGATTCATCTTAACAAAGGTCAGCCTCTCCACATTTTGGGTGGACAGGCGAGTTCTCCTTGGGATAGCTATGCACTAAACACCCGCTCAGTTGCAGCCACAAATCCATTTTGGCTGCCCAGTAGTCCAGCGGATCTTCAATGACGGGTGGCAGGGTGCTGTCCAAGTATGCCACCACCTGCTGGTTCAGGTCCTGCTCCAGGTCTAGCTGATGCTGCTGGTGAATAGTTTCTTCACTATGCGGGTGAAGAAAGCTGCTCATCAGCGACTCTAGACTCTGCTGCCCCTTCCAACCCGCCACCCAGCAGCCATGGCAGTGGAATGTGAGCAAACCCCCCCCCCCCACCGGTCAGACCTGCGAGAGGATGGATGATGGCTCCTATAGGCAGTGGCCAAGTGACTATATAGGATGTCTCTATAGTAGTTCAGTTTGTCCTCCCTCTCGGCAGGTGTAAAAAAGGCCCCCATTTTGGACCAGTAGTGAGGGTCTAACATGGTGGAGAGGCAGTAGTCATTCCTCGAATGGTGACAATTCGGCTGTCACTATGCAAGCAAGTGAGCATGCATCGGGCCATTTGCGGAAGTGACTCGGAGGGACTCCCTGCCTCTATCTCCACTGCATACTGCCATGGTGTGTCTGGGTCCTCTGCCTCATCTTCCTCATCGCCCTGTAGCTCTTCTGGCTGCTGCTGCTACTCCTCCTCTCCTGTCACTTGTGTAGAAAAACCACTCATTTCTCTATGCATTGTTTGTGCTTGAATGTCCTCCTCCTCTTCCTCCTCCACCAGTTCAGCTCCCACAGGGCTCATGTGGACGTGAGATGTAGTCGCCACATCTCATGTCCCCTGACCAGCCAGATTTACCAGCATCTTTTCCAGAATATGATTGAGTGGAATGACGTTGTTCATCCTCCAGGCCTGGCGACTGACAAATAATGTGGCCTCCTCAACGGGCATGAGCAAACGGCAGGTGTCACACATGAGCTGCCACTGGCTGACATCGAAGTTACACAGGGGAGTACCTCTGTCCACTTGGATCATCAAGAAATCGTTTATGGCCTTTCTCTGCTCGTACAGTCGGCCCAACATATGGAGGGTGGAATTCCAACAGGTGGAAATGTCGCATATCAGCCAATGTTGGGGGACGTCATTCTGCCGCTGCAGCTCAAGGAGGGTGTGCTTGCGGTGGCTGAAGTGCATGCAAAGTTTCCTGACCATTTTTAGGATGTCTTGCAGATGGGTCGAAGACTTTAGGAACCGCTTGACAACCAGATTGAACATTTGCGCCATGCAGGGCGCAACAGCCCTCCTTGACGCAGCCCCGACACCATGTTCTTCCTGTTGTCGGTCACCATGGTTCTGATTTTGAGTTGTCGCAGGGAAAACCAGGATTCGATTTCTTGATGAAGGACGCTGAGCAGTTCCTCCCCTGTGTGACTCCGTTCGTTCAGGCAAACGAGGTGTAAAACCGCGTGACACCGCTGTGCCCTGCACATGTGGTATGCTGGTGGGGCACTGTTAATTGTCCCTGCAGTGGAGGCTGAGGACACGGTGGAGGATGAGGAGGCAGACATTGTCGCAGGACCAACGGCATGAGAATATGGAGGCGGAAGCGGCGTCGCCCGGCCAAGTTGCTGGTTTGGCTGTGCAGGAACCACATTTACCCAGTGGGCCGTAAAGAACATATACTGTTCCTGTCCATAAATACAGCTCCACACGTCGGCGCTGCCATGCACTTTGACAGACACCGACAGGCTCAAGGACTGGCCCACCTTCTGTTCTACATATTTTTGCAGGGCTGGTACTGCCTGTTTCGCAAAGAAATGACGGCTTGGAACTCTCCACCTTGGCTCTGCACAAGCCATCAGTTCTCTGAAAGGTTCAGAGTCCACCACTTGGAAAGGGAGGGACTGCAGCACCAGCAACTTGGCCAGGAGCACGTTCAGCTTCTGCGCCGTTGGATGTGTACATGCATACTGCTGTCACTTGGCAATCGCTTGGCTGATTGATTGCTAATGGAATGACTGATGAGGAGGAGGAGCAAGTGCATCAGATGATGGTAATGACAGACAGCTCCCTTCGGCTGAGGTGGTGGAGCCTTGACTGCCTGAAATCGGGTGCGTGCCACTGGGTGATGCAGCGGCTGCTGCGGCAGGCTGGACCACCACATTGAAGCCAAAGTTCTCCCAAGCCAATTTATGGTGATATTGCATATGTTGAAGCAGGGCCATGGTGCCAATATTGGCACCCTGGCCATGCTTCACCTTCTGCCCACAGATTCTCAAATTGCCATGTTCACCTCACCTGGCGGCTTAACAAAAAAACTGCCACACTGCTGAGTAGGTGATTTTAACCCTTAATTGACTGACTGCTACTGCCGCTGCCTCTGTGAACCCCTGCACCACTACTTTCGAGCCCGGTAGGCTCCTGAGAAGCAGATGGTCTACCCTGGGCACGTTTGGCTCCCGACTTCCCACTGATGCCGCCCTGCTGACTCCCAGCCACACTTGTGACTTGCCGGCTCTGCCGCTGCCTCACAGGCAAGCTGCCACCCTCTTCTCCCGATGATGAAGCCCCTAATTCACCCACCTGCTTGCACGTCTACCAGAGGAAGCTGCGGATGTCTTCTCCACATCTTGGCTGGTCAGTAGCTGCTGACTATCCTCTAGTAGCTCGTCCTCGCTATATAGTGGAGCTGAGCCCACAGCATACAGTACTTCTCTGAATGATCAGAAAAGGACAGAGGCAGGTTGAGGACAGGTGAGGTCACAGGGCCTGCTCCTGGGCCATGCCAACTAAGGGTTGTGTCTTTAGAACCCGCCGAACTCGAAGACCGATTCAACCATTCAAAAAACGCTGGGTTGCTGGTCAAGACACGACCGCTAGATGACACCAAGAGCTCAGGCCTCTCAAAGTGACCCCTGCTGCCACGCCCCCTTACTGTGCTGCAACCTGTGCCTGCACCAGAAACATTTAGACCTCTGCCACTCCCCTATGCAGGGCCTGTCATTTCTGTGTCTGACATACTGTTAGATCAAATAAAGCTAATATATAAAGCTGAGTGTATGTGTGTGTGTGTGTGTGTGTGTGTGTATGTCCGCTAAAGGAATCTGCACCGCTGCAGCTACAATCACAAAATTTGGCACACATTTACATCAGGTGTCCGGGAAGGTTTTAGAACAGTTTTCAGCTCTCCAGGACGTACCGTTCCTGAGATATTCCAAAAAAATGCATTAGCCAATAGTAGCCTGGTCACATGACCCTTATCAGCCAATAGAAGCTCACAGGCACACATCAGGTTTCTATGACAACCTAGCCAGTTCACTGCTTTAGGTCTGCATTAAAGAGGCAGAGCACTGTGGATGACAATGGTAAAGGGGTATTTCGGTTACCATAAATATAACTTATGTTTTAGACTAATTCATCATCAATCATTACCTCATATAATGTAAATTTCACATATTTACTGTTCAGTAGTAATAAAAGATGTATTCTTCCACTGCTAACCACCTTCCTCCTAAACTACTATGGCATCTACCTGTAATTCAGGCCACCATCAAAAGAAGGACTTAAAAGCCCCACCCCCAGATCCCACTAAGTCACGCCCCTGACTCAGTCAGGCCACGCCCCTTTCATGCCGCATTTGACCGGGATTAAAAATATAGGTAAAAATCACCTTCTTTCAGCTGCAGGGGTGGGGGGAGGGTGACTTTCTCACTGCAGCTCATTGCTCAGACTGCACAGTGCTACTGCTGAGAGTGAGCTGTTCAAAAAGACATCCCTATGTCCATCCAGGCCCTGCGCATGACAGAGGACAGGGAGTCTGAAAGCCAGACTGTCCAGCCTTAAACAAGACCTCTGGCCACTTTAGGTGCAGGCTGATGTTAGGGTGGCCAGATGTCTGGCTTTAGGCTGGACAGTCCAGTTCTCTGGCTACCTGTTCTCCGTCCGACGCAGTGCCTGGACAGACACAGGGATGTCCACCCTTTCAGTAGCTCACACTCAGACATCTTCTCCTCCGTGTCTTCATGGAGCCAGGGGGGCGTGGCCTCATGTTTAGTGATATGTCTTCATGGGAACTGGGGGCGTTTTTTAAAGTTTGGGGGAATGGCCGGTGAGGTCTGGCTTTCTGGGGTGAATACAGTGGCCACTCTAGCTGCTGTGGAGGTCACAGTTAAAGGGGCGGGCTGCTGTAGAGGTCACTGTTAAAGGGTCGGGCTGCTGTAAAGGTCACTGTTAAAGAGGCAGGCAGCTGTAGAGGTCACTGTTAAAAGGGCAGGCTGCTGTAAAGGTCACTGTTAAAGGGGCAGGCAGCTGTAGAGGTCACTGTTAAAGGGGCGGCCTGCTGTAAAGGTCACTGTTAAAGGGGCAGGCTGCTGTAGAGGTCACTGTTAAAGGGGCGGGCCGCTGTAGAGGTCACTGTTAAAGGGGCTGGCCGCTGTAGAGGTCACTGTTAAAGGGGCTGGCCGCTGTAGAGGTCACTGTTAAAGGGGCGGGCGCTGTAGAGTTCACTCTCGATATCTTTGAACGACACACACATACAAACAGTAAATGAAATAAATTAAATATACCCAGGCAAAGCCGGGTCCTTCAGCTAGTAAATAAATAAAAAGGAAATTAAAACATGCCAAAACAGGGCTGTAATTTTACCACTTCACCACACAACGGCTAATAAGCCATTTATTTTTTTCCACCACTTATAAACCAAAAAAGGCTTTACTAAATTTGACTGCGGTGCTATATGCCAAATAAAACTTTTTTTGCCACTAATACACGCTACAAAGGGCTGTAATTTTCCCACTTCACCACACAACGCCTAATAAGCCCTTAATTTTTTTCCACCACTAATAAACGAAAAAAGGTTTTACTAAATTTGACTGCAGAGGTATACGACAAATAAAACTTTTTTTGCCACTAATACACGCTACAAAGGACTGTAATTTTCCCACTGCACCACACAACGGCTATTAAGCCCTTTATTTTTTTCCACCACTTATAAAAAAAAAAGGCTTTACTAAATTTGACTGCGGCACTATACGCCGAATAAAACTTTTTTTGCCACTAATACACACTACAAAGGGCTATAATTTTCTCACTTCACCACACAATGCCTAATAAGCCCTTAATTTTTTTCCACCACTTATAAACAAAAAAATGCTGTACTAAATTTGACAGCGGCACTATACGCCGAATAAAACTTTTTTTGCCACTAATACACGCTACAAAGGACTGTAATTTTCCCACTTCACCACACAATGCCTAATAAGCCCTTTATTTTTTTCCACCACTTATAAACAAAAAAATGCTGTACTAAATTTGACAGCGGCACTATACGCCGAATAAAACTTTTTTTGCCACTAATACACGCTACAAAGGACTGTAATTTTCCCACTGCACCACACAACGGCTATTAAGCCCTTTATTTTTTTCCACCACTTATAAACAAAAAAAGGCTTTACTAAATTTGACTGCAGAGGTATATGACAAATAAAACTTTTTTTGCCACTAATACACGCTACAAAGGGCTGTAATTTTCCCACTTCACCACACAACGGCTAATAAGCTGTTAATTTTTTTCCACCACTAATAAACGTCAAAAGGCGTTACTAAATTTGACAGTGGCAAGGGCAAGGATGTCAAAGGTACTGTTTTCCGAAATACTGCCTGTACCACGAGCCACACAAGAAAGGCAGCGGGAGATTAGGGAGGTAAACAAGTGGCTCAAGAACTGGTGTAGGAAGGAGGGATTTGGGTTCTAGGAGAATTGGGCCAACTTCTCTGTCGGCTACAGGCTCTACTGTAGGGGAAGGGGCAGATTTTTGGGGGGAGAAGATAGCTAGAAGGCTGGAGGAGTGTTTAAACTAGGGACTGGGGGGGAGGGTAACTACATTATAGATGGGGAAGATAGTGCAGATAGAGACCTGGGGCAAGGTAATGGAACTGGGGGAGGAATGGAAGGAGGAACTAGAACAGTGCAGAAGGAAAGGTGTAGGGGAATATATATATATATATATATATATATATATATATATATATATATAAACCTTTTAACTGTATGAACACTAATGCCAGAAGCCTGACTAATAAAACTGGTGAACTGGAATTAGTGATGTGTAAGGAGGACTATGACATAGTGGGAGTAACTGAGACATGGCTGGATGATACCTATGACTGGGCAGTCAACGTACAGGGTTACAGTCTGTTTAGAAAGGATCGCCAAAACTGGAGAGGGGGAGGGGTCTGCCTTTTTGTAAAGTCCTGTCTAAAGCCCACACTGCGGGAAGATATAAGTGAGGGACATGAACATGTGGAGTCACTGTGGGTAGAAATAAATGGAGCCAAAAACAATAATAAAATACTAATAGGACTTTATTATAAACCACCTAATATACCAGAGTCCACAGAAATAACCAAAGACAATTACCTTTCCCAACTGGTTCAGGACCCGACTAGAGGGACGGCCCTACTGGACTTAGTATTAACCAATAGACCTGACAGAACAACAGATGTGCAGGTCGGGGGACACCTGGGAAATAGTGACCATAATATAATAACCTTCTAACTGTCATTCCAAAGAGCGTTTCTTCAGGGAGGAACAAAAATACCAAACTTAAACAAAAGAAAAATTTAGTCAACTAAGAGAGGCCATAGGCCTAACTAACTGGAACAAAGTCCTCAAAAATAAAAATACAGCCACAAAATGGGAGATTTTTAAAAGCATCCTAATATCTAATTGTGAGAGGTACATACCTTATGGGAATAAAAGGTTAAGGAACAAGAAAAAAACAATGTGGATAAATAGAGCTGTAAAGAAAGCAATAAATGACAATAAGAAAGCATTTAAATCACTAAAACAGGAGGGGAGCGAGGAAGCATTGAAAAACTATAAGGAAAAAAATAGAATATGTAAAAGACAAATAAAAACAGTCAAACTAGAGACCAAGAGATTAATCACCAACCAAAAACTAACCCTAAAATGTTCTTTAATTATATAAATGGTAAAAAGGATAAACCTGAGGGTGTCAGCCCCTTACAGAGTAATGAGGGGGGAGTTGCAGAGAGCGATGAGGAGAAAGCAAAGCTACTAAATATCTTTTTCTCCACTGTATTCATTGAGGAAAATAAACTTTCAGATGAAATGCAGAATATAAAAGTAAATTCCCCATTAAAAATGCCTTGTCTGATCCAGGAGGAAGTAGAGTTGCGTCTTAAAAAGATTAAAATAGACAAATCGCCAGGACCGGATGGCATACACCCCCGTATCCTAAGAGAATTAAGTAATGCCATCGCCAGACCCTTATTTCTGATATTTAAGGACTCTATACTGACAGGGAGTGTTCCACAGGATTGGCGCATAGCAAATGTGGTGCCAATATTCAAAAAGGGTCCAAAAACAGAGCCCGGGAACTATAGGCCGGTAAGTTTAACATCTGTCGTGGGTAAACTGTTTGAGGGTTTTCTAAGAGATGCTATCTTGGAGTACCTCAATGAAAATAAGCAAATAACTCCATATCAGCATGGCTTCATGAGGGATCGGTCATGTCAAACCAATTTAATCAGTTTTTATGAGGAGGTAAGTTCTAGACTGGACCGCGGCGAATCAATGGATGTCGTATATCTGGACTTCTCCAAAGCATTTGACACGGTACCACATAAAAGGTTAGTGTATAAAATGAGAATTCTTGGCCTGGGAGAAAATGTCTGTATGTGGGTAAGTAACTGGCTCAGTGATAGAAAACAGAGGGTGGAAATTAACGGCACATATTCAGATTGGGTCACTGTCACTAGTGGGGTACCACAGGGGTCAATATTGGGCCCTATTCTCTTCAATATATTTATTAACGATCTTGTAGAAAGCTTGCACAGTAAAATATCAATTTTTGCAGATGACACTAAACTGTGTAAAGTAATTAACACAGAAGAGGACAGTACACTGCTACAGATGGTTCTGGATAGACTGGGGGCTTGAGCAGAGAAGTGGCAGATGAGGTTTAACACTGACAAATGTAAGGTTATGCACATAGGAAGGAATAAACTTATAAACTATGTTACTATGTAGTGGCACTATTCGCCGAATAAAACTTTTTTTGCCAATAATACATGCTACAAAGGGCTGTAATTTTCCCACTTCACCACACAACAGCTAATAAGCCTTTTCTTTTTTTCCACCACTAATAAAAAACAAAAAAAGGCTTTACTAAATGTAACTGCGGCGCTATACGCTGAATAAAACTTTTTTTGCCACTAATACACATTATAAAGGGCTGTAATTTTTCCACTTCACCATACAACGGCTAATAAGCCTTTTCTTTTTTTTCCAGCAATAATAAAAAACAAAAAAAGGCTTTACTAAATGTAACTGCGGCGCACAAGGGCTAATAAGACCCAATAATCAGAATTACAGAGGTATGATCTATTGCAAACCTGAAATGAGCAGCTGTATCATGACAATTTTGAACTCCAGTCACTGCATCAAGTTGTAATAGGATTTTTCCTATTACCTTGTCTCTAAACACCCCTATTGAACCCTGTTCTGCTTCAATACTTTCCTCCCTATCCTTTCCCTACACTTCTATTCAGTAATATATACCTTTGAAAAGCTTTTCTACCACTCTCCCTAGCACCTGGTAGCATCTCTCCTTGCACTAAGTTCACTGGAGATTGGCAGAATCCAAGATGATTGAGGCTATTTATAGGGCTGTGACATCACAGGGCTGGCTGGCTGCTGATTGGCTGCATGAATGGCATTGTAGGTAATCCCTCGTTCCCAGAGTTCCTTGCTCCATATCCTAACACGTGCATCAGCCATTTTAGGAAAAAAAATGTGATTCTTTACCACAAAGTGTCAGAAAATTCGGATTCGGTGCGAATCGAATAAATCCTGAGATTCAGATCGAATTCCACTTCATCAGCTTTGATTCGCTCATCTCTACGTATCTCTAAACATCTAAAAGGTCATAAACACTTATTTAAACCACATTCTTATCAGTAAGATAAGGATTGAGCTTTAATAAGTGTTTATCAGAGATCAGAGATAAGTAGCCTGTCAGCTCCCCAAATGACAGAAAAGACAGAAAATCCACAGGCTGCTACTCCAGCATCTCAGCTATGTACATAAAAAGGATTCCATTTTTTTTAATAGAGACCAATTGAAAAAAATGATTTAAAAAAAATTGATTTAGGTGTACATAGCCTTTAATTGTCAGGAAGGAAAGCTTCCTTCCCGACATTTCTGTGCTTGATCACTGCATGTAAATGCAACATAACATTACAACAAGTATGGTACTGCCATGTAACAGGGTCAACGATAAACCATAACAAAATGTACAGCTTTTGAGCATAATTACAAAAAGGATACATCTCCTCTTAAGGAGGGTGTGAGCATTTCCCCTCTACCGTATATGTCCAAGTGTGGAGTCATCTATGGATTTAATACATAACAGGCTAGATATAGCTGTACACACAGCTTTGCTGATTCAAATTATTACATCTTTTAAACACATGTTGACCTAGGAAATAAAGTCCAATCATCTGACTCTCGGCATGTCAAGTTATAAAACCATGCAAAAATAAAATTAGCACCTCCAAAAAATATGTAGTAATGAGCAGGTGCACACTGCCATGGCTGACCTGCAAAAACAATCAAATAGTATATGTAGCAGCACCCTGCTCCATGTGCAAACAATGGAAACATGGATTACTCTGAATTGCATTACTGCCATAATTACTGTATATGAAAATTTGAAAATCTTTGCTCCCATTTTTAATCAAAATTGTTTCAGGCTCATCTACCAGCGACAAGGTGGCTTTTACAGATGAGAACCTAACACTAGTAGCAGGGCCGGATTAAAGGGAGGGCATCCGGGGCGAGAGCCCCCGGGCCCCTACCACATAGGGGCCCCCACCACCGGCTGCAAAGCGGCACTCAATGCCGCTCCATATTTTTAAAAAGTGGGCCGCTGTGGCTACTGAACGCAATTGTATCTGCATACACTGGATGCACATACAATTGTGCCTGCAGCAGCCAGCGCCAGCGGAGCAAGGGAACATCTGGTTCCCTGCTCTGCTATTCCCGATGGGCGGCGCACTGTTGTATAAACTGCCCTCTCCCTACATGCAGCACTAACCCTAATACTGGTCCCTGCCTCCCTATTACAGACCCTCAATACCCTGCCTTACCCTAACCCTAATACTAGCCCCTGACCCACAACACTGGCCCCTGACCCCCAATATTGGTCCTGCCTTACCGTAACCCTAATACTGGCTACTGACCCCCAATACTGGCTCTGCCTTACCCTAATACTGGCTATTGACCCCCAATACTGGCCCCGCCTTACCCTAATACTGGCTACTGACCCCCAATACTGGCCCTGCCTTACCCTACTACTGGCTACTGACCCGCAATACTGGCCCTGCCTTGACCTAACCCTAATACAGGCCCCTGACTCCTACCCTGGTACTGACCTCTAACCTTGGACCCCTAACCCTGATACTGGCCCCTGACCCCCTAGTATTGACCTCTAACCCTGGACCCCCTAACCCTAATACTGACCTCTAATACTGTCCCTAACTCTAATATTGACCGCTAACACTAATATACTGTACTGACCCTTAATACTTTCTCTAACTCTAATAGTATGCCACACTAACCCTACTACTGACCTGTGCGTTCTGCAAAATGTGTTTTGAGGATCCACAATTTGGGGACTGCAAAACACTTTCGGTCGTCTGAATGTAGCTTTATGCTAATACTGGCCCCTAACCCCAATACTGGCCCCTAACCCCAATACTGACCCCAAACCCCAATACTGGCCCCTAACCCCAATACTGGCCCCTAACACAAATGGGCACATATAAGAGGCGCAATACATAAAGTGGAACATATGAGGCACTTTTTATAAGGGCACAGGGCATATGGCACTATATACAGAGGGCACAGAGCATGTGGCACTATACACAGAGGGCATATGGCACTGTATACAGAGGGCACAGTGTATGTGGCACTATATACATAGGGCTCAGAGTATGTGGCACTATATACAGAGGGCACAGAGTATGTGGCACTATATACAGAGGGCACAGACTATGTGGCACTATATACAGAGGGCACAGACTATGTGGCACTATATACAGAGGGCACAGAGTATGTGGCACTATATACAGAGGGCACAGACTATGTGGCACTATATACAGAGGGCACAGAGTATGTGGCACTACTATTGGGGGCCCTATGTGTAGCACTAATGCTGCTGTTATATTCAGGGCACGGCATGTTGCACTGAGATGAGTCTGTGTCAGTCTGCAGGATACCAATGTGTTGGTAAAGAATGAAGTTAAAGAGATCTTCTCGGAAAAATCTGCAGAGCTGAATCGTGGACGGGAGAGAACTTGGTTCTGGTGCTGTATTTATGTAGAGAACTTGGTTCTGGTGCTGTATTTATGTAGAGAACTTGGTTCTGGTGCTGTATTTATGTAGAGAACTTGGTTCTGGTGCTGTATTTATGTAGAGAACCTGGTTCTGGTGCTGTATTTATGTAGAGAACTTGGTTCTGGTGATGTATTTATGTAGAGGACTTGGTTCTGGTGCTGTATTTATGTAGAGGACTTGGTTCTGGTGATGTATTTATGTAGAGAACGTGGTTCTGGTGCTGTATTTATGTAGAGAACTTGGTTCTGGTGCGGTATTTATGTAGAGAACTTGGTTCTGGTGCTGTATTTATGTAGAGAACTTGGTTCTGGTGCTGTATTTATGTAGAGAACTTAGTTCTGGTGATGTATTTATGTAGAGGACTTGGTTCTGGTGCTGTATTTATGTAGAGAACGTGGTTCGGGTGCTGTATTTATGTAGAGAACTTGGTTCTGGTGCGGTATTTATGTAGAGAACTTGGTTCTGGTGATGTATTTATGTAGAGAGCTTGGGTCTGGGTGCTGTATTTATGTAGAGGACTTGGTTCTGGTGCTGTATTTATGTAGAGAACGTGGTTCTGGTGATGTATTTATGTAGAGAACGTGGTTCTGGTGCTGTATTTATGTAGAGAACTTGGTTGTGGTGCGGTATTTATGTAGAGAACTTGGTTCTGGTGATGTATTTATGTAGAGAACTTGGTTCTGGTGATGTATTTATGTAGAGAACTTGGTTCTGGTGCTGTATTTATGTAGAGAACTTGTTTATGGTGCTGTATTTATGTAGAGAACTTGGTTCTGGTGCTGTATTTATGTAGAGTACTTGGTTCTGGTGCTGTATTTATGTAGAGAACTTGGTTCTGGTGATGTATTTATGTATTGAACTTGGTTCTGGTGCTGTATTTATGTAGAGAACTTGGTTCTGATGCTGTATTTATGTAGAGAACTTGGTTCTGGTGCTGTATTTATGTAGAGAACTTGGTTCTGGTGATGTAGTTATGTAGAGAACTTGGTTCTGGTGCTGTATTTATGTAGAGAACGTGGTTCTGGTGCTGTATTTATGTAGAGAACTTGGTTCTGGTGATGTAGTTATGTAGAGAACTTGGTTCTGGTGATGTATTTATGTAGAGAACTTGGTTCTGGTGATGTATTTATGTAGAGAACTTGGTTCTGGTGATGTATTTATGTAGAGAACGTGGTTCTGGTGCTGTATTTATGTAGAGAACGTGGTTCTGGTGCTGTATTTATGTAGAGAACTTGTACCGTACAGTATATGACATCTCCTTGTGGCCCCCATACAGTATAACATCTCCTTGTGGCTGCCCCCATACAGTATAACATCTCCTTGTGGCCCCCATACATTATAACATCTCCTTGTGGCCGCACCATACAGTATAACATCTCCTTGTGCTAAGGTTTATGAGCAAAGGGAGATTTAAAAGGGGAATAAATATGGTGGTGGGCGGGGCTTTGGGCCCGAAACGTCTTGTCGCCCGGGGCCTCCACCAACCTTAATCCAGCCCTGACTAGTAGAATTGCCTCTCCAGGGCATTAGGAGTAGTGCATTCACAGCAGTGTAGGATCCAGATACACTATACTTTGTTTAAAATCCTAGGCAGGAGTGCACTGTCCAAACTGAAGCAGCCACTCCCTCATAAGTACAATGCAAGAAATAAAATTAGATCGGCACCTCCAAACAATAAGAAATAAAGTGCAGGTGAACTCTACCATGGCCGATATTCAAGAGCAAGGTTATAAAACAATGTGTGAAAATAATCAGACATTTAAATGCTTCTTCCTAAGTATGAATTAGATTCTTTTAAGAACGTGTTTGTAAAATTCAGTTTTTGCTACATTGTGTATCACTGTGTTATTTATCGGCCACAGCGGTAGACTTCAACAGACTTCCTGTAAAAATCCTACCAGATGTATTAAATTAATAATTAAACCGTTTACCATGACTGTTCAGACAAACCATGTCTTTTACTAAAAAAAAGTCTTGTCTATGTTGTCTTTTATTTATTGTCTGATTTCTATTACGAGATAATAGTTTACCCGAATATTATATACACTAAGTGGACAAAAGTATAGGAACACTTACGCATTCCACTTACAGAAGCTTTTATGACATCCCATTCAAAATTCATAGGAATTAATATGCAGTTGCTTCACCCCCCATGCAGCTAAAACAACTTGCACCCACATCACCGTTTAGTTTTCCGTTCTGATCTTTCAGAAGAACAGAAAAATAAACAAAAATCCTGTATTTTAAGTATCCATTATGCACATTTTAAATCCGTTTTAGCCATTTCCGCTTGACAGCCATTATTTTAGACGGAAAAAAAATACTTTGTCTAGGACATTTTTTGTCTAAAATAATGGATCTCAGACGAAAATGGCTGAAACAGATGTAAAATAGGCATAACTGAGTATAACTGATGCTTAAAGTACAGGATCTGTTTTTTGGCTTATTTGATCAAATGGTGATGTAAACCTGGCCTTACAAGTTATAGCCTTTGAAAAAATGAGGAAACCAGTACAAAGAGAAAACAGGCGTCACTGCTTGTTATTGTAAGAGGCACACTGGAGTTTGATGTTGGATACCTGATTTCCACAATGTGGATTTGTGGTGATGATGTTTAGAAACAGGTTTGTACAGTATGGGTGTTCTGACTATTCAGTTGTGCTATGAGAATCATATACTCTAAGTTTGAAACTTGTAGCCATTTTTTTTATGGCTCCTCTATTTTAACTATATTTTGTAATATGATATAATAAAACTTGGATTTTACTAGAATCAAGACAGTTGCTGAAATTTGTGGAATGCACTCTTCTGAAAAGGCTTTCTACAAGATTTTGAACTGTGCCTGTGGGAATTTTTGCCCATTCATCCACAAGAACATTTGTGAGGTCAGACACTGATGTTGGATGACAGGGCCTGACTTGCAATCTCTGTTCCAGTACATCCCAAAGGTGCTTGATGGGACTGAGGTCAAAGCTCTGTGTAAGTCAGTCAAGTTCTTCTACAACAAACTTACCCAACCATTCCTTTATGGATCTTGCTTTGTGTGCTGGGGCACAATCATGCTGGAACAGAAAAGAGTCTTCTCAAAACTGTTCTCACAGTCGGAAGCATACGCTTGTCCAAAATGTCTTTGTATGCTGAAGCACTGGAACTAAGAGGCCTAGGCAAACCCCTGAAACACAACCCCATAGCACTATCACCAAATTTACAGATGGCAGATTGCAGTAAGGTAGGTGTAGTCCAGACATTTACCAAACCCAAACTTGTCTATCAGACTGCTATATAGAGAACTGTAATAAATCATTTTACTGAACACATATTTACTTCTCTATATATGTAAGGTTTCCATGCAGCTATAGGCCATGAAAACCCATGCCATGAAGCTCCTGGCACTCAATTTTTGTGTGCTGCTATTAATGCCAGAGAAGGTTGGGAACTCTGCAGCTATTGAGTCAGCAGAATTACCCATCTTTCACAAATTTGTGTAAATGCACACTGCATGGCTAGGTGTTGGATTTTATACACCTGTGGCTAATGGACTGAATAAAACACTCAAATTCATTGATGAAGAGGTGGGTCCCAGTACTTTTTTCTATATAGTGTATATCATGAATATTAACCACTCTAGGGATTTTTCTTCAACCAAACATCTCTTTTATGTCCAGAAGTCTAGAGCTGAGTTCAGAATGGGGAATTCTATAGCATTCTGTGTTGTTTTTGCCATAGTGCTGCGTATTGACCACAGATTTCACTCTATAATTTGAAAACATAAAATCCACAATTTCTCTGCAAGATAATGAGCATGCTAAAGAATTTCTGCTGTGTGTAACTGGGAAAACGCCATCCACATTTTTTGTGCTGCAAACTGCTATGGGATTTGTTGTCCAGCATCTGTAATGCAAATCTGCAGCCATTCTACATGTGTGCTCTGATCATTGAGGTCAACAAAGAAGAGGCAGAGATATATGATGACAGCTTATGCAGTGAGCTGCTGAGGAGCTGGTGCAGAGGATGAGAGTGGTAGTGGTCCTGATGAGATGTTATGGCACAGTGAACTCTTTTGCTTCATGGGGATCATTGCAGTGGAAAGGCAGCGTGAAGAATCAGGCCAGAAAAGGTCTCTCTTTACTTTTACTTTGGAAAATATAACATGTGGCACATCCACCAGTATAGTACAAAGTACAAAGAGTAGGTTCTGGCACTAGATGAGGAGGCATTGTGGCTGGTTGGATAGCAATTCCATAGCACTAGCAGGCACTTGTGCATATAGGCTTGCAGTAGCATACCTCCCAAGTGTCCCTCTTTTGGAGGGACAGTCCCTCTTTTTGACCCATGTCCCTCTGTCCCTCTTTGTTCCTTAAAGAGGACCTTTCACCTTTCCTGACATTACTGTTTTAATAGCTTCATGCATTCCCCATGTAATAACAATTCTGGAGCATCTATTCTTATGGCTCTATGTTGTGCCATTCCTTTATTATTTGCGCTAGAAGTTATATGTGAATTGCTATTTGCCTTCAGTAAAGGAACAGAGGGGAGGTAACAAGTTGGGGGTGTGTACCTGCACAGTCTGAACATGGCAGCACTGATTGGATAGAGTGAGTCTGTGCAGGGACACACCCCCAACTGGTTAGCTCCCCTCTGTTCCCTTACTAAAGGCAAATAGCAATTCATTCACAACTTCTAGTGCAAATAATAAAGGAATGGCACAACGCAGAGACATAAGAATAGATGCTCCAGAATTGTTACTACATGGGGAATGCATGAAGCTATTAAAACAGGCATGCCAGGAGTGGTGAAAGGTCCTCTTTAAATGTCCCTCTTTTTGACCTGGGAAATTAATGTATAAATGTACATTAATAAATTTACCAAATTGGTCCTTACTAAAGTGTCGGTTTGATTTCTACCTGTATATTAGACCATAACTTCATTATTTGGTGCAATTTGGACATTAAAATATCTATAATCTGATGATTTATCTGCTAGTTTTTAAATGGATATTGAAGTGTAAGAAAAAAATTGTCCCAGGGGCTCCACATGCTGTAAAAAAATGAAGGAACATATACTCACCTAAGTCAATAATTATGCTTTGGGCGGAGTTAGAGGCGTGACCTAGTATGAAAAAAACTGTCGCGATGCACACTTCACATATTGTCCCTCTTTGCGATTTTCAAAAGTTGGGAGGTATGCAGTAGTGTCTGTAAAGCTGTAATTTCTCTGATCACTCTGCTGTCTTGTCATACTAATGCTTTCTGGAAGCAGTGTTCTTGATACTGAAGATCTCTCTGGAGTGTTGGTCTCACAGGAGAATTAGAAAAAATACCTAGGAGTAGGAGCTCTGACATGTGCTTTGTCTCCTTTCTCTAGCTCAACTGGAGCTCGCCCTCCTGGCAGGAAATAGGACCAGCTCATTCCTACCAAGAGGGAAGGTGGCTTGCCCTGTTCCTGACAACCATTATTTCCTCCTGCTGGAATAAATGGCCAAAACATGTAAAATAACATGGCCATAACAATACATAATACAATACATATAAAACATTAGACAGTTGTAGATACCTCAAGGTCTGGGGTACTGCACTTACATGTCATATCATTACAAAGAGCAGGACATTATTTTCATATTTAAACATATGGTGTGGTGGCTGGCATTACTGATGGGTGACTGTAACTTACATTGTTAATTCATTTATCTTATCATCTACAGTTGCTCCAAGGTAGAATGGAACAGATGCTTTTACCTAGAAGTTAACCACATGCGTGAGCCCAGTGACCCAGAATGGTCAAGGTGAATGTCCTATTTCCTCCACTCCATGGATTTTTTATTTAGTTTATCATCCCCTAGTGGAAAAATATGTTGATATGTTGATTTCCATTTGTTGATTTCCATTTGGTTAGCTATACAACAATAGGAGGATTCAGCACAGTAAAGAGGCATAGCAAGTGTCAACCTTCTTGTAAACCTACAAGTGTAAACTTCCCTGTTGGTCCTGAGAGCCATACATTTAAATCTCTGCTCTTTCTGAGCTCACTTGCCCAAGTGGTCTTAAGGACTTGCTGTTTTTCCTGTTCTAATGAATATCAATAAAGAGTAAACATTTTAGCATCAAGTGTTGGTTCCACATTCACATCTTTTCCTCTGTCTATTGGCAAGCTAAATCAGAAGATTTAAAGTGCTTCTGTCAGGAACATAATTATTAAACTATAAGTGATGGGCCAGGCAGGATGATGTGAACACTGCCAGGCCCTGTCAATCAACATCATAATGGTACGGCCGGAGGAATGATAGGTGAACTTCTAAGAGTAGTGGCAACACCCCTATTGCTCTTAGAGGAGCATTTTCATAAAATAAAAGTTCATATTTTTCACAAAAACTGAGGCAGATAGAAGGGACAAAAACCTAGTTACCTTCATGTCTAAAGTCATCCATTTTAATAACCATGTTTCTGATGACAGAAGCCCTTTAAGAAGTGGCTCTCTTGGGCAATATCTCAGACGGTTAGGTTATGAATAGTCTTGAGCGAATTGAGGCATCCGAAGTAGAATTTGATCCGAAGTTTAGGAAAAATTAGATTCTCCACAAATCCAGATTTCCTTGGACTTTATGGTAACAAATAGTTTTTTTTTTAAGAAGCCGAAGAATGCAAGATCACCCATAATGCCATGCAGCCAGCGAATCTGCACATAGCCATCCCCTGTAATATCAAAGCCCTTTAAAAGCCTAATCCCACGTGACAAGCATTTGTGTACTAGGCACAGTGTTGCAGAAAACTTTATAACAAAGAGTATTGGATAAGGAGAGTGCAGGGACAGTGCAAGGAGATCATATCGAGAGTTATTTGAGGGAGAGCATAGGGAGACAGCAGGGACACTGCAGGATGAGTGTAATCACCACGTGCATCTAGTTCAACTGCTGTCGCATTCATAGTTAATCTGTTATTTTATACATAGACTTACTGTGCCTAAGTATTAAAGAGTGGTCTAATATACCGTCGCATGCATCTAGTTCAACTACTGACACATTCATAGCTAATCTGTTATTTTATACATAGACTTTCTGAAGACCTCCCAAGTGTCCCTCTTTTGGAGGGACAGTCCCTATTTTTGACCCAAGTCCCTCTATCCCTCTTTGCTCCTTAAATGAATATCTTTTTGATCTGAGATAAAGAATTGCATTATTACATGTACAAAATTGATCCATGAAGTGTTTAGGTGGTTCCAATCTATATTAGACCCTTCCTTCTATATTATTTCATGCAATTAGAATTTTAGAAAGTTATATTCAGATAATTTTTGCATTATTGTGTCCACAGTCTCTATGAATCTCCTACCCCTCGCACCTGGTTGGCTCACGGCCTTACTGGCACCTTCAGATAATTGTGTTGCCTGTGAATTTATAGGCACGGGCAGGACCTTCACGGGCATATCACCTGGGAGGGTGTTTGATATACGGTCGTTCATCAATTGCCGCACCAGTGGCGTGATATATTTGATCTCCTGCAGTTGCGGTATGAAATATGTCGGTAAGACCATTCGTGAGTTGAGACAGAGGATTGGTGAATACCTTGGGGACATTCGCAACGATCAAGACACCTCAGTGTCGCAGCATGTAAACACGCGGCATGGAGGTGATCTTAATACTTTGCGCTTTCAAGGAATCTAAAAGATCCGTATGTCACCAAGGGGGGGCGAACTCGACAAACTAGTTTTACAAAAAGAGGCACAATAGATATTCCGCCTTCATACTGTACAACCATGAGGGCTGAATGAAATGATATCCTATGCCTGCTTTTTATAAGGATTTGTGCTGACATATATCATCGATACACCCTATTTTGCCACAGGGATGTACTTAATTGCATTTCAGCATCTATTTTTCATATAGCTGGTTTCTCAAATATCACCTTTGTAGGGTTTACTTTTAGCCCCCTGTACAAGGGAAGTCTGACCATTGTTTGCTATATACTTGGTCGATCCCTTGTTTCACTTATTACCTCTAAATTTTTTATGGCTTTGAATTATTCTCTTTAGACCCTTCCCCATCCCTGGTGCCAATTGCGCTTACCATGTCCATTCTCCCGTGTGGCCGCCTATTATTCTTGCTGCTATTTTCCTGTAGGGAGCGCCTATTTGCCATGCGCTGACTGAGGAAGGCTGGGCTTACAGAGGCTGTAGTGCTCGAGCTCACGGCCATACCAGTGCCGGACCCCACACCACACACCACCAGTGTGGTTGCATCAATGTGCCTGTTATTACCTTCATGTGCTAATGTGGCTCCTGATGAGACTCATCACATGAGAAACACATCAAGCCCACACCGTTGTGCCTCCTCTGACTGCCAGAGAATCGGCTGTAGTTCTGTATTTAGTATCTAGGTCCAGGGACTCTCTTTATCACAGAGCCCAGTTGTACTCTTCACCAGCTCAGGTGGAGATAGAAAGGAATGAGTGTTCACTGCACTTGAGCCTCACTCCACCACCCCCAATAGCAGGTTGTGATTCTGAGACCAGACACTATGCATTGGGCATCCCCCTAAGAGCCCGATTTACTGAGTTACGCTGTACAGAATCCCGGACACCAATAACATTTTGGGTACCAAGCAGAATTGTTCTGACATTTGGCGCCTACCCCGACCACTAGCAGATCTATATGTGAGGTTAAATGATCACAGATGGGTGCATCAACGGCACCTCAGTTCAGTTTTCTCTACAGTTAATAAATTGGTGCATTTTTGTAGCACCACTGTCACGCTCTGGTGTGGGGGGAAAAGCCACACCGAGCGTATGAGGGATGGGAACAGACAAAACCAGGGAACCAGTCACCTCCTGCAGAGGACCCTGAGACTAGGCCCTGGCTGACTACCAGTATGAACAAGCCTGGATGGTAGGAAAGTTCATACACAGGAACCTAATCTAAATGCACCCTAGAAAACCCTGCAGTCTAGTGACACAAGAGAGTAAACCCGTTCCTCCAAGCGTAAGGAGGAACAGGAGACTCCAAAAGGAAAACAACAAAAGGAACAGAAGAAACTTAACTTAAGCAGATAACTCAGCAACTGGATCTCAGCCGAGATCCACACCACTCTCAACCAGGTAAGCAGAAGATATAAACCGCAAGGGATACTGGGAGAGGAAGGGGTAAATAGGAGAAAGCTAATTGCCAAGCGGCAACAGCTGAGGGGAAGGGGTGTGGTGAACAGCACCCAAACAAAGGGAATAGCCTGTCAAATATGTCACTTAGAAAGCCGCGCAGAACGACTGATTCCAGACGCAAGCCTACTCGTGACAACCACAGAGTTGAAAACTGGCTGACCACATTTTTCTGGGCCTTTGGTCTAGAGGGGCTTTTTTTAACATTTTGCCTGTTACATTTTGGGTGTTCTCAGGCAGTGACTTATTTTTCTATCAAACATACACCCGAGATTTAACTCTGTGATTCTCTTGCCTTATTGTGTGCTAAGAAAACTATTAAAGTGTATAAATATGCAGGAAAAATGGATCCTTCACATAATTAACCATAATTGTCCCTCTGTGACCGTCTACAAAGTTGGGAGGTATGCTTACTGTGCCTCAGTATTAAAGGACTGTCTAATATATTTCCACATGCATCTTGTTCAGCTGCTGCAACATTCATAGTTAATCTGTTATTTTATACATAGACTTACTGGGCATCAGAGTCAGTATTAAAGGGTGGTCTAATATATCGCCGTGTGCATATTGTTCAACTGCTGCTACATTCATAATTAATCTGTTATTTTATACAGAGACATACTATGCGTCAGTATTAACCCCTTCCCGCATTATTACATACATGTACATGAGGGAATGTGGCTTCTTGCTGCATCCTCACGTGCATGTACCGTGATGTGATTGAGCGGGTGCAGAAGCTGAGTTCACCTGATCAGCAGCACGGGCCTGGCTGTTACTGACAGCCGGGCCCCTGCTGTATCCTCCGGCATTGCTCCTCCGATGCAGGTGGATTAACCTTTCACATGGTGTGGTCAGCGCTGACGGCAGCATGTGCAAGTTTAAAGAGCAAGGGGTCTCCCTCTGACTACATGGCCTCCCCGCGCTGCGGTGAAAGGGGACCGATGGTTGCTATGCCCTTACACAGGCTTCGGAGCCTGCCAGCTATGAAAGCCAGGGAGATCCAACCCCCAAGCTGGGTCTCCTAGGTAACTGTCAGTGTCGACAGCTCAATGCAGTACAATACAGCACGTAGGGAACTGTATTGAAACAGGGATCAAACCCTGAAAGTTGAAGTCCCACAGTGGGACAAATATAAAAAGTAAAGTGTTTTTTAATAATAATAAAAAAATTAAAGTTTTAAGTAAAGGAAAAAAAAGCCGCTTCACCATAAAATCGTGTATAATAAAAAAATAAATAAAACACACACATATTTGGTATCACCACGTCCGTAACAACTGGCTCTATGAAAATGTCACATGATTTACCACCTCAAGTGAATGCTGTAAAAAAAAAAAAACTGTGCAAAAAAGGTGTAATACCAAGCGATCAAAAAGACATATGTACCCAAAAATAGGTCCAATAAAACCGTCATCTTTTCCCACAAAAAATGAGCCCCTATATAAGACAATCACCCAAAAAATAAAAAAATATGGCTTTCAGAAAATGGAGATTCTAAAACATTATTTAAAAAAATGCTTTTATTGTGCAAAACTGAAACAAATGTAAAAAATGAGATATATTAATATTGCCGCGCCTGTAATTACCTGCTCTATAAAAATATCACATGATCTACCCCCTAAGGTGAACACCGTAAAAAATAAATAAAAATAAATAAAAAATGTGGCAAAACACCAATTTTTTAGTGATTTTGCCCGATAAAGTGTAATATTGAGTGATCAAAAAAATATGTACCTATAAAAACGTCAACTTTTCCCTCAAAAAAATGAGCCCCTACACAAGATGATCGGCAAAAAAATATATATAGCTTTCAGAAAATCGTGACACAAACCAAAAAACTTTTATTGTATAAAACTGAAATAAAAAAATAAAAATAGAAATATTAGGTATTGCATAATGATCTGCTCTATAAAAATATTATATGATCTACCCCTTCAGGTAAACACTGTTAAAAAAAATAAAAAATAAGGACTGTGCCTAAATAGCCCCAAAAAACTGCAATATTGAAAGCTCAAAAAAAAAATCATATGTACCCAAACATGGTGCCAATAAAAACATCAACCCTTCCTGCAAAAAAAAAGCCCCTGCACAAGGCGATTGGCAGAAAAATAAAAGAAATTTGGCTTTCAGAAGATGAAATGCTTTATTATGTAAAACTGAAACATTAAATAAAAATACAAATATTTGGTATTGTCGCATTCGTATCAACCTGCTCTAGAAAAACAACACATTATCTATCCTGTCAGGAGAACTATGCCACAACTGCCATTTTGTGGTTACTTTGCCTCACAAAAAGCATAGTATCAAGCAATCAAAAATTATGTCACCTCATCCTGTTGTTTCCAAAATAGTCACTTTCTGGTTGTTTCTACTGTAGGGGTGCATCAGGGGCTGTTCAAATGTGATATGACAACTTAAAATTATCCCAGTGAAATTTGCCGTCTAAAATCCATATCGCGCTCCTTTCTTTCTGTACCCTGTCATGTGCCCATACAGCAGTTTATGACCACAAATGGGGTGTTTCTGTAAACTGCAGAATCAAGTTAATAAATATTGAGTTTTGTTTGGCTTTTAAAGGGGTTGTCCCACGAAAAATATTCTACAGTTTTCAAACCAGCACCTGGATCTGAACACTTTTGTAATTGCATGTCATTAAAAAATTTGTATAGCTACTGAGTTATTTAATAAAATGTATCTGTATGGGACTACTTAATTTTTTATTTCTTTGACCTATTGACTGAGCAGGCCGCACATGCTCAGTTTCAACTTTTAACTGTCTCCTGAGCTGTGATAGGCAGAACATGGACACGCCTCCTGAGCTGCAGCAGAAAAGACACTCCCCTTGAGCTGTCAGCTTGATATGAATCTAGCAGAGCAATGAATGGGGAGATCACTGGATCCATGTGAGGTACAGGGCTGGTTCTAGCTTTGTTAAAAAGAGGTTGTCATGTAATATATGATGTCAGATTTTCATTTTTTACATTATTCGTGGGATAACCCCTTTAACACATTTGTTACAGGAAAAATGGATTAAAACAGAAAATCTGCAAAAAAGTGAAATTTTGAACCTAAAAGGTTAACAGTTTGTAAAATCAGTTTTTAATCATTTGAGGGGAGAAGATTCTAAAATGGGATGATTTATGGATGATTTCTACTATGTAAACCCCACAAAGTGACTTCATAACTGAAATAGTACTTGAAAAAAAGTGGTTTTGGAAAATTTTTTTGAAAATTTCAAATTTGCTTCTAAAATTCAAATCCTTCTGATGTCCTAAAAAATAAAATGTAATAAATATTTTATTAGGTATCATAAGTAATTATTTTATGAGGTATCACTATCCGTCAAAAAAATTCAAATTTAGAAAATAGTGAATTTTTCTAAATTTTCCCTTTTTTATAAAGGTAAAACATATTGACTCAAATTTACCACTAACATAAAGTATATGTCACAAGAAAACTATCTCAGAATTGCATGTCAGATTTGCAAAATGTGGCTTAGTCCTTATGGTGAAAAATGGCTTTGTTTTGAAGGGGTTACAGGGCAGTCTAATATCGCCACGTGCATCTTGTTCATCCTTCACTGTGTGTCAGTATGAGCGAATGAGAAATGAGAGAATTTTTCAAAAATTCAATTTGGGCGGTTCGCAGAATTTTCCCCAAAAATTTGATTTAATCCGAATTTATTTGTGATGAATTGCATTAAAAATCAGCCATTTCCTGGCTGCAGAGAGCCTATATATCAGTATAGAAGGCTGTGCATTGCAGAAACATACATAAGTAGTCCGCTGTGGTAGAGAAACAGTTACTTTGCATCTGTATGACACGCAGATGACATGCATCACTTCACACTACACTTGTTTGGTCAGTTATGGGCCAAAACTGACCAAATGACTCAAGTGTGAAGTCAGCCTTACAGGTCAATGTTAGAGTCAGGTATAAAGAACCGTGCAGTGGCCCAAGATTCTACTATAGCGTGAAAGAGTGCACTCCTTTTACACCGTTATCGGCTGATTCCACAGAACCTGTTCTGTTACACGCTGATACAAGTAGTGGTCCCATGACAGAGTGGAGAAAGTGTCAGCAGTAAGTTTGTGTCAACGTCACTGTTTATTTTGCCCTTCTTCTGATCCGTCATAAGAACAACCCCCAAAAAACGTATCCTGTCTTTTGAGCATCCGCCTTCACACGGTCCACATTTGTTCAGTAATACTTCAGTATTGCCAAGGCCAAAAAGAACAGGAGTGCATCCGAAACAGAGATGACACGTGATTGGAATATTTGCATGTCTTCTGTGTTTTGTACCCACTCCTGCTTTTGGTTTGCAAATCATGAAAATATACTGATGTAAAATAGGAACTGTGTGATACAGGTTGTACGGCTGCTCTAAAGACAGGATCTGTTGTGTTTATCATTTTTCCAACCTTCTGACAGATCAGAAGAGTAAAAATAAATCGTGATGTCAACAATGCCAAACAGGGACACTAGTGGCCCCGTCAGAGAGTCGTGAGGTGGCAACTGCATTTTGAGTCAACACAGTGGCCCAGTCACAGAGTGGGGAGGTGGGGGGGCAACAGCAGGGGCAGTAACAGCACAAGATGGTGGGTGGCAGTAGGATAACATGACAGCAGAGGCAGCAGGTGTGTGGCATCAGGCGGTGGCAGCATCAGAATAGTGGCTGAAGCAGGTGGTCAGAAGAAATTGGTCTCTTTTGACAAAGTTTGGGTGTGGCACCCAGAATGATCTAGTCTGATGCATCAAGCACAGGTGTGTGGAAATCCTGGCTGATTCACACCTGATTAATCTTCACAAAGGTCAGTCTCCACATTTTGGCTGGAAAGGCGAGTTCTTTTTGGGGTAACTATGCCCCCCACCTCACTAAACACCCACTCTGATGCCACACTACTGGCCAGGCAGGAAAGCTTGTCCAGAGCAAACTCAGCCAGTTACAGCCACAAATCAAGTTTGGCTGCCCAGTAATCCAGGGGATCTTGGATGTTGGGTGGCAGGGTGCAGTCCAAGTATGCCACCACCTGCTGGTTTAGGTTCTGCTCCATGTCTTGCTGCTACTGGTGGGTGGTTTCTTCAGTAGGTGGGTGAAGAAAACTGCTTATTAGAGACTCCAGACTTAAGTTGCTGCTGATTGAGCTGGTGCTGCTCCTGAGTTGCTGGGCAGGAACTACTGGGGTGTGGCTGGGCAGGAACCACATTTACCCAGTGGGCTGTAAAGGACATATATTGTCCTTGACCATAGTTACAGCTCCACATGTTGGCGCTGCTGTGAGCTTTGGCAGACAACGACAGGCTCAAGAACTGGCCCATCTTCTGTGCAACATATGTGTGCAGGACTGGTACAGTCTTTTTGGAGAAGTAATGATGTCTTGGGACTCTCCACCTTGGCTCAGCACAAGCCATTAGTTCTCTGAAAGGTGCATTAGTGCCACGGTTTTCCCAGGCCACTTTATGGTGACGCTGCATGTGTTGATGCAAGGCCATGGTGCTAACATTGGCACCCTGGCCAGCTTCACCTTCTGCCCACAGAGTCTACAAATGGCCACAATGACATCCTCCAGTGGCTTGATGAAAAATCCCCACACCTCTGAGTATAGCATTTTCCCACCACCACTCTTGCCGACTGCCTGCAGCCTTTGCCTCCGTGAACCCATGCACCGCTAGTTCTTTCCGGACAGGAAGGCTCATGCTCTATTCCTATTATATCCCTGCACTATCTGTAAGCTGTCTCTGAACTGCTCAATAGTAATTTTTTGTGAATAAAGTCTTTCCTAATCACTGTCCCTAGTGACTGTAATGTCTCTCCCTGTACTAAGTTTACTGGAAAATGGCGGAGACCGAGCAGGAGACTTTTTATAGGGTTGTGACATCACAGGGGCTAGCTATCTCCTGGTTGGTTGTCTGTATGGCATAATGGGTGATCCCTCGTTCCAGGGCTTCTTACTTCTGTTTCTAACATGTGCAGCAGCCATTTTATAAAAAATATGATTCGTTACCATGAAGAACTAGGAAATTCGACAAATTGAATCTTTCCTGAAATTCGTATTGAATTCCTCTTCGTCAACTTCAATTCACTGATCTCTAGTCAGTATTAAAGGGCAGTCTAATATATCACTGAGTGCATCTTGTTCAACTGCTGCAGCATTCATAGTTAATCAGTTATTTTATACATAGACTTACTGTGCGTCAAACTATTTTAATGGCGGCAGAGGCGTAGCTAGAGGTTCAGCACAGGGGGGGCGAAACATACTTGAGTGGGCCCCCCACTTGGCTTCCCAAACGCACGTTTCCAACTTCACAGGCACATACTACTAGTTGTGGTTATAATATTGTATTAGAAAGATGACTATATAAACTGCTAGATCATCTATGCTGTTAAGTACAGTACAATAGACTTTCTACCTACCCTACTCTAAATACTCTACCATATAATGCAGTAAAATATAGGAGTAATAGGATTAAAAAACAACGGGACTCCTATGTTAAAGGAAACCTGTCCCCAGTTTTTACATCACTAAACTAACAGTCCCCTGCCCCCATCAGACCTCAGATCAGCGTATTGTGCCCCATCAGACCAGCGTATTGTACCCCATCAGACCTCAGATCAGCAGAATGTGCCCCTATTAGTCCTCACATCAGCCTACTGTGCCCCCATCAGACCTCAGATCAGCGTATTGTGCCCCCATCAGACCTCAGATCAACAGAATGTGCCCCCATCAGACCTCAGATCAGCCTACTGTGCCCCCATCAGACCTCAGATCAGCGTATTGTGCCCCATCAGACCTCAGATCAGCATATTGTTCCCCCATCAGACCTCAGATCAGCGTATTGTGCCCCCATCAGACCTCGGATCAGCCTACTGTGCCCCCATCAGACCTCACATCAGCCTACTGTGCCCCCATCAGACCTCAGATCAGCGTATTGTACCCCATCAGACCTCAGATCAGCATATTGTGCCCCCATCAGACCTCAGATCAGCAGAATGTGCCCCCATCAGACCTCACATCAGCCTACTGTGCCCCCATCAGACCTCAGATCAGCGTATTGTGCCCCCCACCAGACCTCAGATCAGCGTATTGTGCCCCCATCAGACCTCAGATCAGCGTATTGTGCCCCCATCAGACCTCAGACCAGCTTATTGTGCCCCATCAGACCTCAGACCAGCGTATTGTGCCCCCATCAGACCTCGGATCAGCCTACTGTGCCCCCATCAGACCTCACATCAGCCTACTGTGCCCCCATCAGACCTCACATCAGCCTACTGTGCCCCCATCAGACCTCAGATCAGCGTATTGTGCCCCCATCAGACCTCAGATCAGCGTTTTGTGCCCCCATCAGACCTCAGATCAGCATACTGTGTCCCCATCAGACCTCAGATCAGCGTATTGAGCCCCCATCAGACCTCAGATCAGCCTACTGTGCCCCCATCAGACCTCAGATCAGCCTACTGTGCCAACTGCGTGCAGCGTCAGGTCATAGTGCGCGCCGCCAGGGAAGAGAGCAGAGCGCGGACCGGAGGGCAGCCGCAGCGCAGAACAGGTAAGTAAGGTTTTTTTAATTTTAATCCTATGTGGCTGGGTGGGCTGATCTGAGGTCTGATGGGGGTCCCTAAATACAAGTGAGCGCTTCCATAATGGAAGCGCTCACTTGTATTCGTCTGATAGTAGGCAAGGTCATCCTTGCTGGGCCCCCCTGAGTCACTGGGCCCGGAGCCGTCGCCCCCCCTGCCCCCCCCGGTAGCTACGCCACTGAATGGCGGTCTAATATACTGCCGCATGCATCTTGTTCAACTGCTGCCACATTCTTACTTAATCCATTACATTACTGATTCACTTACTGTACACTATGGCCAACAGACAGTTGCCTGGGCCCTCCAAAGGAACAGGCAGTGGCAAAAATGTTGCTGTAGCCAACACACACAGCAGAAGGGGGGTGCAGCCGCAGCTGTACTGGAATGGTTGACTCACTCCTCAATATCATTTCAAGTGGCAAAAGATACACACAGCCAGGAATTAGTGGGTTCCTCTGACACCATGCTTAGTTGGCATGGCTGAGGAACTGCCTCTGTGAGTAAGTAATCGTAGCTTTTCAGCAACAATGAGCTTTGTGAGGACAGTCAGCAGTTACAGGCCAGCACAGACTAGTCGGGTGGGAGCACATGTTGTGAGAGGTCTGGGACGTGCACAAGAGACAAGTGAGGGTGACATAAATGATGAGCAAACAGAGGAACATGATGATATAGCTGATTGTATGTGGGAGCCTGGTGAAGAGAGGGCAATGGTGACAGCATGTCCATGAGACAGCAGGGTAGAAGCATGCCCCTGAGAGAGCAAGGTGGAAGCGTGCACGTGCACCTGGCCAAGTTGCTGGTACTAAAGTCCCTCCCTAGGTGGAGAGTCCCAAGCCAACATCACGTTACCAAACAAGCTGTACCAGCCCTGCACGCGTATGTTGAGCAGAAGGTGGGTCGGTCCTTGGGCCTCTCAGTATCTGGAAGAGTTCATGCTAGCACTGACATATGGAGTTGTAACTATGATTAAAGACAATATATTTCGTTCACAGGCCACTGGGTAAATGTGGTTCCTGCCCAGAAACAGCAGCAACTTGGCCAGGTGATGGCAATTCTACCTCTGTGTTGTAATGCTGGGATTTCTGCGCCAATGTCCTCCTCTGCTTTCTCATCCTCTACTTTGTACTTACCCTCTCTTCTAGGCACAGTTCACAGTTTTCCTCCAATATATCATCTATGCAAAGCTAGATGTTGTCACGCAGTTCTGCACCTGGCCTGCCTGGGCTGAACTGCTCGGTGTCATCAATAAATAAATCAAACACTGGCTGTCTACTTGCCAACTGGAGATATGATAAGGGAAGAACAGCCTGTCTGCGCTGTGTCAGGGAGGGCTGACCCAACAACAGTACTGACATTATACATCAAGATTACTTGTGTGAATTCACTTGTAGGACTAGAGCAAGTCTGTTCTATTTTTTTATTTTATTTAATGTGCAAGCAGTTTCAAACCTCCCATTTTTATTACACAGTTTCAAAGGAAATCTGACAAACACTTCCAGAAGATGATAACTACTGCAAGTAATTTATTTCTACTCTGAATTAGAAACTGAACTTAGTGTTTCTCTGCTTCTATTACAGCAGTATTTATCTTTTTTTTTTTCAGGGAGTTCAATACTGATAACCTATCCTCAGGATAGGTCACCAATATCTGAAAGGTAGGGGTCTGGCACCCAGCATTTGTGACAATCAGCTGGTTAAAGAGGCCACAGTGCTTAGCTGATCACTGCTTCTCTGCACCTCAAACCAAGCACAGCACCTTACATTGCATAGCAGCTGTGCATAGTATTGTAGACTAGGCCCATTCACTCAGTGGGACTGAGCTGCATGTAGATCATGTGACCAATGATGTCAGTGGCCTAGAAAGAGGCTGGTGTGCTCAATGGAGAACCGTAGCCTTTTCAAAAAGGTCAACCAGGAGTCAATCCCCATCTATCAAGTATTGATGACCTATCCTGAAGATAGGCCATCAATGTAAAACTCCCATAAAACCTTTTTAAAAGTAACTGCAACAATTAGATAACTACAAGTAAAAAAATTATTTTTAGTACCACTAAAAGACATGTGTTTTCCTTTTCTGGTAAAATGATACATATTTTTAATTATTGTATGACTTATACATCTATAAGTAGGGATGAGCGAACTTCCGTTCGGCATACAAGGTTCAGGTTATCTAAGAATTCTGTTATGGATTTCACTACCACAAACCATAGTACTTGAAAACAGGCGTTCACGTTCATCTATAAGCTTTCCAGGAAGAAGTTTTTGAATGAACTTATTTCAAGGTGGGTACTGGGATACCACAGTGATTCAAATGCCACTGTTGCCTGTACTAAAACTATGAGTTCCAAAGTGGCTGAAAAGGAGGGAAAATGTGATTAAACACAAAGCAGATAAATTATAAGACTACTTATTAATGCAATGGCTCCTGTGGAAAAATAACTAATGCTAAACAAAAGCAACATAAAGTATGTTCTGCTTATTGTAGTAAAGTTTACATTTTCAAAGACAGAGGTCACTCCTTACTTATTCATATTTGCAAAAGTCACAGTTATCAGTTTCATTACTATTCAAGCTCATTCAAGACATATTCCACAGAAAAAAACGTCAATCTGTAAACACTAATTTCATAATTTTCTCTGGAAGTAATGCAGGTTTTGTGACAGTGCGCTTACATTGTGAGTGATACAACGGGTCTCGTTTTTGGAACTGGAACAAGACTTGAGGTTCTGCCAAGTAAGTGACTAATAGTATTATATACAGCTCGATTTATTTTCTATATCTAATGATTTTAGAGCATTTGTGGAGAGTTTATGTACTTCAAATGGTTTTTCACTAGGTAAGCAGCTTTCAATTAGTAAGGTTTAAATGTATATTGTCTCAAGACTTAGAATCAATATTAGACTTTATAAGACATTATTATTAGACATAATTTATACAAAAGAAATTATTTAGCTACAGAATTACAAAAACTTAAAAATATGAAAAAACACATTTAATATAAAAAATAGGTTAAGGGAAAACAAATATATTAGTACTTTTTCAAACAATATTATAAATGCCTCCTTTATAATATAATTTTATTTCCAATTTTAACTGAAAAACAAAGTATAATTTTTTTAAATGCACACAATACCTAGACCATGTGATATAACTAACATTAATATAGTTAAAATACAGTCTTTATTATCTTAATATATAGCATAATCTTCAATAGCCTCGATTAACCTGAACTGGTTTTTTCCTAAGTACTAAGGATGTTGAAGAACAACTTTCAGCTTTCATGAAGAATTGCTTTCTTGTGACCACTAACTCATAACCTACTTTCAAATCAAGATAGTCTACATTTATTATATTTATTGAATGTATATGATGGATATATATGTCTCTGGTGATTGCTTAATCTATGACGACATCCCAAATGACAAACAATAATGCTATAAATTACTGAATAATTCAAAGGCAAAAAGGTAAAAAATTGCAAAAGAAAATCATTGTAAAATAATAAACCATAAGAAAATTGAATAAAGATATATTAATTATATCAAATTCACATGTGGTAAATGAAAACATTAAATTAAAATCTACAACTCATTCTACCAAAATCAAGCCTTCATATAACTACATCAATGGGGAAATTACATAGTTATGGCTCTTTGAATGCGGGAACACATTTTTTCCATAGAATATACGTTTACAAAGTACTCAAACTAGATGTACTTGGTATCTCCATAAGCATAATGACCTACGGAGTGAAGATAGTATATTATTTACATTGTAAGGCAACTTAATAAGCCTTTTCTACAGCCCTTATAGTATATAAAAATACAGAAAAAAAGTATTAAAGTATTGCTGCAAACCAAACCATACAACTAGCTCCATCCCCATTCACCAGCAACACCTAAGACCTAATAATGTTAAAACAATATAGAAAAATAAAAAATGACGATAACTTTAAAAATACAAAAAAGCAAAATACACAAGAACAGTGTCAAAATATAAAAGTATTTGCTGTAAAACGTTCATGAAGAAAATCACAAGTTTGGTAATCAAAGTAGGAAATACTGTAGCACGCTGAGAAATATATTGTATTGTGATAATTATTGGGGTCATTTTTGCTCCTGTTTTAATCTCTTTAGAAGAAGTCCACCCCCAACCACATAAAATGGCACAAAAAGTTAGCTATTTCACATATTCATTAGAAAGGTAGTCACAGGTTAGTAGATAGAAACATGATAATGGTGGTCTTTAACTGTTTACTATGCATATTTTAATTTTTTCTATGTGCATTTTCCATGATAATTTTGCAATATATTCTGATAGAAATTAACTTGTCAGTCTTTTTATATTACACTAAATATACTTTGAATTAAAACCAATCAGTCATGTTACAGTTAGTCCCAGATGCCATAATAGCACGAGTTATATGCCATTCTTCTGAATTAAATTTTTATCCCTGTAGGATTCTTTGGTTTGGTTCATCAGAATTGACATTGAATCCATAATGTGGACTCTAAAATGCATAGCAATCTGATAACAGCCCTAAGGTTTTTCATGCAAATCCCAGTTCCAAAAGCCTACACAAAAGATTATTTGTCATGTAAATGCATACACATATTTTTTACCAAACTATTTTCAAACATACCAAGGGTATTGCGTTTTACCACAGGGATGACGATTACATGTACTATACTAGAGTTAGTAGTGTCCATATTGTTTGGTATGTCACTACAGTCCAACATTGATTTTTTTATTTTTATTTTCTTCTTATTCTAGATAAAAAACCTACCACAGCTCCTCAAGTCTTTGAGTTAAAAACTAAAGGGGAAACCTCCTCCACTGCCTGTCTGGCAAAAGATTTCTTCCCGAAAGATATTGAAATATATGTTAATCAAATTAAACAAGAAAATTTTACCACCATCTTGTCTAAGAAGGGATTGTACAGCGTGGTCAGCGTTCAGAATGTGAAGTCAAATGTTTTTGGATGTGAAGTCAAGCAACCTGAAGGCTTAGTGCAAAACACAACTGAAGAGGCAAAAGTTGAAAGTATGTTTCCTCTCTTTATCTAACATGTTCCTCAAAGTAATAAGAATTATGAATAATTGCCAAAATTCTTTCAGGCTGTGTTCACATGACCATTAGGTTTTGCCATTCTACCTGGCATCTGGTATATTTGATGGCATCAGGGGCGGAACTTAAAGTAGCGCTGGAAAAAAAAATACTAAAAGTGGCCCAGTTTTGTAGTTGGGCCAGCAATACCATATTGTGGCACATTATACCACTCCAACACCACAGCCAAATACTACAGTCCATCACAAAATACCATCAGCAGCACAAAATACATGCCCAAAAACTTCCACTGGCCGGCCGTGAGGAGGGCTCAGACGGTCCCTAGGCATCGGCCCACTGGGAAATTTCCCTTTAAAGTCTATGGCCAATCCATGCCTGGATGGCATGAATAACAGTCTGAAATTCCTAGGGAAAGTTGAATGACCATTAGATCCATTCCAAATAAAGAAAAATGTAATTTCACACATTATGATTGCAAATCTGTTTATCCCTTCAAGTCAGTACTGAGTAGAGGCACCTTTGAAATCGATTACAGCCTAGTCACCACAAAATGTTCATACATTTAAATCTCTGCTCATTCTTAGTATCAATGATTGCTAGCATTCCCTGTATACACAGAATACCATCAGTCACTGGTAAGATGGCCCCCGTGTACAACTTTACTCAGAAAGCACATAGACTTCACACTAGCATTAATAATAATAATCATTATAGTTAATGGGGATGAATCATAAAGACAGCCTGCCAGGTCTCTTTAATGCTAGTGTGAAATTAGCCTTAAATGTATAAATTACAAGTTTGATTAATTTTTTCCCATAAAACTATACATCAATCTGCTCAGCTCCTCCTACTCTATAAAATTCTGCCTGCAGATTCATGATGACAGGTTTTCTTTAAATCTGTGAGAATTGGGCTCAATTAGCTCTGCACTTAACGAACTATTTCATTTTGGTTTGTACTCACGCAACTGGACAGAGCCTGAACAGCTATTGTCATTTTTATACTATATAGTTAATGATTTTTTAAACTGTACTTCAAGGAATATTCTATAGCTTGGACATACTCTAAGATACAAATATCTTTAGCTGGCTCACTAAGATAATATGGACAGAGTAGCCCTGAGTCTGAATGTGCCAAGTGCACTCACAGGTCTGGTACCACAGACTATAACGGATCCAATATCAAATAATGTTAGGTGGTCCAAGCATAGACCGGCCACAATAATAGTAATCAATTATTTATTATTCAGAAAAAAGCATTAGTCAAAAGGTAAAACACACATGATCGATGATATCATCAATAATCAACCAACATAATTAATGCAATATTATTGGTACCTGTGCAAACAGATAAAAGATCAAGTAAAATATGAAAATAAATTAATAAAAGTACAATATATAATAGTCCAGTCCAGATAAAGTATAATATAATATAACCTATATAATATATACCAGCAGTTGGTCCACTGCTGGTAAACTAAGTTCAGTTATAAACAGTGGATCCACCTAAAAAACCTCTGACAAGGAAAGAAATAGTATTCTCAAACCCGTTATCAATATATTGTGCACAATATTACAATTATTGCTAGTGGTAGTAATAAATGATTCAAGAATAGTTCCAATGGATTAGTAAGTACTTAGGATTTGTTAATATATTATAGTGGTGTCCATATATTGTACATATATTGTATGTTGTTGTTACTAGTAGTAATAGTGTTCAAGAAAAATTCCAATGTAATAGTAGACACTTAGGATTTATCGATGTATTGTAGTGCTGTCTGCTACAAACAAATATCGTTGAGCAATTAAATAAGACAGTAACTATTCCAAACTCCAGTGTGGAATATACTCTATGATATATTCCTTCATGGAGACCGACTTTTCAAATAAATTTTCAGATTATTTTGAATGAATTAATTCTGTATCTTCCAATTGGCTGTGATGTAATAGGTGTTTAAAAGTAATCAGGATGACAAGTTATTTTGTATTTGTTAATTGTAATGATTGTAGATTACTTTGATCATTTTTTTTTACTTTAACATTATAGTCTTTCTTTTATCGTTAATCATTCTCCTTATGAATTCCAGTGTAAGTCCATGTTCAGCTTGGGCCCCCTTTCCCTCAGAATTTTGTGGCAAGGGGCTAGCCTTTCCGCTAATCCCTTCCCTCCAGTTCTACTGTTAAAGGGCTACTCTACATTTCATACATAGATTAAGACTGCATAAGTGCATAAGAGAATGATTATTTTTTGGACCTCTATACAACTTAAATATGAAACCTCTATAGCAGTGGTGCCAAACCATTTTTCATCTGGGGGCCGCACTAGACGTGGAATAAATTTCGCAGGCCAGAACCAGGTAGCATTGCCAGAAAGAAATGCAATCATTAAAAAGGAAATTATTCTACTAATTTAGATAACACAGTATTAGAAAGAAATCATAAACCAGAAATAATTTCTGTACTCAATATTTAATGTCATTTCATTAATGTGACGTCTGCAGATGTTTTCCAGAAACCAGTTTTGAAATGTTTGGATCAAAGTTTGTCACGTTGATTCTCAGCACAGAATGCATTTTTCACCCTATAAAGCCGCATTCACACGTCAGTGTTTCACGGACAGCACACGTCCCCATTCATTTCAATGTGTGTATTCAGACATCAGTGTTTTAGCACGGTTCGTGGGTCCGTGTTTTCAGCACGGATGCATGTCCCATCTTGATCCGTGTTCCCGGATCCCTCACACCCATTATAGTCAATGAGTTCGTGAAAACCACGGATCCCTCACGGATGTCATCCATGTTGCATCCGTGTTTCACTGATCATTAAGAAGAGATGCTTTGAAAATTATGTTTCAGCTGTTCAATGTCAGTGAAACACAGATGCAACATGGATGGCAAAACACGGACCCACGGACCCAACACGGATCCTTCACGGACAGCTTCACGGATGCCTCACTGACCACCTGCTCACGGATCTGAGCACGGACGTGTGAATGAGGCTCAGCTCACAGCCCCAATCAGACCCCCAATGTTAATAAGACCCCAATAAGACCTCAGATCAGACCCCAATGTGAATAACCCCCAATCAGATCTCAGATAAGAGCCCCATGCCTCTCTCAGCCCCCAAAGCCTCTATCAGCCAGCCCCCAATGCCTCTTTTAGCCCCCAATGCCTCTTTTGGCCCCCAATGCCTCTTTTGGCCCCCAAATGCCTCTATCGGCCCCCAAATGCCTCTATCGGTCCCCAAATACCTCTATCAGTCCCCAAATGCCTCCATCAGCTCCCAAATGCCTCTTTTAGCCCCCAAATGCCCTCCATCAGCCCCCCAAATGCCCTCCATCAGCCCCCCAAATGCCCTCCATCAGTCCCCATTGCCTCCATCAGCCCCCCAAATGCCTCCAGCAGCCCCCCAAATGCCTCCAGCAGCCCCCTGCAGCCGCAGAGTATATAAAATAAAAAAGCACTTACCTCTCCTGCTCCTGGACGCTGCAGCTCCTCCGCTTCAGCGTTCTTCTTCCTCCTGCAGTCGGCTGTTCTGTGCACTGGCACGCACAGCATGAGGTCACAGAGCACCCTCGCTCTGTGCGCAGCCCTGCACAGCCAAGCGGAGGACCAGGAAGCGGTGAGTACAGAGTCTTCACCGCATCCTTGTCCTCCGGTGCTAATGAGCGCTTCCATAATGGAAGCACTCATTAGCACTTGCCCCATAAGACGCAGGATCATGCGCGGGCCACAGGACACGGCTTCGCGGGCCGTAGGTTGGGCATCACTGCTCTATAGAGATTCATAATGCAAAAGACATCACAGCACTCTTTTCAGGATCCAGTACTTACAAGGTGAAATTTTATTGGTTGCAATCAAGGTATATGACAATTTTCCATGTGAAAATTTACTATAATCTTTTGGTCTTCCGGGACCTTGTTCAAAGAGTCACAATAAAGGGTTTGGCAGCAAGCAAGGGGGGGAGTAATAACGATGTGTAAGCAAATGACATATAATGATTGGGCATATTTACTTGTATACAGCTGCAATAAAGTGGTGGAAAGAGTAGTGCATAATAAAGCACTCAGTCCAGAATTGGTCACATGGAAAATTGTTACATACCATGATTGCAACAAATAAAATTTCACTCTATAAGCACTGAATCCCACAAAAGAATGCTATGGTTTTCATTGCTGAAAACCCTCTCTATGTGAACCACAACTCAAAATGCAGCCCAAGACTTTCTATGCATATGTTATGGGCAGTGGGTGTGGAACCACTGCACTAACCAAAATGGTTTGACTTAGAGCTAAGCCTAAGGGCACTATCCTAGCAGTCACCTGGTTTTCAACCTTTAACCCCAACACAGGAATTTGGGCTTCACTGCAAGGGAGCCACCAGGCCACTACCTCTTGGAATGGTCCTGGTGTGGTTGACTGCTGACTAGGGATGAGCGAACTTTTGAAAAGTTCGGTTCGGTTCGCTTCGGCGAACTTTCTTGAAGTTCGGATTCGTACGAACCGAACCTAAAACGAACCTTGCTATAACGGCTGAATAATTGCTTCTACAATAATGGGAGTCAGATAGGGTACAGTTTCGTTTACTTGCAGTTTCTATTACAATGAAAAAAGTGGAAAAAATCCAAGTGAATTCAACAACGGCGATGCAAAATATACGCATATTTGAGAATCTACACTAATGCGTACGATAATGCGAACATTCCCGCACAAATAACGAACATACAGTCTAGCGTTGTCAAAGGTACGCTACTTAACTAAATGAATATGTACGAATTAGCGTACGCATACACTGCGTCTGCGAACATTCCTACACAAGTAACGAACATACAGTCTAGCGTTGTCAAAGGTACGCTACTTAACTGAATATGTACGCATTAGCGTACTCATACACTGCATCTGCGAACATTCCTACTCAAGTAACGAACATACAGTGTAGCGTTGTCAATTGTACGCTACTTAACTGAATATGTACGAATTAGCGTACATTCTCAATAAATATGCGTATATTTTGCGTCGCCGTTATTTTAACCAGATTCGTTACGAACTTTGTCAAAATTCGGTTCGGTGACGAACCAAACTTTTGGGAAAGTTCGTAACGAATCTGGTTCGTTACGGTTCGGTTCGCTCATCCCTACTGCTGACCCATGGGGACACTGGTGCCAGGCATGAGGGGTCATGCAACAGTCATAGTCAGGGACAGGAAGCGGTCAGGGTAGGCAGAGTTGGGACGGTGTCAGGGAATCAGAGTCGGTAAACAGGCAGAGTTTGGTACATGGGCAGAAAAACAGAACAGCACATCTTTACAGGGAACTAGCAAGCTAGATAGCCTAAGCTCAGACACCCTACCCTTAAATATCCTAAGGTGACCAGCCATTGGCTGGATAAGCGTGTGCACGAGCTGGCACTTTAAGAGACAGGATGCACATGCCCTAGGAACAGAACAGGGGGGGCCTTACAGAGAAGCACAGCCTGTGACCTAAAGCAGGGAGAGCCATGTGGGATGCCAGTGGTCAGGCTTGCTGCAGGTGGGTAGCGGAGGGCAAGCCGGTACAGACCGCCAGAACAGCACAGCAAGAAGCTGGGTAATAGACACTGTGGCTGGACCTGCTCAGAGAGGTGGTGCAGCAGAAGGCACGGGCCACCAGAATAACAGCGTAGAGTCTCAGACATTGCAAATACTTTTCTCATCTGCATTTAAATTTCCATTCTCGATACTTGGGCATCACTTTATAGGACTGGAGATTGATTTATTACTACTTTGTTATGTTATGTATTCTCTTAAAACAGGACAATGTAAGAATACTCTCCAATCAGATATGGAGAACATCTCAATAAAGTATGTATCACTGTTTCTAAGAACATATTAAGTTTGAACAGATTCCACACACAGATAAACTATGCCTGATAAATTGAGGCTTTGCAAATAAAAACGACCTTCCAGTTCAAGAAGAACAATTCTGGGGAATAACTTCGGAATCATCAAATGTTCTTACATGGTGACCTTGTAATTTTTTTAGTTGCAGATCCACTAATTCTCAAGATCTTTTTCTGCCATCCCAGTTGGCCACACCACTTCTTACACTATCTGATGCAGACTGTACATCAGTAGCCCAAAACATTTACACAGTCCAGTGCTGCTCCTGGATTGGCCAACGCTGTTCACAGTGCTGGCCAATCCAAGGGCAGGAGGCAGTGTCTTGGCCTATCAAATGCACAATATGCAACAGGCAGTCTTAGAAGGGGAGCAGACATCTTGGATGGCAGAAAAAGAGCCCAGAAACTGGTAGATCTGCAGCTAAAAAGACGAAAAGGAAGGCACCAAGTTTTCTGTTGATTCCCAAATTAATACAATTTTTTTTCTATCCATACAGCTACTGATAATCCACCTGAAGAGGAGAAAGGCAAAACATGTGAAAAAACAGATACCTCTCGTACGTTATACACTAAGCAATATGTTGTAATATTATGCTTATTAGTTAAATGGGAGCTGAGCTGCAGTAACCTACACAGTAGACAGAGCTGTCTGCTTCTGGCTCCATCCACTGAGTAATTTTTGCTGTCGGCAGCTGCTGAGAATAGTTGATTGGTGGGCAGGGGCATAACTTGGTCAGGACTCTACTCTCTAAAGGAACAACTTTTAGCAAATGAAGCAGTGGAAAAATGGCCCAAGGGTCATTGAAAAGGGTTTAGGCAGAAACCCTTCTGTCCTGTGTGGGGGGCCTGGTTTGATCCTTGCTATGGGGCCCTTACTTCTCTGTCGATGGGGGTGCCAAGCATCAGATCTCCATCAATCTGATACTAATGACCTATCCAAAAGATCCTAAAATATCCTAAAGAGCCCAGCAACCCCTTAATGAATGCCATCAGTAGTAACAACTGTTGTCTCAGAATAATAACACTGGTTCATGGGCCTTGTTAGAGCATATGTACATCACAGAGTGGAGTCTTGCACTGGCTGATCCAGCATGTTCATGCATTACATAAATTATATTGAATGGCTGCCATGTCAAGTTCAATTTCCAACTCTTCTTACTCAGACGCAGCTTCTCCCATCAATAAAAGCTATGAAAAAAAGACTTTTTAGAAATAGGTTGCCTTCATAAGACAACCTGTTTAACCCCTTCACACATGATGATATACCTGTACATCATAATGCCTGAGGGGATGTATGGAGCGGGACTCTGCAGCAGGACTGCTCCTTACACATCGGGTGTTGGCTGTATTATACAGCAGGCACCAGCCCGCACTGACAGGAAGCGGCGATCGCACCGCCCCTGTCATTTAACTGATCACCGCTTAACGCGACACGTGTGAGTAAAGGCAGAGGTATGCGGCTCCCTCTGCCTTCCAATCGGAGCTCCAGCAGTGAAATTGCGGGGCTCCAATCGGCTGCCATGGCAGCCTGGGCACTGCTGAAGCGATCCAGGTCTGCCATGGCTTTTTCCGTACTGAGTTATGCACGAGTTATAGCTCAGAAAAATCCTATTCACCCTAATATAGATCGATTAGGATGAATAGGAAAGGGGATTAAAAGATCCCATGTGCTAGGCCCTATGGGGGATAATAGTTTTTTTTAAAAAATAGAAAAACACAAATATATTTCCTACTTTTACATATAAAAAAATGTAAACAATAAAAAATAAACATATTAGGTATTGCCACATCCGTAAATGCCTGAACTATTAAAATGTAGGAAAAAAATCTGTACGGTGAGCAACGAAAGAAAAAAATGAAAAATGTGCAATTTGCCATTTTTTTGTCATCTTGTCCCCACAAAAAATTAAATAATAGTGATCAAAAAGAAGTACATACCACAAAAATGGTACCAATAAAAAATACAGGTTGTTACGCAAAAAAAACAAGCCCTCATACAGTTCTGTAGACCGAAATATAAAAAAGTTATGGCTGTCAGAATATGGCAATGCAAAGAAAATTTTGATTAAAACAAAAAAAACCTATACAAGTTTGGTATTGCCTCGTTCGTATTGAGCTTCAAAATAAGGATGTCAGGTCATTTTTAGCGCACAGTGAACACTGATGTCAAAACCCAAAAAACCTTGGTGAAAATTTTTTTTTTTTTTCAGTTTTGCCACACAAATAATTTTTTTCCGGTTTTCTAATACGAGATATGGAAATGGCAATAAAAATGCTCTCATATAGCTATGTAAACGAAAAATAAAAAAGTTATGGTTATTGGAACCTGGGAGGAAAAATCCAAAATGCAAAAATTAAGGGGTTAATGATGGTCCTACTATGTTGAGTGAGTGGTTTCTTCTACAGTACAGCTAACTTCTAACATGAGCTGGCTGGCAGGGTGTCCAAGTTTTCATCTTCAGTAAAGATGCTGTCCAAATATATCATTGGTAGTTGTTCACTTTTACCTGTTTGTCTTAAAGGGGTTATCCCACGACTAATGTAAAAAATGAAAATCAGACATCATATAGTACATGACAACCTCTTTTTAACAAAGCTAGAACCAGCCCTGTACCTCACTTGGGTCTAGAGATCTCTCCATTCATTGTACTAGATTTATATCAAGCTGGCAGCTCAAGGGTAGTGTCTTTTCTGCTGCAGCTAAGGGGGCGTGTCCATGCTCTCCCTATCACAGCTCAGGAGGCATGTCTCAGCTCTCCTTATCACAGCTCAGGAGGCAGTTAAAAGTTGAAACTGAGCATGTGCGGCCTTCTAGGTGAATAGGTCAAAGAAATAAGAAATTAAGTGACCCTATACAGATACATATTATTGAATAACTCAAAAATTTTTAATTACATGCAATTACAAAAGTATTCAGATCCAGGTGCTGGTTTGAAAACTGTAGAATATTTTTCGTGGGACAACCCCTTTAAATTTATGAACGTTAGGTTAATTCAAAGTGTTTCTGTTTTCCAGCTCACAACACTGAACAAATCAATATGCTCTCCTTAACTGTATGTGGGCTGAGGGCATTATTTGCTAAAACCCTGACCTTCAACCTGATCTTGAGTGCAAAGATCTTCATAATGTAAAGGTAAAAACTTAACATAAATGCTGAAAATCATAAAAAATCCACAGTAAACGATAAATAGATTAGACAGACAGACAGAAAGAGATAGATAGATAGATAAACAGTTTTTGCAGTCCGCAAAATTGCGGATCCACAAAATACGGATACCGGCAACGTGCATTCCGAATGTCGTGGAACAGAACGTCAAGCCCTGTGATAGAAATGCCTATTCCTGTTGCAAAATTGCGGAACTGATGCGGACTCAAATATATGGCCGTGTGAATGGGCCCTAAAGGTGACCATACACATTAGATAAAAGTTGGTTGATGGCTGAACAGCAGTTGAACAAATGATCATCTAGTGAAAGATTGTTTTGCAACAATCAAACTGGCCAAACTTGTTAAATGAAACCTGGCAGTGGATGAAAGATCTTTCTTAGAATGTTCTTTCAAAGAACAGCAAAATGTGGGGGAATAAATGAGCCAGGCTTGTTGGATTTCAACATTTCTGATCCTTTTGTTCTCAAGGGAGAAAGCCATTACCTGGGTCATTTGGCAGTGGCTTCATCCCCTCTTCCTATTGTAAATGCATGTATGGTCAAGTGGCACATACCCGTGTATGAGGGTTATGAAGAATAGCTGTCATCTGAACAAGCATAGATAAACAGCTACAAGTATGTAAAGTGTATGACCGCCATCAGGCTAAGCGTTCATGCACACGGCAGTGTAACTGTCATATTTTTTATTTGATAGTTTATTAAAGCTAGGCATGTATACCATGATTGCCAAAAGATCTGTAATTACTTTATAATAACAGCTTTCATTAAAGTCCCTTGTTCCTTTCCACTGGTCCCTTAAAAGACAGTTGCTATGGCTTGTCTGTCTTCCCTTTAGTATAAACAGAAGACAGAGGGGCGGTCCTTCACACTGCACACCTGCATTATACTTCATAGTGAGGAGGCATGTCTTTAAGTAATCTAATCTGATTGGCTGGCAGGAAGATGCTGGTTACAGCAAGTGTGTATGTTAAGTGAAGGAAGGCAGTTCTGGCCTCAGAGAACTGGCAGAGGAGCCATCTTGAGAAGATCCTCATATTGTAGGGTTCAGAACTGCCGTAACTAAAGGAAAAGCTCAAGAAAAACATTGATATGTGAAGAAACTAAAGATTTCCCAATACATAATGCTGATGCTGCAGCAGCAGTAACATTTGCTTTTTTTTTTTTCTTAATGAAAACATGACAGTTAGACTTTAATGTCAGTCTGATTAGGTAACACCAAAGGTGACCATGCATGTTAAATAACTCTTCACTCTCCCTAAACATTCCTGGGGAGGGGAATAAGCTGCTACCAGACATATCTAGCAGTGGATCAAAAGATCCAGCTTGCAAAAATCCATCATATTCAATACTTCTTTTACAGTAATCTGCCGCCTCTTAGGTGATTTGGAACACTTTGAATTCCCAGACAGAATTGTCAAATTTGGCCAAGTTTCATGTAATTTGTATGGACATACTGTAAATCTAGCCTGATATAAGGAATAACTTGTCTGCAAGTTTGCAATCTAACAGGTAGATGACCTAAGAAAGGCCAAAAGGAGTAGTGGAAGAAACAAAAACCACAACAAAGCACCTAAGTGTTCAACAGGGGCGGACTGGGAATTTAAAGTGGCCCTGGAAAAAAACGTAAACGTAGTCTCATGTTGTAGGTGGCGCCAAACTGAAAGAAGGTGGGGCAATTCAAGTAGGCAAGACCACCAATACTGTAGTGCAGCACAAAATACCATCCCTAAGAATCAAATACCACTATCCTGAGGAATTGAATTCAGAAGGGCGCCTGCTGCCGCTGACCAGATGCATAAGTACCTAATACTCCTAGGATTAATTAATGCTGACAGCATCAGACCGTTATGTAACTGGCCAGCAGCGTGAGGAGGGCTTGGGCAGCCTCCTGGGCATCAGCCCACCAGGAGATTTCCTTAAAGGGACTATGGCCAGTCTGCCCCTGTTGTCCAGTGACAGGATGCAGCGGTCACGTGTCATAGACCTGCGCGTCACTGCTGCATTTTATAAACAAGCAGTGGCAGGGGGACAGACCGGCGGCACAGAGAATGGTGGTAAAAGAAGAGGATGTAAGTGTAAACATGTCTGAGATTTTTAGACAACCCTTTTAGTGGGATACTTTCTAGAGTAATTTCCAAGAAACCATTATTATGGTTTATATTTATAATGGAAGCAAAAAAGCTGCAAAGGATGCTGTGTCACACGACAGACATCACTGACTTAAAGGGATCATTTAGATTTAAATACTGATAACTTATTGTTCTAATTAAAAGAGTCCTATTGAGGTGAATGGTACTGAGCTGCAGAACCAAGCACAGCCGCTTTTCAATGCACGGTGCTCTGCCTCTGACTACAGGGGTACACCCCCTTTAAATTCATGATCATAAAATAGAGATTGGCTACAGTCACAAATTATCTCAATGATTGAGTTGATCTGGGGCTCTTTTAGAATGAGGAATATAGTATTTGATGTAAAGGTTGATTTCTGATGGTTTTTTTTCTTTGCAGACTCCAGAGTAAAGCCAAGGAAATCTGGGCTTTATCAACTTTTACATATTCAGCATAATGACCAGATCAGCAGCTTCCTCTCTACTCTCCTTGTAAACTGTCAAATAGAGACCATATCTAGGAAGGTATCAAAATATCTGTTCATGAAACATTGCTGCTGTCTACTAAAAACAGTACTTGTGTGGGGGTGGACATCAGTGCCATTTAATTTAAAGGATGCAATATCCAAGACCCTTAGACAGGAGTGGTGCTTATTATGAAAAAAAAAGCAGCCACGTTTTTCTAATCCTAGGCAACCCCTTTAAAAGGCATCTGTCAGCAGATTTGTACCCATGAAACTGGCTGACCTGTTACATGTGCACTTGGCAGCTGAAGGCATCTGTTTTGGTCACATGTTCATATGGTGTATGGGATATATGATTTGATTTTTCATCGCTACCATCAACTTTTTTAGGGTGTGATAGGGTGGTCACAGGATAGGTATGAGGACAGGGAGCCCATACCATCTGGGGGTGTCCCTGGGCTAAGGGATGCATAGGGCTAAATAGGGATAGAGTATCCCACCCCTCCCTCCTCTTGGTTTCTCCACTGTACCTATACCTGTTACTCGCAACCATATTGAGTGCACTATACCATTCATGACATTTTCTGTTTATTTCTTTTTGATTATTTTCCGAATACTTTTTAAAGGATTGATAATAAAGGTATTGTTTTTAGGGATCATGCCCATTAGTTAGTCAAGTTCATATGTGCACACATTGCTGAGAAAAATTATGTTGTAACATATACAAATGAGCCTCAAGGAGCAACGGGGGCGTTATCATTACACCTAGAGGCTCTGCTCTCTCTGCAGCTGCTGCACCCTCTCCACTTTGATTGACAGGGCCTGTTGTGATGTTTTCACTGCATGGCCCAGTCAATTAAAGTGGAGAGAGAGCGGCAGTTGCAGAGAGAGCAGAGCCTCTAGGGGTAACAGCAATGCCCCTGTTGCACCTAGAGGCTTATTTGCATACATTAAAACATAATTTCTCTCAGCAATGCAGGAACATGGGATCAACAGAGATGCCTTCAGCTGCCAAACACGTGTAACAGGTCAGCCAGTGTCATACATTTAAAACTGCTGACAGATGCCCTTTAACCTAATTACCATATCGTCCAGCTTGCTTAGTATTAGTATACAATAAAAGACATACAGTATATGATTTTTAACGTGCACTGCTGCCTTATTAATTACAAAAGCTTTTAAGACTGCATTTTATATATTCATTATATGTAATATCCCATTAATAAAAATATAATGTAATAAAGCAGTATCTTCATGAACAATATTCATTTTTAGTGCTTTTCTTTTAAAGGACACTTAATGCTATATACAACATGGAAGAAATAAAGTAGTTTAATAAAAGCAAAGGGAATTTATGGGCTTAGTCTCATTTAAATTCTTGGACAGATGTCAGTGTTTGATCTAGTAAGTTTTTAGGGTAAAAATGAGGTGACAATTGTTTTCAGTGTTACGTTTCCATTATGCACTACCTAAAGTTACACATGGAATGATCAGGGTCGTCTAATTATCACTGAAGGGTGGAAAAGTTACTGACAGCTTCATTTTACTGCTTGTAAAGTGGCTGGTTCAGAACCAGACAGGATACACAGTACAAAAACGAGAGACAGAGAGTGGTCAAACGATAAGCCGAGGTCAGAAACACAAGCAATCCAAATCAGCACAGGAACAAGAAACTAGCTAGTGAGCCCAAAAAGACTATCACTGGCACTGGTGTATGGCCAGGAGGGGGTTTAAATAGAGCATCGAGTCCCTGGATCAGCACCTGATAGGCGCTCCATTACTCAGAAACACTAGCACATAGGAATAGAGCGGCTGAGCAATTGACCCACTGCTAATCTGCTCCAGCACATGCCTGCTGCAGGGAGAAACAGAACATTGCAAGGATGTGTCACTGGGGGGCATGGCTCAGCAGCAGCTGAGGATCTCGCCGTTGAAACTCAAACAGGTCAGTTTATGACATTCACATTGTTTGTCTATGACTTAGATGACTGAGATCAGCCACATGTTATTCGTGAACAACGCAGAGATCCAGGTCATTCCAAAGTGCTCACTAACTTTTTCTTGCAACTGTATGTACATATGTATATAGTGTCAAATTTTGTAAATGCAGCTTGTCTGCAACCGTCACTCAACTCAGCATACATTCCTACAGTGACATCCACACATCGTTCCTCTCCAACACAAAATTCATGAGTCTGTTTTTCACACTACAGCCCACTGTCCTTACAGTTGTTATGTGGCTGCACAAGCCTTCCATTTCCTCACCTCACAGGGGCTGTGTTGGAGCTTACTGCAACTATTTGATCACTAGCATATTTGATTACTGCAGCATCCTTTACAGACTCCTCTGAGGCTCCCCATTTGTCAGACCCTTCTTTGGGAACCGCAAAAAATGCCTCTAGCCTAGTTCTTTCCTTCCTCAGTACAGGGCACCTCTGCATGCCACGTGTCTTCAGCCACACGACTCATTTCCTGACAGCTAGCTGAAAATAGATCACTTTTATAATTAGTCATACAGCATAATGTCAAACATACTGTGTATTACAGAAATACTGTATATCCAAGCATATCCAGATAACAAATTTTATAAAATAGTTGTAAAACTGAAATATTTGCAACATAACAAAATTTGAAAAAAGTGAATGGGTGTGAAGACTTTCCAAATGCATTTAATGCCTTATCAGAGAAGAATGTTTCCTTCTCCTCCGCCCTTCAACACCTGGCACTATATGGCATGTTTACTAGATGTCATATTGGTAATTTTTTTTTACTGATACGATACTTTGTTGGGGCGCTGTGCCCCCTATTCTGTTTTGGCGCCCTGTAGGCTAATCAATAGCATTGGTACAGGGAGGAGGAGATGGATGCATTTCTCAGGAGGCGTCTCCTTCTCCCTGGCTGTGAGCTGTCCAATCACAGCAGACCGTGTCACAGCCATTGAGAAAAAACAGTGCACCTTCTCCCTGTGATTGGACGGCTCACAGCCAGGGAGACACGCCCTGAGAAATGCGGCCGTCTCCTCCTCCCTGTACAAATGCTATTGATTAGCATACAGGGCTCCAAAACAGAACGGGGGCGCAGCACCGAAACGGAGCAGCGTATTAGTTAATAAGTTAGCGATACAGTATATCATCTAGTAAACATGCTCTACAGTGACAGGTATTGATATTGTAATGTCAGAACCCATGAAAGGTCCTCTTAAAACTAATATTTTCTGCTAAGTCGACCTTGAAAGACGGCTGCCCATTCACTAAAGATTACGTGCTGGCCATAGGAGAATGGAGAAGGCAGAGGTAAAGATGACAGAAGAGACAAAAAAAAAAACAAATCATTTAAAGAGACAGAGAAACACATGCTGCCCTTATTAACCTGGGATGAGAGAAGTATAAATCCAGGCCAGTACTCAAAAGTAATGGTGTTCCAGCATATAAGCCTCTTACCATAAATTATCTTACATCACAAGAGGAATTGAAATAATTGTTGCATTAAACCATAGCTTATTACCCTAATGTGCTCAAAAAATGGTGAGAAAAAAATGTATATACCACTTCCTGAACCCGCGGTGCGATAGGGCTAGGTGGGGACACTTCCCCATCTATCTTAGGGTAAAGACCAATAAAGAAAATCCATGGCACTCCTATAGGCTGTAGTTAAAAATCATGTTCTTTAATCACCAACGTTGGTCACAAGAGTTGGTGATTAAAGAACGCGATTTTTAACTACAGTCTATGGGAGTGCCGTGGATTTTCTTTATTTGTATTTATTTGGATACTGGATCGTTTCCACAGCCGCTGGCACCCCGTTACTTCCATTGATGCTGTGCCGCTTTCATTATATTTTTCTAGGGTAAAGATCACTATCTTCCATGAGCCCTCTTTGAGATAGGAGAAAGGGGCTTACAGAATAAGTACCCCCACTCTGATCTTGATTGTAAGCCTATCATTGGCTCATGATTTTTTAGCGGTATTTAGCTAGTGGTCATCCATAGTTGATAACAAGTGAGACCTAATCATTCTACTGCATTAAGCCAGACCAAATTTTTTGTCCTTATTACTTTATAATTTATAAGTTTTGTTTTTCTTCAGTCATAAATCCCCTGAAGAGTCTGTAGAGAACACCTTGACGATTCGGTGAATGGGCTCAGATAATTTTGTACAAAATATATTTGTCAAAACAAGCATAGCATGAGCTTTAGAATACTCTATATCACTATGGCATTTTGTGCTTTATCTGGTTAGCGGTGTGCGGTTGCATTGTATGTATTTTCCTTTGTTTCTCTTCAGTCATAAAATGTCATAAAATGTCTAATAGTGATTGTTTGATTTTATAGTTCGCCACATCCACACAATTTGTTACCTTGTGTAGGATGGCTTTGTGGTACATGTGGTCCGCTGCAGGCATCCTCCATTGTATGCATTTTTGCTGGGGATTGCTGTTAGCAACGGATCACATGTGCAGGAATTGCTTCCCCGGTTTGATATGTGCAACAGTATATGGGGTCTGAGCAATTTTCTGCCATTTTAGACCACATTTTTTTTCTGTGATTGTGTTTGAACATTTATACCTGGAGGTGTGGCAACTCCAGGTCTGAATGTACCATTACTTACATCTTATGGTAGCATTCTGGTGCACCTGTGTAGCCTGAGTCACATGAGTCATTGGTAGGTGGGGCTCACAGCCTCCTCCCTCCTCCCATTGTATGTGTGATTTCACGCTGGAGGTAACTAGGTTGCTGTGTGTTGGCCTATATGCTCCTTCCGCAATTGCCCAACGGCAAGGTAGGTTAGCGTTAGGTCCCGAGCCACTCTAAGATACCTTGACGGGTGCTCGGGCTCCGGTATGTTCTTGATATAAGAATATATTGGTGAAAGTCTCATTTTAACATCAGTGTGAGGGTTTAGCCATATATTGTCAATTGCATTACCGCCGCAGTGCACCTCTACTAGTGATTGTTTGATTTTATAGTTCGCCACATCCACACAATTTTTTACCTTGTGTAGGATGGTTTTGTGGTACATGTGGTCCGCTGCAGGCATCCTACATTGTATGCATTTTTGCTGGGGATTGCTGTTAGCAACAGATCACATGTGCAGGAATTGCTCCCCCGGTTTGATATGCGCAACAGCATATGGGGTCTGAGCAATTTTCTGCCATTTTAGACCACGTTTTTTTTCTGTGATTGCATTTTTTCAAGTCAGGCCAAGTAAGATTTTAATTTGTATTACAGGTTAAATGAAGGAAAACAACAATTGTGTCCAGGGGCGGACTGGGAACTTAAAGTGGCCCTGGAAAAAAACCTAAAAGTGGCCCCAGATACCACAGTGCAGCACAGAATACTACCTCAGCAGAACCAGATACCACAGTGCAGCACAAAAATACTGCCTAAATTAATTAATGCTGAGAGCATCAGATCTTTATGTACCTGGATTTTGGTCAGGAGGAGGGCTTAGGTGGCCCTCTGGCATCAGTCCACCAGGAAATTTCCCCGTAGGGTCTATGGCTAGTCCACTCCTCATTGAGCCATTGTTTACATCGTGTACCAATCCTCATTAAAGATTTGTTTACTATATCGTATGGGTTATTATCATTACAGGAATTCCAAGTACTGTTTTGTGATATTTAATTTTAAATACCATATTTTTTTGCTATAAAGACACACCGGCCCATAAGACGCACCTAGGTTTTATAGGAGGACAATAAGAAAAAAATATTTTTCATCAGACCTCAGCTCACAGTCCCAATCAGACCCCCAATGTTAATAAGACCCCAACAAGACCTCAGATCAGACCTCAGATTAGACCCAAATGTGAATATCATCCTCCATGCCTCCAATATCATCCCCCATGCCTCCAATATCATCCCCCATGCCTCCAATCTCATCCCCCAATGCCTCCAATCTCAGCCCCCAGTGCCTCCAATCTCAGCCCCCAGTGCCTCCAATCTCAGCCCCCAGTGCCTCCAATCTCAGCCCCCAGTGCCTCCAATATCAGCCTCCAGTTCCTCTTATATCAGCCCCCAGTGCCTCTTATATCAGCCCCCAGTGCCTCTTATATCAGCCTCCAGTGCCTCTTATGTCAGCCCCCAGTGCCTCCTATGTCAGCCCCCAGTGCCTCATATGTCAGCCCCCATGCCTCCTATATCAGCCCCCAGACGCAGAACATATAAAATGAAAAAAGCCACTTACCTCTACTGCTCCTGGACACTGCCGCTCCTCACGCTGTGCGCAGCATTGCACAGTCGACAGCTGAGCGGAGGACCAGGAAGCAGTGAGTACAGAGTCTTCATCGCTTCCTTGTCCTCCGGTGCTAATGAGCCCTTCCTTAATGGAAGTGGACATTAGCATTCGCCCCATAGGAAGCAGAGACATTTTTCCCCCACTTTGGGGGGGGGGTAAAATGCTTCTTATAGGGCGAAAAATACGGTATGTTACAAAAAAAAAAATTATTGTATTCATTCTAGCGCCAATATGTTTAGTAATATGAACTTTGCAGAAAATTTGCAGAACTTTTACTTTCCATTTTTTTTTACCATGAAAGAAAAGGTTGGAAAGTGAAACTTCCATTTTCTGCCATAAAACCATTCTTTTACCGGTCTCTGGTAGGAATTGAACCCCAGACCTTCTGCATTGCAGGCATTAGGTTTACTACTACACTGTAGAACCACATTGCAGTAGGGGTTGATTTGTATATTCCCTAAAAAGCAACTAAACATTAACACTACTTGATATACCTAAGAAGAAAACAGTAATACTATTTAGTAGCTTGTCAGCCACATAAATCCTATCTAAACAGCAGCTAGATTCTATAGTGTGGTGGTAAACTTGGTACCTGTTGCAAAAGGTCTGGGGTTTCATTATGATCTTGCAGACTATTACCCTCCTTGCTCTTGGCATGATCTTCGTTGGTTGATCACTCCTGGGAAGGGTAATATTGGTCTTGAATTTCCTCCATTTGTACAAAATTTTCCTATGGACTGCGGATTTCAAACTCTTTAGAGATGGTTTTATAATGTTTTCCAGCCAGCTGAGCATTTCTAAGGAGAAGAGGTCCTCAGAAATCTCCTTTGTTCATGCCACAATATATCTCCTTAAACCTGTATTCTCTTCTTGAACCATGTATTGTATAACCATCCCTGATCTTTAAATAAAACAGATCACCCACTCACACCTGATTGTCACCCAACTGATTGAAAACACAACTCTAATTTCACCTTAAAGTTATTTGTATCCTACAGGTTCACATACTTTTTCTACGCACATACATGTAATATTGGATCATCACATGTCTGTTAAATGTAATATTTTTGACTCATTTGTTTGATTTGGTTGTCTTTTTATATATGTAGGGCTTGTGTGAAAATCTGATGCAGTTTTACGCACCACTGCATATACAGGATAGATATGAGATCATACATAGATAGATAGATAGATAGATAGATAGATAGATAGATAGATAGATAGATAGATATGGAAAATGGCTAACTGGTTGAAATGAAATTCTGAGATGACTGTTTTGACTGAGGCTAAGTAAGAGGAAACCAGATGGTTGGATAGCAGTGGTAATCACCACATAAACCCAAATGTGAAATTCTCATGTAGAAGACACGTTATTACATGGTTTCCGCTGATAAAATGTCTTTACTGCATCTGGTTGAGCAGTGTTGTGAGAACATAGGAAATACTGGTCTAAAACAACTTGTGGTTATTTAAGGGTTGTACATTTCACAGAAATAAGACAGACCACAAAACACCAGAGTATTATTTTCTATCGACGGCAGAGTACTACAAAGTCAATGCTATAGTCTTTGGGGAGTACTATTTTACTATTTTATTTCTCCCTGTGGCATAAGGAGTCTGCAGATGAGTTACTGTAATCTTAAATTATTTCTCAAGGCATGTTTAAAATGTTAAACATTGACTTACAGGATATCTACCTTACATCTTGTGGTAATAGAGGCTCAGCTTTTCATTTTGGAAAGTGAACTAATTTGCAAGACTATAGCCTGTGAGATGTTTTCCGTCCACCATAATGGAAACCAGACAGATCCGTTATGATTGCCCATAGCCTTCTGTTATGATGGATCAAAACGGAATGCCTATTAAAGGCTTCCGTTTTTATTTCCGTCTTATGGATTCCATTATTTTCTGTTATATCCATGTTATATCCATGTTATATCGGAAAGCAGTAACGGTGATGTGAACAAGCCCTAATAAAAAAAGAATTACAACACTCACCAGTATATTGCAATTTAGTTTTTTTGTAAGAATATAATTACGTGATCAACACAGGCTAAGTGAGCTGACCCCAGCTGACAGATCAGTTTGTGCTGCATATGCTTTATCAAGGCCTGGTATAGCATAGTTCTCAGTGTATGGCATTGTTATTTTCACACTTTCTGTCACTTTTATGTATACAGTGCATGGCGGTGCTATATTTTATCATACTGCATAGTGCATTTTATGATACAGTTCTGTTGCCACTAAAAATATTAAAAACATTGTACTACACACCGTACTAAGATCTGTATCAGGCTACTATTTGCATACTGTATTGCATGAATATTTTTACATACTGTATATGAACATGTGTAGTGTTATGGACCAGCAAGTGTGGACCCACTTGGCCAAACCCTAAGGATGTTATTTCGGTGCTCTGGCCTTTGCTGCAGGGAAGCAACCAGACTGTTACCTCCTGTGATAGTAATGATGTAGTTGTCAGCTGACCAACAGGGGTCAGGGACTCTGGTGCAGAATACTAACTGGATAAGGCCTTGTTCACACATCAGTTATTTGATCAGTTATTTCCATCAGTTATTGTGAGCCAAAACCAGGAGTGGAGGCTACACAGATATCAGGTGTAATGAAAAGATCTGCTCCTGTTCTGTGTTTTTGACCCGCACCTGGTTTTGGCTCACAATAACTGATGGAAATAACTGATCAAATAACTGACATGTGAATAAGCCCTAATTATTGGTATTTGGTACATAGTGGAATATACGCAAAATCAGTATATGTAAGTAAAAGAGATGTACTGCTTGAAAAGCTAAGCTTAAAAGGTTAAATGTAAGTTAAAAATAAAACATTTTTTTCTCATAACAGACATAAAGAAAAAAATATGTAGAAATGTAAGATGTACTCTATTTATTTTTTGTATTCTAGCACCCCCTGCTGGTTTTTTGGTGGTATAAATATAAAAAGCAGAAAGGTGGAGATTTATCTAGACAGGTGCTTTCTGCGCTAGTCTTGATATCCCCTGTGCTGGCAGAGTATGCGCTTAATTTATGACGAGGCTCAGTCCATGTGCCTTAACAGAAATCTATGACAGCTCTGAGCTACTTTAGGCCCCTTTCACACAAGCGAGTTTTCCGCGCGTGTGCGATGTGTGAAATGAACGCATAACCCCCACACTGAATCCTGACCAATTCATTTCAATGGGTCTGTGTATGTAAGCGTTTTTTTCACGCATCAGTTCTGCATTGCGTGAGAATCACAGTATGTTTTATATTCTGCGTTTTTCACGCAGCCCCGGCCCCATAGAAGTGAAAAATGCATTGCATCCGGATGGAGATGTTGTTTGTAAACCTTCAGGTTTTTTGTCACACATTGCACCTGCGCAGAAAAAACTGAACAACTGAATGCAACCGCAGGTGCGATTGGACAGCGCTACAGCCAGGGAGAAGGAGACGCCCATTGAGAATCCCTGGTGTCTCCTCCTCCCTGTTCCGATGCTATGCATTAGCATAGCGCGCGCCCAAACTTTGGAGGCGCAGAGCGGGCGAATGGAGCGGCGCCCTGAAAAAGTAGTAAGTGATCTGGCCTCCACCCCACATGCCCTCTATAACCTGGTACTTAGTAGACAGAGTCTGGACCCATGAAAGGTCCTCTTTAAGTCATGCAGTAAATCACTCTGAACGTATCCCTATCTATGGTGGACCAGAGAGACAAATAGGATTGTACTGTGATAAAGTAGTGAGTAGAGATGAGCGAATTTTTCAAAAATTCGATTCGAGTGGTTCACCGAATTTTCCGAAAAGATTTGCTTCTATCCGAAAAAATTTGTTGCGAATCGCGTTATAAAATGGCTACTTCCGGGCTGCAGAGAGCCTGTATAGTGGTGTAGAACACTGTGCCTTGCAGTAAAACGCATAGGGAGTGTTGAGCGAGCACCTCTGTGCTTGTATGCTTGGGTGCTCTGGCCGAGCACTCGAGCATAATGTTAGTCAATGGGACTAAACCAGGCACCCCCCGCTCGGAAGAGGGGAGGGTGTCTGGTTAATAGAAAAAGGTCAGAATCGTGACTTCTCCTCTTTTATTCCTTTCGCTCGTAAAAGTATGCTAATTAACTGAATTTGTACGCGTTAGCATACAATGCGTAGCATTAGCTTACAAATCAACATTACAGTGAATGCCAACATTGCGCTCGAGTACACTCGGTGTTTGGCCGAACATCGAGCGGAGCCGAGCGTAGGCATGCATGCTCGCTCAACACTAATAGGGAGTCTACTGTGGTAGTGAAAGAATACTGTGAGCCAGTGTGACACGCACATAACAGGCTTCGCTCTTAGAATCGCTGCACACTTTTATGTATTTGGGCAGTTAAGGGGCCAAAACTTACCAAACAACTCAAGTCTGAACTCAGCCTTACAGGTCAATGTTAGCGCCAGCTATGAAGAATCGTGCAGAGGCCCAAGATCCTACTAGAGCGCCAAAAGCGTACACCAATTCACTGATTCCACGTACATTTCGACAGAACCTGTTCTATTACACGCTTATACAAGCAGAGCCCCCCCAGACAGGTTGGAGATAGCAGTGGCAACAGCATCAGCAGACTATAGAGTGGCACGACGACAGTGTGGCCAGGTGGCAGCAGCATGAGTAGGCCACAGAGTGGCAGAATGACAGACCCTGGAAATGGCAGCAGCAGTGGAAGTAATAGTACAATTTGGAGGCCACAGAGTGGCACAATTACCTAATTTTGACATAGCAGCAGCTAGGAGACGGCATGTGGAGTCGGCGGCGACAGCAGCATCAGGCCGGAGAGAGGCATGATGACATACCCTGAAGAGCAGACCGTAATAAAAAATTCTCGTCCTTTTGGTTAAGATCAACTGTAGCATATGTTCTTATCAGTATCGGGGCTGGTTATGCCAGCGGACGGGAACATAAGACAGAGGAGGTGCAGTGAAGGCTCCAGCTTTTCCTCGACTGTGACAAAATGTCAGTATTGACCCAAGACGCCAAGAAAGTTCGGAGTTCCATCTTGAGATCGAGCTGGCGGTCTGCAGGGAGCTGAGCTACCCCCTGTGGGAGCCCCTGCCTCTCACCTCCCCCATGCTCATCGCTGAGTGTCCCGGGGGCCGGAATCCTTTACTTTTAAAAATTTGAGTGTTCAAAACAAACAGGGTTTCCTGTGTATTTGAGCTTTGAATAATGGAATAGGACTACAGAACGTACCAAAAAGTTACGAGTGACATGCTGCTGCCGAGCAGAAGGTCCAAAAAATTCTAATCAATTTACTAGGCCAACGAGTGGCACCATAACAGCAGCTGCAAGAGGCAGCAGCAGTCAAATAAATTTCAAGGCCACAGAGTGGCACCGTAACAGCAGCTGCAAGAGGCAGCAGCAGTCGAATACATTTGCTAGGCCACCGAGTGGCACCATAACAGCAGCTGCAAGAGGCAGCAGTCAAATATATTTAAAGGCCACAGAGTGGGAGAGGCAGCAGGAGTCGTACTAATTTTAATGAGACAGAATGGCACAGTGACATACCCTGGGAGAGGCAGCAGCAGTCATAAAAATTGAAATGCAACATACCGTAGAGTAGCACAATTACATAATTAAGAGGTAGCGGCAGCTAGGACGCAGCGTGTGGAGGCAGCGGCAGCAGCATGAGTAGGCCACAGAGTGGCTCAATTACATAATTTGGACGTAGCGGCAGCTAGGACACAGCGTGTGGAGGCAGCAGCAGCATACCGTAGAGTGGCACAATTACATAATTTGGAAGTAGCGAGAGCTAGGACACAGCGTGCGGAGGCGGCGGCAGCAGCATGAGTAGGCCACAGAATGGCACAATTACATAATTTGGACATAGCGGCAGCTAGGACACAGTGTGTGGAGTAGGCGGCAGCAGCATGAGTAGGCCACAGAGTGGCACAATTACATAATTTGGACGTAGCTGCAGCAAGGACACAACGTGGGGAGGCAGTGGTGAAGGCGGCGGCAGCAGCAGCAGTAGCATACCGTAGAGTGGCACAATTACATAATTTGGAGGAAGCGGCAGCTGGGACACAGCGTGTGGAGGCGGCGACAGCAGCATGAGTAGGCCACAGAGTGGCACAATTACATAATTTGGATGTAGCGGCAGCTAGGGCACAGCGTGTGGAGGCGGCAGCAGCAGCATCAGGCCACAGAGTAGCATGGTGACATAGCCTGGAGGTGACAGCAGTAGCAGCATGAGGAGACCTGATTGTTGAGCTGGCAGCAGCATCAGAAGGCTACATATTGTGTCAGTGACAGAGTGGAGAGGTGGGTGGCAATACCAGTCACTAGTAAAGATGCTGGGTGGTAGAAGGAGCAGCTGGTAGATGTGTGGCATCAGGCGGGTGGCAGCATCATAAGAGTGGCTGAGGGAGGTAGCCTGAAAAATACAGTCTCATTTGTCAAGGTTTGGGTGACGCATCATGGGTGATCTAATCTGATGCATCAGGCGTTGGTGGGTGGAAATCCTGGCTGATCCACGCCTGATTCATCTTGACAAAGGTGAGTCTTTCCACATTTTGGGAGGACAGGCGAGTTCTCCTTGGGGTAACTATGGCCCCCGCCTCACTGAACACCCGCTCTGATGCCACACTACTAGCCAGGCAGGACATCTTCTCCAGTGCAAACTCGGCCAGTTGCGGCCACAAATCCAGTTTGGCTGCCCAGTAGTCCAGCGGATCTTCAATGTGGGGTGGCAGCGTGCTGTCCAAGTAGGCCACCACCTGCTGGTTCAGGGTCTGCTCCTGGTCTACCTTCTGCTGCTACTGGTGAGTACTTTCCGTACTTGGCGGGTGGAAAAAGCTGCTAATCAGCGACTCCAGACTCAAGTTGCTGCTGTTGGAGCTGGTACTGCTACCCCCCCCCCCCCCACAGCAGCCGTGGCGGTGGTACGTGAGCGCTGAGAGACAATCCGGTCAGACCTGCGAGAGAATGGACAATGCAGATAGGCAGCAGCCAACTGACTACATAGGATGTCTCTATAGTACTTCAGTTTGTCCTCCCTCTCAGCAAGTGAAAAAAAGGCCCCCATTTTAGACCGGTAGCGAGGGTCCAAGAGGGTGGAGAGCCAGAAGTCATCCCTCTGCCGGATGGTGACTATTCGGCTGTCACTATGTAAGCAAGTGAGCATGCATCGGGCCATTTGCGCAAGTGACTCGGAGGGACTCCCTGCCTCCAACTCCACTGTATACTGCCATGGTGTCTCTGGGTCATCTGCCTCATCTACCTCTACCTCCTCTGGCTGCTCCTGCTCCTCCTCTTCTGTCACCTGGGTAGAAAAACCACTAAATGCTTGTTCCCCAATGTCCTCCTCTTCCTCCAGTTCAGCCCCCACCGGACTCATGTGGCCGTGAAATGCAGTCTCCACGTCTCCAGTCCCCTGACCAGAAAGATTTTGCAGCATCTGTTCCAGGACATGAAGCAGTGGAATGACGTTGTTCATACCGTAGTCCCGGTGACTGACAAATAACGTGGCCTCCTCAAAGGGCCTGAGCAAGCGGCAGGTGTCACGCATGAGCTGCCACTGGCTGACATCAAAATTACACAGGGGAGTACTCCTGTCTGCTTGGATCATTAAGAAATCGTTTATGGCCTTTCTCTGTTCGTACAGTAGGTCCAACATATGGAGGGTAGAATTCCAACGGGTGGAAACGTCACATATCAGCCTATGTTGGGGGACGCCATTCTGCCGTTGCAACTCAAGGAGGGTGTGCTTGGCGGTGTAGGAATGGCTGAAGTGCATGCAAAGTTTCCTGGCCATTTTTAGAATGTTTTGCAGTTGGGTATAAGACTTGAGGAACCGTTTGACAACCAGATTAAATACGTGCGCCATGCAGGGCGCATGGCTCAGCCCTCCTTGGCGCAGCGCGGACACCATGTTCTTTCTGTTATCTGTCACCGTGGTTCCGATTTTTAGTTGTCGCAGAGAAAGCCAGCAATCGATTTCTTCTTTCATGACGCGGAGCAGTTCCTCCCCTGTGTGACTTTGTTCGCCCAGGCAAACCAGGCGTAGAACTGCGTGACACCACCGTGCCCTGCATATGTGTTACGCTGGAGGAGCACTATGACTTGGCCCTGCAGTGGAGGCTGAGGTGGTGGAGAAGGAGCCAGACATTAGCGCAGGATCAGCAGTTTGACAACGAGGAGGAGAAAGTGGCGTCACCTGTTCAAGTTGCTTGTGTGGCTGGGCAGGAAGCACATTGACCCAGTGGGCCATAAAGGACATGTACTGGCCTTGACCGTAGTTACAACTCCACACGTCGACACTGCCGTGCACTTTGGCAGACACTGACAGGCTCAAGGACTGGGCCACCTTCTCTTCTACATATTTGTGCAGGGCTGGGACTAACTTTTTGGCAAAGAAATGAAGGCTTGGGACTCTCCACCTCGGCTCGGCACAAGCCATCAGTTCTCTGAACGGTGCAGAGTCCACCAGTTGAAAAGGGAGGGACTGCAGCACGAGCAACTTGGACAGGAGCACGGTCAGCTTCTGCGCTGTAGGATGGCTAGACGCATACTGCTGTCTCTTTGCAATCGCCTCGGTGAACGACTGCTGCCGCAATGAGTGGCGAGGAATAAGAGGAGGAGGAGCAGGAGAATCTGAAGCGGTAGATAATGACAGACAGATCCCTTCGGCAGAGGTGCTGGAGCCTTGACTGCCTGAAATGGGATGCGTGCCACTGGGTGATGCTGCTGCTGCTGACTGGACCGCCACATCTGAGCCACGGTTCTCCCAGGCCATTTTGTGGTGATGCTGCATATGTTGGCGTAGGGCTGTGGTGCCAACATTAGCACCCTGGCCACGCTTCACTTTCTGACCACAGATTCTACATATAGCCATGTTCACCTCCTCAGGCGTCTTAACAAAAAACTTCCACACCGCCGAGTAGGTGATTTTACCACCAACACTCCGCACTCACTGAGTGGTACCTCCGCTGCCTGGCTGAGCCCCTGCATCGCTCTTTTCAAGGCCGGAAAGCACCTGAGAAGAGTGCGGTCCACCCCATACCCGTTTGGCTCCCAACCTCGCACTGCTGCCACTCCGCTGACTAACGGCCACACTACCGACTTGCTGCCTGCACCGCTGCCTGACGCGCAAGCTGTCAGTCTCGTCTGCAGATGATGATAATGATGATGAAGCCCTTGCTTCACCCGGCTCCCAAGTGCGATCGGCTACATCATCATCAACTACAGTTTGCACGTCGCTAATGTCCTCCTCAACTGTCTCGGTGTACAAAGCCTGATCGCTCTCAACATCACCTCCCACTACACTCTCCTCATCAGTACTTGACCGCCTACTGGAAGGAGCGGATTTCTGCCCCACCTCTTGGCTTCCAAGTAGCTGCTGACTGTCCTCAAGTAGTTTGTCCTCGCTGTATAGTGGTGCAGAGCCCATAGCATATAGTACTTCTCTGGCTGAGGGAACCGAAAAGGACAGAGGCAGGTTGAGGACAGGTGAGGGCACTGGAGCTGCTCAATGCCACGTCCCTTTCCTCTGCTGAGACCTGTGCCTATTCCAGAAACATTTGTGCCACTGCCCCTCCCCTGAGAAGGGCCTGTCACCCCTATGTCTGACATACTGTTTGATAAAAAATTTAAAATAAAAGGAAATTAAGAATCCCCCCATTAAGAAATACCATCACCCACAGAGTGGGTTAACAATGGGTTGCTGAACTGCAGTACAATAAGTTACTGCACAGCGCTACACACTATATGACGATTTTCTTTTTCTATGGCGACTGACGCTGCAAATAGTTATTTAAAATGAACAACCCCACAAACACGGATTCACTGTTTTTTTGGCAATTCAACTTCACTGACTACATTAGCACAATATCACGCTTTTCTGTTTGGATGGCGAATAACACCGCAAATAGTTATTTAAAACTAACAACCCCACAAACACGGATTCAGAGTTTTTTGGGAAAGTCGACTTCATTGACTACGTTAGCACAATATCACGCTTTTCTGTTTGGATGGCGAGTAATGCCGCAAATAGTTATTTTAAATGAACAAATCCACAAACACGGATTCACAGTTTTTTTGGCAAGTCAACTTCACTGACTACGTTAGCACAATATCACGCTTTTCTGTTTGGATGGCGAATAACGCAGCAAATAGTTATTTAAAACTAACAACCCACAAACACGGATTCACCGTTTTTTTGGCAAGTCAACTTCACTGACTATGTTAGCACAATATCACGCTTTTCTGTTTGGATGGCGAATAACGCCGCAAATAGTTATTTAAAACTAACAACCCCACAAACACGTATACACAGTTTTTTTGGCAAGTCAACTTCACTGAAGAATTTAGCACTATATCGCGCTTGTCTATTTGTATGGCGAATAACGCCGCAACTATTTCTTTAACATTTACAAGCTGCCAATCACGGATTATATATGCTTTGCCCAAAAGATTTTTTTTTTTTATGTTTTTTTATTATTTTTTTAATGTACCCCAAACAAGGCTCTGACCCTCTTACTGCAGTGCAATAAGCGACACTAGTGGTGCTTCTTTGAATAAAGCACCCCAAAACAGCCTTTAGAACAGAGTGCAGTGCTGTATAACAGGCTAACCCCTATGCCCACTCACTGCTGCTCAGTGTACCAGAATAGCGATTTCACTGCCTGATTTTCTGTCTAGAAATCGTCGCTCTCCTATCCCTGCAATTCAGATTATCTATCCCTGATCTCCTCATTTCTTTTCTTTAGTTTTTCTTTCACTTGCCCTATCTCTCCTGACGTCTGTCTCTGGTCTAAAATCAATAGCAAATGGCGGATTCCAGTGCTGCAGATCTATTTATAGAGCTGTGACATCACAGGACCTGGCTAGCTGCTAATTGGCTACATGTCTGCCTGTGATCGCATTGTGGGCGTTTACTTCTTTGTCCCAGAAATCCTTCCCCTATGTCATGCCATGTGCTTGCGGCCATTTTAGGAAAAATAAAAAAAGTTTGGCGAATCGCCATGAAATTCGCTTTCGTTGCAAATCGAATTTTCCATGAAATTCGTAACGAATTCCACTTTGTCAGCTTCGATTCGCTCATCTCTAGTAGTGGGGTACACTGAAAATTCTTGTTATTTTGAGAGGACTAAGGCCCCAATTATGCTATGAATTAGCCAAACTATACCAAGATGATTGACTAAAACACTGGTAACTGGAGATATACAAATAGGTAACTGGCATGCATTAAATATAACAGTATTAAATTGAACAAGAAGATAGTATCTGAAATGATCTGTCAAGGAGTCAATACCAAGGTATAATGTTAATGACATATCTGTAGACCAAAAAGGACTCCCATTGCCCCATAGAGTACACATTGCTGCCGGTATGTTGCCGCTGAAGTGTGAAAGAGGAGAAAGGAATAGCGCTTCCTTTGGAGAGGACGCACTATGTTGCGTAGAGGAGTTTTAGCGCTAAGAAGAAGCAGGGCAGCGCGCAATTTAAAGAGGAAGCCGCAGGTCACCGTGCGTGTCACCACACAGAAGTAGAGCAGTTGGGTGGAGCGCAAATGCGGTTCACAACCCGGAAGTAGGTGTAAGAAGGCTGAAATATAGAATTGGAAAATAAAAGAAATATAAGAAATTTAAAAGGGTGTAAAAAGGATACTATGCGGCAACGGGGTTGGTCCCAGTCACATCAGTAGACCTAAAGGGGACAGAGAAAAACAAAAGTTAATGGCATGCATGTGTCATATCAATATTTCATATCAGATACTGCACTTCATAATCGCAATTGATACCTCTTGGTCTAGAATTTATGGATCCAAAAGGCCTCTCTCAGTTGTAATAGTTTTATTCTGTTAACCCCAAGTCTTGGTGTTGGAATATGCTCTATGACCTGGAATGTTAGTTGGGATATGTTATGTTTCATTTGATGAAAATGCGCCGGGGCTGGAAGTAGCAGGTTTTGTTTCCTAATATTAGATTTGTGCTGACAAATTCGATTTCTTATTGATTGGGTTGTTTTCCCCACGTAAAGTAGGCCACATGGAGACTTGAGGATATAAATTACAAAATCTGAAACACAATTGAAATATTCCTTAATGGGAAATGATTTCCCCGACCGTGGGTGGAAAAAATTAGCTCCCTTTTGTACATGTGTGCATTGTGTACAATCTAGACATGGAAATGTCCCTTTCTTTTGTGTACCTAGGAATAGTGGTCTAGGTAATTGTTGTTTTGAGCCTATATCTGCTTTCACAAGCAGATCTTTAAGATTTTTCGGATGTCTACTACACATGAGTACAGGACTGTTAAATTCTGCTACATCAGCGTGCGTTCGTTTTAAAAGATACCAATGACCTTTTATTATATTCTCCACTTCACATATGCAGGGGTGGAATGTATGAATGAACGGGATAGGTTTGGATGGGGGTATTGTTGTTGTCTTTGGACGGGGGGTGGGGTCCAATAGTTTTTCTGGGTAACCTCTTTCTAAGAATCGTATTTTCATTTCTTTCAGTCTCTGTGTCTGTGTAGTTTCGTCCTGAACTATCCTGTGGACCTGCTGGAATTGTAAATATGGAATGGATTTTTTGGTATTCTCTGGATGGAAGCTAGAATAGTCTAATAGATTATTTTGATCCGTTGGTTTACGGTACAGGTCCGTGTGTAGAGTGCCTTGTTCGTTTTTGATCACTATCATGTCTAAAAAGTTGATGGAGGTTGGATGATAGGTCATGGTAAATTTCAGTTCAGGATAAATGGAGTTTATGTAGGTATGGAAATTGTTTAGTGAATCGAGTGGGCCTTCCCATATGCAAAAAATATCGTCTATAAAACGTTTCCATGTGACAACATGTGTCTTGAAGCGTATGTCAGTATATAAGAAAGTCTCTTCAAAATCAACCATGTAGCTATTTGCATATGGGGGGGGGCACATTCAAACCCATGGCTGTCCCTTGTCTTTGCAAATAAAACTCATCCTGGAACATAAAGTTCCAGGATTATAGTTGTGTTCCAGCACCAGTTTCAGGAGGTCCAAACACAATTCAATTATGGATGGATGTGTATTGGCCAGGGTTAGGAGCTTCTCTACTGCCTTTATCCCTTTTTGATAGTGTACGCAGGTATAAAGACTTGTTACATCCCATGTAACAAGTATAGTATTTTCTGAGAGGGGGTCTAGGTTCTTAATAACGTTTAGGAAGTGTAACAGCGGCTGCTGTGTGCCGCTATACCCCTGCTTACCGCTGCCGTCCTGGGCGTCGTGTCCAGCGGTGAGCTGCTGCTTGTGGTTTCCGTTCACCGCTGCCGTCCTGAGCTCTGACTGTGTAAGTGCTGTTGCACCATGATCCAGAGTCTCCATCCAGCCCTGAATTACATCATTCCCTCTGGGCTGGAGCTGGTTAGGTCATGTGCTTGACCATGTGACCATGTTAGGTCATGTGAGTTGGTCACATGTCCTCATTGACCAACCCTGGACCTATTTAAGTTGCTCAGCCCTCTCCCAAGATGCCTCAGAGTCAAGGTCCTACTCTTGCTTTAGGTTCTGCATTATCCTGTTGAAGTTCCTGTGTGCTGACCTCCGCTAGTATTTCCAGACTCCGCTACTCGCCTTATCCCTGCCTGCCAGTATTGCCTCTCTTGTTGCTGATCCGGATTGCCTGACTTCGTACCTGTGCCACCTACCCCGACCCTTTGCCTGTCTGACCTCGTCTTTGCCTCATCCCTCGGTTCTGCTGAGTTGCTCCTGGTAACGACACGGCCTGCTGACCACCGCTACTCTGCTAGTACCTTTGCGGGTATCTCTTGGTCCGCCTCGACCAGCTGCCTCATGTTCCGACCCTCCTCAAGAGGTAGCGACCTGGTGTTCCCCTCGAAAAGTCTATCCCCACCATCAGGGGTATTGTGAAGAGTGAGGGGTTTCACTTAGACAACACCCTTAGAGGAGGTAGGGCACGAGGCGGGTCCACATCCACTGGTCCGTGACAGGAAAGAGGGTGTATTGAGTAAAAATGATTTGGTTTCTTTGATGAGTGGTGTTAGTATTCTTTCAAGAAATATGGAAATAGGTGAGAGTACTGAATCAGTTGATGCTACAATTGGTCGTCCTGGAGGATTATGGAGATTTTTGTGGATTTTGGGCAGTACATAGAAGACCGGAATAATTGTGTTTGGCTTAGTAAGAAAATTCATTATTGATTCATCAATTGTACCCTTGGTCCGATGTGTTGTTAAGACCTGTTTAATTTTGTGTAGCATGGTTGTAGTTGGGTTGGTAGTTAATGGTTCATAGATTTTCCTGTCCCTTAGTTGACGCTGAATTTCAGAGATGTACTTTTCCCTATCCATAATTACCAGGGCAACCCCCTTGTCTGCAGGTTTGATAACTAATTGTTTTAATGCCATCAAACCCCTAAGGGCCTGTCCATCTGAGTTGTCAAGGTTGTCCGTAAATTTGAACTGACTCTGTTCTAAGTTCTTGCGAAAAGTATTGACATCCTTAAGCACCAGGTTAATGAAAGTTTCAACCGGCGGGTAATTTTTTGGAGGTGTGTATGTACTTTTATTTCGTAGCCCTAGTTGTGAGAGAGAGATCAGAGTTGTAGACGTTTGTGTACTTCTCTGAGTGGTATCTGGAAGGTTGTTAAAGTGTGTCTTCAATCTCACATTTCGGAAAAATCTCAGGTCTAATTCTAGCTGAAAGGTATTGAGACGTCAGGAGAATTCTTCCGAGGAAATCGTTGTTTGTAATTGATTCTCAATTGTTTGTATTTGTTCCTTTGTATCCACCATTGCTTTCTGTAGATAGGAGACAGTAAGAGTCATTAGGTCAAAACAGCACTTATTCAGGATTTGCTCAAATTTTCCGCAGTATTCGGCATCTTCTTTGAAGAAGGTGGGCCTTGTTCGTATTCATAGGCCACGTGGGATGTGTTTCACTCTGATGTACTCTGCCATTGTGACACAGTGTAACTCGAAGTTGAGTAGTTTTCTAGACTCCCCTTCCAAATCCCTTATTTTGAACTCAGAACTTGGAGTCTGTATGAACTCACTTGACAAGGTTACCTGTGAGAGGATGGAGTTAACTTCATCTTCTTGAAACAACAATAATTCACTCATTATGTCTTCTTGTTGCAGGTGCAATCCAAGTTAGGGAAGAGAATCATTCATGGAGACTTGTTGCACACTGGTTAGCTGGCCTGGAGTAGGGTTTCCACCCTGAAGTGCAATAAATTGAATAAACTCCGGCTTGATGCAATTCAAGGCGTTTTGTTTATTTCAACGAAAATTGCAGCAAGGTACAAGTAGTGACGTTTCGGCGAGAATAGCCTTCTTCAGACTACAATATAGAACAAACATACATATATATATATATAAGGATCATGAACATAAAGACATATTCAATATTCAATCGTGCAAATACAGGTAAGTATATAATCATATCATCCTTTACACAGGTAAAAAACTGTTCAACCATTGGAAATTAGGTTCTTTTGATACTGTACAACCAGGTAGGTATATAGTATGGAGTACAGTCATGGCCAAAAGTTTTGAGAATGACACAAATATTATATTTTCACATGATCTGCTGCCCTCTGGTTTTTATGTGTGTTTGTCAGATGTTTTTATCACATACAGAAATATAATTGCAATCATATTATGAGTAACAAAAGCTTATATTGACAGTTAGAATGAGTTAATGCAGCAAGTCAATATTTGCAGTGTTGACCCTTATTCTTCAGGACCTCTGCAATTCTCCCTGGCATGCTCTCAATCAACTTCTGGACCAAATCCTGACTGATAGCAGTCCATTCTTGCACAATCAGTGCTTGCATTTTGTCAAAATTTGTAGGTTTTTGTTTGTCCACAAGTTCTCAATGGGATTAAGATCTGGGGAGTTTCCAGGCCATGGACCCAAAATCTCTATGTTTTGTTCCTTGAGCCATTTAGTTATCACCTTTGCTTTATGGCAAGGTGCTCCATCATACTGGAAAAGGCATTGTTGATCGCCAAACTGCTCTTGGACGGTTGGGAGAAGTTGCTCTCGGAGGACATTCTGGTACCATTCTTTATTCATGGCTATGTTTTTAGGCAAGACTGTGAGAGAGCCGATTCCCTTGGCCCCACACAACCCCACGCTTCTTTGCTGCCCTCCTTGAGACCAGGCCTTGCTACAAGAGTCTCCGCCTCACAGTGCGTGCAGATGCACTCACACCTGCCTGCTGCCATTCCTGAGCAAGCTCTGCACTGCTGGTAGCCCAATCCCGCAGCTGAAACACTTTTAAGAGATGGTCCTGGCGCTTGCTGGTCTTTCTTGGGCGCCCTGGAGCCTTTTTGGCAACAATGGAACCTCTCTCCTTGAAGTTCTTGATGATGCGATAGATTGTTGACTGAGGTGCAATCTTTCTAGCTGCGATACTCTTCCCTGTTAGGCCATTTTTGTGCAGTGCAATGATGACTGCACGTGTTTCTTTAGAGATAACCATGGTTAACAGAAGAGAAACAATGATGCCAAGCACCAGCCTCATTTTAAAGTGTCCAGTGGTGTCATTCTTACTTAATCATGACAGATTGATCTCCAGCCCTGTCCTCATCAACACCCACACCTGTGTTAATGGAGCAATCACTGAAACGATGTTAGCTGGTCCTTTTAAGGCAGGGCTGCAATGATGTTGAAATGTGTTTTGGGGATAAAGTTCATTTTCTAGGCAAATATTGACTTTGCAAGTAATTGCTGTTAAGCTGATCACTCTTTATAACATTCTGGAGTATATGCAAATTGCCATTATAAAAACTGAAGCAGTAGACTTTGTAAAAATTAATATTTGTATCATTCTCAAAACTTTTGGCCATGACTGTATATAGCAGAACATATATTAAGTCATGCAGTAAATCACTCCGAACATATCCCTATCTATGGTGGACCAGAGAGACAAATAGGATTGTACTGTGATAAAGTAGTGAGGTTACATTGAGAATTCTGGCTATTTTGGTGAGGACTAAGGCCCCAATGTACATTATGCTATGAAATAGCCAACCTATACCAAGATGATTGACTAAAACACTGGTAACTGGAGATATATAAATAGGTAACTGGGTAACATGACACATGCATGCCATTAACTTTTGTTTTTCTCTGTCCCCTTTAGGACTACTGACATCCTGGGACCCACCCCGTTGCCGCATAGTATCCTTTTTACACACTTTTAAATTTCTTATATTTCTTTTATTTTCCAATTCTATATTTCAGCCTTCTTACACCTACTTCCGGGTTGTGAACGGCATTTGCGTTCCACCCGACTGCTCTACTTCCGTGTGGTGACACGCACGGTCACGTGCGTTTCACCGCCCTGACCGGAAGCACGTGACCCGTGCTTCCTCTTTAAATTGCACGCTGCCCTGCTTCTTCCTAGCGCTAAAACTCCTCTACGCAACATAGTGCGTCCTCTCCAAAGGAAGCGATGTTCCTCTCTCCTCTTTCACACCTCAACAGGTAAGTAAGGGTTGGGGACGCCAGCAGGCGCCAATCATACCGGCAGCAATGTGTACTCTATGGGGCAATGGGAGTCCTTTTTGGTCTACAGATATGTCATTAACATTATACCTTGGTTTTGACTCCTTGACAAATCATTTCAGATACTATCTTCTTGTTCAATTTAATACTGTTATATTCAATGCATGCCAGTTACCTATTTGTATATCTCCAGTTACCAGTGTTTTAGTCAATCATCTTGGTATAGGTTGGCTATTTCATAGCATAATGTACATTGGGGCCTTAGTCCTCTCAAAATAACCAGAATTGTCAGTGTAACCTCACTACTTTATCACAGTACAATCCTATTTGTCTCTCTAGTCCACCATAGATAGGGATACGTTCGGAGTGATTTACTGCATGACTTAATATTGTTCTGCTATATACTCCATACTATATACCTACCTGGTTGTACAGTATCAAAAGAACCTCATTTCCAATGGTTGAACCGTTTTTTACCTGTATAAAGGATTATATGATTATATATTTACCTGTATTTGCACGATTGAATATGTCTTCATGATCCATATATACAGTACAGACCAAAGGTTTGGACACACCTTCTCATTCAAAGAGTTTTCTCTATTTTCATGACTATGAAAATTGTAGATTCACACTGAAGGCATCAAAACTATGAATTAACACATGTGGAATTATATACTTAACAAAAAAGTGTGTAACAACTGAAAATATTTCTTATATTCTAGGTTCTTCAAAGTAGCCACCTTTTGCTTTGATTACTGCTTTGCACACGCTTGGCATTCTCTTGATGAGCTTCAAGAGGTAGTCACCTGAAATGGTATTCCAACACTCTTGAAGGAGTTCCCAGAGATGCTTAGCACTTGTTGGCCCTTTTGCCTTCACTCTGCGGTCCAGCTCACCCCAAACCATCTCGATTGGGTTCAGGTCTGGTGACTGTGGAGGCCAGGTCATCTGGCATAGCACCCCATCACTCTCCTTCTTGGTCAAATAGCCCTTACACAGCCTGGAGGTGTGTTTGGGGTCATAGTCCTGTTGATAAATAAATGATGGTCCAACTAAGCGCAAACCGGATGGAATAGCATGCCGCTGCAAGATGCTGTGGTAGCCATGCTGGTTCAGTATGCCTTCAATTTTGAATAAATCTCCAACAGTGTCACCAGCAAAGCACCCCCACACCATCACACCTCCTATTCCATGCTTCACGGTGGGAACCAGGCATGTAGAGTCCATCCGTTCACCTTTTCTGCGTCGCACAAAGACACGGATCTCAAGATCTCAAATTTGGACTCATCAGACCAAAGCACAGATTTCCACTGGTCTAATGTCCATTCCTTGTGTTCTTTAGCCCAAACAAGTCTCTTCTGCTAGTTGCCTGTCCTTAGCAGTGGTTTCCTAGCAGCTATTTTACCATGAAGGCCTGCTGCACACAGACTCCTCTTAACAGTTGTTGTAGAGATGTGTCTGCTGCTAGAACTCTGTGTGGCATTGACCTGGTCTCTAATCTGAGCTGCTGTTAACCTGCAATTTCTGAGGCTGGTGATTCGGATGAACTTATCCTCCGCAGCAGAGGTGACTCTTGGTCTTCCTTTCCTGGGGCGGTCCTCATGTGTGCCAGTTTCTTTGTAGCGCTTGATGGTTTTTGCGACTGCACTTGGGGACACTTTCAAAGTTTTCCCACTTTTTCGGACTGACTGACCTTCATTTCTTGAAGTAATGATGGCCACTCGTTTTTCTTTACTTAGCTGCTTTTTTCTTGCCATAATACAAATTCTAAGAGTCTATTCAGTAGGACTATCAGCTGTGTATCCACCTGACTTCTGCCCAACACAACTCATGGTCCCAACCCCATTTATAAGGCAAGAAATCCCACTTAATAAACCTGGCAGGGCACACCTGTGAAGTGAAAACCATTTCAGGTGACTACCTCTTGAAGCTCATGAAGAGAATGCCAAGAGTGTGCAAAGCAGTAATCAAAGCAAAAGGTGGCTACTTTGAAGAACCTAGAATATAAGACATATTTTCAGTTGTTTCACACTTTTTTGTTAAGTATTGTTGTTAGTGTTGTTGTATCTTGCCGCAATTTTCGTTAAAATAAACAAAACACCTTCAATTGGATCAATCTGGAGTTTATTCAATTTATTGTACTTCGGGTTGGGAACCCTACTCCAGGCCAGCTAACCAGTGTGCAACAAGTCTCCATGAATGATTCTATTTGTTAGAGCATGCACGGGTGTGTACAGTATCTCCTCCTTTTATGAGGCAGCATTTACATGCCCTCTCTCTCCCCAGCTTATGGCTGGGTTGCAGGGAATATTTGAAGGTGCTTCCTGCCTCAGGAAGGCGCCTGAGCAATCTTGGTCACTACCCAGTTTGGTTCCTTGTGTGAACGGGACCCTGTTTCTCCATTCAACAGACTTTGCTTGTTTGATTGTTTGCCATCTGCCCCTGATCTTGGACTTCGATTACGGACTTTGCTTGATTGCTTCCTGCCCTGACTCCGGACTTCCTGACCATGTCTTTTCCCTCGGTGCTTTGCTGCCACTTCAGTTCTTACAGGGCTTTGAAAAATTGAAAGTTGAGCTCAGATTGGTTGCTAGTAACTAAGGCTACTTTCACACCAGCGTTTTTGCTGGACCCGTCATGGATCAGCAAAAACGCTTCCATCATGATAATACAACATCCTGCATCCGTTCTGAACGGATCCGGTTGTATTATCTTTTAAATAGCCAAACTAATCTAAACTGATCCGTCATGAACTCCATTGAAAGTCAATGGGGGAGGGATCCGTTTTCTATTGTGTCTGAGAATCAGTTTGGATCAGTTTCTTCATGCGGACACCAAAACGCAGTTGGATTTTTTGCAACTGCCGCAGCGATCCCATTCATCTTTATGAGATCCCCGCTACTCAGGGATCCTGGCTGGGACGGGTGTCGCGCGACAGCTGTCGCCGCGTAGCCCTAGCCTTAGACAGATTTACTATTAGGCAGTTTGATTTGGAGATATTGGAGGCAGGCTACATTTTCTTGGGCCACCCTGTATAAACTTCTCTTCCAAGTAATGCAGAAAAAATTCAATTTACTGTAAACTTAAGACAAAACCAATTTGATAAATCAGACCTATAGATTCATTTTTTTTTGCGTCTATTTTTTTAGTTAAAGCCAAGTGGGTCCAAATAGAAGAAAAAGTATAAAGAAAGATTAACCCCTTCACGACCACCATACGGCTATATACGTCCTATCTGCACATGCCCCGTGCAGATAGCACGTATATAGACGTGCAGGCGGCCCTTTAATCCCAGCGCTGATCAGATCATCATTAAAGCTCCTGCTCCTGCAATCTAGCAGGAGCAGGTCGGGTCCCGGCTCACAGACAGAGCGGGGACCCTGAGGAGAAGACAGGAGCGGTTTATTCCCGCTTCTGTCTTCTCCTAAGCCGGAGGAGAGCCTTACCTGCTCAGCCGGCGCAGGAGGAATGAAGCGGCAGCGTCTCGGGGCAGCGGCAGTGTCTCGGGCAGGGGCAGTGCTGCAGGGTCTAAGGAGACCCTGATCAGCTCTGCCTGTGTGTAATGAGCCCCCAGGGGGCTGTTTTCCCCTGTAACTGGGGCTCCTGTGGATGCCCCAGTTACAGTGGAAACAGTGGGAAAAAAAAGTGTAAAAAAAAGAAAAAAAAAAAAAGTCAGTCCTCCAGAGGTCTTTTAATGACCTTCTGGGGGACATATTAGTTGTCAAAAATAAATTAATATATAAGTAAAAAAATAAATAAAAAACAAACAAAAAAAAGTGTAAAAAAAAAAAATTAAACACGCAGTCGCCAATGTAAACAGTCACCATAGTCGCCCCGTCAAATAAAATCTATACATGCTATATATCAAAATGATCGTCATCAAATAGGGAACCCATTGCAATAATTAATTTGTGCGTCAGTTTTAATATTTAAAAAAAAAAATCTATAATTAAAACAAAATCCTTTTTTTTAATAAGAATTAGCGTTTTTTGTCTAAATTAAACCTAAAAAAATTTTAAATATCTTTAAAAAAAACCATTCTAATAATGAGTCCTAAGTGTCAAGTAAAAAAAATAGCAAAAATTATTTTCGTATTCAAACGAAAAAAAAAATTAGGGTCACTAAGCCACCATGTGCCCAAATCACAAAAAGTTGCCTGGACATTCAGGCCTTTTATAGGTCCGGTCATGAAAGGGTTAAGAACTGATTCACATGTCAGTGTTTGGTCAGGAATTTCCATCAGTTATTGTGAGCCAAAATGAGATGCAGGTCAAAAACACATGACAGGTGCAGATTTTTCAATTATACCTACAGTATTTTTCACTTTATAAGACACACCTGATAATAAGATGCACCCCAGATTTTAGAGGAGGAAAATAAGAAAAAAATATTGTTCATCCAACCTTATATCAGCCTTCATTGTCAGACCCCCATCAGACCTCAGTTCAACCCGCAATGTTAGACCCCCGTAAGACCTCAGATCAGCCCACAATGTCAAGCCTCCATCAGACCTTATATCAGTCCTTTATGTCAGACCCCCATCAGACCTCAGATCAGCCTTCAATGTCAAACCCCCATCGAACCTCAGATCAGCCCTCAATGTCAGACCCCCATTGGACCTCAGATCAGTCCTCAATGTCAGACCTCCATCAGACCTTATATCATCCCACAATGTCAGACCCCCATCGGACCTCAGATCAGCCCTCACCGTCAGACCTTATATCAGTCCTTTATGTCAGACCCCCATCAGACCTCAGATCAGCCCTCAATGTCAGACCCCCATCAGACCTCAGATCAGCCCTCAATGTCAAACCCCTATCGAACCTCAGATCAACCCTCAATGTCAGACCTCCATTGGACCTCAGATCAGCCCTCAATGTCAGACCCCCATCAGACCTTATGCCAGCCCACAATGTCAGACCTACATCAGACCTCAGATCAGTCCTCGGTGTCAGACCCCCATTGGACCTCAGATCAGCCCTCAATGTCAGACTCCATCAGACCTTATATAAACCCTTTATGTCAGACCCCCATCAGAACTCAGATCAGCCATCAATGTCAGATTCCTCCAATCAGAGTTCCTTGCTAGAACACCATCAGACCTCAGATCAGATTAACCCCTTCAAGAGCAAGCCAGTTTTCACCATAAGGACCAAGCCACATTTTGCAAATCTGACATGTTTCACTTTATGTGTTAATAACTCTGGAATGCTTTTACTTATCCAATCCATTCTGAGAATGTTTTCTCGTGACACATTGTACTTCATGTTAATGGTAAATTTGAGTCAATATGTTTCACCTCTATGTATAAAAAAAATTCTAAATTCACAGTAAATTTAGAAAAATTCACTTTTAAATTTGAATGTATTCTTTTAAAGCAGATAGTAATATCTCATAAAATAGTTGTTACTGTACATTTACGTTGGCATCATTTTAAAAATGTCATTTTAATTTTAGGACTTTAGAAGGCTTAGAATTTTAGAAGCAATTCTTAAAATTTTTAAGACCATTTCCAAAACCCCCTTTTTTTTAAGACCAGTTCAGTTATGAAGTCACTTTGTGGGGCTTACATAGCAGAAACCACCGATAAATGCCCAATTTTAGAAACTACAACAATCCGGTTATTGAAAAAAGATTTTACAAACTTTGTTAACCCTTTAGGTGCTCGACAAGAATGAAAGGAATATGGAAGTGAAATTTCAAAACTTTTTTTTTGGAGACTTTCCATTTGAATCTATTTTTTCTGCAACACAGCAAGGGTTAACAGCCGAACGAAACTCAATATGTATTACCCTGATTCTGTACTTTACAGAAACACCACACATGTGGTCGTAAACCGCTGTATGGGCACACAGCAGGGTGCAGAAGGAAAGGAGTGCCATATGGATTTTGGAGTGCAGATGTCGCTGGAATAATATTAAGTTGCCATGTCACATTTGAAGCCCCCTGATGCACCCTACAGTGGAAAATCCAAAAAAGTGACCTCATTTTGTAAACTATGGGATGAGGTGACAGTTTTATTGGTACTATTTTGGGGTACATATGATTTTTGATCTCTCGATATTACGTTTTTTGTGAGGCAAGGTAGACAAAAAATGCCTGACAGGATAGATCAGGTGTTGTTTTTATAGAGCAAGTTGATACGGATGTGCCATTACCAAATATGTGTTTTTTTTAGTTTTACATAATAAAGTATTTTTGAAAATAAAAATAATGTTTTTGTGTCTTCATTTTCTGAAAGCTACATTTCTTTTATTTTTCTGTCAATCATCTGGTGCAGAGGCTCTTTTTTTGCAGGAAGCACTGACATTTTTATTGGTACCATTTTTGGGTACATATGATTTTTTGATCAATTAATGTGACACTTTTTGGGGCAAGGTAACCAAAAAGTTGCTACTTTGGCACAGTTTTTATTTTTTATTTTTTTTAACAGTGTTTACCTGGGGAGTAGATCATGTAACATTTTTAAAGAGTGGGTCATTACCGACATAGCAATATGTCTTTTTTATTTTTATTTTTCTGAAAAATGTCTTTATTTTTCTGCCGATCATCTTGTGTAGGGGCTCTTTTTTTGCAGGAAGAGTTGATGTTTTTCTAGGTACCATTTTTGGGTACATATGATTTTTTTTTTATCACTCAATATTACACTTTATGGGGCAAAGTGACCAAAAAATTGGCTGTTTTGGCACAGATTTTATTTATATGGAATTCACCTTAGGGGTAGATCATGCAATATTTTTTATAGAGCAGGTTGTTACGGACGTGTCAATACCTAATATGTCTACTTTTTTAAAAATTTATTGCAGTTTTACACAATAAAAACATTTTTGAAAAATTTTTGGGTGATTGTCTTATGTAGGGGCTCATTTTTTGCAGGAAGAGATGACGGTTTGATTGGTACAATTTTGAGGTACATATGTCTTTTTGATAGCTTGGTATTATACTTTTTGTGATGTAAGGTTTTAAAAAATTGCTTTTTTGCCGTTTTTTTTTTACAGCGTTCACTTGAGGTGGTAGATCATGTGACATTTTTATGATGGTTGTAGAGAAGTGTCGATACCTAATATGTCTGGTTTTTATTTTTTAATTATACACAATTTTATGGTGAAGGGGCTTTTTTTCTTTACTAGAAACGTTACTTTTTATTCTTAACCCTTTAAAGACCGGGCCTATTTCAATTTTTACATTTTAGATTTTTCCTCCCCACGTTCCAATAGCCATAACTTTTTTATTTTTCCATTCACATAGCTATATGAGGGCTTGTTTTTTTGTGGGACAAGATGCATTTTTTTTATGCAACCGTTTTATTTACCATGTCTTGTATTAGAAAACGAGAAAAAAATTCTTTGTTGGGCAAAATAAAAAAAACAGAATGCTGCCAATGTTTTTGGGGTTTTGACATCACAGCATTCACAATGTACTAAAACTAAACTAAATGTTTTATATTTCGGTCTACAGAGCTGTATGAGGGCTTGTTTTTTGCAAACTGTAGTTTTTACGGCGTGTACCGCACAGGAAATTTTTTAAATATTTTAATAGTTCAGACCAGGATTGTACATAGAATTCATTGGGCCCCATAGCAGGAATCTGAATTGGGCCCCCATTGTCCTTCCCAAGCCCCTCTGACTACCCATCCCTGGTCCCTCACACCTTCTACCCTAGCCCCTCCCCTCCTTCACCCATGAACGGTGCCTTAACTAGGTACATTGGGGCTACATTACAAATGACTACTGTTTTTTTATAACCTGGGGGGTGCTTACGAAACAACATGTACACATAGGGTGACATTAGTAGGTATAATGTACTATGTAACACTACTGTCCAAGTCCTCGTTCACCTTACTGTTAGTTTTCTGTTCTTATGCTCATTTATGCACACTTTGCATCCATTTTAGCCATTTCTGTCTGAGATTCGTTATTTTAAACAAAAAAAAAGCAAAATACTTTGTGTAGAACTTTTTTTACATCTAAAAATAACAGATCTCAGACAGAAATGGCTAAAGAGGATGCAAAATGTGCATAAATGAGCATAACGGATGCTTAAAATACAGGATCTGTGTTTTGTTTATTTATCTCTTCTTCTGACGGATCAGAAGAATGGAAAACGGAACAGTGATGTGAACGCGGCCTAAGGCTTCATTCATATCTCAGGTGACTGTATTGGGCAGGCTGCCAGAGTTAACTGGATCCAGCATTGCTAGATTCTACTGTTCACCGCCGGACCCCATCGACCAGGGATGTCCAACCTGAGCCCTCCAGCTGTTGCAAAACTAGAACTCCCAGGGTGCCTGGACAACCTACAGCTATTAGGGCATGCTGGGAGTTGTAGTTTTGCAACAGCTGGAGAGCTGCAGGTTGAGCTTTCCTGCAATAGACTATAGCAGACCACCAACAGGGTTTCGACCTGATAAAAACTGTTCTACTGGTGAAGGGCAGAATCCAGCAATGGTGGATCTGGTGAACTCTGGCAGGATGTTCTCTACCAGATACCGTTCAACAGAGATGTGAACGAAGACTAATATGGCATAAAAGTACAATGATCAGATGACTTTATTTTGTCCGGGTTCAAAGCTGAACCTGGACATATCCCCTTCTTCCCCACTCAGCCCTTCTGATATGGGGCTCCGATGCTCTCCCTTGCCCTGCGCTGAATCTGAAGACGTCACTGGATCTGCAGAAAAAGCCCTTGCCCTGCGCAATTCAGTGCAGGGCATGGGAGAGCTTCGGAGTATAAAACCCTCCAATGCTCACGTCAGAGGGGCTGAGTGGGGGAAGAAGGGGATATGTCCGGGTTCAGTGTTGAAACCTCTTTAACAGTCACAGTCATAACTAGTATTGAGTAAACTTTTATTTTCAAGTTCGGCATACCAGGTTCGGGTTTGGGTTATCTAAGAATCCCGTTACGGATTCCGCTACCATGGACCATAACGGAATTCTATGATGGCAAAGCATGCGCAGCATAAACTTCTATTATGACGAGATCCCTCTTATTGGCTTCCGTGGCGCATGTCATCATAGAATTCTGTTATGGTCCGTGGTAGTGGAATCCGTAATGGGATTCTTAGATAACCCGAACCTGGTACGCCGAACTTGAAAATACAAGTTCGCTCAGCGCTAGTCATAACGCATTAACTAAATGTGAAAACTCCTGAAGTGTGTGTTAACTCTGCCACATGTGTGTGTATGTATATATATATATACATATATATATATATATATATATATATATATATATATATATACCGTATATATATATATATATATATATATATATATGTATGTATATATATATATATATATACACCGGCCCATAAGACGAACCTAGGTTTTAGAGTAGGAAAATAAGAAAAAAATATTTTTCATCAGATCCTCTTATCAGACTGCCCATAAATTTCAGGACATCACATCAGACCCCCATATCAGCCCTCCATGTCAGAACTCCATCAGCCCTCCATGTCAGACCCCCAACAGACCTCAGATCAGCCCACTATGGCCCCATATCAGCCCACTGTGCCCCCATACATCTCACTGTGCCCCCATCAGACCTCAGATCAGCCTACTGTGTCCCCATCAGACCTCAGATCAGCCTACTGTGTCCCCATCAGACCTCAGATCAGCAGAATGTGCCCCCATCAGACCTCAGATCAGCAGAATGTGCCCCCATCAGACCTCAGATCAGAAGAATGTGCCCCCATCAGAACTCAGATCAGCAGAATGTTCCCCCATCAGACCTTAGATCAGCAGAATGTGCCCCCATCAAACCTCAGATCAGCATATTGTGCCCCCATCAGACCTCAGAGCAGCTTCTTGTGCCCCATCAGACCTCATATCAGCAGAATGTGCCCCCATCAAACCTCAGATAAGCATACTGTGCCCCCATCAGACCTCAGATCAGCATATTGTGCCCCCATCAGACCTCAGAGCAGCTTCTTGTGCCCCATTAGACCTCAGAGCAGCATCTTGTGCCCCCATCAGACCTCAGAGCAGCGTCTTGTGCCCCCATCAGACCTCAGATCAGCCCACCCAGCCACTTATAAAAACCTTACTTACCTGTCCTGCGCTGCCGCTGCCCTCCGGTCCCGCGCTCCACTCTCTTCCCTGCCGGCGCGCACTATGACCTGACGCTGCAGCCTTTCCTCCACAGGCGGGCCCCCTTCCCCTACGGGCCCCATAGCAGTTGTGTGGTCTGCCTCTATTAGAGGTACGCCACTGGTTCAGACATTTTCGGATGCGGTGATACCCAATATTGTTATTTTTTTATTGTTTATATATTTTTATATGTAAAATTGGGAAAAGGGTGATTTAAACTTTTAATATATTGGTGTTTTTTTAATTTTTTAAAACTTTTCTCACTTTTTTAAAAAAAAAACTATTAGACCCCTTAGGGGCCTAGTACATGGGATCTTTTGATCCCCTCTCCTGTTCACCCTAATGGAGATCTATTAGGGTGAGCGGGATTTTTACACTCTCCATTCTGAGCTATGCCTCGTGCATAGCTCAGCATGGAGAATGTGATGGCAGGCCTGGAGCGCTTCAGCAGCGTCTAGGCTGCCATGGCAACCAATTGGAGCCCCTCGATTTCACTGCTAGGGCTCCGATTGGAAGGAAGAGGGAGCCACATCCCTCTGCCTTCACCCACAGGTGCCATCACCGCACCCTGTCAGTGCGGGTGGATGCCGGCTATATGATACAGCCAACACCCGCCATTTATGGAGAGAGGCCCGCTCCATACACGCACAGACGCATAACACCGTATATATACGGTGTTATGGGTTAATGGCTTAAAAAACTATTTTTTTCACTTTTTTCTTTTTATACAGTATAGACCAAAAGTTTGGACACACCTTCTCATTCAAAGAGTTTTCTGTATTTTCATGACTATGAAAATTGTAGATTCACACTGAAGGCATCAAAACTATGAATTAACACATGTGGAATTATATACTTTACAAAAAAGTGTGAAACAACTGAAAATATGTCTTATATTCTAGGTTCTTCAAAGTAGCCACCTTTTGCTTTGATTACTGCTTTGCACACTCTTGGCATTCTCTTGATGAGCTTCAAGAGGTAGTCACCTGAAATGGTATACCAACAGTCTTGAAGGAGTTCCCAGAGATGCTTAGCACTTGTTGGCCCTTTTGCCTTCACTCTGCCAGCACACCCCAAATCTCTTCTTGGTCAAATAGCCCTTACACAGCCTGGAGGTGTGTTTGGGGACATTGTCCTGTTGATAAATAAATGATGGTCCAACTAAACGCAAACCTGATGGAATAGCATGCCGCTGCAAGATGCTGTGGTAGCCATGCTGGTTCAGTATGCCTTCAATTTTGAGTAAATCCCCAACAGTGTCACCAGCAAAGCATCCCCACACCATCACACCTCCTAATCCATGCTTCACGGTGGGAACCAGGCATGTAGAGTCCATCCGTTCACCTTTTCTGCGTTGCACAAAGACACGGTGGTTGGAACCAAAGATCTCAAATTTGGACTCATCAGACCAAAGCACAGATTTCCACTGTTCTAATGTCCATTCCTTGTGTTCTTTAGGCCAAAAAATTATCTTCTGCTTGTTGCCTGTCCTTAGCAGAGGTTTCCTAGCAGCTATTTTACCATGAAGGCCTGCTGCACACAGTCTCCTCTTAACAGTTGTTGTAGAGCTGTGTCTGCTGCTAGAACTCTGTGTGGCATTGACCTGGTCTCTAATCTGAGCTGCTGTTAACCTGCGATTTCTGAGGCTGGTGACTCGGATGAACTTATCCTCCGCAGCAGAGATGACTCTTGGTCTTCCTTTCCTGGGGCGGTCCTCATGTGAGCCAGTTTCTTTGTAGCGCTTGATGGTTTTTGCGACTGCACTTGGGGACACTTTCAAAGTTTTCCCAATTTTTCGGACTCACTGACCTTCATTTCTTAAAGTAATGATGGCCACTCGTTTTTCTTTACTTAGCTGCTTTTTTCTTGCCATAATACAAATTCTAACAGTCTATTCAGTAGGACTATCAGCTGTGTATCCACCTGACTTCTGCCCAACACAACTCATGGTCCCAACCCCATTTATAAGGCAAGAAATCCCACTTATTAAACCCGACAGGGCACACCTGTGAAGTGAAAACCATTTCAGGTGACTACCTCTTGAAGCTCATCAAGAGAATGCCAAGAGTGTGCAAAGCAGTAATCAAAGCAAAAGGTGGCTACTTTGAAGAACCTCGAATATAAGACATATTTTCAGTTGTTTCACACTTTTTTGTTAAGTATATAATTCTGCATGTGTTAATTCATAGTTTTGATGCCTTCAGTGTGAATCTACAATTTTCATAGTCATGAAAAAACAGAAAACTCTTTGAATGAGAAGGTGTGTCCAAACTTTTGGTCTGTACTGTATTTGTCACACTGAGGGACTTCAACTTTTCAGGGTTTGATCCCTGTTTCAATACAGTACAATACATGCTGTATTGTACTATATTGAACTGCCAGTGTCTTACAATGTAAGACACTGACAGTTTCCAAGGAGATCCAGCCTGTGTAAGGCATCGGAGCTGCCATAGCAACCATCGCCTTCCTGTCACCACAGCGCAGGGGCCGATGGAGTAAGGCCTGCACGTGCCGCACTGTATGCGGCGATGCCAGCGGATGCAGCAGGGGCCTGGCTGTCAGTAATAGGGAGAGGAGCCACGGCATAGGAGCGCATTGTCACATACATGTATGTGAGGGAATGCGGTCTCTTGATGCATCCTCATGTGCATGTACATGAACATGCACATGATGTTATCAGGCGTGCACGTGAGGATGCGTCAAGAGATGACATTCCCTCAAGTACATCTATGTGAAAATGCATGAAGGGGTTAAAATAAAAAACTCCTCTTACCCTCTCCTGTGCCGTGGCTCCTCTCCATGTCTGGTGGTCTCTGCAGAGGTCGCGCTCCCCTGTCTTCTCCAGCCCGTGCTGCACTGTAACCAGACTACGTACATCATCAGGTCATAGTGTGCACACTACCTCCTGGTGCTTTACGCGGTCAGGACAGTGCAGCGCCGGCCTCAGGAAGGAAGACCAGGAAGGGTGAGTAGCAGAAGTGCTCGCAGTGCTTCACTCCCCACTCAAGGCACCTAATGGATACCAGTGAGCGCTTATAAAGCATAAAGCAAAGAAAAGCAAAGAATATGGTAATCTTAGGAGCCGGGAGTCTACTAACTAGAATTAGATCAGCTCTGCAGTGAGGCTGTATAGCACTGTACAACCTCTCACTGGGCTGTATTCCCTGTAACTAGGGCTACTATGTCCTTTTTCCTTCTTTTCAAAAGTTGGGAGGTATGGACACATGGCAAGCCTGGATGCCTTTGTAAGGTGTCCGGTTGTCAAAGTAACCATCAGGCTGCCACCATTGCAGCAGCAGCGGCCCAATGGAAGAGAGAGGGAGCTCCCTCCCTCTCTTAACCCCATGGATGCCGCGGGTGGTTACTATGGGGTTAAGCAGCCAAGATTGGTGCCTGCACCGATTTCGGCCGTTGCAGCAGAGTGTCAGCTATAAGTTACAGCTGGCACTCTCTGCTGATGGCAGCGTTTCTGAGCCGCCGCCATAACATAACAAGGGGAGTGCACTGGGGCATCAGGAGAATGGGGGCATGAAGAGAACGAGGGCACAGAACCATGGAGGCATCGGGGGGAACAGATGGGGCCATGGCTGACTTCAGGCTGTAATCTCCAGCGTTGAGATCACAGCCTGAAACTGGCATTTTCTTACTAAAGTGCTCCAGTTGGTTAATCTGCAGAGACTAACCAATTGGAGCACTTGCCGACAAGGAGCCACTCTGATTAGTCCCTTGCCGGCTCCTCCGGTGTCTCTGTTCTCCAGGAAAGTGGAGACTCCGGGGCTGTGATTTGGACATATGCGTGAATGGGTTGACAGAAATGCAAGGTTGCAGAAAAAAAAAAAAACTCCTATAGATCCAGCCACAGAGAATCTGTATATAAGTAGAAATATTGGGTTGAATATGATGGATGAAAATTAATTTTCCCAACAAGACAACCCTTTTCAAGGGATTTCCAGGATTAGGAAAATATGGCTGTTTTTCTTACAGAAACGGCGCTACACCTGTCCTTTGAAGTGAAAGGCGTTAAGCTGCAATACCAGATATAACCTGTGAACTGTTTTTGGAAGAAAGCAGCCATGTTTTTCTACTCATGGACACTCCCTTTAAAGATGACCTGTCACCTCTCCTAACATATATGTTTTAGTAACTACTTGCATTGCCCGTGTAACAATTCTGGTGCATCTATTCAGGGCCGGCCTTAGGGGTGTGCGACCTGTGCGGTTGCACAGGGCGCTTCACTCCCGGCCAGTTAAGGGGGCGCCCTGCCAGAGCGCCCCCTTAATGGCCCGGCCGTGCCCTGCAAGTGCGGCGGTGGGGCAGAGGGAGATGAGCGCTTCCATTGTGGAAGCGCTCATCTCCATAGTCTGCCTTTGGAGATGCGGGGCAGGGGAGGGAGAGGCGTCTCCCCTGCCCGTTCCTCTGATAGGCTGCAGGCCCTAGGCCTGCAGCCTATCAGAGGCCAGCTCAGGCGACGCGATGACGTCATCGCGCCGCCCGAGCCGTACAGCGCTGGACACAGGCCGGAAGAGGCCTGCATCGCATCGCTGCTGGAGGTAAGTAAGTGTTTATTTTTTTTATGGGGGCATTTTTATTGGCACATGGGGGCACTGGGGGCATTTTTACTGGCACATGGGGGCACTGGGGGCATTTTTACTGGCACAAGGGGGCACTGGGGGCATTTTTACTGGCACAAGGGGGCACTGGGGGCATTTTTACTGGCACATGGGGGTACTGGGGGCATTTTTACTGGCACATGGGGGTATTGTGGGCATTGTTACTGGCACATGGGGGCATTTTACTGGCACTGGGGGCATTTTTACTGGAACAAGGGGGCACTGGGGGCATTTTTATTGGCACATGGGGGCATTTTACTGGCACATGGGGGCACTGGGGGCATTTTACTGGCACTGGGGGCATTTTTACTGGCACAAGGGGGCACTGGGGGCATTTTTACTGGCACATGGGGCACTGGGGGCATTTTACTGGCACAAGGGGGCACTGGGGGCATTTTTACTGGCACAAGGGGGCACTGGGGGCATTTTACTGGCACTGGGGGCATTTTTACTGGCACAAGGGGGCACTGGGGGCATTTTACTGGCACTGGGGGAATTTTTACTGGCACAAGGGGGCACTGGGGGCATTTTTACTAGCACAAGGGGGCACTGGGGGCATTTTTACTGGCACATGGGGCACTGGGGGCATTTTGCTGGCACAAGGGGGCACTGGGGGCATTTTTACTGGCACAAGGGGGCACTGGGGGCATTTTTATTGGCACATGGGAGCATTTTACTGGCACTGGGGGCATTTTTACTGGCACATGGGAGCACTGGGGGCATTTTACTGGCACAAGGGGGCACTGGGGGCATTTTTACTGGCACAAGGTGGCACTGGGGCATTTTTATTGGCACATGGGAGCATTTTACTGGCACTGGGGGCATTTTTACTGGCAAATGGGGCACTGGGGCATTTTACTGGCACTGGGGACATTTTTACTGGCACAAGGGGCACTGGGGGCATTTTTACTGGCACATAGTGGCATTTTACTGGCACATAGGGGTATTGTGGGCATTTTTACTGGCACATGGGGGCATTTTACTGGCACTGGGGGTATTTTTACTGGCACAAGGGGGCACTGGGGGCATTTTTATTGGCACATGGGAGCATTTTACTGGCACATGGGGGCACTGGGGGCATTTTTACTGGCACTGGGGCATTTTACTGGCACTGGGGGCATTTTTACTGGCACATGGGGGCACTGGGGCATTTCTTACTGGCACATGGGGGCATTTTACTGGCACTGGGGGCATTTTACTGGCACAAGGGGGCACTGGGGGCATTTTACTGGCACTGAGGGCATTTTTACTGGCACAAGGGGCACTGGGGGCATTTTTACTGGCACATAGTGGCATTTTACTGGCACATGGGGGTATTGTGGGCATTTTTACTGGCACATGGGGGCACTGTGGGCATTTTTACTGGCACTGGGGGCATTTTACTGGCACTGGGGGCATTTTTATTGGCACATGGGAGCATTTTACTGGCACATGGGGGCACTGAGGCATTTCTTACTGGCACATAATTTGGGGGGCATCTATGGGGGTGGGACACTTTTTACTGGCACATGATTTTGGGGGGGAATCAATGGGGGGCACTTGTTACTGGCACATTGGAAGCATTATTACTTCTGGGGCACAGTGGGGACATTAGTACTGTTGGGGGCACTATTACTAACAAGTGCACTCTGGCAGAGAATTATTAGTTGGGACTTTGGGGGCACTATTACTGTGGGGGGCACTATTACTGTGGGGGCACCCTGGCACAGTATCAGCGCAGTTATTTCTGGGGAGCGTTATGTTTACACTATTACAGGACACTATTTGCTGGGCGCAGTTATTTTAGGACACCGTGTAAACTAAGATTTTTTTTTGTCAAACTGCAGAGATGAGAAATGGCTGAAAAATGGCGTCTGGTCTGAAAGGAGAAGATGAGGAAAGAGAAGATCTACATGAGAGGAGACGTCACTGGATGTAAGAGGTATGGGGCGCTGTATTAGGCTACATTTCAATATAGAAAGCTATAAATACAGTGCAGAGATATATAGTGTGATATAGGACAGTATAGAGAGCTATAAATACATACATATATATATATATACTGTCCTACTCTACCTACCTATATCACTCTATATATCTCTACACTCTATTTATAGCTCTATACTGTATGACGTTAGTACTGTCACTCAGGGGGGGGGGCGCCGAGAGATAGTTTCGCACAGGGCGCCATCTACCCTAAGGCCGGCCCTGCATCTATTCTCATTACTCTCTATTGTACCATTTATGTATTATTTCTTCTAGAAGTTATGAATGAATTTCTAGCAAGTTTGCAGTGAAGGTCCAGATGGGTGTTTTCCAGTTGGTAGATATCCTTGCATAGTCTGATAGTAGCAGCACTGATTGGATAATGTGAAACTGTGCAGAGTCCACTCCCTCCACCAACACCCCCAACAGGTAACACCCATCTGTACCTTCATTGCAAACTTGTCAGACATTCATTCATAACTTCAAAAAGTAATAAAGGAGTGGTAGAAGGCAGAGTCATAAGAATAGACGTTCCAGAAATGATACTACATCGGGAATGCAAGTAGTTACTAAAACAGACCTCTCAGGACAGGTTACAGGTCCTCTTCAAGCACCTCAGCAAATACTAACAGACTGTAATATATAAAGTGTCCACAAGGTGGAGCTATATGCCCTATAAACTAGCAGAAATATTCTGTGGACAATAAATATTCTGTTAATGATAAACTCACTGCATATATTTAATATAATCCAGTAATCTGAGCAGTGCCTGGATGAGCGCCTCATTTGGTGTAATAAGACACTGATCAGTGCACATCAATTTGGTGACAAATAACTGTAAAAAAAACATGACAAACTGCAGGATACCACAGTAAAAGAAGCCTATATTCTGTGCCTGACAAACAGGGAAAAGGCAAGGAATTAGATTTACACTGCAAAAATTAATTTAACTTTTAACTTTTGATGTTATATATCCACTTTCAACAATAAATGCATAAAGAGAAATTTGAAAAAATATAATCCCACACATCCATTTCTAATGAATCTCTAATATGATAATTAAAGGGGTTGTTTCACTTCAGCAAATAGCATGTAGAGCAAGTATGCTCAACCTACGGCTCTCCAGCTGTTGTAAAACTACAACTCCCACTATGCCCTGCTGTAGGACAATAGCTGTAGGCTGTCTGAGCATGCTGGGAGTTGTAGTTTTGCAACAGCTGGAGGGACACAGGTTGGGCATCCCTGATGTAGAGGAAGTTAATACAAGGCACTTCCTAATGTATTGTAATTGTCCATATTGCTTCCTTTACTGGATGGATCCATTTTTCCATCACATTATACACTGTTTATTCCATGGGTACAACCACACTGTAATCTTTCAGTGATGGTTGTGCTTGTACACTATAGTAAAAAGTGACGGCCTTTCTGGTGGCTGGGACCATGGGAGCTCACATAGGCTGGTGATTTTTTACTATATTGTGCAAGCACAGCCACTGCTGCTGGATTGCAGGGTGGTCTGTAACCGTGGAAACAAGCAGTATATAACGTTATGAAAAAATGAATCAAGCCAGCAAAGGAGGCAATATGGACAATCACAATACATTATTCAGTGCCTTGTATTAACTTTCTCTACATAGTAAATGCCATTTGCTAAAGTGAGACAACCCATTTAAGGTAAAAATATTTGGAGGCCCTGTTCCTGTAACTAATTACATATTGCTTCTTTTGCTGTCTGGATTCATTTTTCCATCATATTATACACTGCTCGTTTCCTTGGTTACAACCACCCTGAAATCCATCAGCGGTGGCCATGCTTGCAATGTCCCAGGGTCACAGTCACCAGAGATGCCAGCATTTTTTCATATAATGTGCAAGCACCGCTGATGGATTGTATGGTGGTCGTAACCAAGGAAACGAGCAGTGTATAATGTCCATAACGAAGCATATGGGCAATCACAATACATTAGTGCCTTGTATTAACTTTCTCTACATTATAAATGCAATTTGCCGAAGGGAGATAACCCCTTTAACTCCTGGATCTGTTTGACCAGCCCATCTCAAAGTGTGGTGGGTGACAGAGGCCATTAACCCTTTCAAAAGCAGTAAAGTCTTTCAACAGCAGTAAGGTGTATTGCATGGCCTTGGTGGTTCTAGACTTTCTACGGTTGTCTGTTTTCCTTCCTTCAGGGGTATTATCTCAGTTAAATAGCTTTCTGGCAGCCGGTACCAAACCCAACTTCGGATTTCTAATTTTAAATGTTTTTAAAGATACAGAAATGAATACCGAATTCATTCACCAAAATCTCGTGTGACTTCTGCTGAAACTAATTTTGCCTCCACGGAGGCAATACATTTTAATGCTGTACGGAGACATACTGAAGTATACACAGATAGCCGTCAGTCCATCACTCCTACCCCTCCTCCCTATAAACATGTACAGTTGGCTTTTTTGATTACAAGTGCTTATTTGATTGGAGAGAGAAGACACTTCTCTAATCTGCGACCCGCTCCTGAGCCCAGTTCCACCAAGGGAGGTGGTCACCATTCTGGCAGAGAATAAATGGGTTAGTGGCCATAGATGTGTGCAGCACTCTCCATTCTCATCTATGGGAGTTAAAGGGGTTGTGCGAATTCAGAGCTAAACCCGGATATATCCCCTTCTTCCCGCACTCAGCTCCTCTGACATGAGCATTGGAGCATTTCATGCTCTCATGCTCTCCCTTACCCTGTGCTGTATCGCGCAGGGCAAGGCTTTTTTGTTTAAATTTTTACACTGCTAGGCGGAGGCTTCCACCTAGCAGTGCAGTGTTCCCAGTGACGTCACTGACACTGGCCCTGATGGATGGGCTTTAGCACTGCCTTTTACAGGCTAGGGCAGTGTTAAAGACGGCCCATTCGTGCCAGTGATGTCACCGCTAGATGGAAGCCTCCACCTAGCTTACCCAAGCCTGGTACATCACCGGATCTCCAGAAAAAGCCCTTGCATGAGTGGGGAAAGAAGGAGATATGTCCAGGTTCATGCGGGGCCACGGAACGGAACTATGGATGCAAACAGCACACTTTGTGCTGTCCGCATCTTTTGCGGCCCCTTTGAAATGAATGGGTCCACACCGGTTTTGCAAGATTGCGGAACAGATGCAAACCCATTTATACGGTCGTGTGAATGAACTCTAAGGGTGAGAATACCCCTTTATGGTTGGGATTACGCAAAGACGTTTTGTAACTTGACAGTTATATTAAAAACGAATCACATGTACCTGTTCTTACTTTCTTCCTAAATATCTATTTCAGTGGAGAAAGGGCTAAGATGTAGCCTAATACTTCTGAATTCCATTAAGGAACTGTCATGTTTGGCCAACCGTGGATTCATTTATGATGTACTTGTAACATCTGCTAGAAAGTGCACTACAATGTTAGTGAATTAGATTTTAACAAAAAGTATCTTACGGATCCTAGATATGCAGTGGATCTTCAGATTAGCACCATACTCAATCTGTTTAGAAAAACACTGCAGATTTTCACTGCAGATTTTATTTATTCCAAAACTATGAGTGAAATCCACAGCTGTATTCCACACCAACTAAACCCATGTGTAATATATACAGATTTTATTGCAGATCTTTTACGGATTTTTACACACTGTAATTTTTACATGATGTGTGAACCAACCTTAGAAAGCAACTTTCCTTGGACGACAACTGTAGTAAAAATGATTCTTGTTACTAGAGGCTGCTCGGAGGAGGAGGGGTGAAAAGGTCTGAGGGCAGTAAAGAGGCATAATAGAAAGTTTTCCTGCCTATCACAATATCTTCATTACTCTTTGTGGCAGAGGGTGACTGATCAAGCTTCCCATTGACTCTCTGGTTCTGGTTTTGCTCTCCGGTTACTTAGTTATCTTTGATTCAGTTCAAGACAGTTGACTGCAATCTGCCTATTTCTATGACACACATTTGGCCTCTCCAATACCAAAATACTTAAGGTCACAGGATTTCCTGCGGCACTACAAATTGGTTGAACACATATCCCTCAGCATCCTGTTGAGGCTGCGTATGTGACAACACTTTCAAATTATACATCTAGAGGACATCTGCTGTGTGGCTTCATAGTCACTTTCATTGATTCCCCTCCCAATCCCTTCTTCCCCTCACTGTCCCTTTTTTCCCCCTCATTTCTCCCCCGCCTCCGTTTCTCCCTGCAGAGACATTGTTCACTGCTAAAACTTTATGATACGCTGAATGAGAGGGGGATCAAAGAGACACAAAAGAATAGAAGACTCAGTGGTACATCCCAAACTTGTTGTACAGGTTCTCCAACCAAGTTAATGAAACAGCTCACTGTTTATTTAGGGGGTATATATATATACATTTTCTATTTAATTGCTTTGTTGCAGAGTTTTTACAGTATTTGTGTAAAGGTAACATTACAGATAAACTGTCTTATAGCAAATGTATAATGCAAGGAAAGTTAAACTACAAGTATGTGACATTTCTGTAAATCCTGTCACTTTTACAGAATAAGCTAAGTTATGTTGCAAAAAGGTCAAAAACATTTCCAACTTTAGACTAATATAAAAAGCTATCAACTAGTAATTGCAGTCAAATACAATTTATTCAATCTAAGAACCGATGTCATTTGGCAATGTTCCATGATACCAGATTTCTTTAATATGTGATTTTGCATTAGACACGAGTGGATAAAAGAAAAGCAACAGTCTAGAGCCAAACGTTTGCTCTACTTCACTGTGAAGACCTATGGGGTTGTCTGTTGCCCACTGGGATCAATAACTGCAACAACATAATAAAAAAAGGCGATTATTCTGGAGAGCCAAAAAAAACTATAAAGTTATTGCTAATATAAACTTATAACATTTTTGAGGGAGAATTTATGAAAGGCTGTACAAACTGGTGTATAAAAGTTGCAAATTTGTAAAACACAATAGACACTGTAAGCAAAATTTTAATTTCTTACTCAGCTTTAGCCACTTTTTAGGTGGGCCTTCATGGAATATATTTGCTATAATTTATAATTTATGCCAGTAAACTGAAATAGATTTGCTTCTCTGAAGCACAGACTTTGAAGATGCTCCAAATTTATTACTAAATTTGCACACTCCAGAGCACTACTTAAGACTTGATAAATTCATTGCTATGTTTCAACATGTCCCAACTATGATATATGACAAAGCCATGTTGAAATGTGATGCTATAGCTGCTTGGCAAAAGCTGAGTATAGGCATAAAGCAGTTATTCTCAACCATGGGGGAACCCCCTCAGGTCATAACTACATGATTCCCAACCATGGTGGAGACCCTACCCTTGTCATTACTTCAGAGAAGGCTTTAATTGAAGAGGATTTCATACATAGCGGTAAGATTTGGTGACTGACTCCCTGTCCTTCTAGAGTCTCTCTGCAGAATCTTAGGCATGTAATGAGGCTGTCAGCAAACATTTCTGTAATTACTGGATCGAGGGATACAGAATTAGGATATGGCTGGCCAACCTGTCTCAGAATGTGGAAGGGTGTACTAGCAATGTTCCCTCTCACATCAGCAAAGCAATACCTTGCTGTCTGACACAAATGCACGGCCTTGTAGATTCTGGACCTTCTGATCTTTCTTTCCCTTTCTCTCTTTAGAGCACTTCTGATAAAGTCACATTCTTAGCTGTAACTGGCTCACAGAAGATGGTTCTCTGGGACTCAGGCCTAGTCCTGAGTAGTAAACACATGTAGGTCATCTCTCTTCCTCAGCTAGACTCTCTACTGATTAGTGGACAGAACCAGGTCCATCTCCTGCCAACCTAACAGGTTGAGTCAAAGTGTTAACCTTGACTTACCCATACGATACTATTGAGTACACAAATACTATAAGTCGCAACACTTCACTTAATAATGCAACGTTAGAACAATCAACCTTTTACAGTAACCCAGTTCTAGGTCTAGGTCTCATCAGAAGCAGTCACCTCCACTTTATGGAGACGACCGTTGACTACTGCCTACAAATTCAGTGTTTCTGGGCAGCAGATCCCTGATCCCATAGCACAATGTGGTGCCCAGAAACAATGATTTACTGCATGAAAGATGATTTCACCGGATGAACAAGCAAACAATCAAACAAACATCAGCAGAACATTTACATGGCCCAATTATGAGGAACACACATTCAAAGTAATGCTTGTTCCCAATAATTGGCCCAAAAATTGGGCCGGGTAAATTGATCTTATTAACACTATTAGTGATTTCTCTCAAAATCCAAAAAACATTTACATCTGAATTTAGTATATTCTCCACAAATAGATGGTAATATTATATAACGTTATATAATAGTTCAGTAATAGTTATATTCTGTCTGTCTTCCCTTCATGTAAACTGCCGCATTAACTATGGCCTAACCATGAAATAACATTAAGGGTCGCGTGTCTATCTTACAGATTCTCCACAAAGCAACATTCTTCAAACTCTCCTCTTTGGTACAAGGAAGGTGACTCTGGGGGGAGGACTAGGCACCCATTTCAGAGAGGCAATCAGTCAATTTCATGGAATTCTTGCCTTATTTGTCACAATAAGTGGGAGTTGGAGCAAGTAGGAGTGTCTGATTAGTAGCTGACCAACTGTGATGTGCCTGAGAGTTTGGGACAGGGGCTTCAGATAAAGCAAACACAGGGTGAGATTAAATATGCTACAGGGAGAAAGACAAAGAAAGTTCCTAGCACATTTCTGAAGGGTGGTTAGATGATAGATAGATAGATAGATAGATAGATAGATAGATAGATAGATAGAACAAGAAGAAAGAGAGACTACACATGTTAGGTGCCATCCAGAACTAAGCAGGAAAGGGAACAAAGGAGGGTCTCATCTTTTGTGAAGGAGCAGGCACAGATCAGGTTCTGCACTTGTTCTGTGGACGTGGTGTGGCTGAAATGTCACGCAGGAAACAGAGAAAACCTCAGCAGCTCATCTCTGACTGTGACAACTCGACCTCTTCAGAGAATGGTAAGGAGTGGGAATGTAGATGGAGAGAATGTGATGGAAGGAGGAATCAATTCCCTGCATGTCTTACTTCTAGTCTTTTTAGTCACATGGGGAAAGTTTGTCAACTTGATATTGAAAATAGTGATAAGAATGGTCTAAGCTCTTCTGGCCCTCACAGTAATACATGGCAATATACATGTGACACAGGCATCACTTTTTGTCACTCTGTGATGTGTTTCCTTCTTTAAATCCCCAAATCTTGGTCAGGATGTGTTATCTGTGGCTTTACATAGGACTGCAGGTAAGTGTTGTTTTTATGGAGCTGCCCAAATGTAGATACATTGAGCAGAATATATTATAGTACAAGGCTACATGTGATGCATGAAATTTTTCTTGTGGGCTGACTTCACATAGGATAGTTTGTTGCATTTTTTTATTTCTTTTTGCCAAATCAAGGAGGGGATCCTAAAGGGAGTAAACGTATAAAGGGAAGACATAGGCATCACCTCTTTCTTTATGTATTCATTTAGTCTACAAATAAAAAGTTTACACTGTGTGAACCTGGCCTTAAAGACACAAAAGAGGAATGTTGGTGTATTTTATGTGTGTTTTTGGTTAATACATCTTTTCAGTAATGTGCATACCGTACAGTGCTCTGGTTACATAGAACCATGCTGTCTAATGTATCAGTACCCATTACAGGACGTTTTATCTTATATCATCAGGATGATTCCTTACTACTGCGCTATTAATTGTAATCATTCCTAGTCATCATTTATCTTCTATTTATCTCTATCTCATATCTATGCATCTATCTATCATCAAAACTAATTATATATTATCTATGTATCTTCTAGCTAATTTTCTACCTCCTATCTATCTCTGTCTATCTATCTCATATCTATCTCTATCTCATATCTATCTTTCTATCATCTATCTATCTGCTATATATATGTATCGACCAATCTATCAGTTATCTATCTTCCATCTATTTTTCTATCTCATATCTATTTATCTTTCTATTTAACTCATATCTATGTATCTAATTATCTATCTATCTACTACTGTTCTCATAATTATCGATTTATCTAGCGCTTATATATCGGATATCAATCTAATTTATCCTGATATCTATCTTTTTCTTATTATTTTCTAGTATTGCACTACCTATCTTGGTACATATTACGGCATGACTATTCCCACAAAAATTCATACAATGATGTATATAACACAAGTGCCTTTTTCCACCAAAGAATTAAGTGCATTTACTTTAAATAAACCCTAAATTAGTGTCACTTAATTCTGGTATATCTTAAACTGTCTAAATTCTCTTACATCTCCATTATGTGGATGGGGAAGGAGTTAAGTTGCTGCCTCATGCAGCTCAATGTAAATGCTATAGAATTAAAATGGATAAAGGGCTCATGCACACGAACGTGTGCATTCAGTGCCCATGCTGTGGACCGCAATTTGCGGTCCACAATGCACAGGCACGGACATTGGGGCTGCCGCATGTGGATCGCGGACCCATTCCAAGCACGTAGTGATTTTGTGGTGTTCCGATCCAAGCCTCCGTTCCACATCTCCATGATTGCGGACCCTTTGAAGTAACCCATCGTGTGCATGAGCCCTTAATCAAATAATTATGGGACTGCTGAAAAATATGAATACAGGTGAGATAAGAATATCCTATGTGGAAGTAACTCTCCTATATCCTGAACTATATGATAGAGCACCATCATTATAATGTAGATTTACAGACATTCTTTATCAAGCGTGCGCTCGAATCCCGGCTCAAAAGAATGAACTGTGGTAGTGCACAATGCTGTTTCTGACTCTTTTTGTACAAAGTCTGCGGTTGTATCAAAACTGATCAGGCATTACACATTTCTTGGTAAATTTAGAGCATTTTTGACCAAAATTGTTTGTCTACAAATGCTACACCAGTTTTTAGCACCCCCTTACTGGATTTTGTGACTTTCTTGTGACTTCTTTAAGTCTGGTTGATAAATCTAGGGTTAAACTAATTAACATAATTAACCACACCCACTTTCTCAACCATTTCATAAAACTAGTGAATGATGTAAAATGCAGCCCATCTACCTGGGGCTTCTGAGCAGAGTATAAATGTAGCTGGTTCCTACACCGCCCTGAATATTGTAGGCTTAGGTAAGTCCAAGAGAGACAGTCTGTTAGTGTTAGGTACCCATCTGCGGAAGCCACCTTAACGCCTGGTAGATGGGCCCAACACACGTTTGATCAAAAATGTGCGCAAAGAGCTTCTATTTTTTCAAATTTTCATTTCTAGTAGGTATAATACCACTTTAATTTAGACTTAGTTCTATTGTTTTCAGTAAGTGAAACATAATTATTTTTAGTAACTTTAGTAGCGGTTTTGACATCAGATTTAGGGCCCATGAACATGAACGTATTTTTATTGTTTCCATTCCGTTTTTTTAGAGGTCTGTATAGAGATCCGTGTTTGCGGACCGCAAAATACATACAGTCGTGTGCATGAGCCCTTACTGATATGTGGCCAATTTTATACTTTAGAGTGGTTCTTTGTATCCATCTAATGTTCAATGGCTTGGATTAAAGGGTTTTTCAGAGATTTTTATACTGATGACCTGTTCCCTGGATAGGTCATCAGTATCTGATCAGTGGGGTCCATTACCTGGGACCCCTGCCGATCAGCTGTTTGAGAAGGCTCCAGCACTCCTGTGAGCACCGCGGTCTTCTCTACGTTCACCAAGCACAGCACCGTACAGCGGCTGTGCTTGGTATCATACCTCAGCCCCATTCACTTCAATTGGACTTAGCTGCTCCTAGGCCACATGACAGATGGGGCAGTGAAAGAAATGTATAAGTTGAAAGGCATAGACTAGACCAGGGATGCCCAACCTGCGTCCCTCCAGCTGTTGCAAAACTACAACTCCCAGCATGCCCGGACAGCCTACATCTATCAGCTTACAGCAGAGCATGATGGGAGTTTTAAAACAGCTGGAGTTGAGCATCCCTGGACCAGACTATACTTCTACACTACACTTGATAACTTCATATAACTATAGTCAATATATACCAATATCCACAGTCCAAGTCTCCACATTTTCTTCATCTTTAGCTAAGAGACAAATCCTTTAAGGCTTCTTTCACGAGAACAATACAGAACATGTCAGAGTCTGTTCAGCGAATAATGGATGATTCTGCATGCAAGTTGAATACGCTTTGTCTGCGATTGTGTTCAATGTTTCCGTGTTTTCTATCCAGACTGCATGTTTGCCATCCGTTTTTTTCACTGACTTGACTGGACCAAGCCTGCATAAAAAATGGATGATGACAGAACATGCTGCATTTTTTCCTGAACAGACCAAAGGTCATCGAAAAAACATGGCTTGTGTGAAATAAGTGTTAGGGTACGGCCACACAGCACTGTCGTTCTTGGTTGTAATGCGGCCGTATTGCAGTCAGGCACTGTGTGGCCATACAGGCCACATCAGGCCCTATTTAAACTAATGAAGACCACACTTTTTGGTCAGCATTGTTAATGGGCGTGCGGCATGGAGATGTCAGTCTGCCTGTCTGTTGTCCAGATATATATTTTCTAGATCTAGTACTATAAGCTTAAATTCCTATTTCCAAAATTTGCACCCAAACTACATTCAGTTCAAATTAATGAAATTTTACAAACCTCCATTTACACACTATAGAAAAATTCTGCTACTGTTACATTATGTTCAACCCGGAGCAGGGTTGTTGTAGAAGTGTCTGTGACCGTCCCATTTACAAGAAACAACCCCATTCAGGTTTATGGAGTGTATTGTTCAGGCGAAGACATTTCTGACACAAATCTGTCACGTGCGAACATGTCCAACTTATACATTAGGGGATATTTGTGCAATTCTGTAAATGCTATTTATCAAGGCTCTGTCAGTCAAGACAACACAGAATTAGGCTTCATGTACCTCTGTGTGGTACTAAATGGACAAGGTGTGCTCCCATAGAGCTGATGGAACATGGCCCAAATAGTTTCCTATTTTTATGCAATCCAACTGAAGAAAAAACTTTGATATGCTTCTGAATTATATCAGAGACATATGGAAGTAAAGTAGTGTAGGTAGGTCTCTATGAGTGCCATATCTATACAGCTCCAAGCTTGTGTTCCTGAGGCCTTACTCACCAGCTAACAAATTATGATGTCCTAGGCATGTCCCATACATACAGCATATATGTATCATTAGACCACATAAAAATGGTTACATATATGATGAGAGTGGTACACCCGGAGTGCATCATCATTGCAAATACAGTACAACCCATTGAGACTGGGCCGGGACAGAGGGCTGTTCTACGCATGAAGCACTGGAGGCTGATGGGAACAGTTGATTAGTAGGGGTGCTGGGTGTTGGACCCCCAGTGAGCAGGTACTGATGACCTATCCTCAGGATAGAACTTAATATTGGTAGCCCCCCAAAAAAGCTTTAAAGTTTCTATTGAATGAGAACAATCTGAGTTTTTGAGAAAAAAAAAAATTATATACTAAGTATATCCAAAAACTGCATATTTTTCAGTTATGCTGTACAATAAATAGACTCTATAACCTGAAAATGGAAACCCTTTGTAGACAATTGCAAAGGAGTCTATAAAGAAACTTGAGTTACTATTACATTAAAGTGCTCCCTTAATCATCACCCTCATATTCATAACAGATCATAAAGAGAAATGGATTTGAAGGGGCTTAGGACATTCTAAATCTAACACATTTCCATAAGGTTCTAGAAAGCGTCCAGTACTCCATTGTCAATTGCCTCTTACAGGGTACTGTGGAATATGTTGGCATCCCACAAATACATAATATTAATGCAAGGCCACACACAGTGGGGATGAGATAAAGCCTTTCTGGCTTGTAGAGTCAGGAGCAAAGCTCGGATGGGAATTCAGGAGGGTTGGCTCCATTCTCAGCTCATTGGGTTGGGACATTTTCTTTGCATTGTCCCTGTGATGAGAGGGGGCTTTTGTGACTCACAACCTTAGTTCAGCCAGCTGCAAAATCTTTTTCCCAGGATCTGAATAGAAGAAAAAGTGTGAGTTAAAGGAGGGGGAGAAAAGCAGGAGAGGAGGGGTGGAATGAAGTAAGAGCATGCATCTACACAGAGGGCTTCCTCAGCTCATCTCAGAAGGGTGGGCTGCCTCACCTGGCTAGCTTGTAAAGTGAAGTGAACTGTGTAAAGTCACATACTACGTGACATATACAAAGTAGAATTACACACTCAACGATTGTGGAAACATTGGGACAGATTGTATGGACCAGTATAATGAATTCATACAATTAAAATGGCCAACACCAGGAGTGTGTTCAAAGCATGGGAGAAGTAGAAACATGTGAATGAGGCCTTATGCTGAACGAGGATCTTCCAGCCCCCATATACAAAAATGATGCAGTTCTGTGCTGTACCATATAATGGTGTTTTAAAGCTGAGGCTATTTTCACAAGGTCAAAATCTGCTGCGTAATCCACATTCAATATCAGCTTCCCTGTGACCTCAATGTAAAAAAATTCATTCATGTGCACAGGGTAGACTTTTTTAGCAGCTTATTTGAAAAAAAAAAAAACCCGCTTGTACCTTGTACAGACGAGTAGGAGATATATCTGGAGTTTATTTGGTGGCGTTCACACCAATAAAAAAAATTCAGCTGTTGATTTTGCTACTGATCTGCCACTGAATTTTCTGATGTTGTAATGTGAATATAGACTAAAAAATGCTCTGGGGAGCATAATGAGATAAGGAGTATAGTATGTCTAGCCATGTCAGTGGTAGTGGCTCTAAGGACCAGGCCACCTACTTGAAATCAAGGTAGAATTTCTTTACAACCCCTTTTACAGTGGGAAGCAATGAAAAATCAGAGATCTCAGCCACAGAGGCAACTCTAGGGGGAATTCAGTTAGACATGGTGGTCATGCACATGAGCTGTTCTCCTACCAGCTCATTGAGAAAGGTCCCGAGTCATGATGAGACAACCCCTCTAAGTCAGACCTCCCAAGTGTCCCTCTTTTGGAGGGACAGTCCCTCTTTTTGACCCAAGTCCCTCTGTCCCTCTTTTCATTATTACATTTACAATATTGACCCAGAAAGTGTTTGTCTGTTTCCTTTCTGTATATTTGAGTCCTTCTTTCATTATTTGATGCAGATTTTAGAAATTTCTATCTTCAGGTTATTTTTGCGCTATTTCATAAGTATATAGTGTTTATCGGCATAATAATTCTGGTATATTTCCTTTTATCAGACATAGTGGTATTAAATCAAGTTAAAAAATGGAAACAAACACTATCGCATAACTTGCCACGGTAAAATATTTCACTGTAGTTGAAAAAAACATTAAAAATCATGGCAAACATCAAAACAAAAACTTGTGAAGAAAGAGCATGGGATTACAACTTCAGAGCTCATGTATGCAACCATATAATGATTTTACTTTGTGCAGAGTCTTAATAGGGCTGCCACAGAAGTCCATTGGGGTATCTATGTGTACCTCCATACGCCTCTGATTTCGTATATAAACATGCAGTTTATTCTGTCGGATTTCATAGAAGTCTGAGAGAAAAATATTTGTGGCATGCACCATCAGACTCCGTATTTTTGGTAAGATGGTGCCAGTACAGTAGTGAAGTGACTGTGCAGCTCCGTACTAAGGAGCTATACAGGCTCTGCTGTGTGCCTAGGCCCTTATTAAACTACAGTCTATTTTACAATAGAAGTCAAGGGGCACGTGGATCCATATGGTATAGGTGTGCAAACCTTACCTGCCTATTTTCATTGCCGTAAATTTTGCGTGAACTTTAACTTTTTTTTTTAACTCAGGTGGTTTCACGCTATGGGGGAGATTTGTCAAAACTGATGCAAAGTTGCCCATAGCAACCAATCAAATTCCGGTTTTCCTTTTCCAAAGGAGCTCTGAAAAATGAAAGGTGGAATCTGATTGGTTGCTATGGCAGCTAAGTCAGTTTCCTTTACACCACTTTTGATAAATATTCTCCCATGTCTTTTCACAAAAAAACAAAAAATCTTTTTGTTGACTTTTTTTGTGGAGCAACAAAGCTAAATGTTACAGTAGGCATTTATAAAACACCTTGCAGGCACAGTTAGGGAAATTTATCAAGACTGGTGCAAAGGGAGACTGGCTTAGTTGCCCATAGCAACCAAACAGATTGAATCTTTTCATTTTCCAAACTAGATCTGAAAAATGAAAGGTGGAATCTGATTCGTTGTCTCCCTTTGCACCTTTCCACCCGTCTTGATAAATTTCCCCGTGTTTTTGTAGTGGCATTTTAAGACAGGTTCCTAGCGTTGTTTTTTTTCCTCCCTTGGCATTTTTTTTATATTGGAGAAGACTCTGGGTGTTAAGTTTTTTCCTCTCTATAGGAAAAAAAATCTGGGTTTGTGACACCACTCCAAAAAAAACCTTGTAAAAATGCACAAATTTGGTGGTGTTTTTAGAAGCCAAAAAAAAACATACTGTGGCAGCACCCTCTCAATAGAATGCAATTAGCAATGGGCGATTCGACTTCGGATGCTTCATCCGAAGTTGATTTGTACAGATGCTCCGTACAGTATTAGAATGTATTGGCTCCGATGAACTGAAGTTATTACTTCGTGAAATCTCACTTTGTGACCACAGGATAAAAAAAACTATTTTTTTTGTGATTGCATTTTTTGTACAGACCTCTTCTTAGGCCTCATCTATATTTCCATATCATTTTAAAGTGTGTGAAAAAAACTTTCTTTCATCCATGAAGATGTCCGTGAAAGATCCGTGTTTGGTCCGTGTTTCCGTTTTTAGCCTCCTTGTTGCTCAGCTGCAAATCAATTTCCAGACCATCTCCTATTAGACTTCAGTGAAAAATATATGCACCACAGACGCCGCACAGATGCTACCCTTGTTGTGTCCATGATTTTCACAGATCCATAGAGTTCAATGGGCGTGTTTGGTCCGCATCACGGTCCAAAGTAGTGCATGTCTCTGTCATTTATTTTACTGACCCAATGCAAGAACATTTTTCACTTTTGCTTTTTTAGTGGCATTTTTTGCACCAGCTCCACGTTAGCTGAAAGTCTATATCAAATATGCGTACATGCACTCATGAAACACACGGCACACAAGTATTTTTTTTCTACTGACTTTGTTAATTAGGTGGCATCTTTTGACTTTCTGGCCTTTGTTAAAAAACACATGCTGTCGCTATTGGCTTTTTTTGGGCATATTTATATCACTTTCTCTATAGGGGAAAAAACGGCATGAAGATGGAAAAAAAACCAGCTTGTGTTTTGATAGCCCCCCCCCAAAAAAAAAGGGTGGGTTCATGCATAGGTTTTTCGTGGAGGCTTTTTGATACTTTTCACTTGCATATTTTGGTGCGCTTTTTGCTGTAAAACCACCAGCTGTAAATGTTCACTGAAGGTTTACGGGAAATATGAAATGCAGAACATAAAAGCATTAGGGTTTTATTTTGTTTTGTTTATTTTGTTGTTTATTTTGTTATTAACCACTTCCAGTCTGCCCATTGACTATAAATGTCCTAGTAGTGAATCTCTATCTCTGAATGGACGTTTTAAAACGTCCTTGAGCTTTGCCCCCTGTGTGCAGCACCTGTACATAGAAGCTCCATGACTCAGCTGCCTCCTGACAGCCAAGAACATGGAGCTTTAGGGCTCATTCAGACGGCCGTATGATGTCCGCAAAAATACGGATCCGTTTTTTTGCGGATTAGATGCTGCCACATTCACTTCTATGGGGCTCTTTTTTCCCTTCCACAGCTCCGCAAAAACACTGAAACATGTCCTATACTTGTCCGTGAAAATCAGGACATAGCCCCATTGAAGTCTATGGGTCAGCAAAAAAACGGAATGCTATCCGTTTTTTTGCGGACATCCGCAAAAAAACGGATCCGTATTTTTGCGGATAGCATACGGCCGTCTGAATGAGCCCTTAACCTGAGACCTTTTTCCTGGCCTCCAGGCTTTTGATCACTCTGACAAGCTGTCAAAGCCATCACAAATGCTTGTACTATCTCCCTCTTGTTACTGCCGGTCAAAGAGCAGTTTACAACCACATATGGGGTGTTTCTGCAAACTTCAGAAACAGGAAAATAAATATTCAGGTTTGATTTGCAGTTTACCCTTGCTATCTTATAGGAAAAATTAATAAAAAATTGAAAATCTGCAAAAAAATATATTTATTTTTAAATTTCACCTTCTTTCTGTTTTAATTCTTGTGGGAAATCTAAAGGGTTAACAAACTTTGTAAAATCAGTTTTGATTACATTGGGGGCTGTAGTTTCTAAAATATGTTCATTTATGGGAGGTTTCTATTATTTAAGCCCCTCAAAGTCACTTTAGAACTACAAAGGTCCTTTAAAATTAACTATTGGACATTTTCATGAAAATCTTAAAAATTACATTTAAAATTCGAAGCCTTCTAACGTCCTAAAAAAATAAAATTACATTTCCAAAATTACGCCAACATAAAGTGGACATATGGTGAATGTTCATTAATAACAATTTTATTAGATATCCCTATGCAACTTAAAAGCAGAGAAATTCATATTAAAAAATTGTGATTTTTTTCAAAATTTTCAGTAAATTTTGGATTTTTTATAAATAAAGGTAAAATATATTGACTCAAATTTACCATTAACATGAAGTACAATGTGTCACGAGAAAACAATCTCAGAATGGCCTGGATAAGTAAAAGCGTTCCAAAGTTATTACCACATAAAGTGACACATGTCAGATTTGCAAAATTAGGCCTGGTCAGGAAGGGGGTAAATGGCCCGGATGGGAAGTGGTTAACAAAAGATCTTCATCTCTACAGGGGAAAAAAAGCCAGAAAAAAAACATGGTTCACACAGTTTAGAAAAAATGACACTAATAAAATATCATAAAAACAGCATACACTATGGAAAAAATGGCATTTTTTAATAGGCAAAAAAAAAACAAAGCAAATTTGGTTGGTATTGGCCTATGGGTATGACCACACAGAGCCGTCGTGTGGCACTTGTGATGCAGCTGTGCTGTGTTTGAGTACCGCATATCCATACATGCCGCAGTGGGCTCTAATTAAAGGGTTATTCTCATTTTAGACAATGGGGGCATATCGCTAGGATATGCCCCCATTGTCTTATAGGTGCGGGTCCCACCGCTGGGACCCGCACCTATATCGAGAACGGAGCCCCCGAAGTGAATGAGGGCGCACTGCGCATGCGCAGCCGCCCTCCATTCATTTCTATGGGGCCGCCGAAAATAGCCGAGCGCTGGCTCGGCTACTTCCGTCGGCTCCATAGAAATGAATGGGAGCCGACCGCGCATGCACGGCCCGGCTCCCATTCATTCCTATGAGCGGCGCGGGGAGCTGCGCCTGGTGGTGGCCGGACCCCCGGAAACCTGGGGTCCTCCAGGCGCAGCGCTCCCCGCTCCGTTCTGGCTATAGGTGCGGGTCCCAGCGGTGGGACCCGCACCTATAAGACAATGGGGGCATATCCTAGCGATATGCCCCCATTGTCTAAGATGAGAATACCCCTTTAAGTTATTGAAGACCACACTGTTTAGTCATTGTGTATTGTTAAAGGCCGAGCGGCACCTTCAATACTTCATGGCCATTAACAATACAAACTGAGTAAATAGTGCAGTCTTCATTAGCTAAATTAGAGTCCGCCGCAGCCTGTATGGCCACGCAGTACTCAAATACAGCATGGCCACATCACAGGTGCAACACGACAGCGCTCTGCCTTCTTCATCCCCTTGGTGCACTGATATCAACATCCTGTTGGTGATGAAGAGCAGTCTAGGAAGCGATTGAGATTTTCTCAGGGAGAGGCCACTGCGGCCTTGATTTAAGAAACCGCACAAAATCTCACACGGTGATATGATGACATCACATGTCGCTACACAGTGCTGGTTCTAAGTTTGTTAAAAAGAGACTGTCATGTACTATATTATGTATGATTTTTATTTTTCACATTAATCATGGGATAACCCCTTTAAATAGTAGTGAAACATTATAGGCAAATAACTTAACACACCTTTTTTTTGTAAGGATACAACTTTAAAATCACCTGAAAAAAAAACATACAAAAAGACACAATTTGGCAAATGCCACTAAAAAAGCATGTAAAAAATCCATATAAAAATAAAAAAAACGCACACAATTGAACCAGCACACCACGCCATGTAAATCAATGTGGTACAAGCTGCTACTAATAATGCCAGATTGAATAGATGCCAGGGCCCAGTGTGCAGGAGTAAGGTCATGGAAATCTGGGTAAGCACGCTCTACATCTGTAATGCCAAAGGTGGGAATAGATAGGGTCCCTCTGTTGCCCAAGGTCCCACACACCCTGGACATGCCCTGCCAAGCCTTGCACTTTAATATTTAACAGGCTTTAATTTAATAAATTAAATATGATGTAACAAGGGGGCATATACGACTATATGATTCTATCTAAAGAATTCTGCTAAAATCCAGAGTCAAAAAATGTAGTGCTGAGAACAATATTGTGCTCATTACAGTGAAATCAGTGATTTGTTCTAATTAGCTGGTGCTGTAGTCAGTCATTTGCAGGTGGCATCAGCTGGGAATTTCTGACTTCTGGTTCACACTGAGATTTTTGGTTCACACAGTTTCTATTCAATGCTTTCCTGTCAATCACTGTACCATTCTTTGGTGTGCCAAGCGGCAATAAATGGCTTGCAGACAATAAATTGCATATGATGTCATCACAATGAACAGGGGGTTAAATAATATAATGAGGAATGCTGGGAGGCTCAGCCCAGCAGAAAAGCTGCAATGTGCTTCCTAATGTGGCCTTGTTCACACAGTGCAGATTTGGAGCAGTTTTTAACTTAACCTTACCCAAGAGTGGATCCTAAGCTAAGGAGAAGAATAAAAGAATCCAGGTATTGTAGCTAAAAATGAGTCTGTAATAGTGGGCAGAACATGGCAGGTCTGTATGCCTTCAGAAGGTCCCCAGCTGCAGGACAACTTCTACACCCTCGATCACTCAGGTTCCGCATTCACTATTGACTGTGGTATCTGAGGGGTTACACTCATGGGATCTGGGTTATCTCTAATTCCAGCAGTGAGGGCAGGGTGCCAGCTGTATAATACAGCTTGCAAGTGATGGAGTGGGCCCAGCTCATGAGCCCGTGCCATCATTGTGCTGTACTATTATGCCACTGAGCATTAACTATGTACCATAATAGTATGTCACTGTTTTTCTCCAATATAACTAAGAGCACTGCCCCACAGAAGATTGCATACACATACCAAACATACCTGTGTGCACTGTGTGTCCTGTATTCCATGACCAGGAAAAGCACTGCTGGAAAACAGCTCCTAAGTGCTCAGCTCTTGTGCTTCAAGTGCCCAAAGCAAACCAGACTGAAGAGGGGAGGGCTGCTTTAGTTGCTCATATCTTGGGATTGGTAGCCACTAGAAACCTTGTGTGACAGCTGGCATTCCAACCTTTCAAATGATACCAGAATCATAGCATTATATACATTCTATCAGAAGATGTAGCTGTTAGAAATGGAGAGAAAGCTGTTTTTACTTTCACTTTTAGCTGGGCACTTAGGAGCTGTTTTCTAGCAGAATAAAAGCGCTTTTCCTGGACATGTAATACAGACACATAGTGCACACAGGTATGTCTGGGATGTGTCTACAATCTTCTGTGGGGCAGTGTTCTTAGTTATATTTGTGAAAAACGGTGACAGACTCCCTTTAAACAAATCACAGCAAGCCATAAAAATCACATGAACTTAGAGATGATTCTATTAGACATAATTGAATAAAAAAAAAAACTATTGCTTCAGCGGAGACAAAACACAACCAAACTGAATAAAATACCACTAACAAATTAAATCACGTGTCCTGCATTTTATATTTCCAACAGATGTTCATCTAACAATTCATAGATAGCATTTTTCCAGCAAAAAATACACCAAAAAAACCATGTGTGAAGAAACACAAAAATCATGAAAAATGTAAATGTTTTGTCTGGGGAATAGCAAACTTCAAGTTTTGAAGTTCGAGTTGGGGTATATGCTGAATTGCCTTATAGATTCCGTTACCACAGACCATAACACAATTCCATGACAGAATGCATAACAGAATGCCTTTAGAGGCATTATGTCATAATAGAAGTCTATGGTCAGCATAACAGATCCGTCCTTCATCCGTTCTGCATAAGAGGACTCCTGCATAACAGAAACCGAACGGATCCGTTATGCTGACCATAGACTTCTATTATGATGGAATGCTTCATAACGCAATTCAGCATATACCCGAACTCGAACTTCAAAACTTGAAGTTCGCTCATTCCTAGTGTTGTCCCATATGAGTAGATGATGACAGGATGAGGGAGAGGGGAAGCATTGTCACTATTGTATACCGCTGATCTTACTCCTGTCCAGGAGAAACACAAGTATTACCATATGACAAGCGAAGACTCTCATGGGTCCTTTTACATACAATATGACCAGGACATGAGACCCCTCAGGAGTTGTGGGGTACCAGCTAGTGTGCTACCTGGGTCTAATGCTTACTTGCCAACCCTCCCATAGTGTTCAGTAAACTCCTGAAAAATGGAGATACCTTCCGGACTCCAGGAACAGCTGGCAAATCTCCCTGCACTTCCCAGCTATCGGCCAAAAAAGGACATGTTGCACCCTGAAAAAAATCTCGGTGATGCACCTAGCACATGATGCACACTACCCTACTGCGTAAATTTCCCTGCCCTGTGGATTTAGAAATCCTCAGCATGTCAATTGTTTGTGCAATTTTTTGTGTGGATTTCGCTCTTTGCTATTCGAGCACATGTGGATTTGGTGCAGAAACACACAGAAACTTTCAGGAGCAGCACTTACGAGTAGCAGGCACAGTTTGATTTCTTTAATTACTATCCTCTGGATAGGTAATCAGTATCTAAACAGTGAAATCTGACACCCGGGACCTCCACGATCAGCTGTTTGAGAAGGCATTGACACTCCTGTGCCGTGCACTGTATATCGCCTGTGCTTGGAATCAAGCTCAGCCCCATTCACTTCTACGGGGCTGAGCTGCTCCTAGGCCACGTGACCGATGAATGTGTCATCTCTGGCCTAGGAAAAGCTGTGAGAAGGCTGCTGCGCTCACAGGAGCACCGATGCCTTCTCAAAGAGCTGATTGGCGGGGGTCCCCCCCAACAATCAGATACTGATGATCTATCTGGAGGATAGATGGTTTAGATAGAGTTTAGATGGTTTATTATGAATTGTTTGCTGCAGGTAATTTATATGTACGGTCAGTGATAATGTTATCAAAGCTAATAGGACTGCATGGAAAACCACAGTTTGCATATGTTCTGCACATTAACAGTGAGCCCAATCCTATATTCAGGCACATGCTAAGAGGGCTTATCTTATGTAACTAGAAGTACATAAACACAGGTACAGCCTATATAATGTACATTCACTTAACCATACAGAAGATAAAAGCAAATTCCAACAAGCAGTTACTTGGTACTGTGTACTTTCACTTCCCAAGCTGTATCTCAAAGACCTGGTACCCCCAGCCATTTCAACAAGTTTAATTAAGCTCGAAGAACCCGGGAGTAAATTAGCCAGAACAAGGGACAGTTACCATGAAAGGATTACCATATCAATGCTTGGAAGTCGGTCCCCTTGGCTCTTGTGTGAATACAAATCAATTACCAGGAGCTGTGAAGCTGGCTTTTCTCTCCAGAGTATTAATGCTTGACAAAAGCTAGGATACAAAGAGAGCCCTGTTAAATGAAGAGAGAGTGTGTGTGTTTATGTGGGGGCAGAGGAAGATCGAAATGGGGGCTTCTCAAAAAATAAAGGGCACGAATGTTCTAGGTTAGACTTTATTTTATGAATTTTATTGTCCAAATCAAAATGTAGAATGAATCTGAGTATTATTTAGCAACCAAACAACATCAGGGTAACAACAGTGTGCTTGTAGTCACACATGTGTATGTAGTATTTTGGGTAAAAAAAAAGCCTAGTATTGGACAATCCATACGATGTCAATCCCATTCTTGGATTCAGTATTTGACACATTTAATTTTCATCTTTTCACAGGTGATACAGGTGAAGAAGTTCAAGTATGCAGGAAATGTTGTGCCCAGTTTGATGAACCTTCAGAATTTGCCAGGCACAAGGAATGCTGCCCACTTAACAACCATGTAGTGGTAATTGTAGAGAATCAAGGGGAATCCAATAGAAAAAAACAGCAAACCAGCATCAATGAGGAGTCTCCTTCCCAACCTAGCTCTCCAGAAAGTGTTGGGTCAGGAAAACAAACAATGGTGGCTGCACAAGATGAAAGAGAAGCATGTTCTCAAATGATGGACACTATGAAACCAGAAATGGACAAAAAAGGTGTGGGCCCATCTCAACGATTTCTCATTCCCAATGGGGGACTGATAATGGAAGGCCTCTCAGGACCAAAAGCAGGTCTAGCACCAATGAGTCAGGAAGCTGTCCCTGGAGGACAGACTGCTGCAGCTCCCATTAATATTCCAATGATCCTGGAAGAATTAAGAGTTCTACAGCAGAGACAAATACATCAAATGCAAATAACAGAGCAAATATGCCAACAGGTACTTATGCTTGGATCTCTTTCCATGACTCCATCAAATCCGCCAACCTCTCCACCAGAAAAAAACACTACCACAAAATCTTTACCTATTTTTAGCCCAATAAAACAATGTGAATCTGTGCCTGATTCAACAAAAGTATTTGGCAGAGATGAAATATCTAAGCAGTCCTTTTTTCATCTCTACAATCCCATAGGACAGTCATTTGGAGCCAGAAGTATTGCTAATTTGAAGGAGAAATACATTGATGGATTCTGTGACAAATCCACTGCAGGGCAGGCAACTATTTCAAACTCTTCACCAAGCCAATTAATTGCACCACATGCCGTTTTTCCACCAGGTTTACCCAATTTGCCAACTGGATTATTTTTAGGGACAAGAGTACTGGAGAATACCCAAAGCCTTCTAAAACAGAAAAACATTGAATCATTACGGGGTGAAAGTCAAGAAAGAGCATCAGGAAAGCACAAGTGTCGTTTCTGCGCAAAAGTTTTTGGCAGTGACAGTGCTCTCCAAATTCACCTGCGGTCTCATACTGGTGAAAGACCCTACAAATGCAACATATGTGGAAACCGCTTTACTACTCGAGGCAATCTGAAAGTACATTTCCACCGGCATAAGGAAAAATACCCTCATATACAAATGAACCCACATCCAGTTCCTGAGCATTTGGATTATGTCTTGACTAGTAATGGACTCCCATATGGCATGTCAGTACCTCCAGAGAAAGCAGAAGAGGAGACAATAGAAAAGAAGCCAGTGATGCCTCCAATAATGGCTACTGAAGGCTTAAATCTGTTTTCCAGCTCAGGTACCCAAGGACTGCCGCCAATTAACAAACTGGTGCTCATGAAATCTGGAGATGTTTCTTCTGCACTAAAAGGTCCCATTGCTTGTCCAAAGGTAAAGTCTGATGAAAACACACCTCCAGCAGAAAGGTCAGTTACTGGAGGAACTGATTCCACTGGAAGGATGCAAATAAGCAAGTTGGTTACTTCCCTCCCTAGTTGGGCATTGCTTGCTAGTCACTTTAAGTCTGGAAGCTTCCCATTTTCATATGCTGTAGATCCATTAGGATACTCAGAGACCTCAAAATTGCAACAATTGGTAGAAAAAATTGATAAACAAGTAACAGCACCAAACCAGTGTGTCATCTGCTTACGAGTATTAAGCTGTCCCAGGGCACTTAGACTTCATTATAATCAACATGGAGGGGAAAGGCCATTCAAATGTAAGATATGTGGCCGGGCTTTCTCAACAAAGGGCAATTTAAAAGCTCACTATGTAGGTCATAAATCAAGTTTATCTTCAAAGCTCCAAAATTCCTGTCCGATTTGCCAGAAAAAGTTTACTAATGCAGTAACTCTCCAACAACATATACGGATGCATCTTGATGGGCAGATTCCCAATGGAGATGATGCCCATGGGGATGGAAATAAAACAGAATCAATCGAAGAGAAAAGTACACCAGACTTTTCAGATGAAATGAGTACCGATGAAGACTCTTTGGATGCTAGTGAATCAGAAAGTGAAAAGGCAACATTAGTAGAGTCAGAAATATCAAGTATGGATGATGACCCTGCAGCCTCTGTTATGAAGAAGGAGGAGAATGACATATCAGCTAACAACAATGCTGAAACTGTTGCCAACTCAGAACAAAGCACAACCACAGAGCCAGTTTCTGAAGAAACAAAGGAAGAAATGAGTTGTGATCAGGTAAACCATGATCTGGAAGAGAAAACTGAGGAGGTCAAAACAGTGGAAGAAGACATTCAGAAATCTGAATCTGATAAAAGCAACAATGAAAAGAAAGAAGAGTCAGAGGCTACAAGCAATATATCAGAGCAAAGTCCAAAAGAGGATGAAATGCACATATGCAGTCTCTGTTCTGAAAAACTGTCCAGCAAGGAATCACTGGAGGACCATATGAAATGCCACACCAAAGATGGGCTGTTCCATTGCTTAGTTTGCAAGCAGAGCTTCCTGGAGGCATCCATACTGACGAAGCATATGATCCAAGCACACCAGGTGAGCCAAATCTTCCCTCCTCAGCCAGTCGGCAGTCCCAAACACCCAAGTGCAGATTTGCCAACTCCAGCCCAAACATTTCTGGTGAGCACAGTGAAGAGTGAAGTATTAAGCCCAACCCAGACATTGGCATTGGTCCAGCTTCCACGGCTAACGGTGCCCTCTTCCCTGTCCCCTCCTTTGAGACGCAGCCCTAAGCAGCATCTGTGCATAGTATGTAAGAAGACGTTCTCCTCGGCCAGTGCTTTGCAGATACATGAGAGGATACATACAGGAGAGAAGCCTTTTTCCTGCAGTATGTGTGGAAGGGCGTTCACCACACGGGGGAACCTAAAGGTAGGCTCCCATCTAAATTAACTATTCAGTGAAATTCAAAGTTGTAACAATCACTGAATTACACAAACCAACACTAAAACGTTCACATAATGTCATAATATCAACATATTTCATATTATGAGACGTTTTTCTGGAACCAAACAGCACAGAATATTACTAAATGTATTAAATGTAAAGATCTGTATTGTGTTTAATATACTGAAGAAACAAAGGAAGAAATGATATATTGAAAATATAATGAAAATGAAAATATATATTTTGAACCATAAGCACAATGATATTTTTACATTAGTAGGGACTTACTAATTAAAGATTGACTGATTGCTTGCTCGTAATAAATTAGCCAGAAGGCTCTTCATCTGAAGACAAGCAATGTATACTGTAGCTAGGTATCTTACATTGAGCATTGCTCCTAGGGTAAGTTCATTTTGTTGGTTGAGTGGTGGTAAACCTCCTATTCTAACCACCTGAGAGACTCCACGCCATAACATTCCACATAAACCAAACCTAAATACGCCTTTAGCTTCCTCTATGTGCAGTGCATGACTAATATGTATATGTGTAATATTCAGAATGTGAATTCCCACACTATAATAGCTTTCAGTTGACATGTTCCTCAATATGGCAGCCTCTAAAAAGCATACATGTATTTTATTACTGCAGAAATATTTTCTGACCTTTCTTTTCAATTGCAGGTCCATATGAGTACACATGTATGGAACAGCAGCTCTTCCAGAAGAGGAAGACGTCTCTCACTGGATAATCTTGGTCCATTGTTCTCAGGAACCCCAGTGAAGCTACAAGACTTCCTGTCCAGAGATATTCCTACACAACTGGTTAGCCCATTCTGGAATCAATATACTGCATATCTTACTAGTGCCTCTCCATCACCAAATGGTGGCATTACCTCTCCAACCGCTGTCATCACACCACCAGCTTTGATTGGCTTGCGAGCAGCAAAAATTGGTCACATTTCAGCTGGAGGGCTAATGGAAGTAAAAGAAAAAAATCCAGGTGGTACAGAGGTTTTGTATGAGAACTCAGGAAAAGAGGAGAAATAGAAGTCTGATCTGAAAATAGATGGTTTAGGGCTGTTGTGTATATACATTCTAGTCATGTACTGACATTGCCTGTAAGATGGTTGTACTGATCTTAGTAAGCTTCCCATCAAGTGCCAGTTAAACATGGTGATAGGTTCCTATATGATACAAGTTTTAAAAATGTATTATTGAGAATCAGTGATTGAACTGGAATCAACAGGAATCATTCAAGGATACCATCAAAAGATGAAACAAATGGTTGCCTTTCATTTTTTGCTTTTTGCTTGTAAAGGAATGGGAATGGCAATTAATGAGGAGAATAATTCAAGGTGTATAACCATCCTTTAATGAAGTATGTGGCATGACATCTTCCACCTGGATTGCAGACACACAAATATACTGGTCTACAAAGACAAGAAAAACCTACGTGATGAAACTGATCTGTGTAACGTTACACATTTAATAGACAAATATTAGCCGTAGTAATGGCTTTCCAGTTACCTCATTCTACAAAATTCCCTTTTTGTTTTATCAAGTCTTTATCACATAGAAGGTGCCTTTTACAAGGATGTAGTCAAATCTGAAGAAAAAGGTTTTTCCTTAACTGACAGTAAAATTACAAGCAGAATGTGTTTAGAAAAAAATCTAATGGACTCCAAGGGGAGAAGGTATAGCAGGTGCAGAGGACGTGGGGCAGAGAACGTGGGTGCATCTGAGTCTGGTAGCCTGAGGAGGCCCAAAAAGTCCTGCTGCCCTTTCTGAAGGAACTAGCACTACAAATGAAGCATCACTGTTGGTCACCCTGGTAGTAAGTTTGCTTTAGGGTCCAAGAGCTTCAGGTTATACCTCAAATGGATTAGTTAAAACAGTTCTCCTAATGCAAGCTATTTAGTACACCCGGATTGTTGGCACTAGCCTTAAAGAATAACAGCAACAGGTACATATTCATTCTCAGAAAGATGAACATCTCCATAAACATTGGGCCAGGTTCATCAATAGTAGAGGCAGAGGTGGATTTGGGTGATACATTACACAACTATTGAGAAATGTCACTAATGCTATACAGTTATAAAATAGGAAGAAGCTCCAGATCAAACCTGACCTGTTGTACATGGATTCTACTTCTCAAAGACACAATTCTGTCTACAGATTTTCAGGAGCATAGCTCAGAAGCTGCAGCTGACCAGCCATATGGGAATGATCAACATAAGACTTCAACATTATAAGCAGTCTCAAGAGTTGTCTCTGGTTGAAAAATATGGAGCACACAACCTGCGGCAGTTTACATCCATCGATGTTATAGCTGATCCTCTACCATAGAACTGGACTACACAGACATTATTTTCTTTCATGTCAGACTACATACATTAAATGACTTTCTTAGAAATTATATAGGAATAAAAGTGAGGTGTAGCCAATGGGATCTCTCAGTTATGTGCCAACTCTGGCACTTCCATTATTTACGTTCTTCTGCTCCTATAACGGAGCTGAAGAATGGAAATAAGTAGCGCCAATGTGAAAGCACCTATAAACTGTCATTAATAACAATACTGACTTGCTTCCAAACTTTAAAGGTTTTTTTTCTGTTTTATAGAAATAAAGTTTAAAGAGGCTGTATAGGAGGCGCAATTTTTAGCAAAGTACCTAGAATGTTGTAAAAATAAAATAATCGATACTCTTTTTTTTACTGATCCCCAGCTGCTGATATTTCAATGCTTAGTGAGTCCCCACTGGTTTGGTACTGTGCTCAACACACAGGAAGTCACTGTTGTAGTCAGTGATTGGTTGAATGATGATCCCCTGACATTTCCTGTGTGTTGAACCCGGCCCTGGAAGTCAAGACCAGAGGGACCCACTACACGTTCGAATGGCAGCAGTGATAATAAGAGTGACTTATTCATTCTACTATTTTTATACCACTTCTATTTCAATCCTTACCACTGCTAATAGCATTTCAATACTTAGTGGGTCCCCACTGGTTTCCACTTGTATGTGCTCAACAAACAGGAAAAGGCAAGAGATGATGGCTCAACCAATCACTGGCTGAGGCAGGTCACTGCTGTAGTTAGTGATTGTAGTCAGTGATTGGCTGAGTGGTCATCCCCCACCATTTACTGTATGTCGAACCTGGACCTGGAAGTGAAGACCAGTGATGACCAACTAAACATTGGAATGGCAGCAGTGACGGTACCAATGGCTATTAATACTTCTATTTTTTATACCAGCCTCACCGGATAGCCTCACCTGAAGATGTCCTACAGACACAGATGCAGAGCTTGTTATAGAGCTCTTTCTGATTACGATGAATTTCACAGCAAACACTGATCTAAAAATGGTGAGGAGATGAAACTGAAAATACTGTACATCAATACTGTACTGTACAAAATGTAGACTTTTCATTATTCAGCTAATAAACTTCATTGACATAAAACTAGAAAACCCCTGTAATTAGTCATAGTTCCCAGCTGCGTATCAATAACCGTACCTGCTTTACTTCGCTTCGTACTCTTTGTAAAGCAAATGTCTACTTTTTGACAGTGGGTTACAGTTGATATAGAAAGATAATCACCAGTAACTTTTGTTATTCAGCTTGTCACTGGTCCTGAGTTACAAACTTTTTTATAGTCCAGAGCTGCATTTACACAGGCACCTTAGCTCCTATAATGTAATGCTCATTTTGCACTCTATTCTGAGTCAATTCTTCATGCACCAATTTCATCTATCTTCCACAGTGTGTGCAGATACTGAGCCAGCAGGGACTGCACCAATAATTTAGCAATACTGTAAATGTAGTTGTGGTTGAGAATGGACAGCAATAAAGACTGTAACTGAGGACCAGCAAGAAATGTAATTGCAGATAATGTAGATTCATCTATATGTACACTTTTACTTGGTGTTCAAGGGTGGACATGCACTGTAAACTTTAGGGAATGTATAGAAAACTGTTGGTTTTGTTAGGACAAAAGACAAATTATGAGCACATAGTTTTTTACTATAGTTTCTTTATGAAATGTGTTTGTTTAATAAAGATAATCTCTTCAATAAAAAGATTGTTCCAAGTATATATTCGGCACGGTCATTTATAAAAAATGCATGAAAATCTGGATTGTATCCATTATAACCGATTGGAGTGTAAAAATCAAGGGGCGACTGTTAAGACCCATCTCTGAGGTTCACAGTCACCACTTTTTGTGGGTCACAGTCACCACTTTTTATACAAGACACCTTGTCCCTTTCTCATGTTGGCTGACAAATGCTTTATTTTATTATTCCTCTTAAGTCAGTAGTGGCTGCCCCTATAATGCACCCCAATAAACTGAGCAATGCTGTACAGCGCTTTACATTACAGACAACATTGCTGAGCTCAGCGATATAAAATGTAGCCTCACATTGTTATTATGCTGCGCTTCTCTGTATCTACATCTTAATGTCATCAAAGAAGACAGAGCGGAGAATCTGAAGCCAAGGCTGCATATTAAAAGGTGCTGGGTTTCCATGGCTCCTGTCTTCTTAATTTTCAGCAGCTGAGCATAGGCCGAACGTTCATTCTTCTCACGAATTGCAAGAAGAAGGGATCAAGAGGTCCTGGTTACAGATAATATTATTTAAGCGATTATGTTTGACTTGCCAGGCTCACGGTGCAGATATCCCCCACTGTTAGACCAGCTGGCCTCCCCTTCTCTATTCAACCAAACTTCCTGCCAACTGAGCCCAGCTTTAATCCCTTTAAAGCACTTGGGTGAACATTTCCTATTTATCTCTGGTTTTAGTTTACCCCCTTTCTTGCTGGCATTTTTCCATATTTTTTCTTTGCATGACATACATAAATACATTTCCTTTCTCAGAGGTATAATTAAAGGGGTGTATTCTTTTATTTGCACTCCAGTGTCTCTTATTCAACTATATCAGCGAGGATACGGGCCATGTAAAGAGTAGTCCTCTGTTCAATATATTTCAATATGCCTCTATATAGTACTATTGGACCACTACCATGGATGCTATCATATTGCCAAGGGGAAATAGGCAGGGAACATACCTTTTTGTTGGCATCGACTAGGCATCATGCTGTTGAGACACCATATCCTGGGCTCCATGCCACTTGGCACAGAAAATATGTCTTAATCTCCATTGAATGAGCACAGAATATAACACAAATGACTGACATAAAATGTAGCACTAGTGGGGCACTGGGCACTTTGTATAATTGTACAGTGGTTTATTGGGGTGCTTCTGTATGTAAATATGTTGTGAAGAAAATACACATTAGCATTTGCATGTTCTGCCTGGAAGGTTAAAGAGGTTATCTGCCTTTTTGGCCTTTCTCTGACTGATGATCTATCCTTTGGATAGGTCATCAGCATCTTATTGGCAGTGGTCTGACACCCGGAACCCCCGCCGATCTTGCTATTTCCTATAGGCCAGTGATGTCACAACCATAGGTCACATGGCCTAGGCGCAGCTCAGCCCCAAAGCTATTGCAGAGTTGCAAAAGATGGGAGCTTTCCTCTGAGCTCCATCTTGTAGTCTCAGCAGTAGACCATGACCACAGTTGATATTTATTGTGAGGGGATGTTTTAAAGTCAGTTTCGCTAAAGTATGCTTAGCTGGAACTTGAGCCAAATATATCGGACTGCGGAGAACTGACATCTCCAACCACACTCCACCTGTGCTTACTTCTTTCCCAAAAGAAAAACATTAACATGAACTTGTTGGACAGGAGGTGATCACAGCTTTAGTTCCATAATAATTTCACTATCAAGCAGATCTTAAAGCGATATAACATTCCAAGTGGTTTGAAGTCGCATGCCTACCCTCGGGGCTCCCAGTAGGCAAGTCCACCATCAGCTCCATATGTTATCTCTAGCGTTGAGTGAATCGAAAGATGCGAAGCAGAATTCGATCAGAAGTTTAAAAAAATTAGGTTTGCCACAAAGCGGGTTAAAAAGAAAGAATTATACTCACCTCATCCACTTGTTCGTGGAAAGGCTATCCGCTCCCATCTTGATTGAAGAAAACCTTCCAATGGACCTGCGGCGAGCGTGAAGACGTTGCTACATGATCAAACTCCCTGTGGTCATCACATTCGCCGCAGGTCCTTTGGTGGGTTTTCTTCAAGCAAGATGGAAGCAGACAGCCACTCCGCGAGCAAGTGGATGAGGTCAGTATAATTCTTCTTTTTTTTTACCCCAGATTAACCCCCTGAGCACCTGAATGCGAGTCTCAGATGCCGAGATCAGCGTTGAATGCGGCATCTGAGGGGTTAAATGATGGAGGGAAACGCAATCGCCGTTCCCAGTCATTGCACCCACTTCATACAATGAAAAGAATTTCTTGATGAAGTTCCGCGAAGCTGCCAAATCAAATTTTTCAAAACTTCGCCCATCACTAGTTATCTCCTTAAATATAGCGACCGCCAGCTGTAGAAAATAAGAAGTAACAGAAAATAGTCACTAAAACTAACACAACCAAAGTATAGAATAATCAGGACGCTCGGGAAAATAGGCTGCCTCCCGCCTAAAGCAGATTTAAATTAACTGCCCACTGGGCAGGTCAACTATGGGGCCAACCACTATACTCTCCCTTGCAGGGAGGAGAGGCAAGGAACTAGTGAATTACTGAGAAAGAGAGGGGAAAGGGTGGGGGAAGGAACAAATACAATGAGGGATCCCAGCATAGGAATTTAACCCTCTCTCCCCAGTCAGAGACACCTACCCTACATGGGTGCTGTCCTGCAAATATCCCACTTTATTTGATACGTTTGGTGCATTGTGAAATATGTCTAGAGATGTTTTATGACACCACCACCCTCGGCTGAAAGTAAATTTACACAAATAACGAACATTTAAACATAGGTAATAGTATTTTGTCAGGCAGGTAAGTCCAAATCAATGATAAGTTCATAGATTCCAACAATAGATGGCCAGTGATTCAAGAGTTGGAGGGGATTAGGAAAAAAGGCTTGCTTCTTGTTGTTTATGGGTTGTATGTAGCAATTCAGCTCATATGAATGGAACTAAGCAGCAATACAGTCCTTTATTGCTAATCATGGGCAATCTCTTTAAGGTTGCAAAATTAGGACATATCTGCTTTCCACGGCAAACGTTACAGCACTGCACATAAGCAATAGGTCTTTACATGAATAGGTACAGTGACATTTCAACCCAAGTGGGTCTTTCTCAGGTCCAGGAGGGAAGTGTGCTACTGAGCATTGTGTATTTGATACCTCAACATTTTAAATTTCTTTTCCCTTTTCCTATTACAGTAATATATCTGGCTATAACTGTTACCAGTGGTACTGTATCCGACACTGCTTATACTAAGGTAACATAAAATAAGATACCATCAGCCTCTGTTCTCATAGCCGGGACACAAGATCCTGTGCATTCTATTCCCCAGATTCCTTTGTCCATGAGCAATCTGAGATTAATAGAGAAGAGTTAGACATTAGCAGACAGCGGGTGCAGGGGGAATTAGTGAAGTAGAAACCGAGAGACAAAGCAAAGTAGGAAAAACATGTAAAGAAAGAAAATCCTTGGGGACTTGAACAATATAACAGTCTTGGATGACCAAGAAATGAATGCAAATTTTGTGTAAACCTCTCTAAAGGAATTTGTGGGAATGGGAAAATGAACATTGTGAGCTGAAGAAAAGGAGGTCACCTGTCTGAAATAAAGTAACTGACTGAAAAGAAGACTATGTGCAATGTAAATGGAGCAATTATAAATTGCTAATGATAGTATATATATAGGGTGTAGCTGACTGTTTAGGTGTAGCTTCAGTAGGAGCAACACTGTGAGAATGAGCTCCCTGCACGGCAAGGTTGATAGAGCTGTATGGTCCTGGTTCTGAGTTCTGTCAATGGAGCTGATCAAGGGGGGTTCGGTGTGTTGAACCCCCGACAATCAGCTAGTGATGGCCTATCCTGAGGATTGTCCCTCACTTAGTAAAGGCTGGACAACTTCTTTAAAATGACTTAAACAGTCATAAGCTGCCCTCACAGGAGACCATTTGATTGGTAGGGACAGGGACGAATTGGCCATAGACCCTACAGGGAAATTTCACGGTGGGCCGATGCCCAAGCACTCTTGATGGCCGTAGGCCAAGTACATAATGATCTGATGCTCAACAGTCGCAGGTGCCCTCCTGAATGCAGCTGTTTTACTGTCCTCATGATGGTGATACAGTTGAGTACTGTGGTGACGGCAGTATTTTGTGCTGTCCTGTTGTATTTGGTTCTGCTGCGGCAGTATACTGCGCAGTGCTACAGTACTGCAGGCCCCACCTACTTTGGTTATCCCCGCCTACTTGTTTTGGCCCGTCTTCTGTCAGTTTGAACCCACCTACAACATGGAACCACAGTTTTTTTTCCAGGGCCACTTTAAGTTCCCAATGCGCCCCTTGGGTGAGGATCAGACACCTGGACCCTATTAATCAGCAGAAAGAAGGGGACACAACGGTTCAGTGAGTGTGGCTAAGTCCTGTACATAAGAATGTTTATTGCAGGCCTGGGGCCCTTAGTTAGGCTTTAACTGCCATGGCAACCCCTCAGCGACCCCTCCTGTCAAACACTTAGATGCTACATCCACTATTAACCACAACATCTACGGGGTTAAATGGCCTGGATCAGTTTCCTTTATCCCAGCCATTACAGTGGAAGCCCAAAAGTCAATGGTCCTGATTTATCATGACTTCACTCAAAAGTTTTTGTGACTTTTTGCATTTTTACACAACTTACTCCAGTTTTGTAATGTGGATGGGAAAGTGGGCATGGCTAGCTATGTTAATGAGTTTCACTCCAGATTTATCACTGATATTTTGCAATCTCACTCCAATAAGAGGGTGGAGTAGATAAACTGGAGTATTTTTTCTAGACAAAAGTGTTAGGTTTAAGGATGAGACAAATTTATCAAACAGCATGAGACATTTGATAAATGTGGCATAAAGTACTGCAACGAAGACTCAAGTAAAACTGACTTCAAATATTCCCCTTTTGATAAATCCCCCTATAACTACCATATTTTTCACCCTATAAGATGCAGTTTTTTTCCCCCCCAAAGTGGTGGAAAAATGTCCCTGCGTCTTATGGGGTGAATCATGAGCGCTTCCATTATGGAAGCACTCATTAGCACCGGAGTACCAGGAATCGGTGAAGGTTCTGTACTCACCGCTTCCTGGTCCTCGGCTCGGCTGTGCAGGGCTGCGCACGCGTGAGGTCACAGTGAGCCCTCACGCTGTGCGCGCCATTTCACAGCACAGCCGACGGCAGCAGGAAGGCAGAGCGCAGACGGAGAGGAGCGGCGGCATCCAGGAGCAGGAGAGGTAAGTGGTTTATTTATTTTATGTCATATAAAGCACCATCTGAAGCATGGGGGCTAAAGAAAACAGGCATGGGGGTTGATATAAGACTGGGGCTGAAGAAAAGAGGCATGGGGCTGATATAAGACGGGCTGAAGAAAAGAGGAATGGGGCTAATATGAGACTGCGGGCATGGGGTTGATATGAGGCTGGGGACTGATGAAATCAGGCAAGGGGGCTAATATGAGACTGGGGGCTGATCAAAAGAGGCATGGTGGCTAATGTGAGACTGGGGGCTGATAAAAAGAGACAGGGGGCATGAGGGCTGATATGAGGCTGGGGGCTGATCAAATAAGGCATGGGGGGCTCATTTAAGACTCAGGGTCTGATCTGAGGTCTGAATGAGGTTATTTATATTGGGACTCATATCTGAGGTCTGATTGGGGGTCATTCACTTTGGGGTGTGAGCTGAGGTCTGATCTGAGGTCTTATTGGGGACTTATTAACATTTGGGGTCTGATCTAAGGTCTGATTCAGGGTCTTATTAACATTGGGGGACTGATTGGGGCTGTGATCTGAGGTCTGATTAACATTGGGGGTCTGATTGCTGGTCTGACCTGAGGTCTCATGAAAAATATTTTTTTCTAATTGTCCTCCTCTAAAACCTAGGTGCATCTTATAGGGAGAAAAAATATAGTACTTCTGTCCCTATATGATCAGCTTGACAGTATGGAGCCTTAAAGGGGTTGTCCAAGATAATCAAAATATTCCCAAAAATCAGGAATTGTGATAAAATAATAAAATATGCTATTATCATCTGTTTCATTCCCCACGACTTTCAGCCTCTTTTACAATGTTATCACAATCCCTTTTTGGGGTACCATGACAAGCATTTACATCATGGAGTGATAAGGGTTATGTTTACACATTTTTAAGTGGTTTTGGGGCGGTATTTATTTATTTATTTTACGTACTTAGCGAAGACATATTGCGCAGCACTTTACAGACATTATCATCCAGCTGTCCCCAATGGGGACCAGAGTACCCGGAGGAAACTCACACAAACACCGGGAGAACATACAAACTTCATGCAGATGATGTCCTTGGTCGGATTCGAACCTAAGACCCCAATGCTGCAAGGCACCACTAAGCCACCGTGCTGCCCCAGTATAAGAACACCACCCTTTCATTTGCTGTTGTTGGATATTTTCTACACTGTAGCACCAAGTGGCTAATCTCTCCATATAAACCATCTAAATGTGTGAGGCCATTTCTACTGCATGTGCTACTACCTTAACATAATTGAAGATTAAAGGGGTTTTGCCATTGTGGTTTTTTGCCATTGTCATTGTCTAATAGGTTCGGGTCCCATGTCTGGGACCTGCACCTACACGGAGAACAGAGTGGGGAAAGTAGTGGAGAGGACACTGTGCATGCGCAGCCGCCCTCCATTCATTTCAATGGGGCCGCCAAAAATAGCTGTGCGCTGGCTCGGCTATTTCTGTTGGCCCCATAGAAATGAATGGATTGGGGGCCACACATGTACGGTGTGCTCCCTTTCACCTGTATGGGAAGAGGGGGGGGGCAGCGCTTGGTGGTGGCCGGACCCCGAGAAACCTGAGGTCCTCCAGCCACAACTCTCCCCGCTCCGTTTTTGTTGTAGGTGCAGGTCCCAGAGCTAGGACCTGCACCTATCAGACAATGGGGGCATATCCTAGCAATGTGGTGGGAAAACCCCTTTAACTCATTGCAAACAGAAAGTATACTGAGCAAGTCTGATCTACAGACCCATTCTGAAAGCGACGTGCCTTTTAAGCATCCATACAGAACGCCTTATTATTACCATATTTTCATAAACTCGTGACTGAGTCCTAACTCATTTTCCAAATGCTATAATCATTAGTACTCTGTTAGTTTCCTGCATGGAAGTCATCATTGTAAAAATATGTACAGAAATATTTGGAATTTAAAGGGGTTTTTGCAGCCAGTACATATTGATGACCTATCTTCAGGATATCTGATTGGTGGGGGTCAGAATCCCAGCAACCCCAATCAGCTGTCTGAAGAGGATGCGGCGCTCATGTGAGCTCAACTTAAGGCCCTTTTAGACGGGCCGATGTGTCTCCCTGCCCGAGCGCCGATCAGCGATATCGGCGCTTGGGCAGGGAGCCTTTACACGGCCCGATGAATCGAGCGCCGGGCAGCACGAGTGATCGCTGTATCACTCATGCGGCCGGGAAGCTCCATACTGTCAGGCGCACATCGCCTGTTTACACAGGCCGATGTGCGCCCGACAGATTGGATCTTTTGTAGAAACCAAAAGATCCAATCAGCCGACGAACGAGCGTTTTGCTCGTTCGTCGGCTGATTAGGGCCACTTTTACACGGGCCGATTATCGGCACTAGCGTTCCTAGGAACGATTTTTCGGCCGATAATCGGCCCGTGTAAAAGGACCTTAACTCTACAAGATTACAGTGTGCATTGTCTCACTTGCAACAGCGACTTCCAAGACGGCGCGCAGTGTAATCTTGAAGGTGCATGAGCACCTCCTCCCAGCTGGGGTTGCTGGGATTTGGACCCCCACCAGAAATCAAGCACTAAAAATCTCAGTAGGAAAAGCCGCATAAAAAATGACATTAGAAAACAACATATAGAAGAAAAATATAATAAAGTAAATTTTGTCAAGAGTCACTTAAAAAGTAGAACCTCGCTGTAATGTAAAATCATGAATAAGAGCCGTACACTCAAAATGCGTCAGCTGGAAACTGTGCCACGTGGATTACAATTATCTAATAAAATAGAAGTTTAACTTTTACTGGAGCTGGACAAAATTATTTTATAGGATTTTTGCCAGTGCTCTGTGTCCAGTCAGCGGTCTCTGCATCCCCCAAGAAGATGTATAGATGCATTGCTGAGGGATTTACTGCTGTAACGTGATCGGCGGAGTGAGCTGTAGCCTTCTTCTTCCATATTTGTTTTGTTAGATATATTCGTATAAGTGCAAGGATAAAGACATGATACCGTTTTGCTGCATTTACATATTTATTATGTCTTTATCTAGAAATATACAAATAGCTGTGTATTTTTCTTTTACCATGAAAACAAGATGTAGTAAAACGTCCCAAACCATATTTTACCTTCTAAAAGAACAAAACAGCCCGTGGAATGTAAAGTATCCCCATTGTATGGCCGCCTCTTTGTAATCATTGATTTGCTGTCTTTATCTGTCACATGACTGGTCAAGCTTTTCTGTCTTTCATTGACCTATACCCCAATAATTCTGTTCCAAACTATACTTTTCTTGACTCCTGCATTCATTAAGATTCTACATTGTTTATTATTTTCTTTAAAAATGTTTTTGACCTTTCACTTTTTGACCTCAAGTATTTTAAGTATTTTTCTCTAAAGACTAGACTATATTTCTGGGTGGTAATAATAGCTGCTACTTGTTTTCTGTCTTATGGTATTTCACTAATAACAGCAAAGGTGTCTTAAAAATACTATATACGTGTGTGTGCGCGCGCGTGTGTGTGTAAAGGCTAATGTGTTGCCATATTTATTACTTCAAACAATTTGGTGAATTTCAAATTAATTTATACGACAGATGACTCTGGAATTTCTGGAGACATTTTAGTGCTATTTTCCAAAGTCCCTTTCTCACAATTAAAGTATTCCCATCTCAGGCAATGGGGACATATCACTAGGATATGCCCCCGCTGTCTCATAGGTGTGGGTCCCATCAACTGGCACTTATATCAGAAACGTAGCCCTGAAAGTGGTGGCTGGAGGACTCCGGTCTGGCCACCAGCAAGCGCTCTCCCCATAGAAGTGAATGGGAGCAGACCTATTACAAATGGCGGCACATCTTAGCGATATGTCCCCATTGTCTGAGATGTTTCATTTTTGGCATCATTTCTAGCTGTCATCTCAGTTTTTTTTTTTTTTTTTTTTTTTTTTTTTTTATAAATAGGGGCATTAGATAGATTCAATTAATGCTTATGATTATATGTTCTAAACTTTCCTAAATTCCTATGAAAGCAAATATGCAAAAAGCTATGCATTTAATACATTGTACAATATTAAAGGGGTGGCCACTTTATGGCAACTTGTGACCAATGTTTATGTAAGATGACTATATGGAAATAATTAATATAGCTTTTGTTGACATTTTGTGCTGTTTGCTAAATTCCATAAATCATGTCCCCTTGTTAGGCTTCTTTCACATTAGCGTTAGGATTGTCTGGCAGGCTGTTCTGACAGGGGAACAGCCTGCCGCATCCATACTAAGGCTTGCACATGTGTGCTGCCGGAAGTCTGGCCTGGCCCGATTCACTATAACACGAGTGCAAGCATGCCGGAACAGCCTGCCGGACAAGCCAATGTGAAAGAAGTTTTTAGACAAATCTTCTGTGTTGTCTGAAAAGAGGTCCTGTCCATAAGATCCTTCAAGCAAAATCCGGTTTCTCAGAGTCCTGTTAGTAGAACCAGAGAATGAGAGACTCTGATATTAAAAGGGGATGAAAGGGACATAAACATTGCTTGATTGGTGGGGGATTTGACATGTGGAGTCCTGGCAAATCAGCACATTGAAGTGGTTGTGGCACTCCTGAGTTTAACATACATGGAGTGCCACAAAATATACTGTATATATGTACCAGGGAGTGAGGGAACAATACAACAATCTCTAGCTGTCATCTCTGTCAATGGGAATGCATGGAATACCTCAAAAGAACATCTCCTGCAAAATGGCTGCAAAGACTCACTGTCGTAGGGTTGTCATGCCTCACCTGATGGCACTGGCTAAGCAATTTTGCATTTCATGGTTTGTGAAACTGAAATTCTTCTACATTCCTAGAAGACCACACAAATTCCCATCCCCAATGAATACTATGTGGTGGATGTATGTCACATACAATGGTGTGGAAGTGTTTTTATACATTTATGCATTAATTATTGTATTTCACTTTTGGGTGGGCACTATACGAGCTTGGCTATCTATAATGTGGGCACTATACGATGGTGATTTACTTATCTATAATGTGGACCAAAATATTTCTTTTAAACCATTCTACATGTGATATTTTCAAGAGGGGCCTAGCGGAGTTAATGTAATTAAGTAAAGAAGCAAAAGGCCTATTAAAACTCAACTTTTATTATTTAGCAATAAAAAGACCACAAATGGTCAACAATAAATCCATCACCATGGTAAGAGCATACCCTGTGTATTGGCTATCTATATAGCAGCAATGACTTCATCTGCCATGTATTGCTCTTTGTTGTATTATGACGGCGTCAAGTGCACTCTGGCATTATAGCTCTACCTATAATTAGGCCTCACGTATTTACTTGCACTTCATCTTTAGGTGCTTATTTTGGCTTTGCTGCTTCTATAAGGTTATCTCTACCTTGTTGCTGAGACACATACGTGCTATACCCACCCCCCTGACGAAGCCACGCACAGTGGTGAAACATGTTGGGATAGGGTGATAGACATCAGGTTTTAGACAGTTGGCAGCAAAGTCCTATTGTAGCTATTTATGGAGTGAGGCAAAGGTTTGTGCTAGCGCTGCTTAGGGAAACAGCATACAGAGCGAGGCATTGTCCTGGCTGGCGCTGTACAGGGAGACAAACAAATCGCGGTGATCACGTATCACGTGACCGCACAGACCCGCGATCTCCCGGATACAGAACCAGTTTGTAGTACCGATCTTTCACTGATCGGGGGAAAGGTGTCCCCGATCAGTTACACAGACGGTACCTAGCGTCGATCACATATCGCGCACTTGCAGGTTCACACGCAGGACAGGCTGACGGACAGTCCGGAGCGGTCACGCACCACGTGACTGTAACGCTCCAGTGTCCCTCAGTGGCATGCGAACCGCTATACAAACCTGCTCTGTTGGGGAAGCAGCTCCCCGGTCTTATTAAAACATAGGCAGCATTATCAACACAACCATTGCTGCTGCACGACCAGCCTTTTCTAATAGAGGTTAGTAGTGAACTGTGAAAATAGCCTACATAGAGGGCTCTGACCTGAAATAAGGCAGACTCTCTCATACAGCCCAGGCATTGATCGCTGTGTGCATAGTGGCAGCACACAGCGATACAACGAACAGAAAGCCTGTTTGTAGTGCAATTATAACAAAAGTAACTATTATAGGCTTAACAGTTCTAAACCTCTATTATTAATGATACTATGTTCCAGAATTAAGAGCTATTACCATTCCCCAACTATATGTTGTCACATAGTATCTATAAAAATATATCCTCATAAAAAGGTGACTCCTGGCTACCTAATTATACCCACAACACGTGGGTGTTAGTATCAATAGGGCACAGCTGCCGGCTGATAGTTTTAATATTTTTGAGTGCAATATTTGTTATTTATACATTTCTAATAAAAGTTAAGTCTTATCTACATAATCCTAGGGAATCCCTAAAGGGGCAAATTTTGTTGATCAAAGGTGTGATCAAACTGGTTTTGTATATATTAACACCCCGAGGATTACCCTATAGGGGATCTTGGCTATATAGTGAGACACATTTAGCCCCAACCTTCTATTCACTTGGCATTTATGTGATTGCAGAACATGACTAGATAATAGTTTGGGCTGCTATAGGTCCATTGAATACTTAATGTCCCCCGGTGGCTTTCTGTTATCATTATCATTTTTTTGTTTCATATTGGCATTGGTATCATATAAACTAATTGCGGCCCTCAGTATATCTATCCCCTGATCAACCTTTGTGATTATAGGGGAAACGCGTCGGGATATATGTTTTAGGGCTATCACTGTATGCTTTGCTTATTTCTTTCTGTTTGTGTATATTACGTGGTTATCCTGTAGGGCCATTTAGGGATAAGCAGGACTAGGCAAGAGGACAGGGGTCTCCTACCATCTAGGTTATCCCCTGGGCACAGGCTATAATAGGGTCCTAATAGGGCCAGTTCCTGCCGTCTATTATTGTCTTCCCTATTTCATGGCTGTTGTTTGTCACATCTATAATGTGGGCACGTATACGATGATAGCTTGGCTATCTATTATTATGTGGGCACTATACAATGGTAGCTTGGCTATCTATAATGTGGGCACTATATGATGGTAGTTTGGCTATTTATAATGTGGCCACTATATGATGGTAGTTTGGCTATCTATAATGTGAGCACTATACGATAGTATTTTGGCTATCTATAATATAGCAGCATTACTTGGGAAATATACAGCTCTATTATTTCATAGATCAATCCTTAGCCGGTAAGCTAAAAAAACAGTTTGTAATGTGTGAATGCAGTGACACCTAGTGGCTGCTTTGAAAACTGCTCCCATAACAGATGCATCAAAACTGCTAAAAGGGGGGGCCAAAAGCATTACATAGAAAGAGCAATGACTGAGCTCTATAGCCTCATGGCTACTACTACGCCCATCATCCACCGCAGAACGCGGCAGTTAAAACCCACGAAGATGACAGGCCAGCATTCTACGTTCAGCCATTGAGACGCTGCCGCCAATCAGAGGTCTTCTCTCATCGGACGCCTGAACGACCCTCACTTGAGAGAAGCACTTAAATTGGATAATTCTGATACGTTCCTCACATTGGCGAGAAGCCTCCCGGAAGTGATAGTAAGTTACGGTTCACTTCCGGCACGCACTGTCAACATCCGCTTGGTCCAAGATCAGCATCTACCGCGCGGCAAGTGTTCGTATTCCATTTGAAGGCAGTTATTTGGGACGGAGGAGCGGCACTGCGCCCCCGGGGGCCCACACAATGTCAGACACATGGAGCTCTATACAGGCTCACAAGAAGCAGCTGGATTATCTGCGGGAGAGGCTGCAGCGGAGGAGGAAAGATGTCACCTCACAGCTGGCCCTGGGTAAGTGCTGTGTGCACACTGTGCCCTTCCTGGCAGTCCTTTTCCTTCATTTCTAACCTGTCTCTTCCTCAGATCTGCAGAATCCGGAGGCTCCATCCTTCCGCAGCGACAGCCCAGTCCCTTCAGGGGCTCCACAGCCGCCTAAAGGAGCAGTGTCCACAGAGGTGACCCCAGACCCGGAGCTGGAGAGGAAGCTGCTGCACCACCTGTCAGACCTGTCGCTTGTCCTGCCGGTGGACTCCGTGTGCATCCAGCAGGCCATCACCACGGTATACTAGATACTGCTCCATTCCTCTGTGCAGTGCTGATGTCTCTCTGTGATCACATGTGCACCTACTGGGGTGTAGGGCACAACTGCCTTCTACATCAGGGGTGCACAACCTGTGCCCCTGTCTAGTGGCTGCTCCCATGTATTCCCCCATTAGATTGGGATCCTGGCAGTGTAACCAGCACCGTGACACGTTATGGTGTCTACAATCCATATGACATAAATGTTTCCGCTCCTACTGCTGCTTGAAGTTTTATTTTGGACCCTTGGGATTGGATCAGTTGGACAATATGCCCCCTGACCTGGAAAGTTTGTGCACCCCTGTTTTCCATGAAGAGCACGAAGCGCAGTGGATTTAGAGATCCTCCTCATTATTCCCCTACTCAATACGACCTGCTCCTGTGTCCTCTTCATGAGGCCACCCCTGTCGTTTACTGCTCTGTATTGATGAGACAGATTCTCTAACTATTCCTTGAACTCATAGGTGATCCTTATTAGTTTTTCATATTAAGGGGAGTACATTGTACCAGAGGTCAGCAGCCTCGACTGAAACTAGAACTCCCAGCATGCACCCTTGTTAGGCTGTTCTGGCAACTCCTAGAGAAGTGAATGAAGCATGATTGGAGTTGTAGTTTCACAATAGCTGCAGTTACCGTCCCCTGCGCTGTATGCTATACCATTTTCTGGAATTCTGACCCCCTTTTCCGCTTGTCATTGCAGCCGGACTTCTCTGTTTCAAGGAAGGCTGTTGAAAGCCTCTTACAGAAATTTTCTGCTCAAGAACTGATTGAAGTGAAAGGCGCTGAGCCTGAAGATGATGACCGACCCACCATAGTAACGTTCGCCGACCACTCAAAGCTGTCTGCTATGATGGGAGCTGTAACTGAAAGAAAAGCCCCAACCATTGCATCGGGAATGAAAAAGAGAAAAATTCAGGAAAGTGATTCCTCGGCTTCCTCGTCATCCACATCTGCTGCAGGTGCATCCAAGGAGAAGAAAGCGTCAGAGCCGCAAAAGAAGGCAAGAAAACATGCATCCCATGTGGACCTGGAGATCGAGAGCTTGTTGAGTCAGCAGTCCACCAAAGAGCAGCAAAGCAAGAAGGTGACTGATCCTTTCTTCTACACTGGCATGAAAGACGCCCACTGGTTGTGCCTTTCTGACTGAAAACAGGGGAAATCCAATAGAAATATTTTCCAGGTTCCTTTGTTTTTGGCAGTGGTTTCGTAATGCCGCTTCCCAACTACTGGGACTATGGAGCCTATATGTCGCACATATTATAAATCACTCCCTACTACTTTGATGATCTGACCACCTACATTTCAGTAAGTGGGGCTTATATCCATGATCTCATTACTATGATCTTTGCTGAAAAAAAACTAGCCTTAGGATTTAAACACCAAAGTAATCATTCAGTTTTCTAGCTGTAAAAATGTAACTCTGCTGTGATTTATGGCAATTATGTATAATTATATTGTGTTATGGTCAAATGGTTCTGACCTTTGGCGCCAGGTTTCCTTCCTGGCGTTAGTGGCATACTATAGTATTAGTCCTGTCCGCAGCTGGGGAACCAAGGCATTGGAACAAAGATTGCAGAGTCTGATAAAACATTGCGGTTATAAGGTGTATTCTTTACTTTATACTTATACTGTTATAATAATATATAATAATACCATTCTTATTGTGAAATCTTAGGTAAGCCAGGAGATCCTTGAACTTCTGAACACCAGCACGGCAAAAGAACAGTCTATTGTGGAGAAGTTCCGCTCTCGCGGGAGGGCTCAGGTCCAGGAGTTTTGTGACTATGGAACTAAGGAAGAGTGCATGAAGGCATCTGGGGTGGACACTCCTTGTAAGAAGCTGCACTTCAGGTAATAGATTTTAGCAGTGTACCCCTGGTGCTGTTTGTCTTCTTGTAATGAAGAATTTCTGATTGCATTATTTTTTTTTTTTATGTGTAGTCAGTTTTCTACTTTTTTAGAGGTGTATTCCCATATCATAATGGGTCATCCCTGACCACCTCCCATGAGTATGAGGTGGTCAGGACTATGGAAACAGCAGGATGTGCTACACTGTTTCAATAAATATCATCTACTTGTATAAGAGCTATGCAAACAGTGGAGCATGGCCACCTTACCCTAGCTGCAGGGGGTCGGCGATACGGCCTTCTACAGATAGGTGCAGGACCATACGTCATAAATGTTTGAGATTAGACTACCCCTTTAAGTAGAAAAACAGCCCTATACTAGATCTCCATGCTAGTAGTCCAGTGCAACTGGTGGCTGGTCCGAATAGTCCATTAATCTTCACCAATGCAACCTATAGAGCTTTATAGCATGGAGATGTAGGCCCTGAAGTGTGGTACATAAAGGGGGGCTTTAATTATCAGGCTTGTGTTATACATCACTGAACAGCTTCTGTCCAGTAGATCCCTTAAGGACACATATAACTCCGTTGGTGAGATTTGATACAGATGAGCCTTGTCAGATTTCTCTTATTTATATGCAGTTTTTCGGCAATGACAGAACCTAGAAATAATTTTTTTTTTATTTTTTACAGGCGTATCATAAACATTCACACAGATGAATCACTTGGTGACTGCTCTTTTCTCAATACGTGCTTTCACATGGACACTTGTAAATATGTTCACTATGAGATCGATGCATACGTAGAGCCTGCAGGAACCACAGCAGGATCTGAGTCTGCTCCAAACCAAGACATGCCTTTGGCTAAAGGTGTGGGAGACACAAGCGTAGGACGCCTGTTCCCTGCACAGGTAAGATCAGCATTCTAGGCCATAGGGAAGAGATGGAAATTATCCATGATGGTAATATTGATTGCTCTCTATTTAGCGCTTACACACGGTCGCTACATCTCCGAGAATGTCTCACTTGTTTGGTGTGGTTTGATGTTTCTGCTGAGTTACTAATGTTATATTGTTCAGCACCTGGTAAATCTGTCTAATTTGAAAGGGAGTTTTCGAAAGACCATAATTATAAGATGACAACCATGCTCCTCCTCTAATGGCCCGGACTGGGAGAGGTGCTGGTCCAGGCTGTTTAACCTCTTGGATGCTGTGGCCAATAGCGACCTCTGCATCTCAACAGTTTAGAGGGAGGGGGTTCCCTCTGTCAGACATCGACACCCCATGCTAAGATGGGGTGCCGGTGTCTTAGCATGGCAGCCGGAGGCCTACTGAACGCTTCAGGTCCGCCTGCAGTGTATGCCCGTCGCATCCTGATGGTGCCTGTGCATATAGCACTGACTGCGTAATACACTGTACTGTCATAAGCAGTACAGTGTATTATAGATCAAAATATCGTCTCTTAAAGTCCCCTTGTAGGACTAGTAAAAAAAAGTGGCAGGCAATAGCTGTTATTCAATGGAAAAATTGCTAAAATAAAATCCCCTCTAGGGATGAGCGAACTTGTGTTTTCAAGTTTGGCGTTATCTAAGAATTCCGTTACGGATTTCAATCCGATGGACCATAAGTTATGGTACGTGGTAGCGGAATCCATAACACAGTGGGTATGGGTTCATAGGACTGTCCTAGGACATTGCTGTGTGTGGCTATAGTTTATGTGGACTGTCTAAAGCAGGGATGCCCAACCTGCAGCCCTCCAGCTGTTGCGAAACTACAACTCCCAGCATGCCCGGAAAGCTGAGCATGATAGGAGTTGTAGTTTTACAACAGCTGGAGGGCTGGGCCGCAGGTTTAGCATCCCTTGTATAAACGTAGCGGCTCACGTTGAAATTTACAAGATGAAAACCTTTTTATAGCTTGATGGGTACAGATAATACAAATCCACACACGTGGCTGCAGTTTGGGTAGACAGCTAATTTCAGAGCCATCCTACAAAGATGTGACCCATGTGAGCGGTCCAGTCTAACATGTCATTGTAGTACTACTCTCATGCTAAGAGTAACGTCTGCCTCTCTTATGAATCAGTGGATCCGCTGTGACATTCGGTACTTGGACATGAGCATCTTGGGAAAATTCTCTGTGGTAATGGCTGACCCACCGTGGGATATTCATATGGAGTTGCCCTATGGAACTTTGACTGACGATGAGATGAGGAAACTCCAGATCCCAGTACTGCAGGATGATGGCTTCCTCTTCCTCTGGGTCACTGGCAGGTAAAGTCACGCTGCATTTGCAGTGTACATCAGGAGTCTTACCCAATCTATACTTCCATCACATACCACTGTATAAGTAGCGTTCTTCCTTGTCGTGTGTGGTTTTTTTTTTTTTTTGTTTTTTTTTTGAAAGTATATTTTGCATTTTTCTCCTTTGGAGTCGGGGGGAAGGGATAGGTCATCAATATCAGATCGGTGGGGGTCCGCACCCCTGCCGATCAGCTGTTTGAAGAGGAGGCGCGTGCCGTGCCAGCGCTGCCTCCTCTTCATTGTTTACCTGCTGAGCTGGTGTAATTACACCTAAACGCCCCATTCATTTCAATGGGAAGGCTCGTTCCCATACACTTGTATAGGAGCGATCCGTCCCATTCAAATGAATGGGAAGGTTGGGTGTAATTACACCAGCTCAGCGCGGTGATCGCCTCCTCTTCAAACAGCTGATCGGCAGGGGGTGCCAGGTGTCGGACCCCCACCAATCTGATATTAATGATCCTGAGGATAGGTCATCAATAAATATAACTTGGATAAACCTTTTAAGGGTGTATTAGACACCCCCGAGGCTGCAGACGATTATCGGAAGGCAAGAGCTGCCTCCAGTCAGTATCACTGGTATACACCCTAGTCCTCCCAGTGTACAGTACTGATATACACTGCATATTGTCAAGACAGTAGTCTGTAGAAGGGGCCTCCAATTTGTGGAGGGGTCTGACTGGTGGCACCCCTCTGATCACAAGAACCAGGGTCCTGTGTCCACAGTATGAATGGAGCGGCAGTTGAGCAGGCGCAATGATGATCGATTCGAAGGAAATTATTTATCAAAACTGGTGTAAAGGAAAGAAATTGGTTGGTTGCCATTAGCAACCAATCAGATTACACCTTTCATTTTCCAAAGGGCCTATGAAAGGTGTAATCTGATTGGTTGCAATAGGAAACTATGTCAATTTTCCTTTAGTATAGTTTTGATAAATCTCCCCCAAAGTCTGTGGGACTGTTGAGTATAGCCATCGGCTATCTCCAGCAGTCCTATAGTCTGAATATAGCAGCAGTGCACATGATTGACCATCACTCCATTGAAATGGGGAACACAGGGCTCCTCTTTTCATCATCAGTGGTGGTCCCAGCAGTCTGACAACCACTGATCAGACACTTATCACCTATCCTGTTGATAGGTGACATGCGGTCATTGTGGAACAACCCCTTTAATTAACAATCTCCTGTTGTCCTGGTCACTTTCTGATCCATCCAGGAACCCAGTATGCCCCTTGTGTTACGGTTGTTCATAGATTTGCTGAAAATTTTCTCTCTGATTGCAGGGCTATGGAACTAGGTCGGGAATGCTTGAAGTTGTGGGGGTGAGTAACGTCTATGTCTTTAATAATTAAATATTGCTTATTGACTGTATTAACTAATGCATTTCTTTCTGAATTACACATACAGATATGAGCGAGTGGATGAAATAATTTGGGTGAAAACCAACCAATTACAGCGAATTATTCGTACTGGAAGAACTGGCCATTGGCTTAATCATGGCAAGGAGCACTGTCTGGTAATGATCGGCAGCAGTGTCACTGGTTATAGAAATGTTCATATCTGTGTGGTGTCTAATACATGCACACTGTTCATTTTGTAGGTTGGTGTGAAAGGGAACCCTCAAGGATTTAACCGGGGTCTAGACTGTGATGTTATTGTGGCCGAGGTGAGATGTTTATCACAATTTATCTTCTATATAAAAATAATTGCTTAAAGGGGTTATCCCATCTCGGACAATGGGGGCATGTCGCTAGGATATGCCCCCATTGTCTGATAGGCACCTACACAGAGAACGGAGCCCTGAAAGTGGTGGAGAGCGCACTGTGCATGCACAGCCACCCTCCATTTCTATGAGGTTGCCGAAAATAGCTGAGCACTGGCTCGGCTATTTCCATCGGTCCCCTAGAAGTGAATGGAAGCGGTGGCTGCAAATGCGTTCCCATTCACTTCTATGGGGAGAGCGCTTGGTGTTGGCCAGATCCAGGGAAACCCAGGATCCTCCAGCCACCACTTCTGCTTCTCTGTTCTTGCTGGGACCTGCACCTATCAGACAATGGGGACATATCCTAGCAAAAGGTTTAAAGGTGTATTCCCACTGTAGAGCTATATGGCATATTTGTAGTATCTGCCATAAACTATTATCTATGTCCACAGAATCCAATTGTGGGAAACCAAGCTTGAATAGAGGTGGAGGGGTGCGACATCTATTGCCTGCCACAATGCTGTTCTAACACCTCTTCCAAGGCAGTTTAATCACACTTAATGACATCAGTCAGACAAACTGCAGTGAACATCTTACCTCCATGAGGTCTTTGACCTTGTGTTTATTATGATAAACAGATTATACTGACTGAAGCATGAGTTACCAGTATTTAATGAAGAAGATTTCTTGTACAAGTCATTCTAATTCCAGTTAGATGACTTCATCTTCAAGGGGAAATACAAGCCCATTTGCTTGATTTATTACTACGGATATACCATGAGATGGATGAATGGACACCTTTACAAGCATCCCTCTGGGAATTTCTCTTTAAGCTTACCTCCAGTTTCAGTAAACGTCTAGTGTCAGAGACACACCTCAAGTTTTATGAAACTGGAAGTTATGCTGTGAAAACACTGTATACTGTGGTTCTGCATCATACTAACCCGTCATATACTTATTCCCTATCTTGTGGATATGAAATGCGTATTGTTAGAGGCGGCGACATGTAAGACTAGTTTCACGTCTCCGGCAGCAATTCTGGCAGAGGCTGCGAGATACAACTGGAATGTCCGCTGGCCGCATTAACTCTAATGGGGTCCGGCAGAGGATCGGCCCCTGTCTAGTAAAAATGCAGAGAATCAGCCAGACAGAAACTGCTGGAATTGTGTCCGGCTGATTCCTGGCATTCTGTGCCGGAATTTGCTGCCCGATCACAGTGCAGGTGGATTTTAAACATGAAAAAAATGCAATTTGGTTACTTTCACCATTTGTCTCCTGCATGAGGAGAAGATGGCATTTGCCTCATTTCTCACCTTGTAAGTGTGGTCTTTCGTCTAGGTCCGTTCTACCAGTCACAAGCCTGATGAGATCTATGGAATGATTGAACGTCTTTCTCCGGGCACTCGTAAGATTGAGCTGTTTGGACGTCCACATAATGTGCAGCCAAACTGGTTAGTGCTTTGGGTTCACTTAGTTCATATTTCCACAAGATCCAATCCGAGTAATATAATTCCTCTGTGTTCTTCACACTGCAGTGGTTCCTGGATTTTACACAGAAAACAAAGTCTGTGTCGGTAACCACTCATGCCTTCTGTGTCCTCATGTTCAGGCAGAGAGGGACAGTCATTATTCTGAGAATGACTGACTAAATGGCATGTAGCAGGGTTTTTCCCCCACAAAGAGGTGTTTTTTTTTTCGTTGCCAAAATGAAGAACATGCTGCAATTTGGACCACAGACAAAAACACAAGGAAACTAGTGGGGCCTTAAGATGGATTCACACTGCACAGTTGTCAGACTGATTATTGGGAATGAATGTTAGTATGAATGCTCGTTCTTGATAATTGGCCCGTGGAAAGGTGTGCTCTTGATCACCCAATCAGCCCTGTGCATCACATGGGTCCAGAGATCTCCATATTCACTGCTCCAGTTGCTCTGCTAGATTATCTTCAGCCTGACAGCTCAGGGGGTGTGTCCTTTCTACTGAAGCTTTTTCCCTGTAACTGCCATAGCTTCTAACAGAACATATAGCTGGTGGCGGTTGAAGATTTAAAGGGGTTCTCTGGGAATTAAGAAATGAAAATACTTCAATATTACTTTATTATAAATGTATTCCCAAATACCTTTCGTTAGTTATGATGGCTCGTTTTGTCTAGGGAGCAATCATCAGGAGAAACAAAATGGCCGCCGTCCTATTAGTACACACAAAACCTGTCCTAATAACACAGCAGGACAGGTTACTTCACAACACTGAGCTGCCTCATCCTCCTCTCTGCTCTGTCAGGGATTATGATCCTGAATACAGATAAGATCTTCAGCTGAATCTTTGTAGGAATGGAGTTCATGAGGAGACAAGAAGCACATAAAGGACGGACAGGACAGACTGGTAATGTGGAGCTGTGGTAATGGAGACTACATACAAGTGGTGCTGCTCATTAGTCCCACCCCATCCTCCTCACAAACTCCATTCCCCAGAGATTCACCTGTATTTAAGATCATAATCTCTGACAAGCAGAGAGGAGGATGAGGCATCTCTTTACCTCAGTGTTGTGAAGTAACTTCTCTTCCTGTGTGGGACGGCGGCCATTTTATTTCTCCTAATGACTGCTCCCTAGACAAAACGAGCCATTCTAACTGATGAAAGGTATTTGGGAATATATTTACCATAAATTAATATTTAAGTATTTTCATTTTCTTAATTCCTGGAGAACCCCTTTTAAACTGAGCATGTGCGGCCTTCTCAGTGAGACAGACGAAAAATAAGGAAAAGGACAAACAGCAGGTGGCGCTATACAGATACATTTTATTGAATAACTCGCTGGCTATACAAAATGTTTAATTACATGCAGTTATAAAAGTATTCAGATCCAGGTGCTAATTTCAAAAATGTAGAATATATTTTGTGGCAAAACCCCCTTCAAGAGATGAAAAGGTTTGGCCATTTTACAGTGGCTTTCTCAAACTGCCATAAACGATCAGTATTGTATGTACTGGCCCCCAGCTGCCCTGGTATCGGCTGAGTAAACCTGCTCCCCACACATACATGCCCATGAGCTGCAAGATGGTGGCGGTCGCGTGGCTTGTTCACACGGTCGCTTCCCCAAGCTGTTCCTGGGTGCCAGTATTTCTGAAAGGTGCTGAACAGCTAAGGGCCAAATGCGTAAATACAGGGGATTCTACATTTGCAATACATAAGATGAAACCAGTGGCAAATCACAGCTTTGCTGCTAATCTGTGACTTTTTTTTTTTTTTTTCCTATTTTTGCTACAATTTAATTGCATTTGTCCCCAGAGAGGTGTGCGTGTTAATTTAATTGCACAGAGGAACTTCACCACCTTCCGCATCTCACTACTTATTTCTTGCTGCAGGATCACTTTAGGAAACCAGCTGGACGGAATCCACTTGTTAGATCCGGATGTCGTAGCTCGATTTAAGCAACAATATCCAGATGGAGTGATTTCTAAACCAAAGAATATGTGAACACGTCGGCTCTACTGGAAGAGCGATGAATAAGAACTGTTTTTTATACAGTTTTAGGCCTCGTGGCCGACATAGGATTTTATGTAAATAGGGGTTTTATGTTATCATTCCTCTTCAGCAATGCATTGAAAAATAAACCAGAAACCTGTGATGTCACCCTCGCTTACTTGGTAAGGAAGAGCATAAATCTTATAGCCCGGGAGATACAATGAAATATCCCACACAGAGCACTAAGTGTACGTTCTCAGCTGTGGCACAATCCGGCTGGCAGTCGGACTGAAACATTGCATGCTGGAAAGTGGTCGGACAGATCTTTTGTTTGGAAACATACCCTAAGGGTGGGTTCACTTAACATTTTTGCCATCCGTTTACATATATGTTGTTGGGGGAAGATATAAAAGTGCAGAGTCTAACATACCCACAGATGAAAACATTGGGGCAGATTTCATGAGCTGAATGCACCGTAATTCTGGCTTCGTTTGTGCCAAAAAACAGCTGTACATAAGAGATGAGAGAATTGATTTGGTCTTCTTCACCCGTGAGGGGCTGATCCGCAGGTGAAGTGCCCGCCTGCCTGCAGCACTGCTCCGATTAGCCAGTGTAGCTTCAATGTACATCACAGTGGGGCAAGAAAGTGGTCTGAAGTTACACAAAGACTCTAAAGGTGCACTAGATTTATCATACATGACGCACCACTGTGGCACATAAAGTGTTATCCGTCCACCTCAAAGACTGTATTAATAAATCTGGTTATCCACAAGCCAATGGTACAGTTGCAAGTGAACAGTTCCCGGATTTCTGCATTACTAATATAATGTGATAGAAAAACCCACTCTAACTTGACTTCAACTAGTTATGTTTTTACTGAGCACATGGAGTAAAATCCACAGAGCAGGGAAAAAGTAAGTGAACCCTTGAATTTAATAACCTCCTAATAAACTAAACCTGGCCTAAACCTCTTAAAGCAGCAGTCACCTCACCCAAATGTTACCTGTAGCAGTATTGTGTAAGATTGAGGAAGAATTTTGGATCATTCCCCCATGCAAATGTGTTTGTGATTTCTGTGGTGCCTTTCATGCTCTTTAGGTCCTGCCACAGCATCTCAACAGGGTTAAGGGCAGGGACTTGGTCATTCCAAAACACAAATCTTCTTGTTCAACCATTTTAGTTGGTTTACTTGTTGGCTTTTGGTCATTGTCATGTGACATCATCCAACATCTCTTCACTTGAGATCGTGGACTGCTGCCCTTACACCTTCCAATTCATTGCTCCCTCAGCATCAAGGCCCTAAGGTAGGAAAGGTCATAGTTCCACTTCCAGGACTCCCACGAGCTGGAGACTATGCTTTCCCTTCTACCCATCTGCACTTCATAAAGGAAGATATCATGCATGCAGCTTTCTCCATGACACACTCCAGTCCTTACGGTAGATAAGGTGACCACCCTTAGGCTCCATTCACACGTCCTGTTTTTCTTTCCTGATTCGATCCTGATTTTTTCAGGACCCATTGAAATGAATGGATCCAGATCAGGATCGAATCAGGAAAGAAAAACAGGATGTGTGAACGGAGCCTTATTGCAGTTTCCTTCAGTTCCTGAAACCATTTCACTACTCCCATGAACTACAATGAAGATGCTGCACGCATCCCAGTGCCACCACAGCTGCTCCTTTCAGGAGGCCCCCATTTGGCCAATATCCATTGTGTGACACTCCTTTTATCTCTGACATGAGCAGCCACCAGACAGACATGCCGGCCCATAATCAGATGGTTGTGCCCTAGGTTAATGTCACATGAACGAGAAGTTTTACCTAAAATACAGAACTGATCCCCTCTGTCGATGTAAAATGAATATCCATGAATTTCTGTACAGATGCACTGAATTAGTGCTCATGCACACTACCATGTTTTCTTGTCCGCATCTGATCCTTTTTTTGCAGGTCAGATGCGGACCCGTTCGCTTCAGTGGGGCTGCAAAAGATCACAGCACTCCATGTGTCCGTTAAGTGGCACCCACAAAAAAAACAGAACATGTCCTATACTTGTCCATTTTACAGACGAGGATAGGACTGTTCTATAGAGGGCAGGGCGTTCTGTAAAATGTGGAACACACGTGGCTGGTATCTGTGTTTTGTGGAACCAAAAATGGCTACGGCCGTGTGCATGAGCCCTTAAAACCCAGTCTAACATGTTTTCAGAGGAAACTATCTGTTGAAAACTTGTCAGCTAGTAACACAGCTGTAAAAAGGATCCTCGGGATGCTGCCACGTGGCCGAGAAGTTTGCCAAAAAATCACATGGCTAAAACAAGTAACCACTTTATCAATCTGCAGGGGCTTGCAGCTCCTGACAGCATCGCAACCGCTGCTCTGTATCCCTTAGGCCAGAAAAGGAAGCAATATGTTTAATAACAATACATTAGTAAGTGGCTTGTAGTAACTTTATCTACATGATAAATGCCACTTACTGAAGTGAGACAACCCCTTTAAAGGGAACCTGTCATCTCCAACACACCCCCTGAACTAGAGTAAGAGATGTATAGTGTAAGTGATGCTGAATCCGATTATGTAAGTTTTATCTTCATACTCACTTCCATTCTGACGCTGTGCTCCCACAAACATGCAGTAAAATGCATTGAGAGGACTCTTGAGTCCTCTCCATTATGTGAGCGAGTCCAGTAGTCCTCTCAGTGCATTTTACTGCAGGTTTGTGGGAGCACAGCATGAAAATGGAAGTGAGTATGAAGATAAAACTTACATAACCGGACTCGACGTCACTTACACTATACACCGCTTACTCTAGTTTGGAGGGTGTTTCAGAGCTGACAGGTTCCCTTTAAGGCCAGTTTCAGACACTGCGGGGAACAAGCTCTGGTTTCCCGTCTAGCATTCTGCTCCTGTAACTGGACCTCATGGCATTATAATGCTGTGTCCCTGCCTGACATCAGGTGTACTAAACTCTACTGGTGACATTATGTCAGTACAATTCATTACAGATGATGTGGAGCAGGGACACACATTATAATACCGTGCAAACTTTTTACTGATTGTACTGTTTGCATGTCTTATCCTGCCCATACAGTTATCACAACCCAATGTGCATTTCATGTAATATACACCGTTCCTGTGTTATGTGCGTGAGGGAAGGCACAAAGGCGTCCATCTTGTATATGTATTAATCTTATATTTACGTATAACCTGCACTTACATAAGAGGAGGATTTATCCTTGGTATCCTTGGAAGGCAGGAATACAAATTCCACAGTGCACCCCACCCCCATGCTGACCATTAATTTTCTTAAGGCCTCTTTCACACGAGTGAGTTTTTCGCGCAGGTGCAATGCGTGACATGAACGCATAGCACCCGCACTGAATCCTGACCCATTCATTTCAATGGGTCTGTGTACATGAGTGTTTTTTTTTTCAGGCATCAGTTCTGCATTGAGTGAAAATCGCAGCATGTTCTATATTCTGCGTTTTTCACGCAGCCCTGGCTCCATAGAAGTGAATGAGGCTTCAGTAAAAAAAACGCATTGCGTCCTGAAGCAAGTGCGGGTGCAATGCGTTTTTCACTGATTGTTGCCAAGAGATGTTGTTTGTAAATCTTCAGTTTATTACGTGCGTGAAAAACGCATCAAAGCGCATTGCACCCGCGCGGAAAAACTAAACGCAATCGCAGACAAAACTGACTGAACTTGCAAAATGGTGCGAGTTTTCCTGAACGCACCCGGACCTAATCTGCATCGTTCTTGTGAAAGAGGCCTAAGGCTTCTTTCACATGAATGTTGTGTTTTGCGGTCCACAAAAAAAAGGGATAACGTCTGTAGGGCATCCGTTTTTTTTTCTGATCCATTGTAACAATGCCTATCCTTGTGCGCAAAACGGACAAGAATAGGACATGTTCTATTTTTTTTTTTGCAGGCTACGGCACGGACATACGGATGCGGATAGCACACAGTGTGCTGTCAGTATTTTTGCTGACCCATTAAAATGAATGGATCCGCATCCTGGCCGTAAAATATACTGTCGTGTGAAAGATGCCTAAACTAAACATAGTAACTCAGAGGTCGTCTGCCCTGTGACACCATTACTGCATTGTCTGTGTATAATTACACTGCTCATTATAATAAGGAGGGGGATTACCAGGTACACATCTGTGTCTGACCTCCAGCCGCCTCACTCAGAAGGTGGGTTTGTGACCACATGTGATTCTCAACCACTCCACTATTGACCGTGAGACTGTGTAACAACTCATTACACTCAGACCACAAAGGAGCAGCTCTTGAAAAATAACGCAAGGTTATTACTTTGCAAGTTTCTTAAGATGCTGATCCTAATGGCACTACAATGCTACAAAACCCCCCAAAACACAAAGGGTATGGAAAGTGTGCTGCAGTGTCCCCAGCAGTTTTGTGCCGTCGTATGGCCACCACTTGTGTTTTTATTAAAGGAAAAGACACTTTTCACCATACAGAAAGAAATGTTTTCCAAAATAATTTATTATAGCCCAAACATTGGAAGGCTGGTTGGTCCCCCTAATACCTCATGTTCACATGTGTTATAAAACCAAGAGCTCTCCATCTCTACAAGGCAGGGCCCTAAAACACTTCAGACCAGCTCCGTTCTGCAGGTATGGAGGCACATTGTATAACATAGTAGTGACCGGACTGGAAGGAGGCAACTATATGGAATCCCATCTCAAAATCCAAAACATAGATGAAGATTTATAATAGGGAGAATTTTTGAAGTCAGTTTTCCCTTGCATTGCAATCATTTATACCAAATTTAGAAAATGTCGCACACAGTTTAGCCTACAGATCTTACTCCAGTTTTCATGACCCCCACTGGAGTGAAATGTGTCATTTTCTGAGACTTTGGTCAGGTCCATTCATACACTTACTTGCCTGGCTAACCAAGCCCACTTTTCCACTAACTGTCCAAAAATGGCAACAATGTCTAATTTAAAAAAAAAAAAAAAAAAAAAAAATCACAAAAAAAACAAACATTTTTTGAGTAAAAATGGAGTGTCAACATTTTCTGCATGTGTTAACACTAGAAGCCAGAAATACAAAGTTACAAATTAAAGGGGTATTCTCATTGTAAAAAGTTATCCGCTATCCACAGGATAGAGGACAACTGTTAGATTGTGCGGGCCCTACTGTTGGGACCCCCACCAATCACAAGAACAGGTACCCCATACCCCTCAGAAATGAAGCCAATTAATCTCTATGGGAGTTCCTGAAGTAGGCGAGCACTGGACGTGGCGGTCTCCAGAACTGCCATAGAGATGAATGGAGTCGCAGTGTGTGGGGAGCTTCAAAGGGTAAAGGGCCCCCATTCATAAATAAAAATCGATGGGGGTCCCAGCTTTTATGCAGACCTGTGTTACCATGGTTACAAACTCCAAACAAACCCTGCATAGTCTGATTCTGCAATCATAAGTCCTTTTATCTCTCTAAGTGAATGTAAATGACCGATAAAGGGACGCATGACTGTAGGATCAGGGTTTCTCACCTGTAACAATCAAACTGGGGGCATTCACAAATGTATTTAGGGTACAGTTGGTTCATAACTGCATGAAACAAGTTATTTCTTGCTGCAAAGCTTCTGACGGGGACATCTCATTGTTACCGAAGATCTTCCAGTCAATTCAGAAGGCATACAAAAAGGGTTTATACTGGTGGTAATGGTTGGAAAAATGTATTTGGAACCTATTCCTTACATACCTGATACTGGCAAAGCATCTGTGTGCTTCCTGTTTCCACCACTGGAGGGCGACGAGTGTGCACGCAGTACTGTGGCCCCATGGTGCACGAGGACAGGTGACAAACCACGTGTGCTTCTCATTTCTGAAGCACTTTCAGCTATAAAAATCTATAACAAAGGCTATTACCAAATATACATTTTTCTACTTACTATAAAACCGGACATGACCGCTACAAAGATGTGTGAACTCAGTAATAAAAGCTGCCTTGTAGAGATGTGAAAAGCTCCCTGCCCCTTTAATACACAGTATTGTCGTCAGCTGATGTGCCAGTGACCACAGATCAAAAAGCCCTTGAACGTCTAACCTGTGGAAATGATGCAGTCTCACATTAAACCTGAGCCTCTCACCCGTACCCAAATGTACAGATCAACAGCAAAGTATGGCGCTCACTAGGCTTCTTGTGAATCAGGCTAAAGACGTGAGGACAAGAATGCTGCATCTCCAAAAGATCGGGAACAAACATTCAATACTATTTAAAGGCTTTAGACGCCTTCGGGGTAATTTTTATAATTGCATGTTACTCAATTTGGGCTAAAAATGTTTTCAATTGGTCTTTATTAAAAATTTTCAACAGTTTTCGCCCCACAAGGTTAAGCTCAGCCTATCTGCAGAGTGTCTTACTTTCAGTTTCACACTGACAGCTGGATGTGTAGCACTTATCTCTGAACTCCTGGCAGCTCATAAACACTCATTATAGCTCAATCCTTAGCAAACTGACAAGACTATGGCTTAAATGAGTGTTTATGAGCTGTCAGGAGTTCAGACATAAGCGCTACACATCCAGCCGTCAGTGTGAAACTGAAAGTAAGTCACCGAAGACAGTTTGAAACTTAACCCTGTAGGACAAAAAAAAAAAAACAGTTGAAAATTTTTAACGAAAACAAATTGAAAAAAAATGATTTTTATCCTAAAATGAGTCAAATGCAATCATGAAAAAATACTTCCCCCCCCCCCAAGGTGTTTGTAAACCATTTAGTCTGAGACTGCATTATATACCAAAGCGAGACGACACTAAAGATCGGTGGGGTATATCCTCTCCTCATGATTCCTGCGCTGATGTCTTGAAGTCATAAAACAATTTACATGCTTCCTCGCAGCGAGGCAGTTGTATATCCATAGAACTGAGAGGGGACAACTGAATTTGTATCCAAGTAAGAAGCACAGGGACCATTCTGCTTTGTTGTCTGGTTGCCCCATGATTCCTCAGTGGCCACAGTCTCCTCCGCACAATGAAGTCCTTGTCTTGCTCAGATCATATATACAGAACAGTCACTAAAAAGCTGTTTTTTAAGGTTGGCATTATTCTTGAGAGTTATTCTTTCCTCAGGCTCCCACATAATAATCCTACCACGGGGTAACCAGTGTTATTTCACAGAAGCAAGTGTCCCTTGATTTCGGGCTGCAATCCAAGCCGTAAAGGTGTCTCTGTAAGACATTAAAAAAACATTAATGGCATATACACAAACTAAAACCAAGAATGCTAAAATGCTTACAAGGCTAAACTATTAAACATTCCATAAAATCTGTACTGGCTGGTAAATCCAGGTAGGTTTAGTTCTCTTCTAATACAGTGGTATACAATGATGCCTGTGCCTTACTCACCTACAATGTTTCACCACGCACTCGTTGCTGCAATACTCATTATCCCAATCCTTACTCTCTATAGGGGCATTCTCACATCCAGAACGTATGCACCGTGGCTGGGGAGAGGGGCTGTGAGGAGGAGAACCCCTGACTATTTCAACATCCATCTGCGAAGGGGGAGACTCCTACAGAAAGCAATTAGAAATCACAGACAATAAGAAAAGACATCACCAAAGTCTTTGAAGGGATTGTCTGGGAATCCCCATCTTTTCACTGGTGCACACAGCCTGCCCTGGTCCTATGCGCTGGCTCCTGCATGTCCATCTTCCGGACCGCAGCTTGTGGGCATGTCTCCGCTGAAGCTAGTCACTGGCTGCAGCTCAGCAGGTAACTATGCCCGTGCCCAGGAGGAAGTAAACAAGTTGCGGACAAGAAGATGGAGTTGCTGGAACCAGCGCGTAGGACCACAGAGGTAGGGAGCAGACGAGTACAAATCTTTCAATAGCTGAGGCAGGCTGTGGGCATCAATTAAAAGTTAGGCGTTTCCGGATAAACTCATTAAAGGAACACTCAATTTTCTGTGTGTATTGGATGTCTACAAAATATTCAATTACAAAAAAACTAAATACACTAAATACAGAGCACAAAACATTAAAAAAAAAATCCCCAGCAATCCTCCCCCATTCCCTTATTCCCATTGTCTCATATTACACTGAGAAATATAAAAAGAAATCTGTGTCTCCCAGGAAATCAGCCATGTCCCCCTCCTCCTGTGCCAAGCTGTAAGACGAGCAGGACAAATGCCCGTTAGCTTGGGGGCTACATGGCAATCTTGTCCTCGACACCCGTTGTGCAACCAAAGATTACTGTGTAGTACGGCAGCCACTGAACTGAATGGGGTTACAGTGCGACTCCCACGCTGACGATATGGCGACCCCAGAATCATAAAACATCCAGCGATTCTAGCATCGTGATCACAGCAATTGGATTTGTGATGTGCAGTACTACCCACAATCTGCGTACATTGTGGGTAGTAGCCAGCCCTGGATCACGGCAAGCCATCCAGAAAATGTTGGAAGCCTAATTACACCGGGCAGAGCGGAGCTGGCCTGATAGAGACATCGTCATCAATGTGGTGTATCATAAGCCACATGAAGGGGGACATATTAGTTTAAAAAAAAATGGACTACCCCTTTAAACTGGCTTATTTGCATATAGCAACCAATCAGATTCCACCTTTCATTTTTCAGAGCTCCTTTACAAAATAAAAAGGTGAAATCTGATTGGTTGCTTTGGGCAACTAAGTCAGTTTTCCTTTCCACCAGTTGTGATGAATATCCCCCACATTGTTTTGGTTTTGTCATTTTTAGGGGTTTGTGGCATCCTATGTTTTTCTCTAGCCTATAGGACTTTAACAGACACTTTTTTAATTACTTAAAGGGGTTTTCCGGGATTTAACTACTGATGACCTATCCTTGGGATAGGTCTGAGAAGGCACCATGGCCTTCTCTTAGCTTTTCCTATGTCACTGGCGTCACGTTCATTGGTCACGTGGCCTAGGAGCGGCTCAGTCCCATTGAAGTGAATGGAGCGGAGCACGATACCAAGCACAGCAGCTATACAATATACGGCGCTGTGCCTGGTGAGCAGAGAGAAGGCAGCGGGGCTCACAGGAGTGCCGGGACCTTCTCAAACAGCTGACCGGCGGGGGTCCCCGGTGTCGGACCCCCACCGATCAGATACCCTTTAAGATTTATCTCAAGCTTAAAGGGGTTTTCCGGGATTTAACTACTGATGACCTATCCTCAGGACAGGTCATCAGTATCTGATAGGTGGGGGTCCGACACTGGGGACCCCCGCCGATCAGCTGTTTGAGAAGGTCACGGCACTCCTGTGAGCGCCGCTGCCTTCTCTCAGCTCACCAAGCACAGTGCCGTATATTGTATAGCGGATGTGCTTGGTATCGTGCTCAGACCCATTCACATGAATGGGGCTGAGCTGCTCCTAGGCCACGTGACCAATGAACGTGACGTCACCGGCCTAGGAAAAGCTAAGAGAAGGCCTCGGCGCTCACGGGAGCCCCAGTGCCTTCTCAAACAGTTGATCGCCGGGGGTCCCGGGTGTCGGACCCTCACCAATCAGTTACTGATGACCTATCCTGAGGATAGGTCATCAGTAGTTTGAGATTAAATCTTAAAGGGTATATTCAACCCTTATAGGGAATGCATCATCATAAAATGACATTGTTTAAAGGCGACCCGTCACCTCTCCTGACGTGTCTGTTTTACTACTTGCATTCCCCATGTAATAATAATTCTGGAACATCTATTCTAAGGACTCTGTGCTGTGCCATTCCTGTATTATTCCTGCTAGAAGTTTACAAATAAATTGCCACCAGTCTGCAGTAAAGGTACTGCTGGGTGTTACCAGTAATGGTGTGTCTGACTGTCCAATTGGTGCTGCTGGTCAGACTGTGGTACCTTTACTGCAAGCTGCTGACAATTTATTCATAACTTCTAGCAGGAACAATAAAGGAAAGGAACAATCTAGAGTCATAGGAATAGATACATTACATGGGGAATGCATGTAGTTACTAAAACAGACATGTCAGGAGATGTGACAGGTCCTCTCCAAATACATTTTCATGAGATGATGCGACAGGCAGAAGAGAAATGGAGCCAAAGACCCGGCACATGTCTTCTTCCTGGCTGTGAAGCAGTTGTGTAAAGCCTAGATTGTCAGCTCTAAAACAAGACAAAGATCGAGCTTAATTATAGCCCTCAGAAGTGCCCCCTCTCTCTCTCGGCAGCCACTTAGCCGTTGGTTCTGCCTGAATGACCGGCGTTCGGACTGATCAGTGAAACATACATTAGCTGATAGGACAACTGAAACTTACTTCTTGAACAACTTCTGTTACCACTTCCACATGTTCCGGTGACACCGAGATCTCCGGTGAGGTGGGTACGTTGATAATGGGGATGGTTTTTGCTTGGACTTGAACAGTCTGTGGTTGCGGTTGTAGAGGAGGAGGTATGATCTTGATCTGCAATGGAGGCGGCTGATGCACACTGAGCCGCACTTTCTGCATAGGCTGCAATGGTGGGGGTGACTGAAGTATAGTAATGGATGGCTGCTGTGCCGGGGCCATCTGCTGTAGACGTGGGGGCTGCTGCATCTGCTGTAACGGTGGAGGCTGTAAGCGTGGGGGTAACTGTCTTGATGCTTGAAGTACAGAACGTGTAATTCGTGCTTGTGGGCTGGGCTGTAACTGATGAAGAGGAAGGCCTCTGGAAGTTACCACAGTGGCCGGGATTACTGTCACCATGCCTTGAGACATTGCAATAGACGTGGGAATTTGTCCTGCCTGCAGCATTTGCTTTGAAATTATTATTTTAGCAATGCTGGGCTGAGGAGGGGCAGCTAACTGGGGGGGAGGTGGTGTAGGGGCCGGGGGTGGAGTTGGTGCTTGGGTATTAGTAGGTGTAGGTGGCGGTGAAGCACACGGTGGAGCACTAGAAGCGGTCACAACAGAAGGCGATGGAACGGGTGATTCCGAAAGTACAGCCGGTGCAGCAGAAGGGTCCAATTCCAGGGTCTCAACAACAACCTGTTAAAATAGAAAAGCATTAAAAAGAATCCAATACGTACAATAAGGAATTACACATGGCTGTCTGAGGTGGTTAAATGAGGTGCGGTTACAACAATATAGTTAAAAAAGACTTAGAATTCTAGAATTAACAAATCCGGGTGTCAATTTATGTTTAAATGAGAAAAAAAAAAACCTTTAAAAAGTTGCATATTTCAACTACACAACATATGCACCAACAGAGGTCGCAATAACGCATAAAAATGCGTCATAGACGCGTTTTTAGGCAATTTTACTCCCTGAAAAAAGTCTAAGGCGTACTACTACGCCTTAGACTTTTCCCAGTTTTTCATCAGCGCAGTGAGCGCAGTGAACGGCACAGGCAGCACAGCAATGCTGCCTGTGCCTGAAATAACCAATAACAAAGCTCCTTACAGCAAGGAGCTTTGTTATTGGTGCACCAGAGAAATACAGATCGCGTGAGGCAGAGGAAGCCGGCGGAAGCTGGAAGGAGGAGGGGCCTGCTCCCGGGGCTGGAAGGAGAGCGCGCAGAACATGGACCTTGGGGAACAAAACAGTGCGGCTGGAGAGGTAAAGGGCCGCCGACTTATGTCACTGTTGCCCTGGAAGAAGAGCTGCCTCCGGCCTGTGTCCCCCAGGTGGTGAGGGATGGGAGAGTTGTGGCAGTGCAAAGCTGTCCATCTTCAGGTTAGTGATTTTCCCCCTCCCCCAACCATGGTTTTGTCCAGTCTCCCAGTTCTCTGCCCCCCCTCCTCCTGTCACCCCACTAATAACCCAGCTCTCCCCTTCTAGTGGCCCTGCTCCCCTGTCGCCCCTCTAGTGGCCCTGCTCCCCCTGTCGCCCCTCTAGTGGCCCTGCTCCCCCTGTCGCCCCTCTAGTGGCCCTGCTCCCCCTGCCGCCCCTCTAGTGGCCCTGCTCCCCCTGCCGCCCCTCTAGTGGCCCTGCTCCCCCTGCCGCCCCTCTAGTGGCCCTGCTCCCCCCTGCCGCCCCTCTAGTGGCCCTGCTCCCCCTGCCGCCCCTCTAGTGGCCCTGCTCCCCCTGTCGCCCCTCTAGTGGCCCTGCTCCCCCTGTCGCCCCTCTAGTGGCCCTGCTCCCCCTGTCGCCCCTCTAGTGGCCCTGCTCCCCCTGTCGCCCCTCTAGTGGCCCTGCTCCCCCTGTCGCCCCTCTAGTGGCCCTGCTCCCCCTGTCGCCCCTCTAGTGGCCCTGCTCCCCCTGTCGCCCCTCTAGTGGCCCTGCTCCCCCCGTCGCCCCTCTAGTGGCCCTGCTCCCCCCGTCGCCCCTCTACTGACCCTGCTCCCCCTCCTTCTGTCACCCCACAGGGAAGCTGAACAGACTCCACCGACTACAATGGGACCCGTTCAGTTTCCATTTGCGATCTGTCTTTTTACCAGACAAAAAACCCCTGCATACGAGGCTTTTTTGTCTGGTCTTTCAACAGAATCTGCAACAGAGGCTCCAAATGCAGCCTCCAACACAGATGTGAGCAAGTGCAGGCCTGTGCAGTATGTATTTTAATTACCGCAAATTTCGTACTCCTCCTCGGGTAAAAATACTCCTCAAAAATGGTCAGAGGAGTATTTTTACTCTTCTGAAAAAAACGTAGCGCGACCTCTGTGCACCAACATTTCTATACATGAAATCACAGACTACAGCTATTTTATGTGTTGTATTTCATTATGTATAGACTGGACAATAGCAGGTCTTAAAATATTTCAAAGCAGGGCTGTGGAGTCGGTAAGCCAAAGCCCCAACTCCAACTCCCTCATACATGGAGCTTGTTTAAGTGATAACTTTAAACAAACTTTGCATAAATCAATAGTACAGATAAGTCATGACAAAAAAAGTTTGTAATATATGTTTTACTAGATATCTTTAGTCTGATCTTTCAGTATCAGTCTTCTCTGGGTACAGCTCACTAAGGGCCTGATGTATGAAAACTGTCTAGGTCTAAGACTTTCTATGTTGCCCATAGCAACCAATCAGAGCTCCCCTTTCATTTCTCCAGAGCACTATATGAAATGAAAGGGGAGCTCTGATTGGTTTCTATGGACAACAAAGAAACTTCTACACCTAGACAGTTTTCATACATAAGGCCCTAGGTGTTTTACATCAGAGGAAAAGCAAACTAAAACATAAAGCATACAGAGAGAACATGCACTGGATAAGTGATTTATGCACCGTTTATTGAAAGTTTAGCTATACTAAGAAGTACTTGCCTTAAAGGGGTTTTCTCAGCACATTGATTCACTGGCTGACACTCACTCTGTCTCCTCAGGCTGTGGGTGGATCTCCAGCACTCATTAGCATATATTAACTTACTCTGACAGAGCAGGAGATTGTGATCTCTAACACAATTACAGGTAAAGCCATCCTTCTCAGTCCTCACAACACTTGGACCTTTTGCTTACTGCACGTAATCACTCAGAGCTCAGTCCCATCATTCTTCACTGCTCTCAGCCAATCAGATAATCTTTCTAGTCTGCAGGTTACCATAGAAACCTGTGTGCAGTGAGAGACCTGCTGAACTGTCCATAGTTCATGACTAAAGTAAAATCTACTGACCACTGTATTTAGAAAATGTCTTCTTTAAACTGTCCCGTTATATTGAAATCTAATCTTTGTAACTAGTGAGAAAACCCCTTTAATCCTGTTTTCTCTAGTAGATCTGAGATGGGTGCAGCCATTCCTTCCCAGTGCCCTTTTCCTCTGATCTGTAGTGGAGTAGCTTCACATCTGAGCATTCATATAAAGGGCAGCATACATTCATTCCAACTAAAAGCCTAGATCCTTAAATCGGGACTAGAACAGACATTTATTGGACATTTCATCATTTTCCCAAATTGAACTAACTGTACCAATTTATTATATATTTTTGGACTCAGAGTTGGTCCATTTTATAACGACTCCAACTCCACAGCCCTATTTCAAAGCTCTTTTACACTACTATTACAAGTGTATGTTCAGTTTCTAGAGGCTCAACAAACCATTACCTGAGAATAACTATGAAGACTGACCTCTCAGCGTTATTGAGAAATGGACTCATATGTAAATCTGTGCTATCTACGCAGTTTTTGCTAGTCACACTAATTGCTTCCAAATGGAAACTATTAATACCTGCATGCATCCTTTAGTCAATGGCAGCCTTGATATACAGTTTATGGGAAAAGATTCAGTAAAACTTGGAAGTTATACATTTATATTTTTGCTATTTCTGACTTCATTGTTCACGAGGAGGTGTTATCAGTTACTGACAGCTATCTATGTATACACACTTACTTACAAGGAATGCTATCAATCACTGATAATACCTCACATGTGAACAACAAAGTCGAAAAATCAAGTGACTGAAGTGTATAAATTACAAGTTTTACTGAATCTTTTTCCACAACACTACACATCAACCTAATCAGCTCCTCCTGCTCTATAACATGCCTGCTTGTGATTGCATTGCATTTTGTGGTGATAGGCCATATTTAAACTTCATTGCCTTAAGGAAGACATTTTTTGTGTGTGGCTATTATTGCCGAATACTGTATAGGCTCTTGTTTATAAATGTGGGTATATCGGTTTTAATTGCTGTGCCAAGTATGTGCAGCCCAGTATCATGTCTCCTTCTTCACTCCAACAGTCTCATACACAGTCCTGCAGCCCTCACTCTACATAATGCCGCTGGCACACTGCACTCACTCTGTCTCCTACAAGCCAAGACAAGTAACTTCTACCCTTCAGTTACTCGTACTACAGAGCCTCTGTCATCTTTGAGAAGATAACACTTAACAATGCTCCCCCTCTCTGCCTGCTGCTTGTTAGAACTGATAGGGAGAAATCTATCACTCACAAGCAGGAAAGAACAGCATGAAGTATTGCCATCAGAGTGCTGTGTGCAGAGAGTGCAGTGTATCCCTGTGATTTGTGCCCATTGCTTGCTCCTTCAGACTGGAGACAGGAGAGTGACCAAAGCTGCATATCACAGGGATACACTCTGCAACTAAACATTGTAGGGACTTAGTCATTATATAATTGCACTCCAGGTCCCTTAGATAAAGGGAGTGGCATCTTCAGCAGCATTGGGCGGACATGAAGGAGAAATAAGGAGGGTACAGCTGGGTAGGGTGAAGAGGTTTAAGAGCTGCCAGGAGGGATTTAACAGATGCGGAAGTAATCCTGAAGTAAAAAGGAAGTCAGTCACACAGGAGAGACTGACGTCCTGTCTATACAGGAAAACAAGCTCTGAACTGGTGGTCAGGCTGTAGATCACATGAACCAACTGCCCACAATGACAGGGTTCTATATTTATACATGAAACTGAGCTGAAATGAAACAAATCTTTCTATGATATAATAATGGTGAATTCACATTACATGAAATAAATTGCTTGGACACTTCTTTAAAGGGAACCTGCCATCACCTTTATGCTGCCCATAGTAACGGCAGAATAAAGTAGAGACAGATGAGTTGATTTCAGCGGTCTGTGATTTATAAGTTAGAAGTAAGTGGCTGCCGAGAACCAACATCACAATCATTGCAGACTGGGCCTGCAAAAGAGTCCCGGCCCCCTGAGAAGAGTCATGGTTATTCATGAATTCCTGCTGATGACTGACAGTATTCTGCCTAGTTTTCTCCCTTTCTCTCTAGGAGAGAACTGACAATCATCAGCAGAAAGGTGGGAGAGCAGGAGCTTATAAATAACCATGACTCTTCTCAGGTAGATATGACTCTTCAAGGCCTGGGCTGCAATTATTATAAAGCTGGTTCTCAGCAACCACTTACTTTTAGCTCATGAGTGACACACTGCTGAAATCAGCATTTCTGTCACTATTTTATACTGCCCTCAGTGGGGTCAGCATAAAGTTGATGACAGGTTTCCTTTAAGGGGCAGCTCAATTTTCAGCAAATCAGCAGTTCCTTGTGGAGGAAAGAGCACTGTTGATTCACAAGCCTCAAACAAGGCTAAAAGCATTACAAAGTCTTATCAAAAGTGGTGTTAATCTACTTTACAGCATGCGGTGTACTGTGGCTTCATCATATGGATTTACAGCCCGAGGAGATATACAGTGTGTGCAAATGCCTTGAAAGAGCAGTCCACCTAAACATGTTAGATTCTGCATTACACAGATTATTTTTACCTGCGACATCTGGTTTTCCTTGTACAATGCCAAAGCCTTCAAATATTCCTTTTTTGCAGCTTCTGTTTTCCGTTTGTAAACCTGAGGGAAAAAAAAATAACTACTAAGAAAGAATCTTTTCTGATCAAATTCGTAAGTCTTTATCAGCAATTAAATGTAAAGATCAAAGCTGCCAGAGTGGAGGTGTAAAAGACAAAGTCTGTTCTATAGAACACAGACATAATATAATAACAAAGCGGTTTTCCGTGATTTTGATACTGATGACATATCCTCAGGATAGGTCATGAATAACTGATCAGTGGGGGTCCCCAGCTGTTTGAGAAGGCACCGGCGCTCATGTGAGAGCTACACCCTTCTCCACGCTCACCAAGCACCACGCCGTACATTTATTTAAATGGGGTTGAGCGCGATATCAAGCACAGTCGTTATACAATGTACTGCGGTGTGCTTGGTGAGCTGTGAGAAGGCCGCCGTGCAGCGCCACAGCCTTCTCAAACAGCTGATCGGTGGGGTTCCCGGGTGTCAGACACCCACCGATAAGATACTGATGACTTATCCCGGGGTTGGAAACCTGCCACAGTTACCTGCTTCTGCTCTTCTCCAAGGCTGTCCCACATCGAAGCCACAATTTTGGATACTTCCCCAAAAGTGGCGTTGGGATTTTGTCCCTTGATGGCCGCTTGGGTGTCCCGGAAAAACAGAGCATATGCAGAAAGTGGTTTTTGAGGCTCATTGGGATTTTTCTTCTTCCGTTTTTTGGAGGCTTTCTGTTTCTTTGCTTGTTCAACAACAATGTTCTTAGGGGCAGTTATCTGTAAGAGGAACAGCAGACACAGCAATGTGAGAATACAGTCACGTCTGCAGATAACCGAATAGGGACAATGTCAAGGTAGGATGATGCTATTAAAACATTTTAAAAAATCATGGTATAAAACAAATACTACGAGCGGGTTCATATTAATTGAATATGGTGTATATTGCTTGAAACCCCAAGTAACTTACTCGTCTAAAGTCTTCCATGTCCTCATCATGCAGAGAGCTGGTTGGAGAAGGGGTAGGAGAAAGATGATCCTCAGGAGACTGAACTGGAGGTAAAATGGTACCACCGCCAAGGCTCAGGCCTAGCTGGGAGCTCAGCTCGGACTGATCAATAGTAGTTAGCTGATTATGAGCCAGAAGACCAGATGATATGTCTGTCATTGAAACATCTATGGTGACTGGGGGATTGGCACTGTAAGCGGTGACAATAGGGTGGTCCAAATCCTGTATTAACAATTAGTAACACTAATTATCAGTGCAGTACTCCAGACATGGCAAAATATCACTTTTTACACAAAAGAATCCCTTACCATGGTTAATCCAGACCCAAGCAGTCCTCCAGTTTGCTCCATAACCTCATGAGTCATCTCCACTGGCATGTCCAGAGTCTGTACTCCATACTGTGCCGCAAAACCCGCATCTTGGACTCCAGTAGGATCCTCCAGGTCATCAAAGTGTCCAACCACATCAGAGACTGCCAAAGAAGGGTCAGAGTCTAGAGAAATAGGTGGAATCTCAAACTCCTCATCCCCTAGGCTTGGTGTATGAAATGTCTGTAAGGAAGAACAACAACATTACCATACATTCACCACTACTGGAATTGGTGTGTAATATTATATATATATATATATATATATATATATATATATACACACAGACATATATATAGCAGAGACCAAGTGACAGCAAAGCATTTACCATATATAATCCAATTGAAAATTTCTTCCCACTGCCTTTTCCCTGTACCTGCAGCGCTCTGACTACTACCCTGTGCCTGCAGCGCTCTGACTACTACTACACAATATGCAGTAGACCTTACATCGCAGTAAACCAATCATCCGCTATATAGGTGTGGTAACAAACCCACCTTCTGATGTGATCCCTAATAGTTCAGAAGCTGAGTGAGGCGGCTGGAGGTCAGACACAGATGTGTACCTGGTAATCCCCCTCCTTATTATAATGAGCAGTGTAATTATACACAGACAATGCAGTAATGGTGTCACAGGACAATGAATGGTCAGCATGGGGGGGGATTAGGACCCCCTGTGGAATTTGTACTCCTTCCTTCCAACGATAAATCTCCCTATCTAAGACTACTTTCACACCTGCGTCAGGAGACTCCGGCAGGGTGTCCCGGCGGGTGAACAGCCCACCGGATCCGTGCTGCCGCAGATGCATGTGTGGGGCTGGAACTACGCTCCGGCCCCATTCACCATAATGGGGGCGGGCCACAGATCCGGCCGCAGCACGGCAACCCCTGCTGAGAGGCGGCCGGAACAAAAGTACAGGGTTTGCCGTGCTGCGGCCGGATCCGTGGCCCGCCCCCATTACAGTGAATGGGGCCGGAGCGTAGTAGGACCTGCGGCAGCACGGATCCGGCGAACAGCCTGCCGGAGTCCCCTGACGCAGGTGTGAAAGTACCCTAAGTGCAGGTTATACATAGATATAAGATGAATACATGCTTTCCCTCACACAGGTAAGTGGTAATTATTATTTTAAGGGATTCGTTCATCAGTGGGGACAATTATACTTAAGAAGAATGCCGTGGAGACTCAGGATAGACTTATCAGGGTCGGTATTCCTAGGCCTGGACAAGCCAATTAAAGCCCGTCCCAATCAGCTTAATCTGTAGGATATCTGGAAATTATTATAGGGGTTCTGTTTCCAGCGCCATGTTTCAAACCCAGGGGCACGCACTCTCTCTTTTTTTTGTTTTGTTTCTTAGGCGTGTTTGAGACAAGCGTGTCCTGTGTGGAAATCACACCCCATCTATGAGTGTGAATTCCTGCTATGGACACTGTTCACTTCCAGGAGCCCACGGCTTTATACTTCTTTATAATGTTGTATGTACTAAATCATACTGACAGCATTATGTCAGTATAGATACAGGTCAGGCAGAGACACAGCAGTATAAATCAGTATAATGCCATACGCTCCTGTGAAACGGGCAGTGTCCAGAACAGGGAATCCCACTCACACATGGAGCGGGATTTCCACACAGGACACGCTCCTCTAAAACAGGCCTTAAAGGGAATGTGTTAGCAGAAAATTACCTGCTGTTTAAATCACTTTATGTTTTAACATATTTTTTAAAAAATTTTGATGTTATTTTTAATCACTTGTTATATTTAAACTAAAACCAAAAATCCTGCAGTTTTCGCACTGGCCGCGGTGTCTAATAATTGGCGCCACTTCTTGGTTATACACATCACTTTACTGCAGTTATCTCACCTATGTGTATAGATAAGGCTACTTTCACATTAGCGGCAGGTGAACAGTCTGCCTGATCCGTGCTACCACTAGTGCATGTCTGCGGCCGGAACTACGCTCCGTCTCCATTCACTATAATGGGGGCCGGCATGTCGCAGTTTTAGTCCGGCCGCCTCTCAGCATGTTTGCCGTGCTGCGGCCAGAACTCCTGCCCACCCCCATTATAGTGAATGGAGACAGAGAACAGTTCCGGCCGCAGACGTGCACTAGCGGCAGCACAGATCCGGCAGGGTGTTCACCCGCCAGCCTAAGGCTACTTTCACATCTGCATTTTTAATTCAGGTTTTGAGATTCGGCTGATCAGTTTTGTCACCATTCATTGCCAATAGAGACATAACTGATCAGGATGCATCAGTTCAGTTGCGTTTCGGGGCCGGACACAAAACGGCTGCAAGCAGTGTTTTTGTGTCCGATTTGCAAAACTTAAACCTGATCAGGCATGAAAATCAATGTAATGCTGCTTTCACACTAGCGTTACTTGTTCCGGCAGGGGAACAGCCTGCTGGATCCGTACTATCGGCTATTTAACCAGCCGCATCTCCCGACCGTCTCCATTATAGTAAATGGGGCCGGGCAAGCGTTAGTATGGATGCAGCAGGCTGTTCCCCTGCCAGAACAACTAACGCTAGTGTGACGGTAGCCTTAGTCAATGGTGCCTAATCCAACAGAAAAAAAAACAGATCAGGTACCCATTGACTTAGGCTACTTTCACATTAGCGATAATATTTTCCAGTACTGAAATCCGTCATACGGTCTCAATACCAGAAGAAAACGCTTCGGTTTTGTCCCCATTCATTGTCAATGAGGGAAAAACGTAACTGAAAAGAAAGGAAATGCATCAAAATGCTGCGGTTTGCTTTCCATCCTGGGATGCGGAGAAAGATGGACCCGTCGTGACCCACAATACAAGTCAATGGGGACGGATCCGTTTTCTATGACACATGCATACTCCCGCCATTACATATACAGTCCTATAGTGATATGTATAGTCCTGCCATTACATATACAGTCCTATAGTGATATGTATAGTCCTGCCATTACATATACAGTCCTATAGTGATATGTATAGTCCTGCCATTACATATACAGTCCTATAGTGATATGTATAGTCCCGCCATTACATATACAGTCCTACAGTGATATGTATAGTCCTGCCATTACAGATACAGTCCTACAGTGATATGTATAGTCCCGCCATTACAGATACAGTCCTATAGTGATATGTATAGTCCTGCCATTACAGATACAGTCCTATAGTGATATGTATAGTCCCGCCATTACAGATACAGCCTATAGCCAGACAAAACTATAAAGTACCCTATATTCAAATCTGTTAACCAACAGCAGAAGCACTATAAAATCATGTTACCAGGCAGAGGTTCTAGCTCATATGTAGACTGTGTTTGTTATTATTACAATTGTATCTAACTAATTTAACCCTTGCCCGACATTTGCCGTACATGTATCGCGGATGTCTGGCCTTTAAAGATGGCACCTGCTCATAAAGCAGACACCCGCAGCTAATCTCCGTGATCGGCGCAAAATCGTCGCGTCAGGAACGGGTTAATATCTGTATGGATGAGGTGCACTACTAGAGATGCCACGTGGCTTTTGGGTCTTTCAAAAAGGTCTGCAATGCTGAGCTACTGAACTGTGCTTGGAGTTAGCTCCACGATAAGACCGATTCTGCTCCTGAAAGTGCACTGGAGGCGGGGCTTTACTGTGATGTACTGTCTGCATTGAGCTGCTTCATAGCCCCCCCCCCCACCACCACCACCACCACCTGTTCGGAGTCCCAGCTGTAGCATTCGGCCAGGGGCCACTGCCACTCAGAGCAGAGGGACTGTGAAGCAGCTGAATACAGAGAGGACTCCACAGTGGAACATTCCGGGTGCTTGAAGTATAAAAGTACATACTAACAGGGGCGTAGATATAGGGGGTGCAGAGGTAGCAGGTAGCCTGAGGGGGCCCAAAGACCCTTGTACCGCATAAGAAGACACCAGTATTAAAGAAAGTGCATGCTGGCCTCTCTGGCTGGACGGAAGGGAATAGGTCAAGAATTTGGCATGAGGGGGAGCTGTTTAAATTTTTGCCTCAGGAAGCACTGAGGGAAAGGGGGGCCCCAAGCAGAACTCTTGCACCAGGGCCCATGAGCCTCTGCATACTAACATTACTACTGATAATAAAGGCAAAATGTATCTTTGTCCAGTTCTTTCCAGACCTTTACCTAGCGCTGCCAGCAGTTTTGCATAAACTGTTTTCAGACTCCCTTTAAAGGGCATCTGTCAGCAGGTTTTTACCCATGACACTGGCTGCCCCTAGAGGCTCATTTGCATATATTAAAACATCATTTTTCTCAGTAATGTGGGCACATATGAACATGAGACCAACAGAGACCAAGTGCACATTCACCAGGTCAGCCAGTGTCATAGGTACAAATCTGCTGACAGATGCCCTTTAAGGCTGGTTACTAATGATATTTGTCATGTATGCGTAGACTGATTTACTGGTGTAATAGTGAATAAAAAATAAGCCCTGCTTTTTGCACTCACCTCTGTCCCAGTTAAGAAGGGGTGTCCAGATCCTGTGATGGTCAGGTAACTGTCATTCCCCCCAGGAAACTGCAGATTAGAAATTCACAATCACATACAAGCATTGGAAGGACAATATGCAGGTACAGAAATGTACACTGTAGCTCTGGAGAGAAATGACGTCTAGCTCTAAGAGGTAATCTAGGTATCCTATATGTTACCAATTAACTGGAAGCAAATAAGTAGAATTAGATAAGCTTTCAATGAGTCATGCCGACCCGGCCATAATTAATGATTAATGTCCATCTATACACTGAGTACCACCCATGTACCCCTTATGGAACCTGAACTGTTCAGAACTCTGTAGCTACAAATAAAGCTTCTTTAGTAGAAAGATCTGTGAGTTCAGAGGGTGAGGAGTTGGTGTTTCTGCCCGGTTATCTCAGGCGCCCGGATCCAGGAGTGTCACCGAGCACTTACTGCCAGTAGAGGTGTGTTGTCCCCTGACGTCACTCAGCATTGCCTGTCTCAGCTGGCACCCTGCTCTCACTGCCAGGATCAGAGATTATTCTGCCGGCAGTTTAACCTCTCAGATCAATAGCAACTGCAGCATCTCAGCGATAAGGGAGGTCGTATGAGCGATCAATCACATGCTCAAGTCCCGTAAAGGGGATTTAAAAAATAGACTGAAACTTCAATCTTTCTCTCTATAAACAAATGAAGGGAAGCAGCGCTGCAATGCTACAAGTGCAGTCATTCTCAAGAGTCACTCTGCAATCCCATACATTTCTCCGCTAATCAGTGATCCTGGCCACAACCAGTGTCACCGGGTAGCCCTACCCTAAAAGGGATTGTCCAGCCCTGTGACAATTAATAAAACCCACCATGTGACGCACACTTACTTGCTCCCATATGCTCGTTCTGGCTTCTGGTCCACTGCTGTCTTCACCAAACTTCCAGTGCCGCAGGTAAACATCCGGCATAGATGGGGGTCACATGTGCTGCTGCAGCCAATGACTGGTCACAGCAGCGACTTATTCCCCAAGCAGCACATCACTAGATCACTGGCTGCCTGGAGGATACGTAACTGCTGGCGGCGCACGTGACCCCCTGTACACTTACCTGCGGAACGGGAAGTCTGCAGAAAACAGTAATGGACCCACAGGTAAGTATTATTCACCCAGCAGGGTGTGGGGTTTTCTAAAAATTGATATGGGACTCAACAACCACTTTAAAGGAGTATTCCGGTTTTGCAACTTTCAGCATCACCTGACAGGAAATAACACGCCGTCACTCACTGAGAGCGATTGTTTATCTGTAATGCTCCGTTTTCCTGCACTCCATCGCATTCACATGACACTTCCTACCATGCTGGTTCTCTATCTCAATGACATCACGTCTATGTGAGGAGTGGCAAGGTTTGGAAGGCTGTCTCGCCTCTCGCCCTATAGACATGATGTCAGCAATAAGGCCCCACTCACACGGAGCCACTCATGTCTTGTGCTGGGATGTAAACAGGTCACAGATCGGAATTACACTGGAGGAGTCAAAATGCACTTCATCATCTGACTTCCACAACACAGTAAGGTTTAATGCTGGTGCTTTTTACAAAACTGGAAAACCCATTTCACTGCCAAACTAGGTAATCAGTGAAATAAGTATCTGGTGCCAGTATAATCCCATCATGGCGGCTGCATGAATGCAGATGTTGGGGGATGATTACATCCACACCAGATATTTATCACACCGATTACTTGCCCTTTAACAAACCCCACCCACATCTCCCTGAGGATAAGTGAAATGGGCACTGGAGAGTGCGGTGTGACCGCAGCAGGAACTACATAGATATATGGACAATTCAGGTCAGTATATATCATTTATATATTCATTTATTGGTTTTGTCAGATTGAGTACATGGATTAGCTTATCCAACCCCTAAAATGCCCCCTCCACACAGAGATTGTACTTACCTGGCTCCCCGGCACCAGCGTAGCTTCTGATGCCCGCACGGCCACCGCTGCATCTCCTCGTCACGCGGATGAAAACATTCAGCAGTCTGCGACAGAAGTGAGCCTACCCAACATTGCGGGTGACGCTAGGGAGACTCGTTCCCGTCACGGGCCGCTATTGGCTTCCCCTCCCCACGCCAGATGTTTTCATCCGCATGAAGGGGAGATGCAGCAGTGCAGGTGCCAGGGAGTGAGGTAAGTACAACCTGTGTGAGTGGCCCAGTACACGGATTGGATAACCCCTTTAATGTGGCGTTTATCATAGCTTTGTCCACTTTGGCTTAAATATGGACCACTTGTTTTTTCCTGCTGCATCCCCCCTACCCCTTATTATTGGTGCTACGTTTTAGGTGTCCTTTGTGCTCTGTATTTGTGGGACTGTTCCAACCAGAGCTTTTATTATATTGTTCTCTTCAATAAATATTTCTTGCAGTAGTGTTCATGGGTTTTTTGGTTGACATATTTATGAGAGCCTTGTCATGTGGTTTAGTACATGAGGGTCTATATTATACAGGCAGTGGCCTCTGATTAATGGAGGTTTGTGCCATCTCTTGAGGGTGCCAGATGTATTATACAGTTGGCACTTGACTCTCACTGCCAGGAAAAGAATCAATTCCGATCCAGGCAGTTCAACCCTTCAGATGCCACAATCAATAGTGACAGAGGCATCTGAGCAGTTAGAGGGAGATTCCTCTGTCACCTCGCAAACACAATTGCCCCCAGGCCTGCCACGTCCCAGGCGCTATTACATACCGCCTCTGGCAGGATGGAACAGAATACATGTGGGAAGCCATACAATATCCCTAGAAAGGATGGAATAAAAAGTTCAACACAGTTCTGTTCAAATTAAAAACCCCAATTTTTTTTTTTTTTACAGTTGTACAATATAGTAGAGGTAACCCAAATGAGGAAATTCAAAATGACAACTTTCCCCCCATATGGCTATGCTGAAACACAAATGAAGGTATGGCTTTTGAAGTGTGTCAGGTGACTGACAGCGGCTAGGTACACACTCAGTCCACAGATCCGTAATATAAGGATCCAGGCCTTGCACACGCAGCACAAGGCCTGTATAGCATGCTGCCTTCAGAATAAACTACGTGTCATGGTGACGGGCTGTGTCCATACAATATATTTGGCACAGAAATTATTCCAGCATTCCCATCTTACAAAAGGAGAGCACTTGATTAGTAGAAGCCATTATTTTATCACCTGTGGGGTCTAACATCTGGGACCCCCGCCAATGCACAGAATGAAAGAGCAGCAGGTCGCCTGCACATTGGCGCTCCATTCAAGAGAGCAGGGCAATGGCACAGGCTCCAGGAGTGCCAGGGAAAGCCACCACTACACTGGAGCAGTGGGGGTGCCAGGGCTCATCACCCTCTTATCACCACTGTGTAGGAAAGGACCAGTGTGCCTCCAGCTGTTGCAAAACTACAACTCCCACCATGCCCTTCTGTAGGCTGATAGCTGTAGGCTGCCTGGGCATGATGGGAGTTGTAGTTTTGCAACAGCTGGAGGCACACTGGTTGAAAATCACTGCTTTAAGGACTGTAGAGCTTACCACCTGCCTGGAAGCCAGCAGCAGCATCCTCACCCCAACAGCTCACCTTGCTTTGCCCATACATGTCAAACATAAGCTGAAGCGCTGAAGCGTCCAGAGGAGAAGATGGAGCCTCCTCCCCCGCCGACAACAGATGCCGGCCAGGAAACGCAGCGCCCCCATCAGCGCTGTCACAATCCAAACTCGTAAAGAAATGGAGATCCATTAATTAACAAGTCATCCCACACTCTGCTAGAACATATAGGGTTAAGTGCAAAGCCTAACTCCTGCCACAAGCAGCGGGCGGCGCTGCCCCGTGACCGAATACGGTGTGCTTCTGAGGCGTCACGTGCTCTCCACGCCAAAAAATCACCTCACAAACACACGTATCCACAACACCGCAGCCCGCGCTCCGGGACGTCACCAGCCGCCGGCCCAATGAGAGGCCGCCGCCCACGTCACGTGACAGGCCCCGTCAGAACTGCACATGATTAGCAAGGAAGCAAGAGTTCGAAGCCCTTCTTGCCAACTGTGTAATCAGACACAACTAGTAGAGCAGCGTTTACTACAGCGCATGCGTATCACACCATTCAGTAGGCAACTCCACCGTAGCAGAGGGGCTGACACCCCAAACATAAAAACCTCGGCTGCATCGATGCATCCTGGGCCTCATTCAGACAGCCATAGTGTATTCTCTGGGATCATTCTCAGCTTATGTATGCATAGTATGGCAGCTCGCCTTTATTTACTAGATTGGGCATAAGCTGCAATACCAGCCACGGCCCGTGGACAACTGTGGCACTGTTTGTTTGTTTTTTTTATATCTTGGATAACCTCTTAATGTCACCACACCCATTTGGACCATATGTGAGCATTAAAGGAGTATTCCAGTAGCATCATTTTAATCAAAAACAAGATAATCATTACTCACCTTACCAATACCCGCTAATGGTCCAGTACCCGCTCCATGGTGGAGGTGGCTTGGACAGCGCCCTGGCAGGAAGTGACTGGCTAAGTGACCAGTCCAAGCCACTTCAACTGTGTGGAGCCTGAAAGTGCAGGGGAATGGGGACTGGAGCAGCGGCGGGGGATCAGTAAGGTACTGGTGGTTTATTTCATCCCACTCTGTCCCCGGGGGAAATTATACCTCAGGAAGTCCCCTTTAAAGGAGTTGTTTCACTTCAGTAAGTGGCATTTATCATGTAGAGGAAGTTTCTATATAATATTTAACAATATATTATTATAATTATTGCTTCCTTTGCTGGCTGGATTCTTTTTTCCATCACATTATACACTGCCCGTTTCCATGGTTACAGACCACCCTGCAAAAAAAAAAAACACCAGCCTATGTGCGCTCCCGAGGTCCCGGCCACCAGAGAGGCAAGCCCTTTTTTTCCTATATTGTGCAACCACCACCACCACTGATGGATTGCAGGGTGGTCTGTAACCATGGAAACGAGCAGTGTGTAATGTAATGGAAAAATGAATCCAGCCAGTAAAGGAAGCAATATGGATAATACATTAGTAAGAGCCTTGTATTAACTTCATCTACATGATACATGCCACTTGCTGAAGTGAGAAAACCCCTTTAACTCTATGTCCACAGACACCATCCCACCAATTTCAATGGAATCTCCTGACAATCCGAGGATAAATCACCAATATCATTTCCCAGACAACCCCTTTGGAGTGCCCAGGGGCCGGCCAGAGTTTGTTAACCCTTTCCTCTGGATTGACAGCAGTAGACATCCGGTATGGCCATGTCTTCTTGTGCCTGGTCGTCCGGCCTCAGCGCCTGTTCTGTGTTCTCCTTCCGCTCTCCTAGTGCTGAGACCTGTTACCGGTGCCTGCGCTGTATCTCCTGAGCAGCGGGTGTTGTTTCGTCTAATGACGTTCTACATGTTTTTTTTTTAATCAATACTTTTTCCCCCATACAGCGTACCACAGAAACGGACCTCAGATCGGCATGTGTCTGGCACCCTACACCCCAGCCCATCAGCTGAAAGTTGGCACCGGGACTGCAAATCAATGGGCACAGTGCACCCCTGACAATCTGCCAGTGACGTCCTGCCTATGAATTCTGGGCATACTGACATCTACCATGGCAGATCCTTCCGGCACACCACGGCATGGAGTCATACCCCGGCCATAGATATTAAAGGGAGTTATCCGGGTTTTTTGAACTGATGACCTTATCTTACCTTTGGCGGATGGCAGTAGACCCGCCGTCAGGCTGGTGATGTGAGAAGTTCAGGTCACAGTGTAAAGCGCTCTTTACACGGCCCGAGAATTCGCCAGATATCCGCTAACGAGTGTTCATAGGAGCACTCATTAGCGATTATCTGGCGGTAAGCACGGGGAAGATTACCCAATGATCAAACTAAATGCTCGTTCGTCAGGTAATATGCTTGTTTATGCCAGCAAACAATGATTCTGTATGGGGATAAGTGATGGCATTAGTGATCACTACCAGAGGTCGCAATAACGCATAAAAAAGCGTCATAGACGCGTTTTCAGGCTATTTTACTCCCTGAAAAAAGTCTAAGGTGTACCACTACGCCTTAGACTTTTCCCAGTTTTTCGTGAGCGCTGTAAACGGCACAGGCAGCACAGCAATACTGCCTGTGCCTGAAATAACCAATAACAAAGCTCCTCACAGCAAGGAGCTTTGTTATTGGTGCGCCAGAGCAATACAGGTCGGGTGAGGCAGAGGAAGCCGGCGGGAGCTGGAAGGAGGAGGGGCCTGCTCCTGGGGCTGGAAGGAAGGAGGAGGGGCCTGCTCCCGGGGCTGGAAGGAAGGAGGAGGGGCCTGCTCCCGAGGCTGGAAGGAAGGAGGAGGGGCCTGCTCCCGGGGCTGGAAGGAAGGAGGAGGGGCCTGCTCCCGAGGCTGGAAGGAAGGAGGAGGGGGCCTGCCCCGGGCTGGAGGAGGAGGAGGGGCCTGCTCCCAAGGCTGGAAGGAAGGAGGAGGGGCCTGCTCCCAAGGCTGGAAGGAAGGAGGAGGGGCCTGCTCCCGGGGCTGGAAGGAGAGCAGCCGCGCAGAGCATGGGCCCTGGGAAACAAAACAGGGCTGTTGGAGAGGTAAAGGGCCGCGGACTGATGTGACTGGTGCCTGGGAGAAGAGCTGTGTCCCCCCGGGTGGAGAGGGATGGGAGAGAAAAGCTGTCAGTCTTCAAGTGAGTGATTTTCCCCCTCCCCCAACCATGTTACTGTTCCAGTCTCCCAGTTCTCTGCTCCCCCTCCCCCTGTCGCCCCACTAGTGACCCTGCCTCTCCTCTTTCCTGTCACCCCACTAGTGACCCTGCTCCCCCCGTCGCCCCACTAGTGACCCTGCTCCTCCTCCTGTCGCCCCACTAGTGACCCTGCTCCTCCTGCGCCCACTAGTGACCCTGCCTCCTTGTCGCCCCACTAGTGACCCTGCTCCTCCTGTCGCCCCACTAGTGACCCTGCTCCTCCTGTCGCCCCACTAGTGACCCTGCTCCTCCTTCGCCCCACTAGTGACCCTGCTCCTCCTGTCGCCCACTAGTGACCCTGCTCCTCTGTCGCCCACTAGTGACCCTGCTCCCTCCGTCGCCCCACTAGTGACCCTGCTCCTCCTGTCGCCCCACTAGTGACCCTGCTCCTCCTGTCGCCCCACTAGTGACCCTGCTCCTCCTGTCGCCCCACTAGTGACCTGCTCCTCCTGTCGCCCCACTAGTGACCCTGCTCCTCCTGTCGCCCCACTAGTGACCCTGCTCCTCCTGTCGCCCCACTAGTGACCCTGCTCCTCCTGTCGCCCCACTAGTGACCCTGCTCCTCCTGTCGCCCCACTAGTGACCCCTGCTCCTCCTGTCGCCCCACTAGTGACCCTGCTCCTCCTGTCGCCCACTAGTGACCCTGCTCTCCTCTCTTCCTGTCACCCCACTAGTGACCCTGCTCTCCTCTCTTCCTGTCACCCCACTAGTGACCCTGCTCCCCCTGTCGCCCCACTAGTGACCCTGCTCCTCCTGTCGCCCCCACTAGTGACCCTGCTCCTCCTGTCGCCCCACTAGTGACCCTGCTCCTCCTGTCGCCCCACTAGTGACCCTGCTCCTCCTGTCGCCCCACTAGTGACCCTGCTCTCCTCTCTTCCTGTCACCCCACTAGTGACCCTGCTCTCCTCTCTTCCTGTCACCCCACTAGTGACCCTGCTCCCCCTGTCGCCCCACTAGTGACCCTGCTCCCCCTGTCGCCCCCACTAGTGACCCTGCTCCCCCTGTCGCCCCACTAGTGACCCTGCTCCCCCTGTCGCCCCCACTAGTGACCCTGCTCCCCCTGTCGCCCCACTAGTGACCCTGCTCCCCCTGTCGCCCCACTAGTGACCCTGCTCCCCCTGTCGCCCCACTAGTGACCCTGCTCCCCCTGTCGCCCCACTAGTGACCCTGCTCTCCCTGTCGCCCCACTAGTGACCCTGCTCTCCTCTCTTCCTGTCGCCCCACTAGTGACCCTGCTCTCCTCTCTTCCTGTCGCCCCACTAGTGACCCTGCTCTCCTCTCTTCCTGTCGCCCCACTAGTGACCCTGCTCTCCTCTCTTCCTGTCGCCCCACTAGTGACCCTGCTCTCCTCTCCTCCTGTCACCCCACTAGTGACCCTGCTCCTCCTGTCACCCCACTAGTGACCCTGCTCCTCCTGTCACCCCACTAGTGACCCTGCTCCTCCTGTCACCCCACTAGTGACCCTGCTCTCCTCTCTTCCTGTCACCCCACTAGTGATCCTGCTCCTCCTGTCACCCCGCTCCCCGTCGCCCCTCTAGTGACCTTGCTCCTCCTGTCACCCCGCTCCCCCTCCTTCTGTCACCCCACAGGGAAGCTGAACAGACTCCACCGACTACAATGGGATCCGTTCAGTTTCCATTTGCGATCTGTCTTTTTACCAGACAAAAAACTCCTGCATACAAGGCTTTTTGTCCGGTCTTTCAACAGAATCTGCAACAGAGGCTCCAAATGCAGCCTCCAACACAGATGTGAACAAGTGCAGGCCTGCGTATTATGTATTTTAATTACCGCAGATTTCGTACTCCTCCTCGGGTAAAAATACTCCTCAAAAATGGTCAGAGGAGTATTTTTACGCTTCTGAAAAAAACGTAGCGCGACCTCTGATCACTACTCTTCATACTGTGGAGGAAATCACTGCATGTAAATGTACTGTCTACTTCACTGACGAGAAAGCGATTGCCGGGAAGATCCGCTTCCTTCATGACAATCTCCTGCTCCAGTATACAGGGGCCTATAGGAAACTGGCCCATCTGTGGAGGACGTTATCTCCCAGTCTGTGCTCATGGTCCTGTGTGGTGGATCTGCAGTGGAAGGCCGCACTGTATCTGCTGGGAATTCCACAATGGCTTTTCCACTGCGGAAAATCCCCAACGGATCGGCCACATAACACCGTGAGCACTGACTGGTAGAGAACGTCCCCTACATATGGGTGTGGTGTCTGTATTTCTCGGGTCTACTGCACTCACAGCCATAAACATATTGAAACGTATGCACATACGTCAAAGGAAGGATAACCACAACACTGCACACGTTTGTACACGGTTCTTCATGTATATGTTAAGCGTACAGCAAAGGCACGATGTGAATAGCCAGAGTGTTCAGTCCGGGAGATGCGGCCATCACACAGAACACGATTCCCGGACCCAACACGCTCATCTGAAACCTGCCAGACAGTCACAAACTGTAGTAGAAGGTGAGAAGCAGATTTCACCTTTTGCGCAATAAAGAGTTAAAACTGTAGTGAAAATGTGCTACAGAATGAAAGGGGTATTCCGAGACTTTATAGACTCACGATAGGGGATCTGACACCCGGGACCCCCGTTGATCAGCTGTTTGAGAAGACAGTGGCGCCGCAGTCTTCTCGCGGCTTTCCCTAGGTCATGTGACGTCATGTTCATCGGTCACATGGTCTAGGTGCAGCTCCGCCCCATAGAAGTGAATGAGGCTGAACTACGATACCAAGTAGATACAATGTACGGTGCAATGCTTGGTGAGCACAGAGAAGGCCACGACCTTCTGAAACAGCCGATTGATGGAGGTCCTGGTTGTCGGACCACCACTGATCAGGTACTGAGGAGCATGTTATCAGTTATAAAGCCCTTTTAACATCTTGTGCAGATTTTCTCCACTAAAACCTTTCACATGCATTGTACGGTAAGTTGTCACTGATTCTCAGTATGGAATCTGCACTAAATCCATCACGTGTGAGGTCTTTCCCATTACATGGTCCTTCTTATGTCACCCACTGAACTGAGTGCCGCTCCCTGGGACACAGCAGGAACGCCTCTGCCGCACCTATAAGCCATGTTCCCTCACCTTAATAGCCTAGATGTGAATATTCTATGTATTATTTTTTAATAAACAGGTGTTTTTGGGATATACAGTAATTTTTTGGAAGTCAGTTCATGTGTTCTACTTTCAGTCCTGGCTCTTTACACTGCCCGATGCAGCAGGCGATTGTCAGGAGGGAAGCGTTCCTTCTCATGAGTGGAGAAGACCTCTATATTTACAAGCAGTATGAGGAGGAGCGATCACTAATGCCATCACTCTTCCCCATACTGACTTGTTGTTTGCCAGCAGCAGTATGATCATACGGCAGGACGTGCTGCCAGCAAACAATGATTTAGGCGTCCGCTCAAACGATCTATTATCAGAAGAACAAGTATTTCACTCGTTCATCGGCAGCACCTTTACACCGCCAGATCATTGCTTACTAGTGTCTGTATGAACGCTCATTAGCGATAAAATGCCATGTAAATGGGCCTTTACTCCTTTATTTGGACTTTTGGCACAGTCAGACCACACACTGTGACCCCATAAGAGCATCACACTGATAAGTGCAAGGCTCTCCTATAAGAATCTTTATATAGGCCTTTCATGAGAACAGTTATCCCAATTCTAAAATCTACTATTATACTAACAGATAACATCTCCCCTCACAGCAGCAGTAAACTGACAATGGGTTATCCATCTGTATAGACATTTTCTCTCTGTGCCGACTGCTACAGAAGGGCAGTATTTAATTTTCAATGGTATAGCACTGCCAAAATGATAACTATTAGATCCGCTGGGGCCCCTCACTTATTACTAGAACAGGAACCCCCCAAAACAAAGCAGCTGTTCAGACCCACGCTGCTATAGGAGTTCGCTGAGTACAGCGCCCGGCTATCTCCAAAACTCCCATAAAAACAAACTGCCTGACAGGCCACTCTGTTTATTCTGGGGGGCTCCATAGGTCCCCATTCTTTTGATCAGTGGGTGCCCCAGCAGTAGGACCCCCATTGATCTGATAGGGTGGAGAGGAGAGGGTCCCTATGAGGAGCTGCTGCAATGTTTACAAGACAGGAAAAGGAGACTTTTTGGAAAAGCCTCCCCCTATTCTAGATGACCTCAGAACGACATGCTCATGATAAGGAGAGCTAGCTGACCATGGCAGTCACACAGGTATAGAATACGTGCTGAGAGACGAGCACCCAAAGGACTACAGGCAAAATGGTTCACACAGTAACCACATGAGGGAGCCACCCCATGACTACCGCAAGCAAAGAGGCGACTGCCCCAATGCCGAGTCCACACTAACGAGCACCAGCCCGCGTGCATCCAGCAGGACGGAAGCACTGCCTTCCCTCCACACCTCTCTACCGCTATATACGCGCCCCCACTGCCCTACCGCCGAACAATAAGCTGCCTCACCTCCATCTTCAGGACCGAGAGCTCCCCGTCTTTTTTTATAACTACACTTCTCCGCCTCCACCAAGATGGCGGCACATCCGGTTCCGGTAAGGCACCGGATGTCACCTTGCATTTACGAGGGGGTAGTTTACCTCCTGTAATCGAATGTGAAAAGTGCCGTACAGCGTCAGAATAGAGGGACGTGTCTGTAATGGAACTGCGTCTGTCCCCGCTCAACCGTCCAATGGGATGACACTTCCGGGAGCAATAGAGACGCAGTTGCGGACAGAACGCTTGTCCCCTGCAGCATAGAGAAGACATCCAGCGGATAGAAGGTCCGTAATCATCTGTTTCGCCTGGCTGCAGTCATGTCATACGCCTATCTGTTCAAATACATCATCATCGGCGACACAGGTGCGTGATGTGGGCGCTGTGCTCCCGCTAGTGGTGCAGCAGATGATGCAGTGTAAAGGATGGCGGGTGACACGTCTCAGAGCGGTGCAGGGGCCGGGCATGGCTTCTCCAGCTGTATGTTCTGCATTCACTTCGGGGGCTGGGCACGGAGCAGGGGCATACGTTTTACTTCCGTCCTTGACTTGTTCTCCTATGTTGTCACCCAGCTTTCCCAGGCTCCTGAATGGTGACATGCAGTACTGTATTGATGGGCATATAGTCACAGCCTGTCAGATGGAAAGCTTTAGGGCAGGCTTCTGGCATTGTGCACTTTCTGTAGACACTCGGCTCATGTTTCGTGTATAAGGCTTTATCATGCCATCAGGGTGGGTGGAATAATCAGGATGCTTAAAAGTGTGTTCACACGCTGCAGATTTTCTGTTGTGGAGTTGCATGCAGAAAATCCACAGTATTGTACAGTACCAGCAGTGAATGTCCAATTCTCATATACACGCTGGAGGAAAAAAAATCTGCAGTGGAAATTGACCCGTAAAAGCTGCAGCATTTTAGTTTGTGGAATTTCAGTGCAAACAGAGGAATCGGTGTCAAATATAGCATTTCTGCAACCAAATCTACACCTAAAACAGCATCATTTAGTGAGGTTTTTTTCTGCTGCGGATTTCTAGTAAAAAAAAAAATTACAGCAGATTTTTAGGCTTTATCTGAAAAACTTGCAGGAAATCTGTCACAAAATGTGTTCTGAAAAAGTCAGATGTGAACCTAGCCTTAGAGCCCGCTCCCGCTCTCTTTTTCCACGGCTGCATGGTGTCTGCCGCCCATTGATTTTGGCGGTTTAAAGTCATGACCGAGCCGTAAAGGAACAGGTCACTTCTTGTCGTGATGTCCGGAGAGAAGTCGCAGGGGACTTATCGCAGTTTAGCTCCATCAGTGAAGAACTGTGGCAGAATCTGCTGTGTGAACAGGCCTGAAGGCCACATTTACACGTATTCCTGTGAGGAGCAGTCATCTGCACTTCTTTTTTCAGCACACTAGAAAAAAGCATCCACGGCGAATACAGTGCCAAGACCGCAGCGAGCGGCCACACATCCCCGTTGTGCGGGGGGCTAACCTGTGTACAGACCCATGTCAGGAACCCAAGGCTCAGCAGCAGGCAAGATGTTCATCAGATTTTTGCACATTCCCTCGCTGTCCTTCCTAGGAGTCCTGTCGGGATTTACTCACTTTTGGGGCTCATGCACACGAACGTGTGCTGTCAGTGACCGTGCTGTGGACCGCAATTTGCGGTCTGCAATGCACGGGCACTCACAGTGGGACCGCCGCATTTGGATTGCGGACCCATTCACTTGAATGGGGTCCGTGATCCCCATCCCACGGTCCGCACCGAAAACAAGTAGTGCATGCACTACTTTTTTTGCGGTGCGCAGGCACCGCCAGAGACACCACGGAAGTACTCTGTAGTGCTTCTGTGGTGTTCCGATCCGTGCCTCCGTTCCGCATCTCCGGGATTGCGGACCCATTGAAGTGAGCATGAGCCCTTACTGAGAATTCCTGCTCCAAATCCTATAGGCCTGTATATGAGTGAGCTCCACTTCTCCTCCTCCGTCTAGTCCTGCAGTAAGGGCAACACAGATCTCCTGACAGGTTCACTTTAAATACTTGTGACCTGTTATCTGTGTCAGCATGGTGGGGTTCCATCTTCTGGCACCCCACCAAAAAGCTGAAGGAGCCACAGCGCTATACATCAGATAGGTCGTCTATATCAGATGGGTGGGGGGTCCAACCAACCTTTTGCAAATGCCACAGCGCCATTCATTACTTAGTGGCCGTGACTGGTATTGCAGCTGATTCCTATTTACTTGAATGGGACCTGAAGAAAGACCATGTGGACAATGAATGTGAGAGAGAAGAGGTGACCCCATTAAACATCTGATCAGTGGGGGGTCTGGGAGTCGGACCTTTACTAATCTTATATTGATGACCTGTCATAAAGGGGTTGTCCGGTTTCCGATATTGATGACTTATCTCATGTGAGCCCTGTATTTTCTTCTGTTGACCTGCGTGCCTACCGCATTGCATTGGTGAGCAGTGTAATTACAGATCTGCCGTCCCATTCACTTGTAACTACGACTGATCCTTCTTATTGAAGTGAAGCTGTAATTATGCCTGCTCGCTACTGCAATGTCGACAGCGAGCAGGGAAACAGTGATGAGGGCGCCGTGCATGCAGGAGCTCTGCGTTCTCTTCATACAGCTGATTGGCAGTGGTGACCCCCGCTGATCTAATATTGATGAGCTTTCCTAAGGATAGGTCATCCCCTTTAAAGAGGTATTTCCATCCTGGACATTGGGGGCGTATCACTAGGATATGCCCCCAGTATCTGATAGGTGCAGGTCCCAGAGGTGGGACGGAGTCCGCACAGTGCAGGAGGACAGGTAAAGTTGGTTTGTAGGATTTTTCCTGCTGAAATCTGGGTCATAGGTAAGAGCGCCTGTTGGGAAAAAAATCTATTTTCAAAAACTGTGGTATGCAAAAATTGTGAAGAATAAAAGGAAATGCAAAGTATGTTTGTATCGATGGTAATTCTGTAGCCGTGCAGTCGGATGATTTTCTGCCTGGTAATATCCTGTGATGTTTGGGTCCTTTTACACGTCGGCTGCCTATTGGTACTCATTTAAAGGACCCTTCACATCGGCCAATGCAAAATAAAGGGCACCCAGTCCTTAGTCCGGTAATAGTTCATGCAGTTTATATCATATTGTTCTTATGATGGAAGCTGATATTCATCATACCATATAGACACTGAATTATCTCGTGGTTGAGAAGAAAGGAACAAGAAGCAGTCTTACCTCCCGCTGCATTCATTCCCCACATGGTAAAGTACTAGCAAGAAGCCTTTATAGTGAAACCTCCAACTGACTGTGCCCGGCAGCGGGCGGAAATAGTTAAATAGCTGGAATAAAGAGGAACCAAGTGACGTAACAGGCCCCACAACACTTCCGTATATGGTGAAATGTATACATGGGGTTTTAACCCCTGCAAAACTTACCATTAAGGCACAGCTATACCAGATTATATAAAAGCAATCTGTGGCCGGAAAATTCACTGGTAAACCAGGCACAGTGGTACCCTGTCAGTCAAGGAGAGGAAGCAGGAGGAGCAAGGGTGAGTGCGTTCTGTGCCCTTAAAGGGGTTATCCAAGACCTATAATGCACCCTCCGTACGCCCGGGCCCCTCAAACAGATTGTACTTGCCTTGCTCGCTGGCACCCGCATTGCTTCTGACGGCTGCCGCTGCATCTCCCTGTTGTGCGGGGGGGAGGCAGGCAATAGCAGACAGCGACAGTGACCAGCCTCCGTAGCGTTGCGGGTGACGCTAGGGAGGCTCGTTCCCACTGCGGCCTGCTATTGGCTGCCCAGCTTCCTGACGCCGGATGTTTTGCTCTGCACGACGGCGAGATACAGTGGCGGCTGTGTGGGCATCAGAACCAATGCGGGTGCCGGGGAGCAAGGTAAGTACCATCTGTGTGAGGGGCCCGGGCATATGGGGGGGGCATTATAGGTCTTGGATAACCCCTTTAATTCCTCATTTACATATGGATTCAAAGTAACTTTCCATTGCGCCCAATGACAGCACCTGTGAGAGACCATCCCCTCCTCCGGACAGGAAACAGAAACCTTCAAGATCACTTTAAAAGGATTACTACTCTCCTCTTCCTCACTGCCTGTTTCCCATCCGTAGGACGGGGTCTGTGGTGCCTCTTGGGATCCAAATGGGGCTGCAGGGCGCATCCTTTGCCCCATAATACTGATGGGTGGGGGTCTCATGTTGGCATAAGAGTCCATTAGGAACCACCATATAGTCTGGATTCCTCCCTGCAGAAGAATCCGAGTTGCCTCCTGCTGCGGTCCTCTAACGCATGGTTCCACCATGGCCCTGGACCTGGTTCTCCTGCATTTAGATGGTGTTAAGGCACATGATGACCGCAGACTTCCTATTTGCAGGCCTCATGGCCTTTGCTCTAGGAGTAGGGGTCGTAGAGTGTTCTGTGACTGCAATGTTATGCAGGAGTGGTGCAGTGGATGTAACATCTGCATTCCACAGTGGACCATGTAAGTGGAGGAGGGACCGGCCTGTAGGTGTGAAGTGCGTCCTACATGATGTGTCTCCAGCCAGCCGCCAGGGCTTCTGTCTTAGGCAGTTTTTTCCTTCTCTAAAATTTCAACTCCCTGGTAACCATACTTCAAGAAGGGGAGAGTTCTCAGTGTGCTGAAAACCAGGAGCCGGGATTGGACACTAGTTGGATATGAGGGGTTATATCCTGGCATCTGTACTTCATTGTATGGGGGGGGGAGATTTGGGGCCTGGTGGGAAAAGTTTCATAAGCTAGATGTTTGGAAATGCCTGATTCCCTTCTAGTCACAAAATATTGGATGAAGTCTCAGGGACCTAAAAAAGGAGAGAGTTTCTAGGTGTATGATTGCTCAGGGCTGTGGAGTCGGTAAGCCAAAGCCCCGACTCTGACTCCTCAATTTCCCCTCACCCCGACTCCGACTCCTACTCCCTCATACATGGAGCATGTTTAAAGGGTTTCTGTCATCAGAATTTAGCCTACAAAACCGAGTGTCATTTGCAAATCGCAAATGACACCTGATGACAGAAAGCCTTCTTTTATAGAAAACTGTATGGTAGTTTTTGTTAAAATAGCGTTTTTACAATATGCTAATTAGGCCCCCTAGGTGCAGTAGGCGTGAACCCTGCACCTAGGAGCGGCCGTAATAACGCCCCTTACCCCTCCTCCCTTGCGTTGATTGACAGGGCCGGGCAGCCATCTCTTTCGTCTCCCGGCCCTGTACGATCGCGAACTCCCGCGCCTGCAATCCGCGCATGCGCATTGATGAAGCCGGGACCCGGGCGGCCGGCGTCTCTCAACGCGCGTGCGCAGATTGCTTATCGCAATGCGCAGGCGCGGGAGTTCGCGATCGTACAGGGCCGGGAGACGAAAGAGATGGCTGCCCGGCCCTGTCAATCAACGCAAGGGAGGAGGGGTAAGGGGCGTTATTATGGCCGCTCCTAGGTGCAGGGTTCACGCCTACTGCACCTAGGGGGCCTAATTAGCATATTATAAAAACGCTATTTTAACAAAAACTACCATACAGTTTTCTATAAAAGAAGGCTTTCTGTCATCAGGTGTCATTTGCGATTTGCAAATGACACTCGGTTTTGTAGGCTAAATTCTGATGACAGAAACCCTTTAAGTGATAACTTTAAACAAATTTGCATAAAATCAATAGTACAGATAAGTCATGACAAAAACAGTTTGTAATCTATCAGGCTTCTCTGGGTACAGCTCACTAAGGGCCTGATCAGAGGCGTAGCTAGAGGTTCAGCACATGGGGGGGCGAAACATACTTGAGTGGGCCCCCCACTTAGTGGCTTCCCAAACGCACGTTTCCAACTTCACAGGCACATACTACTAGTTGTGGTTATAATACTGTATTAGCAAGATGACTATATAAACTATCATCTATGCTGTTAAAGGGGTTCTGCAGTTTTTTCAAACTGATGATCGGCGGGGGTCCGACACCCGGGACCCCCGCCGATCAGCTGTTTGAGAAGGCAGCGGCGCTGCAGGAGGGCCGCGGCCTTCTCTGTGTTTACCGCAGGCCCAGTGACGTCACGACTAGTATCACTGGCCTGGGCGGGGCTAAGCTCCGTTCACGTGAATGGAGCTTAGCCGCGCCCAGGCCAGTGATAGTAGTCGTGACGTCACTGGCCTGCGGTAAACACAGAGAGGGCCGCGGCGCTCCTGCAGCGCCGCTGCCTTCTCAAACAGCTGATCGGCAGGGGTCCCGGGTGTCGGACCCCCGCCGATCAGATGCTGATGATCTATCCAGAGGATAGATCATCAGTTTGAAAAAACTACAGAACCCCTTTAAGTACAGTACAATAGACTTTCTACATACCCTACTCTAAATACTCTACCACGTAATGCAGGAAAATATAGGATTAATAGGAGTAAAAAAGGGGACTCCTATGTTAAAGGAAATCTGTCCCCAGCTTTTACATCACTAAACTAACAGTCCCTTGCCCCCATCAGACCTCAAATCGGCTTAATGTGCCCCCATCAGACCTCAGATCGGCTTAATCTGCCCCCATCAGACCTCAGATCGGCTTAATCTGCCCCCATCAGACCTCAGATCGGCTTAATCTGCCCCCATCAGACCTCAGATCGGCTTAATCTGCCCCCATCAGACCTCAGATCGGCTTAATCTGCCCCCATCAGACTTTTTTGTTGCCCATAGCAACCAATCAGAGCTCCCCTTTCATTTCTCCAGAGCACTATATGAAATGAAAGGGGAGCTCTGATTGGTTGCTATGGGCATCAAAGAAACCTCTACACCTAGACAGTTTTCATACATAAGGCCCTAGGTGTTTTACATCAGCAGCAGATAGAAGCCATGAGAGCAGCTAACCTCTCCAAACATGAGCTCAGAGGAAACATAAAGCAGAGAGAACATGCACTGGACATGAAGGGCAGCACACAGTCATCTCAACTAAAAGCCGAAATCCTTAGATCAGGAATAGAACAGACATTTATAGGACATTTCATCATTTCACAAATTCTTATAAAATATATTCAGCACTGAACTAAATGTACTAATTCATTATATATTTTAGGAGTCGGTCCATTTTATACCGACTCCGACTCCACCAAAATGGTGACCGACTCCGACTCCACAGCCTCCACAGCACAGGGTTGTCGGCCCACTCTACTAGGGCCATGCTTCTACTGACCAAATTTGTAAGGTTGCCACTTGGAGTTAGGGCTTCTGCACACAACCATATCCATTTTTACAGTCCAAAAATCACAGATCCGCAAAACAAAAATACCGTTGAGTGCATGCCAAATATCATCACAAATATCCTTATCCGTAAAATGGCCAAGGAACAGACGTACGGGTTTGCTGCTCATATTTTTTGCGGCCCCATTGAAATGAATTGGTCCGCATCTGCTCAGTGAAAAATGCAGATTGGATGAGGACCAAAACTACGACCGTGTTCATGATATATTTTATGTTTATAATACATTTTTTCAACATTATAGACTAGATCAGGGATCAGCAACCTGCTGTCTTGAAACTACAACTCCCAGCATGCAACTGGGATTGGCTGTTCCTTGAACTCCCATAGAGGTGAATGGAGCATGCTGGAAGTTGTAGTTTCACAACAGCTGGAGTGCCGGAGGTTGCTGATCTCTGGACTAGATCCTTTGTCTAAGACCTCTTTCACACAAACGATACGGATTGGGTCAGTGAAACACGTACATTTTACAAGCAAGTTTTGTCTGCATTTGCGTTCAGTGTTTTCATCTTTTTCCGCACGGGTGCTATCAGTTTTGATGCGTTTTTCATGCGCATTGGAAAAAAAAAACTGAAGGTTTACAAACAACATCTCTTAGCAACCATCAGTGAAAAACTGCATCCGGATTACAATGCGTTTTTCACTGAAGCCCCAATCACTTCTATGGGACCGGGGCTGTGTGAAAAAAGCAGAATATAGAACCTGCTGCGTTTTTCATGCAACGCAGAAGTGATGCGTGAAAAAAACGCTCATGTACACAGACCCATAGAAATGAATGGGTCAGGATTCAGTGCGGGTGCTATGCGTTCACCTCATGCATTGCACTCTCACGGAAAACTTGCTCATGTGAAAGGGGCCTAATACTGATCTCTGCTTTGGTAGGAAGGTTCTTCAAGCTAGGGTCCCACCCCAATCTATCCAGTTTATACTCTCACAGATGGAGCATGATGGATATGCTAAGATTACATCTACCACTTATCTGTTTTCTATGAGCGCCCAAGACAAAACATGTTATTTCTAATTCTAGGAATTAGTTCCTGTTAGGACTGTGGATGGAGGGAGTAGTAGTCCTTTTAAAGCCACCTTAGAGGTTTCCGTTTCCTGTCTAGGTGTGGGATGATCTCTCACAGGTGCTGTCATGGGCTACCGGTAAGTGTAATCCTAGTATTTTTCTCCAGAATAAAGCAATGGAAGAATTAGAACCATGTAACTAATGCTGAAAGCATGAATTGTCTTACCTGCCCATTTATAATTCCTCAGAGTGGCTCCTTTTCATCCCGGCACACTTTTTTCTTGCATAGGGCGCTGTGTCCTCAGGGCATTCCAGGTTAGCAGTCTGTCGTGTATTTCCCTTTATTTGCATTTAAGGAAATGTTAGAAATCCTCCAGTCACTGGAGCCGAGGCGTTGTGTCCTGCATCACCTCAGAGGGGAGATCTGTGTGCTGCAGCCTTTTCGTGGCCTTGCTCTGGCCTGAAAGATACAGCTTGTATCAACATGACCGCTTCCTTATCTTCTCTGGGTGCCTGCCACCTGATGTTTCACATTCCACAACCACCATCCTCCTCTTCCTCCACATTCTTACAGGAGGGGTGCTGGTTGTGTGCATGAGATTGTAGTACATGCATGTCTTCTATCCACTTCCATACAATAGCATTATGCCAGCGATTTCTGAATTTGTCTGATTGTTATCGAAGTCACAATTCTACAGGGATATTTGTGACTTTTTAACACCAATTTTCGGGTGCAAGGAAGATAAAGTACTAGTTGCCCATAGCAACCAATCCGATTCCACCTTTCATTTTTCACAGCTCCTTTGGAAAATAAAAGGTGGAATGTGATTGGTTGCTATGGGCCCAGACACCAGTTTGCTAAATCTCCCTCTATGCGTTTGCTACTTTTTAACTGCAACTTTAAAAAAACAATTGTCGCATCTCTCACTTTTATATCACCCTCGCCACTTTTCAGAAGGGGGATGTGACAAGGGGCAGGAAGGGGATGTGACCAGCAATGACAAACTTATCAGCACTTACGCCAATTTTATGGAGCAAATAAAGCCAGATGTCTACTGTTTAGGTGCACAGACTGAGCCTAATTTATTAAAGGGGTTGTCCGGGTTCAGAGCTGAACCCGGACAACCCCTTTAAGAGGCCTGTGCCTCGTCGTATAGAAGGTGCATCCTCCGCGCATGCAGGGGATATCACGATGGTGCAGAAAGTGGCGGTCTTGATAAATCTTCCCATTAAAATGTAATTAAACTAATGACACACACAAACCTTAGAAGCTGAGGATGTGGCTTCTGATTTCTTTTGGCGACTGGCCCCTCAGAGGAAGCCATCTTGGCAAAACGTGCGTTGGGGTGACTGACATACTGGTCGGTATTCTCTTTCTATTTATTACTCATTTTGGTATTTTTACAGCTGGATTCTGGTGCAATGTGTTGTTGCACCCCTGCCAGTCCGGTTTATTTACTGTTGCACTAGGCACTTTATTTTGGTGATGTAGTTTTTCGTTCATCACTTTTTTCTGGACTTATGCTTGTGCAATACATTGGTTTTTTATTGAGATGCTATAGGATTCCGCTGAAGTGTTGTCCATTTTTTTTGTGCTTTCCTACCACCGTCATTTATCTTGTGATTATTATGTTTTTAGTATTATACATTTTACATTTGTTATCAATAAAAATATTTGATTTTAAGGTGAACATTTGTGTTAGTGTATTCATTTTGGTCGGTGCTGTAGTTTAACACATTTATATAGGTGTACATGTGGTACATATGTGGCTAGCTTACACCTTTTACAAGGCTGGTTTCACACTTCATTTGGCATATTTAAAGGGGTATTCCCATCTTGGACAATGGGGGCATATCACTAGGATATGCCTCCATTGTCTTATAGGTGGGGGTCCCACCGCTGGGACCCACACCTATATCAAGAACAAAGCGGGGAGCTCTGTGCCTGGAGCACCCCAGGCAACCACCAGGCGCAGCTCCCTGCTGCGCTCATAGAAATGAATGGGAGCGCACCGCGCAAATGCGGCCACCGCTCCCATTCATTTCTATTGAGCCGACGGAACTGCTCGGCTATTTTCGGCGGCTCCATAGAAATGAATGGAGGGCGGCTGCACATGTGCAGTGCGCCCTCCTTCTCTTATGGGGGCTCCGTTCTTGATATAGGTCCGGGTCCCAGCGGTGGGACCCGCACCTATAAGACAATGGGGGCATATCCTAGCGATATGTCCCCATTGTCTGAAATGGGATAACCCCTTTAATATAATCAGACCTCGGCTCAGACCCCCATGTTAATCTGCTTACAAGGACCTAATTTAAACAAGTATGCACTGCAGTTTGTACTGCAAGTGGAATAGAGAATAATACATTCCACGGCACACTAGATGTTTAAAGGGGTTTTCCAGGGGGAACAGAAAAAAGTGGGGCCAGGATATGTAAAAATAGCAATGAAGCATTACTCCCAACGATGTCTGTCAATGCTGTTTTGACGCAGTTCTGCTAGTTTGTATTTTCTGTCCTGGCTCGGTGGATAGGTGTGCTCAGCCAATTATTGGCCTTTGCATTGAGCCACCTCAGCCAGTGATGTCAGGCGGGAACCGGAGTAGTGGCCATGGATCAGTGGCACACACAAAACCCGTCCTAGTGACCCTGCTGGACGGGTTACTTCAAAGCAGTGAGCTAAAGTGCTGTCTCAGCTCTCTTCACTACTCTTGCTGTCATGAATTACAATCCTACATACAACTGATAAGAAATGAGCTGTGTGTGTAGAACAAAGTGTGGAGAGGACAGACAGGACAACTGTGGTAATGTGTACAAGCGCTGCTATTCATTAGCCACATTCTCTACCTCTCCAACCTGTATGTACTTTTCCTTTGCTTCCTTCACACACAGCTCATATCTTATCAGCTGTATGTAAGATCATAATTCATGACAGCAAGAGTAGTTAGCAGGGCTGTGACCGCACTTTAGCTCACTGCTTTGAAGTAACCCACCCAGCAGGATCACTTAGGACGGGTTTTATGTGTGCTAATAGGGCAGCGGCCATTTTATTTCCACTGATGGTTGCCCCCTAGAGAAAATTAGCCATTTTAAATAATGAAAGCTATTTGGGAAGTCATAATTCCTGAGTTATCATCCCTTCATTCCAGAAATCTGTTATCAAAAAGTCACAAAAATAGGGCTTTTGTGACTTTATTGTACTCGTTTGTGCTAAATTTTGCGACTTTTGTGCATTTTTATACCACTCACTCCAGTTTTGTAATGTGGGTGTGGTTAGCTATATTAATTACTTAAAAGTCGCAATCTCACTCCAGGAGGAGGATGGATTAGGAAAACTGGAGGAGCTTTTTTAGACAAAAGTGTTAGATTTAAGAACGAGACAAATCTATTAAACTACCTGTGACATTTGATAAATGTGGTATAAAGTTCTCCAACGCAGACTCAAGCAAAACAGACTTCAGATATTCCCCTCATGATAAATCTCCCCCATAGTTTGGTATTTTCAGCAATTTTATTAATGCCTGGAGAAGAGCAAATACAAGTAGTGGGGTAGCTAGCCACCATTCAGATTACAGGGGCCTTATAGTTGCTGTTGTCATAAGATCCATCTTTCTTTGTAAATCAGAAGATTGTGCTATGGGAGCTGATGCCATGAACAGCCGATCAGTGGGGTCTCCAGGTGTTGGACCCTGACCTCTTTCCCTGTACATATACTAGTGTATGAGTTATTCTCACATGTACCAACGACTGATGATTGTTAATATTTTTTACAGGGGTGGGGAAATCCTGTCTACTGCTGCAGTTTACAGATAAGAGATTTCAGCCGGTTCATGATTTAACAATAGGTAAAACTTCAAAATGTTCTAATTTTTGGCTTTCTATAATTGCGTCATTTATTTTGAGTAATGTATGTATGTGTGTCATAATTATTTAAAATACAGTCTTATCTAATATGCTTTCATTATGGAGCACTGGACACACAATGGCTGATGCTGGATGATAAGTCTGGTGCGCCATTAGACAAAGGATCTAGTCCAGGGATCAGCAACCTCCGTCACTCCAGCTGTTCAGAAACTACAACTCCCAGAATGCTTCATTCACTTCTGTGGGTGTTAGAAGAGCAGACGAGCATGTTTTCATGCTGGGAGTTGTAGTTTCACAGCAGCTGGAGTGCCGAAGGTTGCTGATGCCTGGTGTAGTCTAAGACCCGGATTTATCGAGACCGATGTGTGCTATGCCGGTCCTGATAGGGCTTGTGCCGCAGGACGATGCATTTAATTTATGACAAGGCAGGACTCGTCATAAATTAAATGTCTTCTATGGCAGTCTGTATGCCAGTCCAATTTCTGGCATGAGGATCAATGTGCTGGGCTGATGGCCCCAACCACACTGGAAACTAGTGGGGGGTGGCATGAAAACACCAGTTGTGACTAGAGTTGATTGCAGTTGGGTTTAAAAGGTTGCACAATTGCGACTTAAAGGGGTTATGTCACTTCAGCAAATAGCATTTATTATGTAGAGAAAGGTAAAACAAGTCACTTATTAATATTTTATTATTGTCCATATTGCTTCCTTCACTGGCTGGATTCATTTCATTCCATCACATTATACACTACTCGTTTCCATGGTTACAGACCACCCTGCAATCTACCAGCGGTGGCCATGCTTGCACACTATAGGAAAAAGCACTGGCCTGTGGCCACATGGTCTGGGCCACCAGAGAGGATGGAGATTTTTCCTATAGTCTGCAAGCATGACCACCATGGCTGGATTGCAGGGTGGTTTTAACCATGGAAACGAGCAGTGTATAATGTGATGGAATGAAATGAATCCAGCCAGTGAAGGAAGCAATATGGACAATCACAATACATTAGTAAGTACTTTGTATTAACTTTCTCTACATAATAATTAATATAACTAGCTGAAGTGACACCATCCCTTTAACACCAAGAACATGGCATATGAGAATGTTTAAACCACTTATTAGTTGGCTTAGTTTGCACCAGAATTTGCAGCACAGTGTTGTATCTTATGGCCCTCATAATTTTTCTGCCAAGCCTCAAATTCCCCCGCCCCTTGTTGGGCACGGCATAACTATTGTAAGGAGCGTGCTCCAGAATCCTGCCTCAATTCTGATGCCTTTACAATCCTACATCTACCCCAATGATAGTCCCTAGCATGGTTCTGGATGCATACACACTCCAACACGTACCTTCTAGGGCCTGTTTTATAAGACATTGTTAAAGGAGTGTTCCTATCGCCCAAGTTTATGGCATTTCAATTGGATAAGTACATTATATATCTGTTCTGATGAGGTCTGACCTCTGGGGCCCCCAACATCCCAAAAGCTCCAATAACATATAGGAAAAGTGTATATGACAGGCAAGCACTCTTACTAATTTTTCCAGACCCTGTGACCTTCTTAGTCGCTACATCGTCTAGCATATTGGTTCTTTCTCTTCCCAGGAGTTGAGTTTGGGGCCCGAATGATCAATATTGATGGGAAACCCATCAAACTGCAGATCTGGGACACGGTGAGATGTAGTGCATGTTGTGTAGGCTGTTAAATGAACATTTGTTATTAAAGAACTCCCGCAAAAATTTTTATTCCATGTCCTGCTAGAAATGTACATGATGTAATCTGTAGTGAATGTCATTTTCTTACCAGTAGCTGAATTTTTGAGTTATATCATCCTGAAGTTTCTTATCTGTGTCATGTGACTAGGAATTAGACCCACCAACTCACACATCACCTTATGTGTGGACAGGAAGTCTAATTTTCTATGCATTCCTATGGGAGTCTCACAGGAATGAATAGAGAAGTGACTGGCTTGCTGTCCTGGGTCAGTTGGAGGTCAGGGAGTTGGTCACATGACCCGGCTACAATAAGAAGTGAGTGGAAACTCTCAATTTCAGCCTCTGATAAGAAAATGACATTCACTACAGATTATATCATGTACATTTCTAACAGGTCAGAGAATAAAAAATTTTGCGGGAGTTCTTCTTTAATAGTTCCACCCATGGCGTGACTTGAGATTTTATTTACATCTTTTATTTTTTCAAACTTTGTTTTACAACCCTAACCTAAAATGAATGAGGAAAAATAAGATTGTAGTTTACTACCTCAAGACCATGGCCACAGTAGACCCCTACAGCAATGCCTCCTTGTGCTGCATGATTTTCATTTTTGGTTGGCAGGATGTTTGACTCGCTTTAGTGATTTTTTTTTTTTTTTTTTTTTTTTCTAGGCAGGACAGGAGAGTTTCCGATCTATAACGCGGTCTTATTACAGAGGAGCTGCAGGAGCACTGCTTGTGTATGATATCACTAGGTGAGTGCAACCATAACCTGGTCCTCTCTTCACTGAGCATCACCTAATGTTAGTTCTTGAAGTGTAGCTTTCTGTATATCATGCGTAAGAGTAGTTCATTTCAGCATTCACTCTAAGCTCCAAATTATAAAACTATAGCTATATCAATAACAGTATACTGGAGAGAAACGGATATGAAGTTTCATGCCTCCAGAATGTTCTCTGAGGGCTCTGGATCTAGTCTTTATTTACTACGTCATACAGAACCGACCAGTTATTAGGCATATTAGATATTTGCATGTAAGTAATAACTATTCAGCCCATCGTGGTGCGGCCTCATCTGGAATATGCAGTTCAGTTCTGGGCACCAGTCCATAGAAAGGACGAACTGCAGCTGGAAAAAGTACAGAGGAGAGCGACTAAACGGATAAGGGGCATGGAGGGTTATGAAGAAAGATTAAAAGAATTGAATTTATTTAGTCTTGAGAAGAGATGTCTAAGGGGGGAGATGATTAACCCATACAAATATATAAATGGGCCATACAAAAAATACGGTGAAAAACTGTTCCATGTAAAATTCCCTTCAAAAGACACGGGGGCACTGCCTCCGACTGGAGAAGAAAAAGTTCGGTCTCCAGAAGCGTCAAAGCTTCTTTACTGTAAGAACTGTGGATCTGTGGAATAGACTTCCTCAGGACGTGGTCACAGCAGGAACAGTGGACAGTTCTAAAAAGGGTTTAGATAAATTCTTAAAAGTAAATGACATTAATGCATATGAAAATGTGTAGAAATCTGAGTCTCGCTTCCTTCTGGGATTCGTGTCCCCACCTATCCCTTGGTGGAACTTGATGGACTATGTAACTGCTTCTTGTTTCAGTACTGTACTATCATATAAAATATGCATGTAGAGATAATACGTCACGTGACTCACATTACAGACCCTCATGACTTCGACCAGCAGGCAAAAGCTGAATAATGAACCCAATTTACAGGAAATCTTCCCACGCCACAAAGTCACAACAGTGGCCAGAGTCTAAACAACTGAACTGAAATGTCCTGCTGTGTGGGGGTTGGGGGCCGCATGTAGAATCTGTGTACTCTCATGGTCCCAGGTACCAGTGATGCCTGTTTTCTGCCACCCTTCTCCATTCTAATGTCTTAAAAATGGAATGACGCTTGGACAGATTCCCAGGTGTTCTTGTTTGGTTTGTTCTTGTTAAAAGGGTTATCCCAGAAAAGAGATTTACGACTTATCCTCAAGGTAAGTCATCAGTATCAGATCTGCAGGGTTGCGACACCTGGGACGCCCGCCAGTCAGCTGTTAGAAAAGGTCTTCAGTGCCCCAGCCTCTTCCTAGGCCAGTGACATCACTGTACATCAGTCACATTCAGCAATTCATTTCAATGGGGCTGAGTTACAATACCAATCACTGCCACTGTACGATTTACGGCACTGTACTTGGAAAGCTGGTGAGCGCAGCCTAAAACAGCTGATTGGCAGGAGTGATGGGACTTTGACCTCCACTGATGTGATAATGATGACCTATCCTGAGGTTAAAGAAGAACTCCTGCAAAAAAATTTATTCCATGTCCTGCTAGAAATGTACATGATGTAATCTGTAGTAAATGTTATTTTCTTACTAGTGGCTGTATTTTTGAATTATATCTCCCTGATGTTTCTCATCTGTGTCATGTGACCATCAATCAGACCCACAAACTCGCACATCATCTTATGTGTGGACAGGAAGTCTAATTCTCTATGTATTCCTATGGTAGCCTCACGTTCAGTCTCATAGGAATGAATAGAGCAGTAACTGGCTTCCTGTCCTGGGTCAGTTGGAGGTCAGGGAGTTGGTCACATGACCCAGCTACAATAAGAAGAGAGTGGATAACTCAATTACAGTCTGATAAGAAGATTACATTCACTACAGATTACATCATGCACCTTTCTAACAGTTCAGAGAATAAAAATTTTTGTGGGAGTTCTTCTTTAGGGCTACTTTCACACTTGCGTTTGCAGGATCCGTTTGTGAGATCCGTCCAGGCTCTCACAAACGGATCCGTCATGATAATACAACTGTCTGCATCCGTTCTGAACGAATCCGTATGTATTATCTTTTACATAGCAAAGACGGATCAGAGGCAGTCAGAGAAAACGGATCCGTCCCCATTGACTTACATCGTGAGTCATGACGGATCCCTTTGCATCAGTTTCTTCATGAGGACACCAAAATGCAGCAAGCAGCGTTTTAGTGTCCACCTCCAAAACGGAATGCTGACTGGACTGAAGCAAACTGATGCGTTCTGAACGGATCCTTTTCCATTCAGAATGCATTAGGACAAAACTGATCAGTTCAGGACCGTTTATGAGAGCCTGTGATGGATCTTACAAAACGGATCCTGCAAACGCAAGTGTGAAAGTAGCCTAAGTCATCGTTAGCTTTTCCAAGATAACCCCTTTTAACTGGATAGTTTTATGTGATTTGTATATCCTCTTTAACAATAATAAACTTGTAATAATCACCAATTTTGTTTGACATTTAGACGGGAAACTTTTAGCCACCTCACCTCCTGGTTGGAAGATGCTCGACAGCACTCCAGTAGCAACATGGTCATCATACTGATTGGAAACAAAAGGTGCAGATTTTCTGTTCATATGACTTTAAAGAAAAATAGGGTTTTCTGATTTATTGCAGAAATCATAACCTTCCTCTAGAATAAATATTATGTAAATAAGTCATTTAAAAAAGGGGAAAAAGTAATAATGTGGAGAAAAAGCTGCTTCATAAATTGAATGCACTGGAGTCTGATTCGAACTTACTGTTTAGGACAGGGGTAGACAACCTCCGGCACTCCAGCTGTTGTAAAACTACAACCCCCAACATGCATACTTGCTCTGCTCTTCTAAGAACTCTCCTAGAAAGGAATGAAGAATGCTGGGAATTGTAGTTTCACAACAGCTAGAGTGCCGAAGGTTGCTGAGCCCTAGTGAATGGAGCGAGTAATTTTAATTACACTTGCTTCTGAGACTACGTGCAGTCTAATGAAGAGGAAGCAGCGCTCGTATGGAGTACCGCCTCCTCTTCAAACAGCTGATCGGCGGGGGTGCCGGGTGTCGGACCCCCACCGATCAGATGTTGATGACCTATCCTGAGGATAGGTCATAAATATAAACGGCTTGCACAACCCCTTTAAAGGGAACCTGTCATCAACTTTATGCTGCCCATACTAATGACAGAATAAAGTAGAGACAGATGAGTTGATTTCAGAGGTCTGTCATTTAAAAGTTAGAAGTAAGTGGTTGCCAAGAACCAACATCACAATCATTGCAAACTGGGCCTGGAAAAGAGTCCTGGCGGCCTGAGAAGAGTCATGGTTATTCATAAATTCCTGCTCTCTCCGCCCATCTGCTGATGATTGACAGGCTTCTACCTAGTTTTCTCCCTTTCTCTCTAGGAGAGAACTGCCAATCATTAGCAGAAAGGCGGGAGAGCAGGAGCTTATAAATAACCAGGACTCTTCTCAGGTAGATATGACTATTTTCAAGGCCTGGGCTGTAATGATTACGACGCTGGTTCTCAGCAACCACTTACTATTAGCTCATGAGTGACACACCGCTGAAATCAGCATTTCTGTCACTAATTTATGCTGCCCTCAGTGAGGGCAGCATAACGTTGATGACAGGTTCACTTTAAGACTCACTTCACCCAATCTTCTTCAGTACAGTGTATACCACATATTCATCTTTCCATTTCCTCAGTGACCTGGAGGGCCGTAGAGATGTTACAAGAGAGGAAGGAGAAGCATTTGCCCGTGAACACGGACTGATATTTATGGAAACTTCTGCCAAAACTGCTGCCAATGTGGAAGAGGTAACAATTAGACAAAATCGCTAAAAATGTATTCAATTTATTTTCCATTCTATTTTTTTTTTTTTTTCCCCCCAAGGCCTTTATTGGTACTGCCAAAGAAATATACAAGAAAATTCAACTTGGACTCTTTGATGTAAATAATGAGGTAAAGGAAGTTAACAAAAATTGTAATACTGAACTTGTTGCCTATTAGTTCCTAACTTTATATGTTTTTTTTTTTGTTTTGTTTTTTTTTTAATTTTTTTTTTTTTTTACCCGTAAAGGCTAATGGAATCAAGGTTGGACCTCAGCAATCATTAACTGAGCCACTAGGGGGAGCACGGCAAAGCCAGGCAGAAGGGAGAGGATCATCTGGATGCTGCTGAAGATAAATGGTCAACTCCGACAATGAAAGGGTCCAATTTCTGGCTCGTCCTATGTGTGCGCCTCTTTCCTATTTCAGTGTCTTGTCTTTCTCTTCCTATTTAAAAATGGCCTCTCAGCCTATTTCTCCACACACATGAGAGGTAGTGTTCTCTTCTGAAGTCCTAGTGTTATTTCATTCTCCTGCTCCATGTAGCAACTACCAATATTTGTTTCTATAAAAGCTAGCGGTATTAATACTGTTCTCTTACAAGCCACTTAAAAGTTACGTGTGGAACCACAAAGGGAGACTAAAACCAAATATAGACCTGTCTGGCTTGGGGTTTATTTAGGAAGGCTAGTGGATGCTTAGTCCCCAGCTTATTGCCGATGACAATGCTAAGGGCAACACCTTTAGTTTTCATGGATGAGCCTCGAGAGGTGGACATGGTACCTGACGTATGTCTGCTAGACACCAGACGGCCTTCATCTTATGGCACCTGTAGTACATATTCTGTAGGTTAAAGCTTTAGTTGCCTGATAAGTATCCAGAAATGTGCATTATTCTAGAACCTCTGTGGAACAATCTGTATTAAGATTGAGGATCAAGCGCAGTTTGTGGTCCAGATGAAGATGCACCAAGTTAAAAGGAAGCTATCAGTAGATGCTTGTACCCTAAACCACCAGCATGTTAAACTGATGGGATTAATGGCACTAAACCTGCCACTGTCAAGACCCTGATACAGCATTATGTATGCAAAGAACCTTACAAACAATGCACAGGAGAGAATTATGAAGAGAGTCTGGCAGCCTCCAGGTTATAAGGAGCAAGGAGTGCTGGCTCTGCTTCATCTGCGCACTTCACGTGCTGTAGATGCCGCCGGGCTCTTCTCCACTGATTACCCGCAGTGCTGTGTGCAGGTTCTTCTTGTACATAATACTGTAACTATAAACCCCGGCAGTGTACGACGTGCTGGTGATTTAGGGTACAAAAAGAAGATCTGAAGGTAGCCATAGGCGTAAACCTGACAATACTGTCATTTTTGTTACAATCATGTTACTAAAATGCTCTGTTTCAGTCTACGGAAATTTGCGCTATTAATTGTAACGCATTCGGGAATTGCTTTAACTTTTGGTTTGGTCGTTAGTGATTTAATACATTGGAAAAGTAGCATTGCAGAGTGGTCAGAAGAAAAAAAATCCATGCACATGGAAATGATTCCCATTGCTATGTATATATGTTTCAGCGTATGCCCCTTTAAAAGCCGGCGTCTTGATACTTCCTATATCTGAACGCTGACCAGATTGGGATCAAGAGGTCACATTTGGGGGCAGCATTACTTGAATCCACCTTAAAGGGGTTTTGCGTGCATATCGATAGGATTTGCAATAAGTATTATTGGTGGATGATCACCTCACTGACCGCTCAGAAAGGGGCCGTGTGACTCTGGCCCCCATTAGCCGCCCCTTAGATTTTCTCTGGAGACACAAATATCCTCTTTTTAGCAGTCGGTGGGGGTCTCTGCAGTCAGACTGATTCTACATTTAAGGGGTTATCATGGCAATTAGTTTTTTATTTTAAAAAAAAAGGCTCTCCGTGGCATTAAAAAAAAAGTCGTACTCGACTCCATCGGTTCCCCAGCAATCCCATTCTGCCGTTCCAGGTGATATATAGGTGCCCACTCAGCCATTTACTGGCCACCGGGGTGAACCGTCTCAGCCAGGGATTGTCAGAGACCCAGCGAGCTTTGGCAGAGGCGAGTGTGACTTTTTTTTTTTTTATGCCACTCTGTGCCTTTCAAGAAATAAAAAATTGATTGGGCCTTCAGCCTCCTCAGTGACATCTCCTATCGATGAATGTTGGTGGAAAACCCTGTAGGTGGAAACTGTAGCAATTTCCTTGACAAACATGGCATGGTCGTCCAGATTGCCTTTACCAGTCTGTCTTATTTATTGGTTACTTGTATTTATATACAAACTGAAACTTGTTTTTTTTTTTTTGCAAAAGAAACATTTTGATTTGTATGAAAACCTTCTGTCTCTGCAAGGGTTTGTCAATCAATTTTTTTTTATTATTTTTATTTTTAATGTATGGAATTTTTTATTTGTGTTTTTTTGCACTTTAATGCCTGTAGGTAGGTACCAGAGGATGCCATAAAGTATACAACGCTTTATGTATTAGTTTTCTGGTTGCCAATGAATGTGTTAATAAACCTTTTCCCATGTTACCCCCTTGGAGATTTTTCTGTCGTGTACGTTCTCAAACATCTCGGTTTTATCAGTTTCCTTGGAAAATAGGATGGCAATACTGACGGGGTATCCCTATATGTGGCCAGCATGTTATAGAACACGACGTATTAGGGCCGAGGAAAACCCTCCTGTTGTCCCAAATATAGGGACCCTCGAGGAGAAGATCCACTGTAGCAATTTAATCACTTAATTCAAACAACCCTACAACCCCCTGCAGCCAATCGCTGTCCTTGGTGGGGGGGGGGTTTCTACCGTGTTTTTGTCGTATAATGGTGGTACCCAGTTCCAGCTATACACAACTAGGGTATGTTCACACTGTGCTGCAAAATCCCTGTTACAGAATCTGCTTCAGGATTCCTCATGTCTTTTTAGAATGCAGTTTTTATTATGTAGTTTTTCATCCTGCCCATTTCAATGGGCAGAATTATGGACATGGGATTCGGTGCCAAGAATGGACACAACTTTTTTTTTTTTTTTTTTTCATGGCATGGTTTTTAAAGCAGCAAGCGAAAGAAAAAGCACCATATGAATTAACAAGCAGTTTCCCCATTTAATTTAACGGAGATGAACTGCAAGCGTTTTCAGCATGGTTTTTGTGTATCAGACTTGGCTCCGAAATCCACGTTGGAAAAACTGTGTGAAAATACCCCTAATCAAAAGTAATCCTACTGGCTCGTAGGTAACGCGGCCATAAATTACAAAAGCAGTCAATATAATTGTTAAAGGGGTTGTCTGGGTTCAAAGCTGAACCGGACATATCCCCATCTTCACCCCTCTGGCCCCCCTGATATGAGCATCGGAGCATTTCATGCTCTGATGCCCTCCCTTGCCCTGTGCTGTATCGCACAGGGCAAGGGCATCTTTACGTTTTTAGACTGCTTGGTGGAAGCTTCCGCCTAGTAGTGTTCCCAGTGACGTCACCGGTTCTGATGGACAGTCTTTACCTCTGCCTTAGCCGTTTTACAGGCTTGGGCAGCGCTAAAGCCCTCCCATTAGTGCTGTCACCTAATATACTGCTGGGCGTAAGTCTCCGTCTAGCAGTGTAAAAAGAAGCCCTTGCCCTGTGTGATACAGCACAGGGCAAGGGAGGGCATCAGAGCATGAAATGCTCCAATGTTAAAATCAGAGGGTCGGAGGGGTGAAAATGGGGATATGTCCGAATGAGATACTGTGAGACTTTAGGGTCAGATGTGAGTCCGTCTTCACTATCTGGCACTGTCGGTCAAAGTGGTGGGAGCGTGGCCGGAGAAGATCAGCGGAGCATCTGAGTGCAATGAGGTGCAAGGGCAACGTGCTCTTTCCACCAAGGGGGTCATTTGCATATTATTAAAAGGCTAAATTCTATGAATTGGGGGAACAGGTCGAGATGGGGAGCAAGAGCATTAGAATGTGCTGAGAAGTGCACATCCATCATGTGACATGGATTTATGTGAAGATATGAGGGGACAGATTCCCTTTAATGTGTCGCTAAGATTACTTCTATTGTCTGACAGAGTTTGCTGTCCGCATCTTTTGCGTCCCCATTGACATGAATGCAGATCAGATGTGAACCGAAAATTCGGTCATGTGTATGAGGCCCTAAATGAATAAAATACATCGGCCCACATTTACTAATGAGAGTTGCACGTAGAGGTTGTCATAAATCCTACAATGTAAACCATTGTTGGTGTATCTAGTTTTAGAAAATCCACAGTGCCCAGCTCACCAAGGGGTGAAACTTGCTGGAAAGCTTTTTGCACCCAAATTGTGCCACAGTTTTGCTGTAAAATTCCATTAAGAAGAAAGCCAAGTGATATAGTAGGTAAAAAGTTAGACAAAAGTTTCTGCTAATGCACCAAATTTAAGGTCCAGCCTTAGGCACAGTGATCAGTCTAGTGTGGGTCTAGACAGCTTAAGGCCACCTGCACATGGGTGAGGGTGAACGCAGAATAAGATCTGCCTCTGCCTGAGCCGCCTGGAGGGGGAACCAAGGCTCATCAAAGCTGAACGCTGTATTCATACTCCATGGGCCCTCCAGAGAGTAGCAGTGAATAGGGATGGCACATGGTGGACTTTATTCCATACTGTGCAGTGGGCATCATGCCATGTCTCCTCAGTCCTCCTCACAGCTACATCTACTGTGAGACTGGAAGGATACTGTCATTAGGTGTTTGGGGGAGGGCGGTTTGGTCAGGACACAGAAACTAGTCTTGCAGTGATACAAGGCAGTGAATGACTGTGATTCACAGGATAGGGCATATCTTTTAGATCAATGGGGGTCCTACTGTGGGGACCCCCACCAATCATGAGAATGAGAACCTGTGAAATGAGTGGCAGGTCGGGCACGCACACTGCTACTTCATCCATGTCTATGGGAGTTCTGCAATAGCACTTAGCTATTTCTAGAACTTCCTTAGAGATGAATGAAGTGGCAGTGTGCGTGCATGACCTACCGCTCTGTTTATTTCACATGATCGGTGGAGGTCCCTGCGGTAGAACACCAACCTATCTAATAGTCAGCTGCTATCCTGTGGATAGGGGAGACTTCTCGCGGGCCAGAATACCCATTTAATGGAGGTGAGGAGTAGAGATGAGCGAATTTCTTATTTAGAAATTCGTTTCCGCTTCGTTTAGTGCTAAAAGCAGAATTGTGTTATAGATTCCGTTACCACGAACCATACTGCAACTCTATGACGGCATCTTTACCTAGAACTGTATCTCATGGGTAACACCAGTATTTACTATAACAGGTCAGGAGAGGTGACAGCTCTGCTATAAATCCAGTGACAAACAGGTGAACTCTACTCTGATTATAGACGTTCTCTTTCCTTTTCTTCTCCATCCACCCCAAACCACTATGATGACTTATCTTGACAACTGCAGAGATCTCTTTCGTTCCTAATATATGCAGCCATAAACATACTATAAAGCCTCATTCACACATCAGTGTTTTGGTCAGTGATTTCCATCAGTGATTGTGAGCCAAAACCAGGATTGGAGCCTCCAATGATATAAGGTATAGGGGAAAGATCTGCACCTGGTTTTGGCTCAGATTCACTGATTGAAATCACTCACCTAAATACTGTGTGTGAATGAGACATAACAGTGCAAAGAAATTCAGACCCCAGAATAGACCAATGACCAGACCCCTAAATAAATTCCCTCCCCAGACCATACTTCTTGATTCATTGCAGACCAGTTGTTAGTTCTGACCACGATCTATTGTGCTCTGTTATCAGTCTATTAGTGTTAAGTGGAGGCTGTCTCCAGTGTTCTCTAAGGACATTACTGATGGGAAGTCCAGCCCCCCACATATACTACTTTACATCTCATATTTTCAGAGACTTAGGCTACTTTCACACTAGCGTTTTTAAATTCCGGTATTGAGTTCCGTTATAGGGGCTCAATACCGGAAAAAAACGCTTCAGTTTTGTCCCCATTCATTGTCAATGGGGACAAAACTGAACTGAAGACAACGGAATGCTCCTGAAAGCATTCCGTTCCGTCTTCAGACCGGAGAACAAACCGCAGCATGCTGCGGTTTTCTCTCCGGTCCAGGCATCCGCACCAAGACGGATCCGGAATGACCCCCAATGCAAGTCAATGGGGACGGATCCGTTTGGTGTGACACACCAGTAATCCGGATCTGTCCTCCATTGACTTGCAATGGGGGGTCATTCCGGATCCGGCTACACATATACAGAAATACATACATACAGACATACATACATAGTCACACATACACACAAACACATACATCAGGGCTGGCCAACCTGCGGCTCTCCAGCTGTTGCAAAACTACAACTCCCAGCATGCCCAGTCTGCCTACAGCTATCATCCTACAGCAGGGCATGGTGGGAGTTGTAGTTTTACAACAGCTGGAGAGCCTCAGGTTGGCCAGCCCTGACATACATACTCCAAGCAGGGACGCCGGCAGCATGTCTCCACGCGCCTCCTGCGCGCAGCTATGACGTTTCCCCACTGCGCCCAGCAGAAGGCGCTGTGGGGAATCGTCATCACTGCGCTCAGGAGGCGCGTGAAGACGTGCTGCCGGCGTCCCGGGCTGGATTATGTAAGTATGTATGTGTTTGTGTGTGTATGTCTGTATGTATTTCTGTCAACATGTGTAGGGCCGGAGCGCTGCTCCGGCTCCACACATGTATCAGCGTTAGCACGGATCCGTTGGCACCCTTTAGGTGCCGGATCCGTGCTAACGCTAGTGTGAAAGAGGCCTTATACCTACATGTCTACCTACTTGTCTCAAACATTAGTAATATTCGTTCTGTAAGTTTCGTATTATCTTGAATAAATATTCCACCAAAATGTCACCTCCCTCTTCCTCTTAATAAACATGTTACATTCTGTGTGGGCTGAAAAAAATGGCACCCATACCCGTTTTTGGGCCTCCCTGAATGTTACCAAGAGGGCAAATAGGTATTGAGGTGGAACTGGTAACTGCTCAACCGCAATATGAAGCCGTCTGTGTAATTTGTACTGCTTATGCTAAAAGAAACAAACGCAGGAGACTTACACATGGTCAGTATTTGTAAGCCAAAACCAGGAGTGGGTCAAGAACACAGAGGAGGCACACATCTTTCCATTATATGTTTTCTCTGGGTTCCACTCCTGGTTTTGACTTACAAATAATGACCACGTGACAATGGCCAGAAAGGGGTATTCCAGTTATTACATGATATCTACAATATAAGATCGGTAGGGGTCCTACTGCTGGGACCCCCACCAATCAAGAGAACAGGGACCTCAGAAATGACTGGAGTGGCAGGTTGAGCGTGCACACTGCTGCTTCATTCATCTCTACAGACTTCTGGAGAAAGCAGCGGATGAATGGAGCGTCTGTTCCTGTTCTCGTGATCGGTGGGGGTCCCAGCGGTAGGATCCCCACTCCTCTAATCGTTATCCTGTAGATATGGGTAATGTGTAAAAAACAAAATACACCTTTAAAGAGGTTTTCCGAGATTGTAATGATGGTGACCTCTCCTCAGGACTCCCACTGATCAGCTGTTTGAGTGCTGTGGCCTCCATGCAGCTTATCAAGCACAGCACCATCAATTGGATAGTGGCTGTGCTGGGTATTGCAGCTCAGCCATATTCACTTTAATGATACTGAGCTGCGTCTAAGCCACAAGACTGATGAACATTATGTCATCGGCTTAGGAAGAGGCCACTGCACTCACTATAGTGCAGCTGCCTCTTCAAACAGCTGATTGGTGGGCGTGCTAGGAGTCAGAACCCCACCCTGCTGATATTGATGACCTATCATGAGGATAGCTGCAAAAAAAAAAAAGGGGGTCAGTCAGCACATCCAATGTGCAGGTGCACGCTGTCATGGCTAAATACACTAAGGAAAAAAAACACAATGCAGCAGCACTCTGCAAACACAAATAACGTACAATATTGCCAAAGTAATAGAAAACATTCTGGTGCTAGTGCTACACTTATTTTGCAAAATTGAGATTCTTGGCAAATACATTTTGTACAAAATTATTTGAGCCCATCCGCCAAACGTGAAGGCGATCTCTGTAAGACGGGAACCTAACACTGATTCCTACCTGTTGTGTGCCATAATGGCCACCATTAAATTCAGGGAGTGTTGGTTCCACATGCATGCTGTGTCCACTCTGCCTTTGCCATTTTTGGTGCCTTAAAGGGTTTCTGTCACCAGAAATAACCCTATTAAACCAAGTGTCATTTGCAATGAGCAAATGACACTTGATTCCAGTAATGTTACTATTATACTTCTCAGTAACGGCGTTTTGCTAAAAATAGCGATTTTATAATATGCTAATGACCTCCCCTAGGTGCAGTAGGCGTGAACCTGCACCTAGGAGAGGCCATAATAACGCCTCTTACCACGCCCCCGGTCGCGCTGATTGACAGGGCCGGGCAGCCAGCTCTTTCGGCTCCCGGCCCTGTACGAACCCGAAATCCCGCGCCTGCGCAGTAATGAAGCCGGGACCCGGGCGGGCGCCGGCTCTCAATGCGCGCTGATCCCGCGCCTGCGCATTGCGATCAGCGCGCATTGAGAGCCGGCGCCCGCCCGGGTCCCGGCTTCATTACTGCGCAGGCGCGGGATTTCGGGTTCGTACAGGGCCGGGAGCCGAAAGAGCTGGCTGCCCGGCCCTGTCAATCAGCGCGACCGGGGGCGTGGTAAGAGGCGTTATTATGGCCTCTCCTAGGTGCAGGTTCACGCCTACTGCACCTAGGGGAGGTCATTAGCATATTATAAAATCGCTATTTTTAGCAAAACGCCGTTACTGAGAAGTATAATAGTAACATTACTGGAATCAAGTGTCATTTGCTCATTGCAAATGACACTTGGTTTAATAGGGTTATTTCTGGTGACAGAAACCCTTTAAAGGCCTCCATTAAATCCAGGGATGCAGGTACCAACATGCATGCTGAGCCCACTCACTTCCCCTGGTGCCTCACGGCTTCCAATGCATATACTGAGAGCAGGCTACAGCAGCGTGCACCTGCACATTGGATGTGCTGACTGACCCCCTTTTTTTTTTTTTTTTTTTTTGCAGTTGTACTAATCTGGAGGTGTGGCTACTCCTGACAAGCCTGTCTGACCCATAGGCTGATTTTAATCAGAGTAAGGCCTCATGCACACGAACGTGTGCCGGCCGTGCTCGTGTTGCGGGCCGCAATAAATGGGCACCGGCCGTGTGCAGGCTGCATCACGGATCGCGGACCCATTCACGTCAATGGGTCCGGGAGATGTGGAGCGGAGGCACAGATCGGAACACCACGGAATCACTACTTTTTTGCGGTGCGGACCCTTGGATGCGGATCGCGGACCCCATTCAAGTGAATGGGTCCGCGATCCACATGCGGTGGCCTCACGGTCAGTGCCCGTGCATTGTGGACCGCAGTTTGAGGCCTAAGTATAAAGCTGTGGCCTGCTCTCAGTATATGCATTGGAAGCCGTGAGGCACCAGGGGAAGTAAGTGGGCTCAGCATGCATGTTGGCACCTGCATTCCTGGATTTAATGAAGGCCTTTAAGGCACCAAAAATGGTAAAGGCAGAGTGGACACAGCATGCATGTGGAACCAACACTCCCTGAATTTAAAGGGGTTCTCCAAGTTATATTGATGACCTATCCTCAGGATAGGTCATCAATATCAGATCGGCGGGGGTCCGACACCCGGCACCCCCGCCGATCAGCTGTTTGAAGAGGAGGCGTGCGCCGTGCCAGCGCTGCATCCTCTTCACTGTTTACATCCTAGCCGTAACAGGCGTAGTGGTGAGTAGGTGTAATTACACCTAACCGCCCCATTCATTTCAATAGGAAGGATCTCTCCCATACACTTGTATGGGAACGAGTCTTCCCAATGAAATGAATGGGGTGGTTAGGTGTAATTACACCTACTCACCACTACCCATGTTAAGGCTAGGATGTAAACAGTGAAGAGGAGGCAGTGCTGGCACGGCGCGCCCCTCCTCTTCAAACAGCTGATCGGCGGGGGTGCGGGGTGTCGTACCCCCACCGATCTGATATTGATGACCTATCCTGAGGATAGGTCATCAATAAATATAACTTGGAGAACCCCTTTAATGGTGGCCTTTATGGCACACAACAGGTAGGAATCAGTGTTAGGTTCCCGTCTTAAAGAGATCGCCTTGACGTTTGGTGGACGGGCCAAAATAATTTTGTACAAAATGTATTTGCCAAGAATCTCAATTTTGCAAAATAAGTGTAGCACTAGCACCAGAATTTTTTCTATGACTATGGCAATATTCTATGTTATTTGTGTATGCAGAGTGCTGCTGCATTGTGTTTTTTCCTGTTTGTTCTATCATGAGGATAGGCTATCAATATCAGGATCGTGGAAAGCCGTCCACAACCACAGGCTTTATGCTGTTTTCACAGCAGAGGACCAGGGCTAATGTCTGCAATTGGCAGTAATACCAATCATGGACATTTAACCCGTGACTTAAAAAAAAAAAAAAATTAAAAAAAAAAAGGTAAAAAAATGTTTAAAAAAAATATAGAAAATTGAAAAAAAAATAAAAATTCAAATCATTCTTTCCCTAGAATAAAAAATAAACAAAAAAAAATTAAACATGGGTGCATCTGAAATCTCCCTTAGTATTAAAATATAAAAAATATTTATCCCATACGGCGAACAGCGTAACAGAAAAAAAAATGGCCAATTCGCCATTATGCCATGAATAAGAAGTGATCAAAAAGTCGTACACACTTCAAAATGCAAGGAAAAAAAACAAAACATAAAACTGTACGGAATTGTGTTTTCTTTTTCCAGTTCAACCCCATTTGGAAGCCCTTGTACAAAAAAAAAAGCGTTTTGGCTTTAGGAAGGCAGGGAGTAAAAAACGAAAACGCAAAGACAGAAAATTGCAGGGTCCTGAAGGGGTTAACAATATTTTCTCCATTGAGGAGGGGTGGAGGTTCCCCCTCTTGATGACCCCAATAGCTTGAATACATGTGATACATGGTAACACATCTTATTACTTTTTCATGAATACAATTAGAATAACGGGACGCGTTTTCCTTCTTTTACTACACTGATGTCAAATGAAGAATAACACTTTTCTGACTCCTAATCATTCATTCATCCGGTCTTCGGGTTACATCGTGTATTTTTATTTTTTTTTAATCAGGCATTAATGGGGCAGCCTAAACTGAAGGCCCCTCTACGCTCTTCCGCAGGTACTTCCTGATAAGCACAACCTACACTCTGTGCGTGACGTCAACACACTCGCCTGATTGCTATGTTTATCGACCAATAGAAAATAAAAAAGGGCGGGCTCTGTAGCACAGAGCCGTCTACCATTGTCCCAGCTCGCAGTGACGTAGGGCGTAGCTGTGCGAGGCTGAGTTGCATCGCGCGGCGCGTCCATGCTCGGCACAGCCGGGACCAGCTCATAAAGGGTCAACAGCGGCCGAGACCCGGACGGTGTGACGTCACAGGTGAGACGGGGGCGTTGACGTCACAGAGTGGGGTCACAGGTGAGACGTGGGGGAGGGGGTATAAGCCGACTACAGTTCACGTACATACATAGCTCACGTACGTGGATGTAGTGTTAGCTGAATGTAGGTCGGGGACGTCTGTGCTCTTGTGCCGCACACGTGTGAATGTGCGCTTGTAGGGTGCTCCAACCTCCGGGTGGCAGGAGGCACGGCTGGCACCATGGGAACGCCATGTTTGTTTACGGTTACCGTTCTGAGGCTACAGAGTATAATTAGTGCAGCCTGCAGTGTGCTGGGGCCAGTGCACCTCTCTGTACGTCCTCCTATCCCAGGGCTGGTCTTAAAGGGGTTCTGTCACTGTGCCCCCATCTACTGTGAAGTATGGGTCATCTTTATCTCCATACTGTACCCACTGGCATTGCACCCCCACGTACCCTGCAGAGGGTCCGTGTGCTGAAGTCCAGGTATGGGCCCCGATCTACTGGACGCTTGGTGGGGTGCAACTCCAGCAGGGTTGCCAATAGCGAATTATTTAAAAGTTTGATTCGTCTTCTTTGCTGAATATTACAAAAAAATCGCTTCATCATGAATTACTTTGTCGCGAAGCACGTCTTTGTAAGTAGCGGGTGCAATGACAGGGAACGGTGGTTGTACCCCTCAGATGTGGCATTCATACATGATCGTGGCATCTGATATACATAAGTGTACAATTAAAAAAATACTTACCTGATCTATTTGTTCACGACGGGCCGGCTGCCGCCATCTTGCTTGTAGGTCGGGCGTGAAATCTTGCGTGGCCTGTGAAGACGTCATCATGCCAACCTGCGTGGTGACGTCATACATCACCACACACAGGATTTTATGTGATTTCTTCAAGCAAGATGATGGCCGCCGGCCCGACGCGACCAAATAGATCAGGTAAGTATTTTTATTTTATTTTTTTTTACACTATTTCCGGTTAAATAAATTCGCTACCACAAATCACGAGGAAATTTGGCTTTGGGGTGAATTGAATTTATCTAGAAATTGGGATGCGTGGACTTCGTTTCACTCAACACTAGTTGCCAACCGTCCAGAAATTTCTGGACAGTCCGTAAAAATAGGCGACTTTTTTTTTTTTTCTTGATTTTTTTCAGACTGGATTATTTTGGTGGTCATTCTCATCATTTTCAGCTCACAGTAAATGCTGGTGATGAGTTCTTATCCGTATATTGAGCTGTACACCTGTATTATTTATAATCTTTATCATTTATTATGGTTTTCCAATTTGTCAGTAAAAAATATCGGCTGTCCGTGATTTTGGGAAAAGTCCAGAAAAAAATTCTGGTTGGCAACGCTGAATGTCAGGCTCCCCTGGTGACAGACTCCTCTTAGGGCACATGGGGCATGTGAATCAGTGTCAAACCCTGCAGGTTTTCACCAGTGTAAATCGACATGCCGCAGTTTTACAGTCTACATGGGGCGCTTTACTTTTTTTTTTTTTTCTCAAAATGTTTCCTAAAATCTCATCCGCTTTGCCAGCACTGTGGGACGCAGTGAATTTGCCGCACACATCTGTAGCGCGTCCGTTCTGTGCTTATGATCTATAAAGCGTTCTGACAGGCACCATGGACTCCTATGGGCTCACACTGTGTCTGTCTGCTTCCCATAGTTTTTTCTTATGGACTGTATGACAATCTGCACAGTGTGTTGTCTTTTTCACTAGAACTAGTATACCCACAGCAGTGTTGTGCCCGTGGTCTCCTGCCCATCACAGTAACAGTCTGTCTATCCAGATGTTCAGTAATGTAACAATTGTAAAGTCATTGGAGGAGATTTATCAAATTGGTGTAAAGTAGAACTGGCTTAGTTGCCCATAGCAACCAATCAGATTCCACCTTTCATTTTCCAAAGGAGCTGTGAAAAATGAAAGGTGGAATCTGATTGGTTGCTATGGGCAACTAGGCCAGTTCTACTTTACACCAGTTTGATAATAAAAGCTGTAATTCTAGTGATTGTCATCAGTGTCTAAGACCAATGGAATGATCGGCTCCCATCGGTATAAGGACATAGGTATCATCTTGGCTGTTCTTGGGCAGAACGGTCTCCTTGTATGGCCCTCTTGACATTTTCATATCCTTCATAAGGGAAATGGAGTGTAGACGTGATCTTGCAGCAAAGCCACCATTATTTAACCGTTCACTTCCTGTCTTTACAGTAGAACTCTGGAGTCTAAGGCTACTTTCACACTTGCGTTGTTAATTCCGGTATTATGATCCGGCAGAGGATCTCAGTACCGTAATTAAACGGATCCGCGACGGACGGATCTTTTTTTTTTTTTAGGCTCCATGAAAAATGGATCAGTCACCTTTGACTTACGGCACATACACACAAACATATTTTCTTTCCGTGTCCGTTCCATTTTTTTATTTTTATTTTTTGCGGACCATATGCGTTACCATTAATTTCAAAGGGTCCGCAAAAAAAAAAAGGAGGGTACTCGGTGTGCATTCCGTGTGTCCGTATTTCCATTCCGCAAAAAAAAGGATAGGACTGTTCTATTAGGGGCCAGCTGTTCCGTTCCGCAAAATACTGAATGCACACGGACATCATCCGTATTTTTTGCGGACTGCAAAATACATACGGACGTGTGCAAGAGCCCTTTGTTTTCAGTGCCAGATCCGTTTTTTCTGACCAGATACAAAACTGCAGCTTGCAGCGGTCACAAAACGGAATGCTGCCAGAGCAGAAGACATCCTGATGCATCCTGAAAGGATCTCTTTCCATTCAGAATGCATGAGGACTGAATTGAAACGGTTTTTTTCCCGGTATTGAGATCCTCTGCTGGATTTCAATACCGGAAAACAACGCATGTGTGAAAGCAGCCTACATTTTACATGTGTACATCTACCTCTCCTGTACTTTTATAGTGGACAGATTGGTGGGAGGTGGACACAGTTCTGCAGTACTACAACGCTCCGTCCATTGTGTGGGTACTGTAGTGCTGCAGTAACCAGTGCGGGGTGTCCGACCCTCTCCCATTGGATACTGATATCACCACAAGCCTGTATCAGTCCTCTTCTGCCCAGAACTGCAGTAGGCGGGTGACATACACCTTCAGGCATATACAGAGATGTGACAAATTATTGTCATAAATAATGGCCTTCAAAAATACTGCTATATGGTGTGTGTATAGATATATATATATATATACACACACACACACGCTGCAGTGCATTTCTGGACTGGCCAGTGTGGAAAATCACCCATCAGGTTATTTAGCCCATTGACTTTAATGGTCAGTGTACAACCGGGTGCTGTCCATTCCACGCTCGGACAGCATTAGAATATTATGGATCATGGGGCTGGGAACCACTGCCAGACTGGAGAACAAAGGGGCTGAGATCCATGGTTCAAGTGAGTGGATCGGCTTACTGGCATGTTAGGGCTGCTCATTATTGAAGGGGTTGTGGAAAGATTAAAAAATACCAGCAAATGAAGTCCCCACAATCACTTCTCAGCTCGCCCTGTGTTCCAGCGCTGATTCTCTGGCTCACCACTGCTGATGTCGGTTTATGTGCTGGGACTGCTGCAGCCAGTCACCACAGCATCTGCAGTGCAGCAGCAGGGGGCGAAGAGACTTCAGACCTATAACCTCCTTTAGTAGTAGTGCAGCCCCAGTCATCTGTTGTCATTTTCTATGTTTTGTGCATTTACAGGACTGGAATAACATCTTTACTGAGGTGTACACCCCTGAGGTCTGTACACCCCTTCTATACTCCTACTGGATGATAGCAGAGCATCTGCTGTGCTCCCAGCAGAATACAGACTGCTGTACTCATGGCTGGGAAATTATTAAAGGGACCAAGTACAGTATATAGGGAATTCCACTGCAGCCTTCCCATTAGCAGTATCCTGACATATTACAGTATATTACTATAACATGTGGCCATACCGCATATTGGAGAAGTGACACAACTAGGGCAGGTGTAGCCTCGTTACAGCACAGTCACTGGTGTGTGTGATTATATATATCTATCATGAATGGCGCTGTGTGTATATGTGTAATATATATATATACACACACATAGTTTGACATGTGTATGACTGAGGATAGGTGGCGGTACTGGACGGAATTCCCCTTCTCCTAGAGACCCGCCGTGTGTTTGCGTCCTGTACACCCGTGGTCACCAAGTAGCCATGCGTCTATTGGCACGGACGGTACTTTGTTGACATTTACGAGGAAACCTCACAAAATTTGGCGCGCCGCCCCCTGTCTGTAGCTGGCTGTCCAGTGCTGTGTTGCAGCAGCCTCCTATCGGCCGTCAGCCTGACGCTTTCATTCATTCTCTGGCGCGAGCCTCCGTGAAATCGAGACTGGCTGCGCTTTTACCTTGGATACGGCTAGGCCTCAGAGTGATGGGCGGAGCGCGAGTCTCAACCAAACCCAGCGCGGCTTTGCTTGTTTTGATTGACTGGAGAGTTGGCCAATGGCAGCGATCTGCAGCTGTACGGCTGTGCTGGGCGGGGTCTGACGCTCGTTAGGTTGCGCCGTGTGTATCTGTATGGGGAGGAGAAAGCTGTGTGTGCAGCAGCAGCATGTGTGTTACCGGGAGACTACATGTGTGCTGCTGTGTGCTAGGTAAATACACGAGCTGGAGGGCATGTAAGTTCCGGGGAGGACGGCCTGCACACAGCGCTCTAGGGGATGCCTGGTGGTCATAGGTGAGTGTGGTCCGGAGGTATAAAGTGTGGTCCCTGATGAGAGAATATTATAAGGTGACTGAGCTGACCGTCCTGTGACCACCAGTGTTACCAGCGTCTCATGGGCACATGACAGTTCTTCCTGGCCCTGACAGCTGATGTGGTGTCCTGGCTGTAGCCTCTCTGCTGCTGCTCATCCTGAAGGGGTGTTTTCCTGATGGATAAAGGTTCTGTAACTTTCTAATATGCTTTGTATTTTAGCTTTTCCATCACTTTCAAGATCTCTGCCTGCTGTCAGTGAGTGGGATCCTGAAGCCCCATTGCAGCGGACAGCCAAGAGTTTACTACAGATGAGCTGCTGCTGCTGAGCCGTTTCAAGCAACAGTCCAGGGTGTTTAACGCATAGGCAGCTGCAGATTTTCATCTAGACTCACGGGTGAAAAATCCAGAGTGGAATACGGAGATTTAAAGAGATGTAAATACACAGATGAAATTTAAAGGGGTATTCCAGCACAATGTGAAGGCACTGGCATGGCCTGCAAATGGTTAAGAGTAAGTAATAATATACTCACCTCGCTGATCCCCTGCTGTTGCTGTTCTGACAGTGCCCAGGTACATGGCTGGGAATGCCACTGTGCCAGTCACTAGCTGAGCCAGTCATTAGCAGCCGTTTTCTGCCCTGTCGAGAGATGGAAGTGGACTGCTACGGCAGGGAGTTGGTGAGGTGATCATAAGCTGTTTTTTTTGTATTTGTATTGTGCTAGAATAGCCCTTTAAAAAAAAAAAAAAAAATCACATCCACGTGCCCCAGAAAATTTCCATATGCAAACTGACTTGGGTCTGTCCGGTAAATTCACAGAATGTCGGTTCTTTCTGCAGATTTTCACCATGGGCTTCACCTTTTTCAATGCATAGGATGAGACCTGTGGATTTTGCTGCAGAATTGCGGACAGCTATAGCAACCTCCTAGCTGTACAGGTTCCTGACAGCAACTAGAGATCCTGAAAAATGTGATGAATTGAAACGCAAAAAACAGCATCTTTGTGCTTTGACAGAATACAGTGCATGCTGGTAGCACCACCTCAGGTCGGGTACCTGACCCATGTATATACAGCAGTTTTCAGACGGGAAACCAACAGGCCATACAGCCACTATGGGGGGGATTAACCAATAGCTGTACGCCATTTTCCAGGAGATGCGACCGACACATGGGTAGTGTTTCCTGGACTGAGGACGGTCATGTGAATCATTCTTTGCACTCCAGATTAAAGGGTTTGTCCTACATTTGGGTTTTTTCTTTGAAAGACCAGTTTCACACTAGCTTGTTAAGTCCAGGACACACACTTGCTATGAGAGCAGTATTTCCCAGGATGAACACCGCTCCTGTGACGCAAACCCACTGCATTATAATGATTTATAATGCTGTGGATTCCAGTCTGACTGTGGCGGTACTAAATTGTACTCCCCGGATTATGCGACTACTATTCAGTAGATCTGAGGTCAGGCAGAACATAAATCGTCTGTGAGTAGTGTTCATCTTGGGAAGTACTGCGGCCACCTGGAGCGTGTTTCCTGGACTGAATGCCCCCGTGTGTCACCAAAACTGGAGTAGTTAAAGGGGTATTCCCATCTCACAAATGTAGTTTGTATAGTTAGATATAGCCATACCAATATTATTACTAATATAATGTATTTATATAAAATGTACCGTTTAGAAGATTTCCCTATTTGTATTTCCATTGTCCCACACACATCAGTCAGGCCGTTGCCCCTAGTTACGGTCACCGTGGCCATGTAGTAGTGGTGGCCGGCTTGCTCCTGTTCAAACCCGCTCTGAGGTAACTGCTGTATTGTGAACGCACATTGCATGAGCATGCGGAGATACATCTGAGGGTTGTAGCATTTTTGTCTGCGCTTCCAAAACGCAAAGAAACTGATCCTGTTCCAAGATCAATTCATCTCTATGGAGCAGGATCCGTTTATAAAGCCTGTGTTTTGGACGGATCCTGACCATTGCGTTATGGACTGGTAGTGTCGAAAACGCAGATGTGAAAGTACCCTAAGATGTGTCTCCTCATGTTCATGTAATGTGTGTTCACAATACAACAGTTACCTCAGAGTGGGTCTGAACAAGAGCAAGCCGGCCACCACTACTACATGGCCGCAGTGGTTGTAACCAGGGGCAACGGCCTGACTGATGTGTGTGGGACAATGGATATACCAATAGGCAAATCTTCTAAATGGTACATTTTATATTAATACATTCTATTAGTAATAATATTGGTAAGGCTGTATCTAACTATACAAACTACATTTGTGAGATGGGAATACCCCTTTAAAGGTATTCTGTCAGCAGGATATTGGGTATAGAGATAATTACATCTCTATACCGGCCTTACTGCTGTGATTGTAAATATGCAAGTGTAATTGTTATTAGGCCCCTTGGGCTCCTTATCCAGGTATTTCACGTTAATAAAAACGCTTTTTTATGTAAACTACTGCCCTAATAACAATTACACTTACATATTTACAATCACAGCAGTAAGGCCGGTATAGAGATGTAATTATCTCTATACTCAATATCCTGCTGACAGAATACCTTTAAGCTCCAAGGTGCGTAATTTTTCCTTCTCCCATTGGGCTCTATTCATGTTGGGCATTGCTTTTGGTCTGTAAGTCAGGAGATGCCGATAGACCTGATTGTTCTTGAACTTTATTAGTCTGTGCATGATGGCTTCCTGACTGTACCTGATGTCTGCCGTCAGTGGCAACACAGATTGCTTATGATGGATTTTTAAACCTTGGGTACAGATCCCATATACTTTCTATAGATCCATACTTTGCATGCTGGAAAAGCCAAGCAGCGCCAATGAAACCTGAGGGAGCAGTCCTCTGAGAAGTGCCGCTGCACCTTCATGGTTTCACCATAGGTTTAGGGTTCCTGTTCCTTTGTTTCCCTCTGAGATAACTGGCACTGGATGGAATTACATGAATGTTACAAATATATAAGTGGGGTGCTTGTAGGTACAGTTGACCTTACTATTGCAGTTGGAATGTTATTTTTGGTGGTCAGGAGGGTGAATTTGGCTATTGGCGGGAGGTGTGTTAATGGATTATGAATAGATAAAATCTTAGACTAGAGGAGAGTTAGACATGATGTGTGCAGTTCTGTGAGCGTCATATAATCGTTGGTAATTATTTCTTTTTTTTCTCTCCTTAGATTACCATCCTGGCTTCTTTCTCTTTCCATTATCCTGCGACTGAAGTAAGTTTTCGCCTGCTCGGTATTCTCGGGGAAGGCTACTTGCCTTCCCCACAGAGTTTGCTTTAAGAAGAAGTCCAAGATGGCGGACCCTATTATGGACCTTTTTGATGACCCAAATCTATTTGGCCTGGATTCATTAACTAGTGATTCATTTACCCGTGATGGACCTGACACCATGGATGAAGCCCTTGGCTTGGGCAATGTTCTGGAGCCTCTGGAACCTCTCACCACTGATCGAGGTGGAGAACAAGCAATTCCAGATGGAATTGAGCAGCGACCAGAGCCACAGATTGTTCAGGACATTCCTGTCCCAGTTGCCCCAGTAGAACCAGTGCTTCCATCCCAGCCAGCTACTATTCCGGAAGCTATAAACCAAGGCAATCCCTTTATGGGAACTTCCACTAGTGGACCAGCAGCTCCTAAAATCATGATTTTGAAAGCCCCACCAGGAATGACAGTGAGTGGTTGTCCTGTGACTCAAATTCAGACACTGGCTCCTGGCCAGACAGCTAATGGAGGCAAAGTGACATTTGCTAAAGTCCTCACAGGGACCCCACTGAGACCTGGGGTATCTATTGTATCTGGGAATACTGTGTTAGCCAAAGTTCCAAACCAAGGGGTCGCTGGGCAACCAGGAGTCAGACCAGTCCGACAGTTACTTCTTCAGCCAGTGCGGACTACAGCAGCCCCAGTGGGCACCGACCCAAACACTGGCCTTAAACCTACAGTTACCTTGGCCTCTGCACCTCAGCAGGTAGAGTACTTGAGATGTTTCCAGCATCTTATTTCAGTTGATCTCGTTTTTCATGTTTTTATTACATTTTTACCTCTGACCAGCTTTAGGCTAAGTTGATGCCACGTTCTTTTCAAACAGTTGAGGCATGCGTTTTTTTACAATGATAGCCACAACTATATGGTAGAAACATGGTGTGAACTTATCCTTACTTTACATACGTAATACCTTTGGCAATCCAACGAGCAATGTTATTTCTCCTAAACCTTTCCTGTGTCATGGCAGTGACTGAAGTCACACTGGAATATCACTAATACATGTGACAGTCCACAGTTCATTCCAGTGCAGAACCATTGTCAGGTGTAGTTCTGGGAAGAAAGCTTAAAGTTATCCCCTATCCACCGGCTAGTATTAGATCATTGGAGGTCCTACTGCTGGGACCTCCAGTGATCCCCAGAACAGGCAGAGAACAGCGCTCTGCTATCCATAAAAATGAATGGAGCAGCTCCCGCATGCCCACCTGGTCTCTCCATTCATTTCGGGGGACTTGCACAGGGTCCCTGATCTCTTGATCTGTGGGGGTCCCAGCTGTAGGATCCCCACCCATCTAAGGCTACTTTCACATCGAGGATGGGGACTAAACTAACCAAACCGGAACGGAGTACACCAGAATGCATTCCGTTCCGGTTTGTTGCGTTCCCACGCCGAACACAAAACGGCTGCAAGAAGTGTTTTTGTGTGTGGCACGGGAAACTGAACGTGTAAATCAGTGGTGCCGGATCCGTTTTTTTCAAGATCCGGCGTCCATTGATTTACAGTGGTTTTAGTGATTGCATGTTCTTTTTCGTCCTGAACGGATGCAGCTGGTCGTATTATTCAAACAGATGCGTTTTGCTGTGGTTTTCAGATTTCATGCCGCTCCAAATAGGACAGTAAAAATGCATATGTGAAAGTAGCCGAATTGCTCAGGATATAGGAGACCTGGGATCAGCTGTAAGGAATTATACTGACATAATGCCGTCAGTACAGTTCATTACAGCCGATGTCGGGCAGGGACACTATATAATTCTGTGAGGTCCTGTCACCGGAGCACAGTTCAGTTTGGAAATAATGCTTCCATATGGCACTTGTTTGCCGGCGTGAACACCCTCATCTGAAACTGGCCTAACCCATCTGTTGTAAGATGTTACTCCCACCCCTTCACTAGAACAAGATCATGACAGTTGTTGCAGCTTTGTAAGAACTTGCAGGTGATAATTGTGGCTTAAAGTGGTTTTCGGAGTTGTTCATGACGATCTATCCTCTGGGTAGGTCATCAGTATCTGATCAATGGGGGGTCCGACACCCGGGACCCTTGACAATCAGCTGTTCGAGAAGGCAATAGCGCTGCAGCCTTTTCTCTGCTTTCCCTGGGCCATGTGATGCCACCTTCATTGGTCACATGACCTAGGCGCAGCTCAGCCCCATAGTAGTGAATGGGACTGAGCTGCAACACCAAGCACAGCTGTTGTACAATGTATGGCACTGTGCTTGGTAAGCACGGAGAACGCCTTGGCGCTCAGAGGAGCACTGCTGCCTTCTGAAATAGCTGATCGGTTTGTTGCCCCGATGTCAGATATTCAGAGGACAGGACATTAGTATTAAAAACTCTGAAAACCCTTTTAAATCGGCACCGCTAGCAGCACTTCACTCGCCGCACTCCACGTTTCCTGCATACTAGTGAGCGCTTCCACTAGTGTTCACCTTATAAGACGCACTGCCTCTTTTCCCCGTCTTATATACTGTATTTTCCGCTTTATGGTTACCTTGTTTCATACTCTAATCACTTTATGTGGTCCAAGAAAAGACTGAGAATTGCAACACCTTGATTCTCCTTGATTGCTGAACTTAGGCCTTATTCACATGTCTGTGGCAAGTCCATGAAGATGTCCGTTTGATTTTTTTTTTTTTTTTTTTTTTTTTTTTTTAACCTCTCCAATGTTTCAAGTGCACTGCCGACAAAGGGATTTCTAGAGCATCTCCTAGCAATGGTCAGTGAAAACCACTGACAGAACACTGATGCATTTCAATGGGCGTGTTTGGTCTGTGTCATGGATCAAAGTAGTGCCGGTCTTACCCCCCCCCCCCCGACTAACACAATATAATTAATGGATCTGTGTGATTTCTATGGAGAACACAGACAGCACATGTCCTCGATTCAATGATGTCTGAATAAGGACTTCAAATTATATCACAAAGACCAATTGAAGGACCGGTAGAATACTTCCACCGCCAAAAAATGGTCCATTATTGAAAGAGAACTCGCGGTCGTCACTGCCGCCTCTAGTATGTCATTATGAGGTTGTTATGGCAGCTTCAGCGGGGTGCTCACTTTTTGTAAAGGTTAGCATTATCATATAACGGCTGACGAGGTCAGTTTTACGATTGACCTCAGTATATCCCTGTGTAGGATGAATTTATTTAAGGAAATGAATGAAAATGAAATAAATGTGTAGGCTTCACATTAAGGAATAGTATCACAGTTGAAGATGGGCGTTATTAACTGAGGACACTCCCCCCTTCGAGTATTAGATCTGAAGAGGAATTGGGGGTGGGGTGAGCTCCGCTTTTTCCCGTTGCCCGGTAGTGCTCTGTATTAGGGCTCATGCACACAAACGTATTTTTTTTCCGTAAATAAGCAAAAATATGTTATCCACAATACCGCAATGTCGAGCGCAGCAGGTCCCAAGTGAAGTGGGTCAAGTTCACACCAGAAAAGTGGAAGACGAGCAGCGCGGTCTTCCACTTTTGTTTTATTTTCTTTCTTCTCTTTTCTCTTCCTCCTTCTCCTTCCTTAAAAGCAATGAGCGGCAGACCACCTTGTAGATTGACCAAATCCAAACCAACTGAAGTAACCATACACCGGCTCCTCATGCAGGTTTTTTTTTTTTCTCCTCAGTTTTTACCCCTATATTAAGTTCAGAGAAGAAGCGCCAATGGTGAAACACCACAAACACAGGGATACGCTAAATGTTTTAATATACTCACAAACAGATTAAAATCTGAGGCATTTCATAAAATCAGCGTCTGAGCCCCTGATAAAGCGAATCCTAGGTTGGGTGATACACGTGGGAAAGACGCTGATTTTATGAAATGCCTCTGATTTTAATCTGTTTGTGAGTATATTCCACTTTTGTTTTAAGGGTTTTTTTTCCGTGTCTGTTTGTATTGCGGCCCGTATGTGGAACCATTCACTTCAATGTGGCGGTAAAAAAATGGAAGTGACTCGGTGTCCGTATGTACTCATGGCTGCAAAAAAAAAATAGAACATGTTCACATTATGGACCAGGATAGGACTTCTGTTAGGGGCTGGCTGTTCACCAGAATGCACGCTTATCTGCAATTTGTGGACCACAAAACACCCGGCGGTCGTGTGCATGAGTCCTTATTGTTATGGAGCTGTAATGCATGATATTAAAGAGGACCTTTCACCACTCCTGACATGCCTGGTTTAATAGCTTCATGCATTCCCCATGTAATAACAATTCTGGAACATGTATTCTTATGTCTGTATGTTGTGCCATTCCTTTATTATTTCTACTAGAAGTTATGAATGAATTGCTATTTGTCTTCAGTAAAGGAACAGAGGGGAGGTGACCAGTTGGGGGGGGTGTCCCTGCACAGACTGAACATGACAGCACTGATTGGTTAGAGTGAGTCTGTGCAGGGACACACCCCCAACTGGTCACCTCCCCTCTGTTCCTTTACTGAAGGCAAATAGCAATTCATTCATAACTTCTAGTAGAAATAATAAAGGAATGGCACAACATACAGACATAAGAATAGATGTTCCAGGATTGTTATTACATGGAGAATGCATGACGCTATTAAAACAGTAATGTCAGGAACGATGAAAGGTCCTCTTTAAGGCCATATATGCATCTCTGATTGATAATCTGTCAGTGGGTGAGCATAGACCAGGGAGGGAATGTAGTGATGCAAGGAGTAGGAAGCTGTGCACGTTAAGTTGGAGAATGACCCTACTACATTGACCACCACTACAGCCGTAAGCTGCATACATTGTTATGAGAAGGCTTTGAAAGTAATGTTATATCTAAAAAGTTGGCAGAGAAGTTGCTTCCACTGGACCCGTCCAAACCCAGTTGGTATTTCCTACCTAAAATTCACAAAACTGTGATTGGCCCTCTGGGGACACCGATCGTGGTGGGATTGAACTTCCTTCACCTTTTACTGAAAAATGTTCCTCCTGGATACTAAGGTGATTTTTCATGGCAGGAGTCTTAGGCCCCATTCACACGACCGTATGAATGGGGCCGTATCTATCCGCAAAAATGCGGGAATAGATGCGGCCCCATTCACCTCTATGGGGCCGGGAGCCGCGGCACGGAGCTAGCTATACGGGCGGCCCCCGTATATTTGCGGGTCCGCAGTAATGCGGGCCCGCAAATATACGGCCATGTGAATGGGGCCTTACTGTTTGGCCACAATTGGTGTGGGCCCACCACGTAGATGGCATCAACTCCAGAGTGAATTGTGGAGAATTTATCTGTGAAGCTCTTTAGTTTGTATTGGCAAATAATGTTATTCGTTTCAGTGGCCAGTGGTTTGCCCATTGCATTGGCACTGTGATGGGCACGCCAGTGGCACAAACTTTTGCTAATATTTTTTTGGCCTTCTGGGAGGAATCGTGTATAATGTAGGAAACGTGTATCTACAGTATATTAAATATTGGACATTCTTTATTGACAATGTCCTGGTTGGGTTCAGTGGAACAACTCTCTGCCTTTTTTGGAATATTAGGCAAGTTTCACGCTTGCGCTAACATCTCCGGATTCTACCTGACACCCGCCAACCCCATTCACTACAATGGAAACCAGCAGAGATCCGGCCACAAAGAGCTTTCGTAAGCCTATGACGTTTCCAAAGACATCACCCTACTCATGTAAAAAAGGCTTTACCATATGGCCAGTTATATATAAATGGAGTATGGTGGCTTTTTGCGGCAGTCTTTGGAACTGGCGGATGGGTTGAGCGCTAGGGGCTGTGAGGAGGTAGTGATTTCACACGCGCAGTTAAAGCCGGAACGCAGGAGACAATACTGGATTTGTATTCTCCTTCAAATATAGTCCAGGGTCAGATCACATTAGACAAGTTGTCAGAAAGAATTGGCATATAATCCCGGTAGATGTGTCTGACGTGCGGTACAACCAGCGCTGGCGGCGTTCCGTAGAAATAGTAGTGCGGGGTCCTTTCCAGACAATAGGAAGGTCTGCACCAGAGGGGGGGTTACAGGCGTGGTAACTGTACTTACTGTAGACAGATGTACGATTGGGAGAGATTCCTCAATTCATTACATGCAAAGCAGACAGTTGTATATGTCATTTTTTTGTTCTTGTAAATGTTTGTATATTGGGAAAACAATTTAGTCCATTGTACATTCTGTAAAAGCTGGTAAAGGACGTTTGAGGCTGACAAATCGTGTGGGGGGAGCAGCTCTGATGTCATGTGCATGAGGCCTTACAGTGATGCAAGGAAGAAGACTTTTATACAGAGGTGATTGCTGTGGATGTATTAAAAGGTATACTAGATACTAAATGGCTTCCCGTTCAGTCCATATAATCAAACCCGACTACGTTTTCCTTTGATTCTGTTTCCTTACAAATGTAGAGCAGTTTCCTTTCCTCTAATAGATGGATAGAAACCCATTAGAAATACTTTTAGAAGATCTTGATTTAACCTTCTGGAAAAAGAAAGGGATACATACATAAAAGATCTATATGATGGCATTGCTTTATGCTGCTATCTCTCTCTCTCTTCCAAATCTAGTTTACCCAAAGAGTAAAGGCAATCTTCAAATTTTTTGAAATTCAAGACTTAAATGGAGTCTTTCACCCGTTTTTCACCTATATAACTAAGAGCACTGCCCATAGAAGATTGTAGACACATCCCAGACATACCTGTGTGCACTGTGTGTCTGTATTACATGTCCAGGAAAAGCACTTTTAGGCTTCATTCACACGTCCGTATTTTGTTTCCTTGTACGTTCCGTTTTTTTTGCGGACCGTATGCGGAACCATTCATTTCAATGGGTCCTCAAAAAAAACGGAAGGTACTCCGTGTGCATTCCGTTTCTGTTCCACAAAAAAGATAGAACATTTCCTATTCTTGTCTGTTTTGCTGACAAGGATAGGCATTGTTACAATAGATCCACACAAAAAAAACGGAAACATGGATGACATACGGAACGTCATCCGTATATTGCAGATCCGCAAAAACGGAAAGGAACGGAAAACACATACGGATGTGTGAATGAAGCCTTAGGCCTCATGCACACGACCGTATGTATTTTGCGGTCCGCAAAGAACAGATCTGCAAAAAAATATGGATGACATGCGTGTGCATTCCGTATTTTGCGGAACGGAACAGCTGGCCCCTAACAGAACAGTATTATCCTTGTCCGTGATGCGGACAATAATAGGACATGTTCTATTTTTTTTTTTTTGCGGAACGGAAATACGGACATACGGAAACGGAATGCACACGGAGTACCTTCCGTTTTTTTTTTTGGTTTTTTTTGTTTTTTTTTTGCAGACCCATTGAAATGAATGGTTCCGTATACGGTCTGCAAAAAAACGGAACGGACACGGAAAGAAAATACGTTCGTGTGAATGAAGCCTTATTCTGCAGGAAAACAGCTCCCAAGTGACCAAAGCAAACCAGACTGAAGAGAGGAGGGCTGTTCTAGCTGCTGATATCTTGGGATTGGTAGCAGATAGAAAAATGGCAGCGTGTGAATCGGCCGACGGCCTCCATAGCTAACTGGCCTGAGGAAGGGCAATATATGCCCAAAACGTTGCCATGTTTTGTGCATAATGCACGGCTGAAAATATAAATTAAAAACACTCACCTTCATAACTAAAAAAGTGGCGTGCTGTCTGTTTTCTGTATACATTTGAAGTGTGACCCTGAGGTGAAGCAGGCACTGTGTACAGACGTGCACCCCAGTAGTGCCTTAACTTGGATGAGTGCTGTGACCCCCTTGTTGCTGAAGGCAAACCACTCAACAGTATGGGGAGGAGCGATGGCATATTGATTGCTCCTCCCCATGTTGCAGAGGGGAATGCTGTATGTAATAGCAGTGGTCTCCTCTGCTAGCTAGTGATTGCCGGGAAGGAACGCTTCCCTCCTGACAACCCCCTGCTTAATCGGCCTGTGTAATACCGGCATTACAGACTCCTTGTCAGACCAACTTAAATAGCCGAAAGGCATCACTACTCTCTCTTCATTCTAGTCTTTCTCTATCACATATAAAACAAGGGGGAAAGATTTGAACAAATCTAATACAACTACTCAATGGTGTTTAGCCTACAATATCACCCTCACTGGCTCCTCCAAAAACTATTTAGATGGGTATATTTCAGGGTATTATACCATCTGCTGTTGGAGAGGATGCATGTGTTTTGGGAATGTGTTCTTCTTGTGTCTATGGAATTCCATCAGAGATATTGTTACAAGATATTTTGGTTCCTCATTCAACAAGACCTATATTTACAACTGAGTTGTCTCACTTCAGCAAATGGCATTTATTATATTAATGAAAGGCACTTACTAATGTGTTGTTGTTATTCATATTGCTTCCTTTGCTGGCTGGATTCATTTTTCCTTTACATTATACACTGCTTGTTTCCATAGTTACCACCATCCTGCAATCTCAGTGCTGGCTTGCACACTATAGGAAAAAGTGCCGGTCTCTCTGGTGGCCAAGACCGTGGGAGCTCATATAGGATGGTGCTTTTTCCTATAGTGTGCAAGCATGACCACCGTTGCTGGATTGCAGGGTGGTCATAACCATGGAAACAAGCAGTGTTTTAATGTGAGGTAAAGATAAATCCAGGCAGCGAAGGAGGTAATGTTCACAATTCATTAGTAAGCTTCTTGTATTAACTTTATTATGTAGAGAAATACTATTTGCTGAAGTGGCACAATCCCTTTAACCCCTTCGCTACCAGCGCCGTAAATGTACGGCACTGGAGAGATAGTCAAACATGGCGCCTGCTCACATATACAGTGGGCACCATGTCTGCTGTTTCAAACAGCAGAGATCTGCAGCTAATGACCGCGACCGGAAATAATTTCCGGGTTTCTTACCAGCATCCTCTGCGGCCAATGAGGATGCCGGTAATTGATTTCAATACTCTGGGTGTCTCTGAAGAGACCCAGGGTATTGAAGCTGCAATTCTTATTTTGGCCAGCAGGTGGCCAACATAAGAAATGAACAATCCTAGTACCAAAATGGGTATGCAATAAACATAATGGTACAGAATTGTAGCTTTAAACACGAGATACAAAACCGTAAAAAAAACTGTTAAAAATATTTAAAAAAAATATATAAGTTGAAATCCCACCCTTTTATGTAGAATAAAAAAATAAATACATAGATAACAAAAAATATAAACATCATGGACATCACTGCATCCGAAAACGCCTGTACTATTAAAATATAAAAATGTTTTTCCAATACAGTAAATGGTGTAACAGAAAAAAGGGGTCAAAATCATGGCCGATTCGCCATTTTTTTTCATTGCTTCTCCAAAAAATGTAATAAAATATTATCAAAAAGCCATACACACTCCAAAATGGTATCAATAAAAACTACAGATCGTCCCACAAAAAAAGGGCCCCCACACAGCTCAGTAGATATCACTATTAAAAAAAAAAAAAAAAAAGTTATGGGGGTCAGAATATGGTGGTATAAAAAAAAAAAATATATATATATATATATATATATATATATATATATATATATATATATATATATATATAATATTTTATTTTTACACTATTTAGACATTTAAAAAAACTATACATATGGGGTATCGTTGTAATCGTACTAACCCAGAGAATGAAGGGCACAGGTCAGTTTTTCTGCAAAATGAACTTTTTTTTTTTTTTTTTTTTTTTTTTTTCTCCCAATTCCACCCCATTTGGAATTTTTTTCCAGCATTAGAAAGTACTACTTGTCCTGCAAAAAATAAGCACTCATATGGATATGTGAACATAAAAATAAAAAAGTTATGGCTCAAGGAAGATAGGGAAGACAGATGAGAACAAAAAAACTCCGGTATCCTAAGGGTTACAGATGTTGTGAAAGAATGGAATGGTTTTTGGCACCCCTTCCCTTTACAGGTCTGGCCAGTGGGGGGTTCCCTCCCCCATTCTTGCACAACCGCTTTAATTCAACCCCAAAACAAAGTAGTCATTTGTCACATATCTACCTTGGCCATCTCCACCGTAGCCCAAAGGTGGAGATCACCTCATGTTCCTCCAATAGCTGAAATAAGAAATAGAATAAATACCAGTTACAACTATACGGTATGTTCGCATGTAGTTGCCAAAAACATAAGAAATTCTTTTATAACTGGAATTGTTAGAGAGGAACTGCTTTTCCGTCATGGGATGTAGAGCAAGACGGATCTGTTATGACCCACAATGCAAGTCAATGGGGACAGATCAGTTTTCTCTGACACAATAGAAAACGGATCCGTCCCCCATTGACTTTCAGTGGAGTTCATGACGGATCTGTCTTGGCTATGTTAAAGATGATACAACCAGATCTGTTCATAACGGATGCCGATGGTTGTATTATCAGTAACAGAAGCGTTTTTTGCTGAGCGTTATAATCTCTTTTGCTAACAGCTTACCTGTGCGTATATATGTTTGTTTTCTCAGGGGGATTCTAAACGCATCACACTTGTGCTTCAGCAACCTGCTCAGGCTGCTTCTGGAGCACCGCAGGGTCAACGCCACGTGGTGTTTGGTGGTCTTCCAGGAAAGCTTGTCCTTCAAGGAAACCAGTTGGCTGCTCTGACCCAAGCCAAGACTACTCAAGGACAGCCAGCCAAAGTGGTCACAATTCAGCTGCAGGTGCAGCAGCCTGGTGCGGCCGGACAAACCGCACAGAAGTTTCAGATTGTTCAGCAGGCACCCGGTGGCCTGACTCTTGGAGGACAGCAGACACATGTTATAAGTCAGCAAGGTGCTCAGAGGCTTTCAGTACCTCTCAAGGTTCTCTTACAGCCACAGGTGAGTGGAAAAACTGTCTGAGCCATGAATAAAAGTGATCCGTAATAAAAGGAGGCAAAGTGGTTTTTATGCTTACTGGGTTCAGATGATAGGAATTGTATAAATTGCTACAATTGATGGAACTGATGGAAATAATGTGACTTAAATTTCTTTAAATGCTATCTGTCTAGGTTTACACAATACACACAGGGCTTTGTACTGCCCCCGACTGCTTCAATAATGACAATGTGTATGTCGGGCATCTTCCATGTCCATAAGATACAAGATGCTTCCAGTACTCTGTTACAGGTGCAGAGTGGCCCATATCTACACATGTGCTGGAAGCGTCCACTTGCTTCTTCCCAGCATCAAAGTACTGGAAGCCAGGAACAGCCTGAAGCAGTCAAATGACCACCTCCATCTTTCATCCTATAGATGCGGAAGATGTCTGGGCCTGTGTGTGTACAAAATCTATACCAGGGCAGCCAGAGGCCTTCACTATCACAGCTAGGTGACCTCCCAAAGTCCTGTATACTTGCATTGAACAAACACGGCTGCTTAGGCCATTGTTTGCAATTTTAAGGCCCCATTCAGACGGCCGCACCGCACGGAAACCACATCGGGCGGCCTCATTCAAAATGCCTATACTTGTCCGTGCGGACAACTATAGGACATGCTTCATCTGAGCCGCGGCACGGAGCTAGCTCTGTGCGGCGGCTCCCCACTCCCACAGAGGTGAATGGGGCCGCATCTATTCCACAATATTGCTGAATAGATGCAGCCCCATATACACGGTTGTGTGAATGGGGCCTAAGTCTTTGGCCAGTGCAGAAACTAATATGCTGTGAGAATTTTACCACAGTCAGTTCCTGGTAGCCTGAAAAAGTTTATATTGGCCAACTAAAACAAATCGGAGGGACTTCTGGGGGTCTGATTTCCTTAAAGGGAGTCTGTCACCTCCTAGGCCCCTATAAAGTACATAAAGATGCCCATAGCACATGTTGTAACAACAGTAATGTTACCTTTGGCGCATTCCTCTGTGTTTTACAAGTCCCAAAAACGGAGTTTTAAATTTGTGCAAATAAATCGCCACAAGAGCCCGGAGGCGGCGTTTAGTTCTTGGAGCCCGGGCTCCAGTCCTTTTTAACATGCAATCCCCGCCCCCGCTACTGCTTCCACCCGCCCTGCACCTCGTTCGGGTCCTCCTTCTCAGCCGGTGAGATCTCAGTCTCTCGCTGGGCCGGGGCATGCGCACTGACTTCGGTGATGCCGTTCCCAAAATGGGCATCACAGTGCGCATGCCCCGGCCCAGCGAAAGACTGAGATCTCACCGGCTGAGATATATCAGACAGACATATATAACTGTCTGAGATATATATATATATATATATATATATATATACACACACACACTTTTATTGAAGCCATTGCCCAGACATTTATTATATTCCAGATCATAGCTCCAAATAAGTCACACTAAAAACACAAGCATCAATAAAGTTTACATTTTAGGGCGCATTCACTGTGCCCGTTTCTGCCTGCAGACACCATTTGGGGTAACTCAATGCATAGGAGTTTAGAAAGTTACCATTGCAGTCCATGGAAGCTGTAGAATCCCCTAGTGGTGACTGCTGGAAATGCAGTGAATTTGTCAGGAGAAGAACCATAGCAGTCACATGGTATGTCTCCAGTGGTTATACGAAGGTGTAATAATGTGGCTATGAACATCTTTGCATTTATATTTGTAATTGTTTGATTCCTAAATGCAAATGAAGCAGCTGACATAGTTTATGAAACTGTCACCGAACTGGTTGTGCTGTGAAACTTGACATGGATCTGACGGTACACTGCTCCTTTCTTTGTTTTTGTTTGTTTTTTCCTTTGAGGTCTCCCCCCTCAGCATTAGAGATCAGGGGAAGGGGATATCAGAGTGTAGAGAGTGAGGAAACCATCCAAGTCTTCAGCTCTGGTCTCCACTCTCCCTCAGAATTAGAGATCACAGCCAGGGGAAGGGGATATCCGAGTGTAAAGAGTGAGGAAACCATCCAAGTCTTCAGCTCTGGTCTCCACTCTCCCTCAGAATTAGAGATCACAGCCGGGGGAAGGGGATATCAGAGTGTAAAGAGTGAGGAAACCATCCAAGTCTTCAGCTCTGGTCTCCACTCTCCCTCAGAATTAGAGATCACAGCCGGGGGAAGGGGATATCAGAGTGTAAAGAGTGAGGAAACCATCCAAGTCTTCAGCTCTGGTCTCCACTCTCCCTCAGAATTAGAGATCACAGCCAGGGGAAGGGGATATCAGAGTGTAAAGAGTGAGGAAACCATCCAAGTCTTCAGCTCTGGTCTCCACTCTCCCTCAGAATTAGAGATCACAGCCAGGGGAAGGGGATATCAGAGTGTAAAGAGTGAGGAAACCATCCAAGTCTTCAGCTCTGGTCTCCACTCTCCCTCAGAATTAGAGATCACAGCCGGGGGAAGGGGATATCAGAGTGTAAAGAGTGAGGAAACCATCCAAATCTTCAGCTCTGGTCTCCACTCTCCCTCAGAATTAGAGATCACAGCCAGGGGAAGGGGATATCAGAGTGTAAAGAGTGAGAAAACCATCCAAGTCTTCAGCTCTGGTCTCCACTCTCCCTCAGCATTAGAGATCACAGCCAGTGGAAGTCAGGGTTTACATGGTTTATCAGAGTTTGAAGATCAGACTACACAGGTCGCACTGGTTTAGAAATTTGTGGAAGAAGATTTAGTGTGTGTGTGTGTGTATGTAGGTGTGTGTGTATGTGTGTATATATATATATATATATATATATATATATATATATATATATATATATAATTATTCTCATAAAGCTCTGGTCATTCTGGGCTTAAGAATCCAGTGATCCTACTTGGGGGTTGACTTTTATCTCTGTGCACAGTTATATAGGGAAGACGATCAGTGGTGGGCCCAACTACTGGATTCCATGGCATAAGCAGTGTCCCCCACTCTTGCTGCTCTATTGCATGAGCCTTTAAGATAACGTACACAAATGTGCTGTAAACAACATTATAGGGCACTTACCAATGTATTGTTAGTAAGAGCCCACCAGTGTCCTGTCTCCTTGTTTGTACAGTCTTCCCCACAGACTGCACAGTGATCCAACCTAAAATCTGGCAGTCAGTGCAGGGAATCCATAGCACTATTCACTGAAGCTTCTCAGTAGGTCCATGGAGTTGCGGTGCCAGCAGTGTTGATGGGCTCCTAGTAACCAAGAGAAGAAGATAGCCACGGCACTCAATGTCTTCAGAAATATTCCAGTCTTTTATTCACCAAACAAGCGACGTTTCGACTTGTATGAGAGCTTTAAAGTGCTGTGGTTATCTTCTTCTATTAGTCGGTGTAGGGACACATGCCCTTAGATGTCCATCAGCAGCCTCTATTGAATAATGGGAAGCTACTGCATGCAAAGTGTTTTTCAGTGGTTCCTGCAGGTATAGTCTGAGATAATCTGCAGTTTCTTGTAGTAATACTAAGAAGTTATTTTTTAATAAACATTTTCTGAGATCTACCACCAACCTTTGTGTTTCCTTCCAGGCTGGTTCTTCACAAGGTGCTTCACAAAGTCTGTCTGTGGTAAAGGTTTTGAACGCAAACGAAGTAGCAAATCTCACAGCTAGCCCATCAATAGTGAAAGTCGGAGGTATGCTCTACAAGGGTAATATTTTTACTTATTTACTGTAGATTCCTGAAATATGACTCCACTCAAAATGCAATTCCCATAGACAGCAATAGTAAACTGTTGTAGTCTGTGACATAAGAGATTGAACAATCAATTCAAGTCCTCTGGGGAGAGTCTAAAAGAAGTAAAAAAAAAATTCAAATGTAAAAACTTCACTCCTTCTCCCAGTTTTACATATAAGAACAATTTTAAAAAATTAATCGTAATTTGGTATAGTTACATTCAGAAATGGCCAAAGTAACATAACATATAAATGTGCTTCACCTGTACGGAGAAGTTGAAGTCATATGAACCCCAAAACTTTACCCATAACAACGACATCTTGCCCTGCAGAAAAGAAACCTTCACATCTCTTTAGATGGAAATATAAAAAAGTTATGGGTGTCAGAGTATTGTAAAAGTAGTATAACAAAAGATAACACATACATTTACAGTGGTACCAAATGTATGATGCCAGTTTTTACACACACTGAACATTTTAAAACACATCTATCATCAGATTTGTACCTATGACACTGGCTGACCTGTTACATGTGCGCTTGGCAGCTGAAGGCATCTGTGTTGGTCCCATGTTCAGAAGTGTCCACATTGCTGAGAAAAATCTTATACATATATATATATTGCCTCTAAGAGTAATGGGCTCAACTCTCTCTGCAGTGACAACGCTCCTATTGCTCCTAGAGGTTCATTTGCATATATAAAACCTAATTTTTTTTCAGCAATGTGGACACATATGAACATGGGACCAACACAGATGCCTTCAGCTGCCAAGTGCACATGCAACAGCTCAGCCAGTGTCATAGGTACAAATCTGCTGACAGATGCCCTTTAACCCTTAGGATACCAGAGGTTTTTTGTTTCTGCATTTTCATTTTTCTTCCCCATCTTACTTGAGCCATAACATTTTTATATTTCCGCTCACGTAGCTGTATGAGGGCTTATTTTTTGCCACCATTAATTATGGCATACAATATAGTGGGAAGTGGTAAAACAAAATTCCAAATGGGGAGGAATTGGAAAAAAAAAATGCAATTTGTCCCCCGTTTTACGGGTTTTGTTCCCATGGCGTTCCGTTTGCGGTAAAACTGACCCATGCCCTTCATTCTCTGGGTGAGTACGATTACGATACCACATATATATGTTTTTTTTTGTCTGAATAGTGTAATTTTTTTTTTCAATCACCATATTCTATAATATTATATATAATATTTTAATATTCTTAAAAGGTGTGAGGTGAGCCCCTGCTCATCTAGTCACTCATCTATGTCTGATTAGCTGTGGCATCTAAATGGTTTTACAGATTTTTTTTTTTTTTTTTTTTTTTTTGGTTTTTAAAAATCTTAAATCTTTCAGAAAGCCACTATGGGCCCATACAGATGGACTAGCCAGTTGACCCAGTTAGACGTCAAGGATATACTAGACCACAGTGAAATTATTCTGTATGACTCTTACTGGACTGTATTGTTGATGGTTTTTCCATAGGGCTTTCATTATGCAGCTAATACAATCTAACATGTCCTCGTCTACTACATGCTCCTGTCCCCACCGTAAAATGGCCTTGTATTCAAACGGCGTGGGAGGAACTTGAGCAATCTTTCAGCGCGTCACAGTCCAATTATCTCCTGCGTGGGGACTGTTTAATATTTTAGATGACCAAACCACTGATAGATTTAGTGCTGCAGAGCGGAAAGTACTGTTTATTTGGGCAGCGGCCATACACAAGTATCCTTCACTGCTGCGTACCACCAGAGCCCTCCACACTATAGGCCTGATAACAAGCAGTGTGGAGTTCTTATATGTATCTGTACAGTACGTGACTGCATGGTAAACCTAGAAGAATTTACTCTCAGTCCTAGCATCATATGTTGTATATTGTTTATCAAAACTTAAAAATGGTCACATTGCGCATTTTCTGTTTCACGACTGATGTGTTTTTTTTTTTTTTAATGCTTTCGACCTATTGAAATAGATTTAGGAAAATATTTTCTCCCATAGACAGTGTCTTATTACTGAAAATACAAAATCTATGCTGTATGTGCAACAACCTGTACTATAAACCTTCTACATTATCGGTCATTGCTGTTTTCTATTCCTCTTATCTAAAAAAAAACAGAATAAAAAGCAATGAAAATTGTACCAATGAAAACTGCAAATCGTTACACTGCTGTAAAAATAAAAATGCTCTGGGTTTCAGAATTCAGTGACACACAAAAAAAAAAAAAGTGCAAGTTATATACCACAATTAAAAGTATTAAAAATGTGATATTGTTGTATTGACCCACAAAATAGTTATCATGATATTTCTACTACACAGAGGACACTGTCAAAATAAATCTCAAAACTAATGTTGACCTTGCCCCCCCCCCCCCCCCCCAAAAAAAAAAAAAAGTGATTTACATTATGCATTACATGTAAAATGTTATCTTATGACTATGAAGGGAAAAATGATAATGGTCCTTGGGTTGTCCGGGGTTATGATATTGGTGGTCTAGCTTCAGGATCGGCAAGCAGTATGAAATCAGAGGGGGTCCTACACCCTACACCTGCCGATCACCTCTTTTGTTATGGCTCTGGTCCATCTATTGTGTAGTGGATGTGCTTCTCCCGCTCAGTTCAATGGGAGCATTGCTGCTGTTACCAGTCCTTTATACAGTGGGAGTAGCTGTGTAGTTCCAGCACTGGAGCTACAGCAAAACAGCTGATTAGGGTGTGCAGGGTGTCGAACCGTACCTCTCTGATCTGATGGCCTACCCTTAGGATATGCTTTTGTTATCGGAATCCTGATACCAATACAAGTGGTATTCCTGTAGATACAAGTTATTCCCTATGTACAGGATAGGGGATAACTATCAGATCGGTAGGGGTCCTACCGCTGTGACCCCCACAGATCACGAAACGGGCCCTGTACCCCTTGCAGGCTCTTTGCTGCTCCCCTGAAATGACCGGAGCGGCCGGCCACACATGTGCGAAGCCGCTCCATTCATTTCTATGGGAGTTTTGGAGGTGGCCAAGTACAGCGCTCACATCTCTGGAGCCCCGATAGAAATAAATGGAGCGGCCGTGTGCATGTGTGACCGGCTGCTCCTGTCATTTTAGGGGTGCAGCAAGAGGCCTGGAGGGGGTATGGGGCGTTCTCGTGACCGGTGAGGTTCCCAGCAGTAAGACACCTACCGATCTGATAGATCCCCTATCTTGTGGACAGGGGATAACTTATATTACTGGAATACCCCTTTAAGTTGCTAAGAACTTAAAATTTGCCTAAAGGGAACCTGTCACCTGTCATAATGCCCTCTGTGAGGACCGCATAGTATAGTGACATACCCACTTTTTACAGTACTGACAGGGTGAGCCCCACAGTGTGCCCCAGCGCTGCGAGGGTGGGTGAGTCAGACTCGTGGCTCTGTCCTCCCCCATCTCCTGCCCATGATTGGCAGGTTTCTTTCATATTATGCGTAGGAGAGTAACCTGCCTGTCATGGGCAGGAGATGGTGGAGGGTGAGGCCATCAGTCTCATCAGACTCGTCTCCATTGCAGGGCTGGTGCACGCTCTGTAATGGTACTGGATTCTAGACAAGAAGCGACAGGCCGCTGAAAACAGCGGGTCTGTCGCTATACTTTGCTGCCCTCAGTGAAGGTAGCATTTTAGAGGTGATAGGTTCCTTTTAAAGGGGTATTCCTGTTGTGTGAAGCTATCCCCTACCCACAGAATTGGGGTCCTACTGCTGGCATGCACACTTAAACTCCATTCATTTCTATGGTAGTTCCAGAGAGCTGTATTCGGCTGTCTCTAGAGCTCCTGTAGAGGTAAATGGTGTGGCAATATGCATGCCTCACCTGCCATCCCATTCATTTTGGGGTGTGGGTTCTTGTGATCAGTGAGGGTCCCAGAGGTAGGACCTTCACCTATGTAATAGTTCTCCCCTATCCTGTGTAAAGGGGATAACGTCTCACAACCAGAATACCATTTAAGGTGTGCGCCATCTATATTTATTTGAGACATAAATTCAAAATCTACTAAAAAAAGCACTAAAAGCACTAAAAACCGATTGTGTGGTGTTTTGTTGTTGTTTTTGTTTTTTTTTTTTTGTTTTTTTTTTGGGTGGGCAGTTTTAATGCGATTGTTGGAGGGGATATCGGGCACTTTGTAATGTCAATAAATGCATAGATTTTCTCTCTTCTAATACTTTGTGCTGATCTGTGTGAATACAGTGGGGGGGAAAAAAGTATTTAGTCAGCCACCAGTTGTGCAAGTTCTCCCACTTGAGAGAGGCCTGTAATTGACATCATAGGTAGACCTCAACTATGAGAGACAAAATGAGAAAACAAATCCAGAAAATCACATTGTCTGATTTTTAAAGAATTTATTTGCAAATTATGGTGGAAAATAAGTATTTGGTCAATAACAAAAGTTCATCTCAATACTTTGTTATATATCGTTTGTTGCCAATGACAGAGGTCAAATGTTTTCTGTAAGTCTTCACAAGGTTGGCACACACTGTTGCTGGTATGTTGGCCCATTCCTCCATGCAGATCTCCTCTAGAGCAGTGATGTTTTGGGGCTGTCGCTGGGCAACACGGACTTTCAATTCCCTCCAAAGGTTTTCTATGGAGTTGAGATCTAGAGACTGGCTAGGCCACTCCAGGACCTTGAAATGCTTCTTACGAAGCCACTCCTTCGTTGCCCTGGTGGTGTGCTTGGGATCATTGTCATGCTGAAAGTCCCAGCCACGTTTCATCTTCTCTTCAATGCCCTTGCTGATGGAAGGAGGTTTGCATTCAAAATGTCACGATACATGGCCCCATTCATTCTTTCGTGTACATGGATCAGTCGTCCTGGTCCCTTTGAAGAGAAACAGCCCCGAAGCATGATGTTGCCACCCCCATGCTTCACAGTAGGTATGGTGTTCTTTGGATGCAACTCAGCATTCACTCTCCTCCAAACACAACGAGTTGTATTTGTACCAAACAGTTCTACTTTGGTTTCATCTGACCATATGACATTCTCCCAATACTCTTCTAGAACATCCAAATGCTCTCTAGCAAACTTCAGACGGGCCCGGATATATACTGGCTTAAGCAGGGGGACACGTCTGGCACTGCAGGATCTGAGTCCATGGCGGCGTAGTGTGTTACTGATGGTAGCCTTTGTTACGTTGGTCCCAGCTTTCTGCAGGTCATTCACTAGGTCCTCCCGTGTGGTTCTGGGATTTTTGCTCACAGTTCTTGTGATCATTTTGACCCCACGGGGTGAGATCTTGTGTGTAGCCCCTGATCGAGGGAGATTATCAGTGGTCTTGTATGTCTTCCATTTTCTAATTATTGCTCCCACAATTGATTTCTTCACACCAAGCTGCTTGCCTATTGCAGATTCAGTCTTCCCAGCCTGGTGCAGGTGTACAATTTTGTTTATGGTGACCTTCGATAGCTCTTTGGTCTTCACCATAGTAGAGTTTGGAGTGTGACTGTTTGAGGTTGTGGACAGGTGTCTTTTATACTGATAACAAGTTCAAACAGGTGCCATTACTACAGGTAATGAGTGGAGGACAGAGGAGCCTCTTAAAGAAGAAGGTACAGGTCTGTGAGAGCCAGAAATCTTGCTTGTTGTAGGTGACCAAATACTTATTTTCCACCATAATTTGCAAATAAATTCTTTAAAAATCAGACAATGTGATTTTCTGGATTTTGTCTGAGAAATGTTTTCTCATTTTGTCTCTCATAGTTGAGGTCTACCTATGATGTCAATTACAGGCCTCTCATCTTTTTAAGTGGGAGAACTTGCACAATTGGTGGCTGACTAAATATTCTATTTCCCCACTGTACATATAATAATCTGTGCTGGTGCATTGCATCACGTGCGTACATCTGTGAACCAGCTCTAAGGTTTCATCCAACTGTACAATAAGAAAAATGAATATTTAACCCTTGCACACCCCGGATGCGTGGAACTGGACTTGTCTGTGTGAGATTTAGATATGGAGGTCCTGCAAGCCCAATACTCAGGAGATATTTGAGTTTCATAAGGATTAGGTACCTTGGGGAGAAGCTGTTGGTTATACATCTAGCTTGTCTGTCCCAGACAGTCCCATCGCTGTGAATTCAGTGGGGCTCAGGCATACACAGCACCATTTCATTCGCATAGGGGACCCCGGGGATCTCTGCATCTTCTATCCTTATGGATGGGGAAAAATGTCATTCTGAAATGAGTACAAGTATCAGTAGTCTGGTAATGATGACCTGTGAGAACCAGTAGTCGATGTTAATTTTATCTCTTTTATGTTAAAATCTGAAAATGTTTTGCCGTCTCTAGCTGGTGAGTCACGTAAACTGGATAATCAGAAGAAACAGGAAAAAGCAAACCGTATTGTGGCAGAGGCCATTGCCAGGGCTCGTGCCCGAGGAGAGCAAAATATTCCCCGTGTCTTAAATGAGGATGAACTTCCAAGTGTCCACACTGATGATGATGATGGAAGTCGTAAAAAGAGGAAGAAAAAAAAGGGTGAACCAGGAGATGCCGGTAACGACAAGTCCAGGAAGTCTAAATCATGCAGTAGCTCACGGTCTAAGAGCAAGTCGAAGCCTAGGTGAGTAACCAGGCGCTGCATACTTTACCACCGTGCTGGTCCACACATGGATTTTAGGACTGGCCACACAGCCTAGTATAACTTCATGTCCTGGAATGCTTTTCTCCTTAGTAGGCAACCTAGACAAAGCCATGTGTGGACTTATAAAGCCTTTAGGAACTTGGGCCTCAGTATAAAGTATGACATAAGCAGAAGGGAGTAAACTAGAAATTGCTGCCATCCAAACCCAGTGGCCCTTGGACTGATAATCAGGCTAATTATCGGGGATGAGCGTTTGTAGAAACTCTTGTTCTTGATGATTGGCCTGTGTAAAAGGTGCTGATGATCACCTGGTGCATGATCACTCTGGGACCCACACCAATCTCTAGAACAAAGCCCCCAAAGTGAATGAGAGTACACAGTGCTTGTGCCCCATTCCCTTCTATGGGAGTTCCGACAATAACCAAGCAATCATACTCAGCTATTTTTGGAAGTCCTATAGAAATGAATGAAGAACGTACTGCACAAGCACATCTTCCTCTCCATTCACTTCTATGGGACTGCCCAGTAACCCAGCCAGCACTCGGCTATTTTTGGAGCTCCCATAGAAATGGATGGAGGGTGTCCGCACATGTGCAGTGCGCTCTCGTTTACTTTGGGGGCTCTGTTATAGAGATAGGTGCAGGTCCCACCTTAAATGACAACCTGTTCTAGCTAAACTGTGCCCTTTTGTCTATTGACGAGCAAAAGTGAAGTCCTTTAATTAAAACCTGTCTCCATTTTGTTTCCAGTACCATCACTCCCATTGTAAGCAAGAAAAGAAAACGCAACCCATCATCTGATAACTCTGATGCTGAAGTGGTGCCATCTCAAGCTTCTCCAGCTGAAGATGAAGATAGTGTCCAGGTACGGAGCTCCCAATGCTAAGGTCACAGTCTGTAAATGGTGTCCAAATGGCTTTCTATACAGAGATGTTGGTATACAACACAGAAACTTTCCTCCCAGAATAAGAAATAACAGGGTCAAGTTGTTTTAGAGTAATTCATCATTAATCATTACCTATTATAATGTCAATTTCACATATTTACCGTTCAGTAGTTATAACATACCTCCCCATTGTCTAATGTAGTAGTTTTTCTTCCTCTGCTACCCACTGTGTTTCCTCATAAGTTACCATGGCAACGACCTGTAGTTCTGAGCCTCTGTTAGGTCGAGCATGCTCAGTGTGTTGCTACCAGTTCTCTAGCTAAATGTCCGTGTCCTGCTGTTTACTGAGTAGAGGGGGCGTGACCGGACTGTGATATCGGGCAGCCAATCAGTAATTATCAACACTCACAGCAGGAAAGCTAGGCATTGTGGGAATTGTAGTTTTGTGAGGGAAGATCAGGAGCCATGATACACTCAGTGTTGCAGGCTCACACAGGAGCTAGACAAATGGTTTGCAAGGTAAAATGAAGCTCTGGTTATATGTATGGGTTCTGGTTGGGTCACAGCTTGCAGCCTTAATGCAATTTTTCAAAAATTAAGTTACTTTACTGGAATACCCCTTTAATAAAGCGCTGACGGTGGGTCGCCGAAGTTATGAAGAGGCTCCATAACTTTAGCACATCCAGCGCCGCCTCTAAATGAAAGCCTGCTTCCTTGCTGTCCTACATTTAGACCATTTTCTACACCTAAAACAGCCGTAGAAAATGGTGAATGAGAAGGGCCTAATGAATGGCTGCGAAGGCTCACAGAGTGGGCGAAGCTGCCATATTACCTCATGACTGTCAGTTTAGTCGATAGTTTATAAACTCCCTCACATCAGATTTACACTTTCCTTTTATGCCATTTTATTGATAACTGTTAAATTACAGGATAAATGTACAGTACTTAAAATAGTTGTCACTTTGATTTTATTTTTTTTTCTGCACTTTAGAAGAGACGATCAAATCGCCAAGTGAAACGTAAAAAGTACACTGAAGATTTGGACATCAAAATTACCGATGACGAAGACGATGAGGAAGTAGACGTGACTGGTCCTGTCAAGAGCGAGCCTGTCCTTCTGCCTGAACCCATCCCGATGCCTGACAATGAAATGGTCCCTTCCATGCAGTTCTTTGTTGTGAGTAGAGGAGTTCTACATGAGTATTACATTACAATTATTACTGCTTCCTTTACAAGTATTGCTGCCCCTCCAATATGAAGAAGCATATACTATACATTCAGTAGAGTGTGTGTACATACAGAGATATGAAAGAGCGTTCTTTCATACATGCTCTAAGTTTTGAATATCTTCCCCTGCACATACTTGCTGCCAAGAAAGTCAAATCCTTTATGCTTCTAGTTTCTTAGAAAATACTCTAATACTCCAGTTTTGCAGATTTCAATCAACAGGAAATAACATACTGTCACTAATGGTGATTGTTTACATGTAATCCATCCCAGTCACATGACACCTCCTGCCATGTTCATTCCCTGTCCTGACATCACATCTATCTGAGCCGTAGTACGGCTATGCCCTGTCGACACGGCATCGTCAATGACCTTACCTCTGAGGATGTGCACATTCTCCTTAACCCCACCCCATAGATGTGATGTTGGCAATGATGCTGTGTCTTAGGGCAGGGCTTCAAGCAGGCTTGGATCTGTGATGTTCAAGCTGGGAGGAAGAGAGGCAGGGACGTGATGCTACAGATGCCTCACGGGAGCAAACTTCAGACTTTTCTAGTCACCATGATGGACCAGGTTTTTTTGTTTTTGTTTTTTTTTTTGTAATTTATAGTTCCCTCGTGTTTGAAATACCATATTTCATAATAATGTGCAGTTTTTGAGTAAAAATAATTTTTATTAATTGTATTAAACATTTATTGTTCAAATAAAAATTTTTCAGGAAAACCCAAGTGAAGAAGATGCTGCAATTGTAGACAAAATCCTGTCTATGAGAGTGGTGAAGAAAGAGGTGAGGTTTTTTTTTTTTTTTGTTGTTTTTTTTTTTTTATTCGTTTCCTCTTCTAACATATCTTTGATATTTTCCTGTCTTGTCAGCTTCCTACGGGAGGTTATATTGATGCAGAAGAATTTTTTGTCAAGTACAAGAATTAGTGAGTATGCCTGAATTCAGGACTTTAGAATTGCACACATGTTCCTTCTTTTATGCATCTATATTTCTTCTTTTCAGCTCTTATCTGCACTGTGAATGGGCAACCATTCAACAGCTGGAGAGAGACAAACGCATCCACCAGAAGCTCAAACGGTTCAAGACCAAGATGGCTCAGATGCGCCATTTCATGCCTGAGGATGAGGAGCCCTTTAATCCAGACTATGTGGAGGTTGATCGGATTCTAGATGAATCGCATAGTGTTGATAAAGACAATGGGGAGGTATGTTACATTTGTTATATTGTTTTGAGAGAAGAATTCTTTGTGGCCAACCTGCGGCTCTCCAGCTGTTGCAAAACTACAACTCCCATCATGCCCAGACTGCAGGGCATGGTGGGAGTTGTAGTTTTTCAACAGCTGGAGAGCCGCAGGTTGGTCATCCCTGCAGTACAGCCTCGTTGGGAGTACCATATTTCTCTACTTTGCAAAGATGACCATTGATTTTGTCTTTAGTGCTCAGTTGCCACTCTTTCATCTGACTGCCAGGGTTCCCTCTAGCTGGGCCAAAAGATCAGCTCTTGATGTAAATGCATTTCTGTTTAATGCAGTATTAAAGGGGTTTTGGAAATTAAGAAAATGAAAATACTTAAATATTACTTTATTATAAACATATTCCCAAATACCTTTCATTAGTTATAATGGCTCATTTTGTCTAGGGAGCAATCATCAGGAGACATAAAATGGCCGCCGTCCTATTAGTACACACAAAACCTGTCCTAATCACACAGCAGGACACTTTACTACACAACCCTGAGGTAAAGAGCTGCCTCATCCTGTTGATTGATCTTTCCATCACATTATACACTGCTCGTTTCCATGGTTATGACCACCCTGCAATCCATCAATGGTGGTCATGCTTGCACACTATAAGAAAAAGTGCTGGCCTCTCTGATGACGGGAACCACAGGAGCACACATAGGCACGCATGAGCAGCTGCTCCCGTCCTGGCCACCTTGTATCTGTGCTGCAGTGGTGGCCATATCCCCTAAAACAAGCGATGGAAAATTGAATCCAGCCAGCAAAGGAGGCAATATGGACAATCACGATACATTAGGAAGTTCCTTGTATTAACTTCCTCTACATAATAAATGCTATTAACTGAGACATGCCCTTTAGATTCCAGATAACCTAAAATCTAAATTTGAGCAAGACTTTACCTGCAGAGTCATATTGCTGGAATCTCTGAAGCCACACATTATAGTTTGTGTTCTGTTAAATCTGTACAATAGAAACTCTCCAAAAGCCTGCCTATTGGAGAAGGCTACCCCCAAATCCAAATTTCCATATGTCCTGCCATATATAGACTGGTCATTTCTTTGTAGGCCACTCCCTGAGAGGACCACTTTTCCATGCAGTTTTGGTTGGTCACGTCAAAGATTTTCTGACCGATCAGATGGACGATTACACGCACCAACTATTGGTCTGATTGGACAGAAATTGGCCAGATAATCTGTTGGTGTGATACAGCCCTTAGACCTGCCTGCTTCCTCTTTCAGCCCGTGGTGTATTATCTGGTGAAGTGGTGTTCATTGCCTTACGAAGACAGCACTTGGGAACTTAAAGAAGATGTAGATGATGGGAAGGTTGAGGAATTTAAACGTATAGAATCTCGTCTGCCCAGTCTGAAGCGTGTGGTGAGTAGCTGCTCTGTTGATAAGGTAAATCTATCCATCTACAGTTTTCTTTGAAGTAATTTTATTTAATTTGTTCCCATTAAGGCAAGGCCAGCTTCTACATCTTGGAATAAATTAGATCTGTCGCGGGAATACAGGAATGGAAACCAGTTGAGAGAATACCAGTTAGAGGGGGTGAATTGGCTGCTCTTCAATTGGTACAACAGGTGCAGCTCACAGCTTTTATTATTATATCAGTATTTGAAATACTTTCCTGCATGTTCATGTAGTGCTCAAGATAGGCCTGTAAAGAAAATCCTTGTAACCGTATTCATGTTCTCTTTGCAGGCAAAACTGTATCCTGGCTGATGAAATGGGCTTGGGAAAGACGATCCAGTCCATTACATTTTTGCAGGAACTGTACAATGTAGGAGTCCAGGGACCTTTTCTAGTTATTGCTCCGCTTTCCACCATTACCAACTGGGAGAGGGAGTTTGCAAGTTGGACTCAAATGAACACCATTGTATATCATGGCAGCTTGGCTAGCCGACAGATGATTCAGCAGTATGAGATGTACTGCAAAGACTCTAAGGTCAGTTCCCTCAGTAATTGGATGTAAATAACATTGAGAGCTGTATCTGACAGCAGCGTACCACTAATTTCAACTTCTTTCCTTAAAGGGGTTTTCGGAGACTTTAAAGTGTTATTCTCATCTTATACAATGGGGGAATATCGTTAGGATATGCCCCCATTGTCTTATAGGTGCAGGTCCCACCGCTGGGACCCGCACCTATATCGAGAACAGAGCCCCCAAAGTAAAGGAGGGCGCTCTGCGCATGCGCAGCCGCCCTCCATTCATTTCTATGGGGCTGATGAAAATAGCCGAGCGCTGGCTCTATTTCTGTCAGCTACATAGAAATGAATGGGAGCGGGGACCGCGCATGCACGGTGCGCTCACATTCATTTCTATGGGAGCAGTGGGGGAGCTGGGCCTGGTGGTGGCCGGACCCCGGGAAACCCGGGATCCTCCCGGTGCAGCGGTCGCCGCTCTGTTCTCAATATAGGTGCAGGTCCCAGTGGTGGGACCCGCACCTATAAGACAATGGGGACATATCCAAGCGATATGTCCCCATTGTCTAAGATGAGAATACCCCTTTAATAGTGATAACCTATCCTGATCAGTCAGGATCCGTCACCGAGGACCCCGCTGATCAGCTGTTTTGATAAGGCAGCAGCGCTCCCAGTAGCGCCTCGGCCTTCTCTGAGCTTTTCATAGGCCGGTGACGACACCTTCATCGGTCACGTGGCCTAGGCACAGCTCGGCACCATAGAAGTGAATGGGGCTGAGTGTGATACAAACACAGCTGCTATACAATGTACGGCGCTGTGCTTGGTGAGTGAAGAAGTCCTGCTCAATTTGTTAGAACTGAATTGCTCATCTTTATATGATTCACCACAATTTCGTTAATGGAGGTTTTATGGTTCCTCATAATATTGCTACATAGCTACTCCATGTAAACTTGTATCTTTATTCTTCTCTGTATATTTGGAAACCTTACTTAGTCTGACTGTGGACTTACTGCTTTCAATTGACAGGGTCGCCTGATCCCCGGAGCTTATAAGTTTGATGCCTTGATCACAACATTTGAAATGGTGCTTTCTGACTGCCCTGAGCTGCGGGAAATAGAATGGCGCTGTGTCATTATTGATGAAGCTCATCGTCTAAAGAACAGAAACTGCAAACTGTTGGATAGCTTGAAGCACATGGACCTGGTAAGTATTAAAATATGGAGTTGGGGTGGGTAAAATATATATGGGAGTTGGAGTGCTAGTCAGCATGACCAGAGAATTATATTGTTGCAACTCCATGGCGACTGAGGCGTAAGTATTCAGTTTTCACTATGCATGCTCCAAAATTCTCAATTTCGTGTAATTTTTTTTCAGGAGCACAAAGTTTTATTGACTGGAACGCCATTACAGAACACGGTGGAGGAGCTTTTCAGTCTGTTACATTTCTTGGAACCAACTCAGTTTGCATCAGAGGCAGAGTTTCTGAAAGACTTTGGAGACCTGAAAACAGAAGAGCAGGTACATGGAAGCATGGCTTTTCTAGCTGATTGTGCAGAATGAATGTCTGTGTATTTACAAGCTTACACAAACCAGATGGAAAGAACTCTTCCCTTGTCTCAATTATTCTAGAAATAAAGGGGGTCATCAGATATACTCCAGTTTTCTGGCATATATCTGTTGCAGATTTCAGCACAAAGGAAGCTGGCATAGGTTTAGATTGGCAGTGAATGCGCCAAAGTTATGTAGTTATGATCAATGGGGGTCCCCCGCCAATCTAATCCTGTGGATAAGGAAATATATGTAATATTTGGAATACCCCTTTACATTTCAGAGGTCATATAAGGGTTTATATTTATCTGTGTTTTTGTCAGTTGTTTGGAGTAAACCATATTTATAATGCATAGTTTTCTGGCTACAATGATGTTGTGCCTGTCTATCACATGGCTGTACCACATGCTGGTCTCAGTGGTCTATGGCATGACACCGCTGAGGGCAATGCCCATGTACAGTATGTGGGCACTAAAACACATCCGGGAAAACAAAGCTGCAATGTACTATGAAACATAGAGGCTGCAGAAGCCAAACGGTGCAGCGTTGTTAATAAAAACCTTTAAAGGGTTTCTGTCACCAGAAATAACCCTATTAAACCAAGTGTCATTTGCAATGAGCAAATGACACTTGATTCCAGTAATGTTACTATTATACTTCTCAGTAACGGCGTTTTGCTAAAAATAGCGATTTTATAATATGCTAATGACCTCCCCTAGGTGCAGTAGGCGTGAACCTGCACCTAGGAGAGGCCATAATAACGCCTCTTACCACGCCCCCGGTCGCGCTGATTGACAGGGCCGGGCAGCCAGCTCTTTCGGCTCCCGGCCCTGTACGAACCCGAAATCCCGCGCCTGCGCAGTAATGAAGCCGGCACCCGGGCGGGCGCCGGCTCTCAATGCGCGCTGATCCCGCGCCTGCGCATTGCGATCAGCGCGCATTGAGAGCCGGCGCCCGCCCGGGTCCCGGCTTCATTACTGCGCAGGCGCGGGATTTCGGGCTCGTACAGGGCCGGGAGCCGAAAGAGCTGGCTGCCCGGCCCTGTCAATCAGCGCGACCGGGGGCGTGGTAAGAGGCGTTATTATGGCCTCTCCTAGGTGCAGGTTCACGCCTACTGCACCTAGGGGAGGTCATTAGCATATTATAAAATCGCTATTTTTAGCAAAACGCCGTTACTGAGAAGTATAATAGTAACATTACTGGAATCAAGTGTCATTTGCTCATTGCAAATGACACTTGGTTTAATAGGGTTATTTCTGGTGACAGAAACCCTTTAAACAAATGTCTTTAGCCCAAAATACATGTACATCAATAAGGAAAATTGTTACAAAGGTGTCCAAAGCCTTCAAAGTAACTCTAGACAATGAGCAGACTATAGTCCCCATAATGAAAGGACGTGTCAGTGTCTCCTTCCCCATCTCCATCCTGCATCTTTTGCTGATAGAGTGTGCTGTAGAGTAAGGGGCTGTTCAGACAGCCGTGATATTGCGAGTCCGCAATACCATGGATGCCGAACGAACAGTGTGTGTTCCACAATTTGCGGAACACACTTGGCAGGCACCCCATAGAAGATGCCTATTCTTGTCCGCTGTTGCGGACAAAAATAGGATATGTTCTATATTTTCTTGCAGAGCCACGGCTCGGCAAGATCGCACGTCGCCCATTGAAGTGAATCGGGCCGCATCTATTCCGCAAAATTGCGGAATAGATGCGGACCCATTCACACGGTCGTGTGAATAGGCCCTAAGTCTATCTCCAAACTGTGTCTAAGGAGTTCATGTATGGTAGCGACTAACTGGACAACCTGCAGGACTTGAAATCTTAGGATAAGCTTATGGTACCCATGGTTCTGTTGCTGCACCATGTAGAGACTGTGTGTACATATCCGTTCATTTGAATGTGATATGTCTACCTCAGAAGCAAAAGCAGATTAGAAGCAATTTCCTGTGAAGCCACTTTTTCTATAAATGAGCTGATGCTCGCTAGAAATGCTATATTTATATAGAGTAAAAGTCTACAGGCTTTATGCAGGAACAGCCATGGCCTCATCAAAGCTATACAAAGAACAGTACCACATGTTGATAGGACCAGTAAATCCTAATGTATATCTTTTGATCTTTAGGTACAAAAGCTTCAAGCCATCCTGAAGCCGATGATGCTGAGAAGGTTAAAAGAAGACGTAGAAAAGAATCTTGCTCCTAAGCAGGAAACCATTATTGAAGTTGAATTAACCAATATTCAAAAGAAATATTACAGGGCTATTCTGGAAAAGAATTTTTCATTCCTGACTAAAGGTGCCAGTCAGTCCAATACACCTAATTTGCTTAACACCATGATGGAACTGCGGAAATGCTGTAATCACCCCTACCTCATTACTGGTATGTGTGGAACATATGCTGACTATATATTTGCCTGGCTTTCTTTCATTTTTGGTCACTCTTGCACTCTTATTTTTGTCTGCTAAGGAGCGGAAGAGAAGATACTGTCTGACTTTAGAGAAGCAACCCCTGTAATCCCTTCAGACTTCCACTTACAAGCTATGGTGCGCTCCTCTGGCAAACTGGTGTTAATAGACAAGCTTCTACCCAAGCTTCGAGCTGGAGGCCACAAGGTTCTGATCTTTTCCCAGATGGTTCGATGTTTGGATATTTTAGAAGATTATCTCATCCAGCGCAGGTAAGCATCGCAGGTCTTCTGATCTGTTGATCAAATACAATCCATACGCTTTCCTTCAATAACATATTAGCTGTAGGATCCATTTTTCAAGTTGTTTTCACAATTGTTCCCACCATTTTATATCTTTTTTTTAAAGAAATATTTTGGTGGTGTGTTTTACCGTACTAAACAAGCCATGGCATTTCATTTCCATATCTTTAGGTACCTCTATGAAAGAATTGATGGGAGAGTCCGTGGGAACATGCGACAGGCTGCAATTGATCGTTTCAGCCGGCCAGATTCTGACCGCTTTGTCTTCTTGCTGTGCACACGTGCTGGTGGACTTGGGATCAACCTGACAGCTGCAGATACTTGCATTATCTTTGACTCTGACTGGAATCCTCAAAATGATCTCCAGGTACAAATTAATTTTTCTGCATTATATAAATCCACCTTTTTCGTGTTGTGATATTTTTCTAGTTCTATTTGCCTTCTTTGATTGCCTGCAACCTGTGGCCCTCAAAGCTTGCCAAGAAAGACTGTGGCGAGAGAGACACGGACTGCAGTATATTCTGTCTGCAGTTCAGTAGCTCATGAGGACGCAGCTGGCATACATTAGGTGTACATAGTTTTTTTGTGCTCTTTGTATTATGGTCATTGTTTTGTTGTTTTGCTTTTCACAAGATTTAAACATTAAAAATTGACTTTTTCATATTCTTTAAGGCACAAGCTCGTTGTCACCGAATTGGGCAGAGCAAGGCAGTTAAAATTTACCGGCTGATAACCCGAAACTCCTATGAGAGAGAGATGTTTGACAAAGCTAGCCTAAAGTTAGGGCTTGACAAAGCCGTGCTCCAGTCCATGAGTGGTCGAGACAACCACCTTAGTGGGGTGAGTACCTGTTGAAAGAAACAATGCATATCTTATATGGATGGGTTTATACAAGCTAACCTTTTTAATCTGATGCTTTCAGCCAATCCAACAGTTTACAAAGAAAGAAATTGAGGACCTACTCAGAAAAGGAGCTTATGCGGCCATCATGGATGAAGATGATGAAGGTTCTAAGTTTTGTGAGGAAGACATTGACCAGATTCTCTTAAGACGAACCACCACAATTACCATAGAATCAGAGGGCAAGGGCTCAACCTTTTCCAAGGTTTGCATCTCTACAGATCTTCAATATCTGTGCTGATTAGGGTTATCTCTTATAAAGAGATGTTTGGATGGTTTTGATGTATAAAATAGGTTCATTGTGAAAGTGGTGGATTGAAATAGAATAACTTATTTAAAAGATTGATGTTAAATGGACAGTAATGATGCCGGGTTTAATGACTACAGTATGGACCTTACATTATTAGCCAGTTCAGCCCTTTTCCAGTTAATGACTGATATATTTGGTAAATTGGTCAGAAATGAAAATCATGGTTGCTACAGAGCCTTTGGGTAATTTAATGTGGCTAAAATTTTAGACTTGGGACTCAACAACAAACCTATAAGGAATGTGCCACTAAATACAAAAACTACCTAGAAGATAGGACACTTGGCAAAATAAAAATAATTTTATATTCGTATGATGATGTTTTTCATTAATTACAAGCTTAAAAAAATAATACTCTCCTCATTTTTAAGCTTTAAACCCACCAGCCTAACTTTTCAGGATTTCAGCTTTTCTGTTTTGTCTAGGAAAATTCCTAATGGATTTCTTTTCTTTTTAAGGCAAGTTTTGTGGCTTCTGAAAACAGGACAGATATTTCGCTTGATGATCCTAATTTCTGGCAGAAATGGGCAAAGAAAGCTGATTTAGATCTAGACCTCCTAAGTAGTAAGGTAATTTCACATATCTTTTTGGCATGGGTGTTGCTATATATCCGGCTTTAAACTTCTCCACAACAGTATCACGGACCTGCCTGGTGTGTTCCTTGGTCTTCATGATGCAGAACCCTGAGACTATCACAGAGCAGGTGCATTTATATGGAGACTTGATTACACACAGGTGGATTCTATTTCTCTTCATCAGTCATTTAGGACAGCATTGGATCATTCAGAGATCCTCAATGAACTTCTGGAGTGAGTTTTCTGAACTGAAAGTAAATGGGCCGAATAATTTTGCACGCCCCACTTTTCAGTTTTATTATTACAAAAAAAGTTGAAATGATCCAATAAATTTCGTTCCACTTCACAATTGTGACCCACTTGTTGTTGATTCTTCACCAAAAATGTAAAATGTTATATCTTTTTGTTTGAAGCCTGAAATGTGGCAAAAGGTTGAAAAGCTCGCAAGGCACTGTATATATATTATACCTAGTTTGTTTGATGGTACTGTCAAGATTGCTCATTCTGTCCTTATCTGATGCTGATGATACTAAAATATATGCATGAAATGTGAGTTGCCAGTAGACCCTGTAGATAAAAGCATGGGGACTCTGTGGTTAGCACTGGTGCCTTGCAGCGCTGGGTTTCTAAGTACGATTCTGACCAAGGTCAACATCTGCATGGAGTTAGTATGTTTTCCGCTTGTTTGTGTGGGTTTTCTCCGGATACTCTGGTTCCTCCCACACTCCAAAGACATACTGATAGGGAACTTAGATTGCGAACTCAACAAGTGAGACAAGAACCCTACCCTATGTTTGTTTGTAACACTGGAAACCTGCATTCTGAGCACCGTTTTTATTTCCTCATCTCTCACTTCCAGAACACTTTGGTAATAGACACACCACGTATTAGGAAACAGACTCGGCACTTCAGTAACAAGGATGACGATATGGTAGAGTTCTCAGATTTGGAAAGTGACGATGAGGACCGTCCAAGAGCTCGGCGTCAAGATCGTAAAAATGGATATGGCCGTACAGACTGCTTTAGGGTGGAGAAACATCTGCTGGTTTATGGGTGAGGCGCTACATAATTTTGAGCTTTTACAGCCTGTGCAGTTTATGGCTGATATGACTTTCCTGGTGATTTTTACTATGGCCAAACATAAAATATACTATGGTGTTTCATGGTGAGGGTTATTTTGCTTTCTTTCAAGTCTTTCTTTCAGATTTTTATTGTTTTCTTTCAAAGCTTTGTGTTGTACTTAAATTATCCCTTTTCTGAATTAGATGGGGACGTTGGCGGGATATTTTATCACATGGTCGCTTTAAGCGCGGAATGACCGAACGGGATGTGGAGAGAATCTGCAGAGCCATCTTGGTCTATTGCCTGTTACATTACCGAGGCGATGAGAACATAAAAAGCTTCATCTGGGATCTCATCACTCCTGCAGAAAATGGCAAAACTAAGCAGCTGCAAAATCACTCTGGTAATTCTGCTGGCTCATTTGGTCCCTTGTACCATTTTTTTAAATTTAAAACATCATGATTAATAATTTTAATCAGCATATGAATTAAACAGCCTATATTTATTATTACAGGTCTTTCCATCCCAGTCCCTCGGGGGCGCAAAGGGAAAAAAATCAAATCGCAGAGCAGCTTTGACATTCATAAAGCAGACTGGATTCGGAAATACAACCCAGACACCCTTTTTCAAGATGAGGGCTATAAGAAGCATCTGAAGCACCAGTGTAACAAGTGAGTATACGTAGACAAGAGTAAAATGGTGCTTAGTGTCTTTACTGAAACTCATTTAATCAAATTCTTATTACAGAGAGTGTGCAATATTGCTGACTCTTTATTTTCTTCCCTAGGGTACTGCTGCGGGTGAGAATGTTGTATTATCTCAGACAGGAGGTGATTGGGAGCCAAGCTTCAAAGGTGCTGGCAGGAGTGGATGCTAGGTGAGAGTTCTCCTGATTGATGCAGTATATGTATTACTCCAATATACTTAAGTTGAATATTAAAGGTTTATTCCCATCTAAAATTGATGTATCGCTGTGATATGCCATCACTTTATCAGATGGGAATAAGCCTGTAAAGAGGACCTGTCACTACTCCTGCACACACCTGTATTCCCATGAAATCATTCCAGATCATCATTTCTTAGGCTCATGGATTCATTTGATGTATGTGCCGGGACCTTTCCCAGTGCGTATATCAAATAGGTCTCTAAAATTAGGACTCTCCATTGTGCCGTTCCTCTGTTTATACCTCCTACAAATTTATGAGCAAATTAACAAGTGGGTGTTGCTATTCCTATAGTCAAAAGAATATGTCCCCACAGGTCGCCACTGACTGGATAGTTCCTGAGAGTGTAGGGTCAAAACCCTAACTGGTAATAACCATCTGTTAGTTTACACATACATTACTATTAGGAATAACTGAGGAATAGCACCTGTTCAGAATTGTTATATTTGGGCATTGCAAGTATTTACTACAAGAGATATGTCAGGAGAGCAGACAGGTCCTCTTCATTGTACATGGGTGCAGAAAAACTGTTAGAATATTGCATTTTTTCCAAGCTTTTATATTGCAGGCTGGCTACTGGTAGCAAGAAATTTAGGTTGCCCCACTTCCAGTCTGTAGTTGTAGTAATGTGTGACTCTTCTTCTTTACAGAGAAATTGATATATGGGTTCCTCAGGTTGATCAAGCAGATGTCCCCTCACTCTGGTGGGACAGAGAGGCGGACAAGTCTCTTCTCATTGGTGTTTTCAAACATGGTGAGTCTGGGTCGGAATCACAACGTGTTATGCTAATAATATGTAGCAGCCCAATCTAGATTGTACTTGTACCAAATCCTTTAAGTGGCATGTTTGGTGATTAAGGGTATGGCGACATTGGTTGCGTCCAGCGTCGCCCTGTAGTGCTGATCCCATGAAAATCACAGAGGGAGTCGCATGTGTGCTGTGACTGCGACCCCCTAAATAGCACAAATTCCAACTCTGACAGATTTTTTACTGTTCAGGGGTCACAGTCGCAGCACATGTGCAACTCTCACTGCAACCCTGTTCATTTCTATGCGATGCCACTATGACCCTGGCCGAGATCAATGTCGCAGTGTAACAATACCCATAACATGTTAATTAAATGTCCTATTGAAATTAAATTATTTGAAGAAAAATATTTTTCTCATTTTCCTACTCTAAAATCTGGGGTGCATCTTGTCTTCGGATGCGTCTTATAAAGCGGAAAAATACGGTACATACGTATTCAATTACCTACATTTTATTTGCCCTAATTAACCAATATCCCTCCCGGATGATGGGGAAGGAGTTGCATTACTTTTACCTATGCTGCAGATTCTCTCTCTTTGTCCTGTCTCCATATTAAAAATATTTTCATCAGACCTCATATCAGACCCCCCATAAATTTCATGACATCACTTCAGACCCCCATCAGACCTCAGATCAGCCCAGTGTGCCCCCATCAGACCTCAGATCAGCCCATTGTGCCCACATCAGACCTCCGATCAGCCCAGTGTGCCCCCATCAGACCTCCGATCAGCCCAGTGTGTCCCCATCAGACCTCCGATCAGCCCAGTGTGTCCCCATCAGACCTCCGATCAGCCCAGTGTGTCCCCATCAGACCTCCGATCAGCCCAGTGTGTCCCCATCAGACCTCCGATCAGCCCAGTGTGTCCCCATCAGACCTCCGATCAGCCCAGTGTGTCCCCATCAGACCTCCGATCAGCCCAGTGTGCTCCCATCAGACCTCCGATCAGCCCAGTGTGCTCCCATCAGACCTCCGATCAGCCCAGTGTGTCCCCATCAGACCTCCGATCAGCCCAGTGTGTCCCCATCAGACCTCCGATCAGCCCAGTGTGCTCCCATCAGACCTCCGATCAGCCCAGTGTGCTCCCATCAGACCTCCGATCAGCCCAGTGTGCTCCCATCAGACCTCCGATCAGCCCAGTGTGCTCCCATCAGACCTCCGATCAGCCCAGTGTGCTCCCATCAGACCTCCGATCAGCCCAGTGTGCTCCCATCAGACCTCCGATCAGCCCAGTGTGCCCACATCAGACCTCCGATCAGCCCAGTGTGTCCCCATCAGACCTCCGATCAGCCCAGTGTGCTCCCATCAGACCTCCGATCAGCCCAGTGTGCTCCCATCAGACCTCCGATCAGCCCAGTGTGCCGCCATCAGACCTCAGATCAGCCCAGTGTGCCGCCATCAGACCTCAGATCAGCCCAGTGTGCCGCCATCAGACCTCAGATCAGCCCAGTGTGCCGCCATCAGACCTCAGATCAGCCCAGTGTGCTGCCATCAGACCTCAGATCAGCCCAGTGTGCTCCCATCAGACCTCAAATCAGCCCAGTGTGCCCCCATCAGACCTCGGATCAGCCCAGTGTGCCCCCATCAGACCTCTGATTAGCCCACCCAGCCCCATAAAAATAAAATAACCTCTCTTACCTGTCCTGCGCCGCGGCTGTACGCAGTCAGGACAGTGCAGCGCCGGCCCGGGAAGCCAGAGGAGCGCTGGACCCGGAGCCGCGGCGCAGGGGCTGATCTGAGCTCTGATGGGGGTGCCGCAGCTAAAACATACAAGTGAGCGCTTCCATAATGCTTTATAAGATGCACCGCAATTTTCCCCCTACTTTTGGGCGGGAAAAAGTGCGTCTTATAAAGCGAAAAATACAGTATGTAGTATGTGTTTCCATTATTGAATTGGATATTAAAACATAACAAAAATGTACTTAACTGACTACATTGTACTTATTTTCTCTTTAAGCAGTACACTCCTCGTACTACAACACTCAGTGACCCCTTTACTTTCCATGCAGGTTATGAGAAGTACAACACCATGCGTGCTGATCCTCTGCTTTGTTTCTTGGAAAAGGTGGGAGGACCAGATGAGCAGGCAATTGCAGCCGAGCACCATGCACAAGACTTTGCTGAGTTGCCTGAGAGGTGAGAACAGATTGCCAGAATCTAACTCAGGGGTTGGATTAAACTGTGCCTAGTGCTGTCAATGATGAGTTGCCATGCTAATACCGATGCAACAGCCAGGGCCTTGAAGGACCTGTGCTGGGGGCGAGTGAGTTAAATCCACTTCTCAACGTGTGAGTGCTGATGGCAGCTAGAAATGGGGTTAAGCAGATGCTGAATATTCTGTGTTTAGTAACCTATTGCAACTCTTCTGAATCCTTCAGTGGAGACTTTGATAGGGATATTGAAGATCCAGAATACAAACCACTACATGGCCAGAAAGATCCTGAGGATGAGGTAGGCTATGTCATCTTAGGCTGCTTTCCCTCTTCTCGCTTCATATTCTACTACTTTGTTTTTATTTCTAAAACACCCCAGCTTATGTAAAATCGCTGTGTTTCTGTAGATGGACCCTTTAATGATGGATGAGGAAATATCTGTAGTTGATGGTGAAGAAGGTGAGTTAATGATATATGAATGTACCCTAATGTCAATGTGCCTTCATCATCTAGAAGGCTAGCAGCCCATTAGCTGATGCTGCATTGCTATCTGCCAAAATCAAAAACTGAAGCAATAGATTTGTCTACTATGCTTGCGATTTGTCTCATTGATAATGACTTTCCAGCCAGGTAAGAGAACCTCAGAGAGGTGCGTGGTCAAAGAACCCTAGAAATAACCATAACGCGAGAGAATCTTTGTGTTCTCTTCCGAGAGTAGATGTTGGGACATGATACTGTGAACACCGTTAGCAAACAAACATTGTCAGTGTCGATCATTCTTGAACTCGCTCATTCCCTTTTACCTTTAGCAACACCTATGCCAAGTGGCATGTTATGGCCACCTGGGTCTGCTCTCACAGCTCGTCTCCGTCGCCTTATTACTGCCTACCAACGTAGCTACAAACGTGAACAACTAAAGATGGAAGCTGCAGAAAGAGGTGACAAACGGAGGAAACGTTGTGAAGCCGCTTTTAAACTGAAAGAAATTGCACGTCGAGAGAAGCAACAAAGGTTAGTATGTCAGATGACTTTCAGTAAGGGCTTATTGTATCCACTAATGTGTATGGAGAGCAGGTATCGTAGTTTCCACTACACATTCTCTTGTATTACACATTTCTCTCCCTAGCTTCATATTATTGTATATCTTCTTTTGACAGGTGGACACGTCGTGAGGCCTGTGACTTTTTCCGTGTGTTATCCAGCTTTGGGGTGGAATATGACCCAGACACACAACATTATGACTGGCATAGATTTCGTAGCTTAGCAAGATTGGACAAGAAAACAGACGAGTCTCTGCTTAAGTATTTTCATGGTTTTGTGGCAATGTGCCGGCAAGTGTGTCGTTTGCCACCAGCCGCAGGAGATGGTGAGTAAAACTGGTGCTTGTTTAAACTCTATTCCTTTTATATAAATGCTGGTTGTGGGAAATAGAAGGGTATCCTGTGTCTCGTTGTTTATTTGAATTCTTTCTTTAGAACCACCAGATCCATCTCTGTTCATTGAACCCATATCAGAAGAACGTGCCTCACGAGCTTTGTTCCGTCTAGACCTCCTGCGTAGGGTGCGCGAACAGGTCCTGTGCCACCCTTTACTTCCTGCACGTTTATCTCTTTGTCGGCCAGACCCAGAACTGCCAGAGTGGTGGGAGAGTGGCCGGCACGATAAAGAACTACTTGAAGGAGCAGCTCGCTATGGTCTGAGCCGCACTGATCTCACGTTAATGCCAGACCCCTCGTTTTCCTTTTTAAGTTGCCGCCTCAGCTACCTCCAATCTCGGGATGTGGCTAATCACTCTCGCCCATCCACTCCCACGTCTGTTGTTCCTTCGCTGCCTCCCCAAGAACTTCAACAACCTCATATGCTTTCGCTTTCCTCATCTGTGAGCTCTTCTCCAGCTCCACGCAGATCCTCCTGTTCTTCATCGTCTTCATCATCCAGTTCAGATGATTCCTCAGATGAGAACAATGAGAACAGATTATCCAAACTTAATGGTGAGTATATGCAAGTAGAGTCAGAGTTAAATATAAAATTAAACTTACTAATAGATAATGTACATGCATACAGGCCCAATATCTTTTTGTTAGACCATCTCTCACTTCAGAGAACCTGACCTGGTTTCAGCGGGAACTGTGTAATGCTTCATTTCCCCCATGGTTGGCACTACAGGAGAATAGAAGACTTGTTGATATCTTCTCCCACATGTCACAGCTGATAGCCAGGGGTCGATTAAGTGGCCAAAGGCTTGGGGCCATTCCTCAAGCTTGGGCCCCTCTAGAAAAAAAAAAATAGGTATACTGTGATGCAGGCTGATGTTACCAGTTCCCGATGCGGGCGGTCACAACCTAGTGTCTTGTTACCTATGAGACTGAACGGTGGGGGTGGGAGCTGTGGACACCTGTACCCTGCTGTAGTAGACAAACGCGGGACACTGGGCAAAACATCTGGGCCCCAAGCCCTGAATGTTTGCCCAGGAATATTGGGCGTTTTTGGTGGCCATAGGCCCCTCAGCAGTATCCGGTCCAGGGCCGGCCCACCCAAACATCTCTGTTGTAATCCACCATTGCTGATATGTATATAGAGAATAGACAGCACTCCAAAAGTGAATTTGCAAAGTGAATATTTATTCTTATCAGCCGGCCATAGTGCACAACTGAGGCCTCAGTTGTGCACTATGTCCGGCTGATAAGAATAAATATTCACTTTGCAAATTCACTTTTGGAGTGCTGTCTATTCTCTATATACATATGAAGATTGGGCCCCTGAGGTGAAGCAAGGACCCCAAACAGATGTGCACTCTATGCTTTGCCCAAGATAGGAGGAGTGCTGTGACTACATTAGCAACCCACCATTGCTGATAGCTAGGGATTCCTGTAACTCCTTGTAATCGGGAACATTGGTTGCATATTCATTAGACTCGGTTTTGTTCTCTTTTTAGCAGGCCTGCCACATTCTCGTTTATTTGATGAAGAAAGTCGCTTGTCTCTCACTGCCTCCCCTGCTGACCTCAACACAGAGGACAGCGCTCAGACGGTTCTGGAAAATCCACACAGTGCGGACTGGCCAAAGGTAACTCCCAGACAAGTACTTCTTTTGAAAGGCCATTGGATCTGGTGATCATATATAGTGATCTGCAATAACTACTGTGTTGTTTATAGGACCGAGTTCTAATCTGTCGAATTGAACAAGTTTGTAATGCGGTGTTGACTGGAAAATGGTCTTCACCACGAAGAATAACCGACCCACCAAGTGACAGTCCTGACAGCCTCTCTCCGACACCAGAAGAACGGAGTCCTGCCTCTTTTACACACATACGCTCTGTACCTGACCCAAAGGAATTTACAGTACAAATCAAAAGTGTAAGTAAATGGATCTCTTGTAGCAGCACCTTTCTTGGCTCTTGACTGGCGGTATACAGCTTCATATCAGCAAGTCCTGAAACCACATGTTTTCAAAAGCCATATCTAACATAAAGTGTGATCTCCCATCAACCTGTTATTCTTAATTTCCTCCTCTAGGAAGAAGGGCTAAAAATAAAGTTTCAGAAACACAAGCTTCTAGGTAATGGAGCAGTGGAGTCTGTACAGCATGTCCATAAGAAGAAAAGTAAAAAGAAGCTGGCACAGGTAAGTCGTTGTCACTATAGTAACCACAGAGAATAGAGGATATGAATGTGAAGTGCTTGCTTTTGAATGATGAAATTACGTGGATTAAGTGGCACACAACAGTTTCCCCCAGCAGGTCTCTGGAATTATTAAAATCAGAGACTTAGGCCATATCTGGTATTAGTAATTCTACTGTATTTGTTGTGTAGTCATCCATGTCTGACCATCTACTTGTTTTATTTCAGATGGATCTAGATATGGATGCTCGAATACCAGTTGTGAATCAGAGGGATGGCACGGTGCTTCTTGGAGACGAAGCCCCAAAACGCTGTCAGTTGCATGAATGGCTGCATAGACACCCTGACTACATTGTGGATCCCCGCTTTTTAGCAGTGAGCCTTTCTTTTTCCCATGTTCTATAGTAATGTATATTTTACTCATTGTAGCTGTCCAAAGAAGAGCATTTTGGACCTGGCTGCAGGGTTTTCCAACTTTATATTATAAGTTAATCAACTTCTACTGCTCTCATCTTATATGGGGCCACATGCAGGCATCACTTTTGCTCCTGTTGCTCTAGGAGTGCAGGGGCATTTGGTATATTCTAAAATGTGTAGGTGTTTATTGATGGGAGCTTTATCATTAGAAAACTGCAGTCTCAGTGTCTCTGATTCAGCTTCGCAATTTCAGCATTGCACATTTTGGTGATCCCTGTAAGACCATGCTCATATGTTGTGGATTGTGTCGGCATTTAGGTGAAGCTTTTGCTCCTAATTCTGGATGAAATCCACAGCAATTTTGCATCATTCACATAAAATCCACAGTCTATCTTTATTGAACTTCAGCAGAGCTAAATCCGTGTGCGGATTGATGGTAATCCTTCGCAGAAACTCAAACTATGATTTCTGCGGTGGATTATCACCTGACTTTACCATGAATGTTTCCAGTGCAAACCCAACATATGTCAACATAGCCTAAAACACAAACGGTTTGAATTGGCTTCTCTTGTCTTTTTTATATGCAAGTATACAAAAGCCTGAATAGTCAGAAAATAATTTAATTGTAGAATAAAAACGTGAAATAATACTCATGTCCTCAGTTTTAGGGCCCATTCAGACGGCCATAGTGCTTTGTGAACCCGCAAAACACGGATACCGCATCTTTTGGTGCTCCATTGAAATGAATGGGTCCCCACCCGTTCCGCAAAATTGCAGAATGGATACAGACTCATTCATACGGCCATCTGAATGAGCCCTTAGATGAGTCAGGGACTTATATAAAGTATTCTAAACTGACTGCAATGACAAATACTGAGTTCTACAAAGATAACACTATATTTGAAACCTGGTGTGACTATAACGACTTGGTAGGGGATTTATATGCTGTTCATGTCATTTATTATCAAGCTCCATGACATATTTATCTTCTCCGTTTTTTGCACACAGTATATGGAAGACCGAAGGAAACGCAAAAAGAAGAGTAAGAAATCAAAATCTTCCTCCACAGCACTTGGAAGTGGGGGCACCATGCAGCAATCCCACCATCATAATGGTAAAAAGGTAAAGTAGCTAGGCCCTGTAATTCTACCTTAAGGGGGGCACTAAAACTAAATACTAATGATGAAAGGGTTATCGTGCCGGCAGTTTTTGTCATCCTGCAGGATTATCTGTATATTCCCAAAACCGTCTTAAAGAGGACCTTTCATGGGTCCAGACTCTGTTTACGAAGTACCAGGTTATAGAGGGCATGTGGGGTGGAGGCCAGATCACTTACTACTTTTTCAGGGCGCCGCTCCGTTCACCTGCTCTGCGCCTCCAAAGTTCAGGCACGCGCTATGCTAATGCATAGCATCGGAACAGGGAGGAGGAGACGCCAGGGATTCTCAATGGGCGTCTCCTCCCTGGCTGTGACACTCTCCGCTGCGATTGGACAGCGCTACAGCCAGGGAGAAGGAGACGCCCATTGAGAATCCCTGGCGTCTCCTCCTCCCTGTTCCGATGCTATGCATTAGCATAGCGCGTGCCTGAACTTTGGAGGCGCAGAGCGGGTGAACGGAGCGGCGCCCTGAAAAAGTAGTAAGTGATCTGGCCTCCACCCCACATGCCCTCTATAACCTGGTACTTAGTAGACAGAGTCTGGACCCATGAAAGGTCCTCTTTAAGGCTATGGACACGTTCAGGGCAATTTTTTATTACTTACATTTTACTCATTTTTGGGCTAAAAATAAAACTGGTCTTTAATTTAAAAAAAAAATCAGTCTGTTTGCAGAGTATTACTTCTTAGTCTTGTCAGTTGACGGCTCATGTGAAACCTCATAAACATTCATTATAGCTGAGCTCTTATCTGACTGATAAGAATATGGTTTAAATGAGTAAAATGCAATCGTAAAAAAAAAATTGTCCCAAAGGTTCATAGCCTTTAAATACGTTCTTTTGAGAACCAAAACTGGTTAGAAAGATTGTGGCATCTTGTTGTTTCCAGTGGCAAGATGGGACAAGATGGAAACTGACGAGTGGGCAGGCGCTGTTTCCATAACTCCCATTGCAGTGGAGTGCAATCTTTTTGTCCTAGTACAGGCAGAGCAGCTAGGGATGGCGGCATGTTTTCCAGGGAATTATACTATGAGGCAAAATAGTATCAAAGGAAAAGAGAAGATTATGTGAGGAGTTTGCTGTCATTTTTAGTATTTGTGTGTATGTTAGTATATTTAGTGCTCTTTTAAAGCCTAAGTAGGCAACCAGTAGATTGAGATCCACTGAGAGATCTCAGACACCTGAGTAGATCACTGAATTCTAAGTTCACCAGTGAGCAGGGGTGGACTGGGAACTTAAAGCGGTCCTGGAAAAAAATAAAAGTGGCCCCATATTATAGGCAGGTCCAAAAGTAGCAATACAAGTAGATGTCGTCCTTATACCATAGCGCAATATACTGTCCTATCAGAACCGTATACTACAGTGATGAACAATATATTGCCCCAAAATCTGTCCACCGTTGGTGGTCCAGTTGTCTGTTCCCTGCCCACACCACAGCCATTTTTTTTAGACCTGGCATGAGTGGGGAAGAAGTCGTAAGATTCTGCCGCACCATGGCGTGAGACAGAATCTGCACCAGATATACGCCACTCGTATATCTGGTCATAAATGACTCCCTATGTCTGAAAATTGGTCTTGTAGTGATGAAGCAAGTCTGAAGCTACTCTTGTGCCATTGCTCATTATGTCCTTCTTTTCAGTCTTCTCTTCCAGAGACTACATTTGATACTCAGCATCTTCCCACATCTGCTAAAAAGAGGAAGAAACGTCCTCCTTCCAAGATCATAATGCCACCTGGGATGCACACAGCTGGGGACTCTTCTCATTCCTTTACCCGGGACCCTAGACCAGAACCCGCTAATCCTTTGCGGGCTATGTATGGAGCAGCAGGGGGAGGAATCCTACACCAGTCTGGACTTGGAGGAATGGGATTACCCCGTTTCCACTCTCTGCATGCAGCGTCTGCAAGCAGAATGCAAGGACCTACATTTGGAGATGATTTACCTGGCTATGAGCCCCCACAACAACATTTTTCTTTGCTTGATGACCCTATGATGCCAGCAAATTCTTCTTCTAGTGACGATGATTTGGACAGACCCTGATAAGACTATTCCCATTGTGGGAACTATGAACAACTCAGAGATGCAGGGCCAAAACCCCTCTTTAGAGACTTCACAATTTTCTCATCAGTAGCCTGTTTTTTTTTTTTTTTTTTTTTTTTTGTTCTCCCTTCTCCTTATCAGGACTCCAAACCGTTTCCAGCTTCTAGTCCCAGGATCCCCCGCGGCAGGATTCACGCTGGATCACAAAGGACAAATGATATATATTTTTTTTTAATTTAATATTAACTCTATTGCTGGAAGGGGCCTTGTACCACACTAGCACAGAGCAGGTTCTGGAACATGATGAGCAGTCTTAAAGTGCAATAACGCACTTGGGATCTGGGTGACAAGGTCCCTGTCCCATTTTGGGGTTCTCCACTATTCACCCAGCCCTGATGTGCATCACTCCCATAGGTCACTGTTATGGGGATAAGGTGAATTGGATGTGTTGTGGTCACATAACCGCAACGTAGGTTGCACAGGACATAAGAAAATCTTTGCAAAGCAGAGTTAGATCTGTGCAAAATCTGTATGAGGGAGGGGATGGGCACTTTCTGTTTGTGTGTACATGCGGGACCTGACACTGAGGAGCAGAAAATGAATTTTGTAGGGTGCGGGAAATGTGAGGAGCCAGCCCTCACGTTGCCTCCTCAGACATCCATAAGAAATCAATAAATTACTTGATTTAATAGAATGTGTGTGTTGTGGAATTAATACCTGCATATTTAACTACTTGGCTTACCCTGCCTTTCATCTTTTCAGATCTTGTTTAAAGTCTTACATCAAATCAAATTCAGGCCAAGGCTACACAGCGACTTGAGTGTGAGACAGACTGCAATGTAAGGCCCCTTTCAGACGAGCGAGTGTGACGCTCCGGACTCGCAGCGCAGCTCCTGTCCTGAACTTCCAGCACTGCCGGGGATCGCATAGCATTGTATTGATTTATGATGCTGTGTAACCCTTAGAGGTCTGGAATGTACTGGATAACACTGACCTAATGCTGTCACTGTTATCTAATACATTCCAGAACTGTAAGGGTTACATAGTATCATAAATCAATATAATGTTATACGACCCCGGCAGTGCTGGGAGTTCAGGACGGGTGCTGCGCTGCGAGTCCGGAGCGTCACACTCGCTCGTCTGAAAACAGCCTAACTCTTCTTAAAGCACAACTAAAAAATAGTGGATGTGTTTGTGCTGAAATCCAGCAGGTTTGGGTTTCTACTGGTGGTCATACCACAGCTCCTGTACCTTGTGGGCCGCAACCCAAATTAATTCAACAGCATCACAATCTTATGTCCCGTGACAAGTCGCACATTTCAGAGCCAATGGATGTGATCAGTGCTTTTTTTTTTTTTTTTTTAATCAGATTGCTTTTATTAACAATTTAGCGACATACACAAAATTGTACAAGTACATACATACATACATAGTACAACCCACTAACTCCCCCCTCTGTGCAGTGCCCCCATGACCAGCTGATCAGTGCTTTTTAATGGCATAGTTTAAAGGTATTTTACCATCTCGACATTTCATGGCTACAGCTGGATTAACCCACAGTAAGCACTGGCCCCAGGAGGCAGGGCTGTGGAGTCGGTAAGCCAAAGCTCTGACGCCGATTCCTGCATTTTATCACACTCCAACTTCTTCATAAAAGGCCAATAATTTAGTAAAAAATTTCCTGTAGTAAATGGTAACATCTGGCTTTTTCTCACCATCATGTAAGTAATTAGGCTACTTAGAACATAAACTATATTTATTGGAATACAATTTTTAAAAATTCCTGACATTTTCTAAATTCCTGTCAGGAAATATGCAATGCACTGTGCATTTAATAACTGGAAAACACTGTCATACACTTAATAATTGTATGAAATCTATGAATGAATCCTCAGAAAAAGTTGAAGAAAAGCTTTATATGTCATGGAAATGCTGAAAATCGTGTGCAGGTCTAAATGGGAATGAAAGAAACATTAAAAGTGCAGCTTCTATATTGAGTGCTTGCCATGAAAGCCTGCCTCCGCTACAGTAAGATTCATACTTACCCGCTATCTACAGCTCCGGTCCTGCGCACTTCCGTGTGTCTATCTTATGGTGCGTGGCTTGTTTTCTTCCTCTCCGCCATGATCATCTGCTCCTCTGCAGCCAATGACTGGATTCAGTGGTGACGTGTCCACAGGAGATACATCACTGCTGAAGCCAGTCATTATCTGCAACACTTAATAACACTGACCTAATGCTGTCACTGAACTGTAAGAGTTACATAGTATCATAAATCAATATAATGCTATGCGACCCCGGCAGTGCTGGGAGTTCACTAAACCCCCTGTTTATCACTGATGACTATACATGCAGGAGACTAATTAATCAAGCCGTGGACCAGAAGATGGGCACATGGGAGCCAGAGCAGCCGGAAGTATGATTCTTTCCATAGCAGAGGCAGGTTGGGGGCTCCTGTGAAGTTACTCATTCCCGAATGCTGTTCTGAGACAACTGCAGGCATGCCCAGTAGTAAACGTCCGCATGTGCAGCACAGTTTCAGGCATTGTCACTAAGAGTCTTGGATCATGATGAAGATACCTTGTATAAGAGACAGGAGAACTGACTATCTATCTTATATACCCACATGTATATCCCACGGACTAATATCAGCTAGTTCACAATCGATCCTTTATTTTAAAACGGGAAGTGTACTATTCCATGTAAAGTAGTAAAAGGTCCTTAATACATCACATTTTATTTTTCCGTGTCCAGACTGCCATGTCTCCATGTATTCCAGTCCATGTGCACTCAGTTAATGGCTCAATAGGACACCGAATGAGTGCACATGGACTGGAATGCACTGGAATTCAAATGTGATGAATTAAGGACTTTTTACTTCTGTGGAATAGTCCATTTCCTGCCTTAACATAAAGGATTGATTGAGAACTAGCGGATATTAGTCAGTGGGATACACATGTGGATATACAAGTTGGATGAGTAGCTAGTGGAGCTGCTGTGTATGAGGATTTTGCCACATATTTTCTATATTTTGAATTGGGCTTCATTCACACATCCGTATGTGTTTTGCGGTCCGCAAATTGCGGATCCGCCAAAAAAACGGATGACGTTCCATATGGCATCCGTGTTTCCGTTTTTTTGGTGGATCCATTGTAACAATGCCTACCTTTGTCAGCAAAACGGACAAGAATAGGATATGTTCTATCTTTTTTGCGGAACGGAAATACGGACATACGGAAACGGAATGCACACGGAGTACCTTCCGTTTTTTTTTTTGTGGACACATTGAAATGAATAGTTCCACATATGGTCCGCAAAAAAACGGAACGGACACGGAAACAAAATACGGTCGTGTGAATGAAGCCTTAAAGGGGTATTCCCATCTCACAAATGTAGTTTGTATACTTAGATATAGCCATACCAATATTATTACTAATAGAATGTATTTATATAAAATGTACCGTTTAGAAGATTTCCCTATTTGTATATCCATTGTCCCACACACATCAGTCAGGCCGTTGCCCCTAGTTACGACCACCGTGGCCATGTAGTAGTGGTGGCTATCTTGCTCTTGTTCAGACCTGCTCTGATGTAACTGCTGTATTGTGAACGCACATTGCATTAGCATGAGGAGACACATGTTAGGGGACTTTCACATCTGTGTTTTGGACGCTACCAGTCCAAAACGCAATGGTCAGGATCCGTCCAAAACGCAGACTTTATAAACGGATCCTGCTCCATAGAGATGAATTGATCTTGGAACAGGATCTGTTTCTCTGCATTTTGGAAGCGCAGACAAAAATGCTACAACCCTAAGATGTGTCTCCTCATGCTCATGTAATCTGTGTTCACAATACAGCAGTTACCTCAGAGCGGGTTTAAGCCAGCCACTACTACTACATGGCCGCAGTGGTCGTAACTAGGGGCAACGGCCTGACTGATGTGTGTGGGACAATGGATATACAAAAAGGCAAATCTTCTGAACTGTACATTTTATATAAATACATTCTATTAGTAATAATATTGGTATGGCTATATCTAACTATACAAACTGCATTTGTGAGGTGGGAATACCCCTTTAACTGATTATCACCAGTAGGGATGAGCGAACTTGTGTTTTTTAAGTTTGGTGTAAAAGTTTTGGGTTATCTGAGAATTCCGTTATGGTCCGTGGTAGCAAAGTCCATAATGAAATTCTTAGGTAACCCAAACCTTGTACGCCCAACTTGAAAACACAAGTTTGCTCAACACTAGTCACCACTAAACCCCCTGTTTATCACGGTTTATAGTATAAGGGACAGGAGAGGACACAGAAAAGGTGACAACTGATTATCTATCACCACTAGAGGCCATGAACCGAGGCTTGCTGAAGCAGGTGAATGGTGAGCAGTCTGTGTAGTGTCAGAAGGTGACCCCTAACATATGTCCTCCCATAGCTCTGGCTTTGTGAAACAAGAAGGCCCATAGACCAGGCCTGAAGTAGGTCCACGGTTTGGGACTTGAAGTGGCTGCGCACAGAAATGTATTTTGGAAGGAGAGGCAGTCTCACTTCCTGTAGGTTTACCATGGAAGACTAGGTGCAATATCCTGCATTGAGATTTCTGTAGCTCAGTGGCTGCAGTGATGATCGTGACACAGGGTCTCTGAGAGAAGAGGAGGAAGACTTGGTGCAGCAAGGCCAAAAAGTGACCAATGCTCTAGTCCAGGGATCAGCAACCTTCGGCACCCCAGCTGCTGTGAAACTACAACTTCCAGCGTGCACACCTAGTCAGCTGTTCTTGTAACTCAAAGTGAAAGGAGGATTCTGAGAGTTGTAGTTTCAGAACAGCTGTTGGTTGCTGATCCCTGCTCTACTCTGTGCATCAGCCCAGTGCTCCAAACTAAAAAAAAAATACCTAGGAGCCATTGGCTCCTGAATGGAAAAATGTATGAGCCAAATTAAATTTTAGTCGCCGAATTTAAATACATGTAATTTTGAGGAGAAGATGGAAAGTCTGGCCCATAATAGAACAGTCCTATCCTATTTTTTGGGGGGACAAGGTGACTAAAAAATGGCGAATTGTGTGGTTTTTATTTATTTTTTTCTGTTACATGTTCATCGCATAGGAGATATTTTTTTATATTTTAATAGTTTGGACTTTTCAGACGTGGCGATATGCAAAATTTTTATTTATTGTTAATATATTTTATATGTAAAATTGGGAAAGGGGTGATTAAGGGGCCGTTCAGATGGCTGCAGTATTGCGCATCTGCAAAAATGCGGATCCGCAATACCACAGATGCCGCCCGGACAAGAATAGGACATGTTCCGTAATTTCTTGCGGAGCCGTGGCTCGGTAAGTTCGCATGCCGCCCATTGAAGTGAATGCAGCCGCATCTATTCTGCAAAATTGCGGTATAGATGCGGGCGCATTCACACGGTCGTGTGAATGTGCCCTTAAACTTAATATATTGGTGTTTTTTTTGTTTTTTCTTACTTTTTATTTACTAACTAATAGTCCCCTTACTTAGGGGCTAGAACTCTTGTCCTGTTCACCCTATTAGGGCTCTATTATAGGTGAATACGACTTCACACTCTCCCTGCAGCCCTGTGCTTAGTGCACACAGCAGCAGTTAGCTTACATGGCAGCCAGGACTTCAGTAGCATCCTCGTTGCCATGGTAACCTATCGGAGTCCCGCAATTACACTGCTGGGGCTCCAATCGGAACTGCCACTTCCACCAATGAAGAGGGGGTGGAGGGGACCCTGTGGCCACTTCCACCAATGTTTATTATACTGGGGGAGGGGGGCGCACTGTGCCACCAATGATGATAACTATGTTTAATACAAATACAGAAGGCGGGTGCTGGCTCAGAATCGCATGTATGAAAGGGAGCTGCGATCAGCGGTAGAGGTAGTTCCGCACCTGAGGGGTTAACTGCGATGTATTGCAGCTCCCTGTTATACAGGTCGGGTGCCGGCTTGTACAAAATATATTTTCCAAGAATCTCTAATTTACCAAACAAGCATAGCATTAGCTCCAGAATACTTCATATCTCTATGGAATTTTGTGCTTTATCTGGTCAGCAGTGTGCTGTTGCATTGTATGTATTTTCCTTTTCATTGCAATCAGCCATAGCAACGTGCACCTGCGCATTGGGATGTGCTGACTGAAAACACCTCTTTTTTTCTTAATAACTTTGGAACACTTTTACTTATCCAAGCCATTCTGAGATTTTCTTGTGACACATTGTACTTCATGACAGTCATAAATTTGAGTCAATATATGTCACCTTTATTTATGAAAAAATCCCAACTTTAACAAAATCTTTGAAAAATTCACAATTTTCAAAATTTTAATTTCTCTGCTTTTAAAATTGAAAGTGATACCTCATAAAATATTTATTATTTAACATTCCCCATATGTCTACTTTACGTTTGCATCATTTTGTAAATGTCATTTTATTTTTTTGGGACGTTAGAAGGCTTAGAATTTTAGAGGCAATTAAAATTTTTAAGAAAATTTCCAAAACCCACTTTTTAAGGACTAGTTCAGATCTGAAGTCACTTTGTGGGGCTTACATAGTAGAACCCCCCCATAAATGATCCCATTTTGGAAACTACACCCCTCAAGTTACTTAATTCTTTAGGTATTCCACAAGAATTAAAGGAAAATGAAGATGAAATTTCTAAATTTCACTTTTTTGGCAGATTTACCATTTTAGTCCATTTTTTTTCATTAACACATCTAAGGTTAACAGCCAAACAAAACTCAAATATTTATTACCCTGATTCTACGGTTTACAGAAACACCCCACATGTGGTGGTAAACTGCTGTATGGGCGCATGGCAGGGTGCAGAAGGAAAGAAACGCCGTATGGTTTTTTTTTAAGTCAGATTTTGCTGGACTGGTTTTTAGACACCATGTCCCATTTGAAGCCCCCCAGATGCACCCTATAGTACAAACAGTCAAAAACTGACCCCATTTTGGAAACTACAGGATAAGATGACAGTTTTATTGATACTATTTTGGGGTACATATGATTTTTTAATCGCTCTATATTATTTTTTTTGGGAGGCAAGGTAACCAAAGAATGGATGTTTTGGTACTGTATTTATTTTTTGTTTTTTATAATGTTCATCTGACAGGTTAGATCATGTGGTATTTTTATAGAGCAGGTTGTTACGGACGCGATGATATCAAATATGTCTACTTTGTTTGTTTCAGTTTTACATAATAAAACATTTTTGAGAAAAAATATGTTTTTGTGTCTCCATTTTCTGAATGCCATATCTTTTTTATTTTTCTTCTGATCATCTTGTGTAGGGGCTCATTTTTTGCAGGAAGAGTTGAAATTTTTAGTGGTAACATTTTTGGGTAAATATGATTTTTTGATTATTCATTATTACACTTTTTGGGGCAAGGTGACCCAAAAATTGGTAATTTTGGCACAGCTTTAATTTATTCATTTTTACTGTGTTCACCTGAGGGGTTAGGTCATGTGAGATTTTTGTAGAGCAGGTTGTTACAGACGTGGCGATACCGAACATGTGTACTTTTTTAATTTATTTAAGGTTTACACAATAATATCATTTTTGAAAGAAAAAAAAATCATGTTTTAGTGTCTCCATAGTCTGAGAGCTGTAGTTTTTTTATTTTTTGGGCGATTGTCTCAGGTAGGGACTAATTTTTTGCGGGATGAGATGATTGTTAGATTGGTACTATTTTGGTAGGAATACGCCGTTTTGATCGCTTGGTATTACACTTTTTGTAATGTAAGGTGACAAAAAATGGCTTTTTTTAACATAGTTTTTATTTTATTTTTTTACTGTGTTCATCTGAGGGGTTAGGCCATCTGAGATTTTTGTAGAGTAAGTTGTTACGGATGCGGCGATACCTAACATGTCTAGGGTATTTTATTATTTTATTTATTTTTACTCCGTTATAAATGTGCATATATGGGAAAAAATGTTTGTTTTTTTTTTTTTTACGTTTTATCATTTTTTTTTACACTTTAGCAGGAGACAAGTCAGGCTTGATATACCATGGCAAGCCGGATGGCGTCCGGTTGCCATGGTAACCATCGGGACGCTGCCACAGCAGAGCAGCGTCCCGATGGGAGGGGGAGGGAGCTTCCTCCCTGTTAACCCCTTCCATGCCGTGGTCCCTACGGATCGCGGCATGGAAGGGGTTAAACGGCCGCCATCACTGCCAGCAGCGATGTCGGCCGTTACATTAGATTGTCAGCTGTATGTTACAGGCAGCGGAGGACGGCGGGTGGGCATTAGCTTGGGGGTCCGCTCAGCACAGCACTGTGCTGTCTGAGCGTGAGCTGCAGGGAGAAAGTCACCCTCACCCCTGCAGCTGACAGAAGTTGATCTTTACCTTCATTTTTTCAACCCCGTCGGCTGCGGAGTGGGAGGGGGCTTAGCAGAACCTGGGGGTGGGGTTTTTAAGTCCTTCTTTTGAGGGTGGCCTGAATTACAGGTCGATGCCATGGTAATTTATGAGGAAACACAGTGGGCAGCAGTGAAAGAAAACATCTTTTATTACTACTGAACGGTAAATATGTGAAATTTACATTATATTAGGTAATGATTGATGATGAGTTATTCTAAAAAATAATCTAACCAAGAAAAATCTGTGTTTCCTCATAAATTACCATGGCATCGACCTGTATTTCAGGCCACCCTCAAAAGAAGGACTTAAAGGCTATGTACACCATTGGAGTCAATTTTTTATGATTGCTTTTAACTTATTTTTGACTAAAAATCATATTTTCAATTGGTCTTTATTAAAAATATTGAGCTGTTCAGTCACAAAGGGTTAACTGTTTGTCTAGCTGGGTGACTGGTACTTCACTTTCACTTTCACGCCGGTCATCTAATTACCCTTATCTGTAAACTACTGAGAGGTCATAAACACTTATTTAAGCCACATTCTCATCAGTAAGGTAAGGACTCAGCTTTAATGAGTTTTTATAATGTCAGAGAAAAAAGATAAGCTGTCCGTCTGCTCCTCAGATGACGGAATTGACAAAAAATCCACAGTCAGCTAGTTCAGCATGTCAGCTCTGTACACAAAAAAGGATTCTATATTGTTAATAAAGACCAATTGAAAAAGTGATTTTTAGGTCAAAATAAGTATAATGCAATATGCAATAATAAAAAAAAAATTGCCCCCAAAGGTGTACATAGCCTTTAAAAACCCCGTCCCTAGGTCACACTAAGCCACTCCCCCTATCCGGTTAGGCCATGCCCCCTCCCACTCCGCAGCCAATGGGGATTAAAAAAAATTAAGGTAAAGATCAACTTCTGTCAGCTGCAGGGATGAGAGGGTTACTTTCTCCCTGCAGCTCATGCTCAGACAGCACGGTGCTTCTCTCTGAGTCAGCTGTTCAAAAGGACATCCCTGTGTCCATCCAGGCCCTGCACCAAACTGAGGACAGGGAGTCTGAAAGCCGGACTGTCCACCTAAAACAGGACCTCTGGCCACCCTCCATTCATTTCTATGGAGCCGACGGAAGTAGCCGAGCCAGCGCTCGGCTATTTTCGGCGGCCCCATAGAAATGAATGGAGGGCGGCTGCGCATGCGCAGTGAGCGCTCATTCAGTTCGGGGGCTCCATTCTGGATATAGGTGCGGGTCCCAGCGGTGGGACCCGCACCTATAAGACAATGGGGGCATATCCTAGCGATATGCCCCCATTGTCTAAGATGAGAATACCCCTTTAAGATAACTGTAACCTATGGTCAGTGTTAAGGGGCGGGCCCCTGTGGAGGTCACTGTCAAGGGGGTGAGGTGCTGTGGAACTCACTGTTAAAGGGGCAGGCTGCTGTAAAGGTCAAAGTTAAGGGGGTGGGCTGCTGTGTAGGTCCCATTTTAAGGAGACTGGGCACTGTTGGGGGGGGGGGGGTCAGTCTTAAGGGGTGGGGGCCTGTGGAGGTCACTTTTAAGGGGGGTGGGTTCTGTAGAGGTTGTTATCTTTTAACGACACACAAACATTAAATGAATTCGATTAAATATACCTGGGCGAAGATGGGTCCTTCTGCTAGTATATTTATATAATTACAAATTCTAAAAATTTCTTATCCCTTTCTGATATCCGCCATACATGTTCAGCAGATGGCGGGTCTTCAGAGATGCTCCATGTGCAGAGGTCGCACTACATTTTTTCCAGAAGAGTAATAATACTCTTAGCATTTTTGAGAAATATTATCAGCCAAGGGGGATTACAAAGGTTACAGTAATTCCAATAAATAATACATAGGCATACATAATATTAAGATGTTGCTGTTTATGCAAGGAAACCATTCCTAGTCTAATAAACATCTCTCCCCTCCCTTCAGCCTCCTCTCACATATGGATGGGGCAGGCACTGACTAGTAGTAGGAATATATTACAATACTAAGTAGAGCTTCACTGTATTGTATTCACCCCTCGCCATGTCCTTAGCTATGGAAACATTGGATCTAGGTGTAGGCGGTAAATGCAGCACGGATGCCGGGACTTGCCTGACACTAGTCTAGGTCAAAGGTAACTGGAGATCACAAGCACCTCGTGCTGCTGCCACCACTGATCGCTGGCATGTAAACACTACAATCCTCTCTGCTGTCTGGGTCACAAACACCGTCTTCTGACATCTGCTCTGCTTTTACAAGAAGATGGCCAGCGTTCTATACAGAAGTTGTGCCCATGTAAGCAGGGCACAGACACCAGAGCAGGCAGCAGGACCAGTGTCCTATACAGAAGCTGTGCCCATGTAAGCAGGGCACAGACACCAGAGCAGACAGCAGGACCAGTGTCCTATACAGAAGCTGTGCCCATGTAAGGGGTGGGGGCCTGTGGAGGTCACTGTTAAGGGAGGAGGGGACTGTGGAGGCCACTATTAAAGGGGTAGCAGGGGAAATGTGAGGTCATTGTTAAGGGAGCGGGGTACTGTTACAGTCACTGTTAAAGGGGTAGTCGCTGCGGAGGTCTCTGTCAAGGGGGCCAGGAATGGCAGGTGGTCAGTTAAAGGGGTATTCTCATCTTAGACAATGGGGGCATATCGCTAGGATATGCCCCCATTGTCTTATAGGTGCGGGTCCCACCGCTGGGACCCGCACCTATATCCAGAACGGAGCGGGGGTCTGGCCACCACCAGGCGCTGGCATGTGAACACTACAATCCTCTCTGCTGTCTGGGTCACAAACACCGTCTTCTGACATCTGCTCTGCTTTTACAAGAAGATGGCCAGCGTCCTATACAGAAGTTGTGCCCATGTAAGCAGGGCACAGACACCAGAGCAGGCAGCAGGACCAGTGTCCTATACAGAAGCTGTGCCCATGTAAGCAGGGCACAGACACCAGAGCAGGCAGCAGGACCAGTGTCCTATACAGAAGCTGTGCCCATGTAAGCAGGGCACAGACACCAGAGCAGGCAGCAGGACCAATGTCATATACAGAAGCTGTGCCAATGTAAGTAGGGCACAGACACCAGAGCAAGCAGCAGAACCAGTGTCCTATACAGAAGCTGCGCCCATTTATGCAGGGCACAGACACCAGAGCAGTCAGCAGGACCAGTGTCACATACAGAAGCTGTGCCCATGTAAGCAAGGAACAGACACCAGAGCAGGCAGCAGGACCAATGTCATATACAGAAGCTGTGCCCATGTAAGTAGGGCACAGACACCAGAGCAAGCAGCAGAACCAGTGTCCTATACAGAAGCTGCGCCCATTTATGCAGGGCACAGACACCAGAGCAATCTGCAGGACCAGTGTCACATACAGAAGCTGTGCCCATGTAAGCAGGGCACAGACACCAGAGCAGGCAGCAGAACCAGTGTCACATACAGAAGCTGTGCCCATGTAAGCAGGGCACAGACACCAGAGCAGGGAGCAGGACCAATGTCATATACAGAAGTTGTGCCCATGTAAGCAGGGCACAGACACCAGAGCAGGCAGCAGAACCAGTGTCCTATACAGAAGCTGCGCCCATGTATGCAGGGCACAGACACCAGAGCAGGCAGCAGGACCAGTGTCATATACAGAAGCTGTGCCCATGTAAGCAGGGCACAGACACCAGAGCAGGGAGCAGGACCAATGTCATATACAGAAGTTGTGCCCATGTAAGCAGGGCACAGACACCAGAGTAGGCAGCAGGACCAGTGTCACATACAGAAGCTGTGCCCATGTATGCAGGGCACAGACACCAGAGCAGGCAGCAGAACCAGTGTCATATACAAAAGCTGTGCCCATGTATGCAGGGCACAGACACCAGAGCAGGCAGCAGGACCAGTGTCATATACAAAAGCTGTGCCCATGTATGCAGGGCACAGACACCAGAGCAGGCAGCAGGACCAGTGTCATATAAAAAAGCTGTGCCCATGTATGCAGGGCGCAGACACCAGAGCAGGCAGCAGGACCAGTGTCATATACAGAAGTTGTGCCCATGTATGAAGAGAACTATGGGGAGCCATTTGTTCACAGTGCATTTTGTAGAATTCTGTCACAAAATTACAATGTTGTGTGACAAATTTAATTCTGTAATTTTGTTATAAAATGACATTCTGTATGACAAAATTACATTTTGTGCGACAGAATGAATTGTCACAAAAGGACACTGTGCCACAAAATGAGATTTTGTGTGAAAAATAAAAATCTGTGTGACAAAATGACATTCTGTGAGAAATAACTGTCAAACTTACCAATCAAATGCTCTCATCAATCAGGAATTACTGAGCAAGTATTGGAACTTTGGTACAAAATGTAGTTTTGTGTGCAGAACGTTTATTTTGTGATTCTGTGTCACAAAATAACATTCTATGTAACAAAATGACACAAATGAATTGTGTCACAAAATACTATTCTGAGCCACAAAATGAATTCTATGTAACAAAATCAATTCTGTGTCACAAAATACCATTCTGTGAGGCCAAATGACAGAAATGAATTTTGTCACAAAATAAGACTGTGTGACAAAATAAATTCTATGCGAGTTTATGAATTGTGTCACAAAATGACATTCTGTGTGACAATAAGATTCTTGTAAAGACAAATTGAATTCTGTAATCACTACATCCATTTTGTGTCTCTGAACACACTGCGAACAAACGGCACCCTATAGAGAACAGTTATGAGAGTTGGCAGCAGGACCGGTGAGCCTGCTCCTGTCATTAAAGAACTCCCGCAAAAATTTTTATTCTCTGACCTGTTAGAAAGGTGCATGATATAATCTGTAGTGAATGTCATCTTCTTATCAGAGACTGTCATTCTTATTGTAGCTGGGTCATGTGACCAACTCCCTGACCTCCAGCTGACCCAGCACAGGAAGCCAGTTACTGCTCTATTCATTCCTATGAGACTGAAAGTGAGGCTCCCATAGGAATGCAGAGAGAATTAGACTTCCTGTCCACACATAAGGTGCTGTGTGAATTGGTGGGTCTGATTGCTGGTCACATGACACAGAAGGGAAACCTCAGGGAGATATAACTCAAAAATTCAGCCACTTTTAAGAAAATGACATTCACTACAGATTACATCATGTACATTTCTAGCAGGACATGGAATACATTTTTTGTGTGAGTTCTTCTTTAATTGCCGCCGATCCCTGTGTCCCCTCTGCCTAATGCAAAATGCAAGAAATGACAGGCCAGCGGCTGGGATCCCCGGTTGCCACCAGGGTCAGGCTCACACAGAGATAGATGTATGTTTATGACCACCAGTCTGCTTGCAGTACTGGTAAACATTGCGCCACTGCCGCACAGGAGTCTCAGAGCGGTGCGCTGAATCAGCTGGCAGCCTGCTCAAACTGACCAATCAGCAGCCTCCTTACTACTAATAAGAAAGCTCCTGACTGTAAGGTGCATTGTTATTGCAGTGCCGCCTGTGATTTTCACAGTGTGCAGTGCACTCAGTAATAGTAGGTAAAGTCTTTTGTGCATCTATAAGCATCAGACCTTTTTTGGAGAGCAAAACAGGCGTTATTATCCCTGCTGTGATCAGAGCCAATGCTGATTATGTTGTTTTAACCCTTCAGCATACCTCCCAACCATCCTGGATCCAGCGGGACAGTCCCAGATTGCAGAGGCTGTCCCACTGTCCCAGTACGGGGGAGGTATGTCCCGGTTTCTGGCAGCTGTCCCTGCGCCCATAGGAAGCAGAGACAGTTGTCTGTATTATGATGAAGCAGAGAGCCGGCATCAGCTCACTGCTTCATCCATCATCCCTCCCATTCCCCCCTGCCGGCTCTCCATACCTCTTGACTGTGCGGGGGCCGGCCGGCAGTCAGCCTTGGCTCCGCCCCCTCCATAGACTAGAGCAGCCGATGCCCTGCTGCTAGGAAGAAGGTAAGTATGTGGTGTTTATTTTTTTAACTTTCTGTGAGTGGCACAATGTGGGCATATTACTGGGGGGAACAATGTGGCATATTACTGGGGGCACAATATATTACTGGGGGGCACAATGTGGCATATTACTGGGGCACAATATATTACTGGGGGGCACAATGTGGACATATTACTGGGGGCACAATGTGGGCATATTACAGGGGGGCACAACTGGGCATATTACTGAGGGCACAATGTGGGCATATTACTGGGGGGCACCGCTGGTCATATTATTGGTGACACACAACTGGGTATATTACTGGGGACACAGCTGGTCATATTACTGGGGGCACCATACTGGGCATATTACTGGGGGCACAGCTGGGCATGTTACTGGGGGCACATAACAGGGCATATTACAGGGGGCACAGCTGGGCATATTACTGGGGGCACATAACTGGGGAATAATTACCATGTGGGGCAGTAAGGGGACTGGGTGGGATTAGGTGTATAGTTATGTTTTGAGCGGAGTTAGAGGCATGGCCTAGCACTGAAAAAATTTGCGTGACGCACAATGTGTCCCTCTTTGTTCGTTTGCAAAGTTGGGAGGTATGCTTCAGATAGCATAGTCAATTGCAACCACAGCATCTGAGTGCCCATTTACCAGGAGCACTGCACTCCCAGCGACTGAATATCTGCCTTGTGATGCAACTGCGGGAGTCATTCAGTTTCTATGGCAGCCTGGGGCTTTCTGAAGGCTCCGAGGCCCACCATAACAAAGTTCCTATCGGGCTTGACTAAACCATTGCAGTCTACGGTATACATGAGCAGACAATTGCATCTTAAAGATTTCATGGGATTATGTGTTAGAAACTGGTATGCTTACTAGATAGGTCTGCCCCTATAGATGGCAGCACTCTAAAATACCCCTTCGTTCCGGCGCTGTGTCCCCCGCTGTTTTCTGCACCTGATATGTTAATTTAGAGTATTAGTACAGAGAGGAGATGGCCAGGTTTCTCAATTGGCATCTCCCTGGCTGTAGCGCGGTCCAGTTGCAGCGGAAAGTGTCACAGCCAGGAAGAAAAAACAGCTCACTTTCTTCCTCTGCTGCGATTGGACCACGTTACAGCCAGGAAGGAGACACTGTCATTAAGGGTCCATTTACACATCCGCAAGTGTTTTGCGGTCCACAAATTGTGGATCCACAAAACATGGACACAGGCCATGTGCTTTCCGAATTATGCGGACCGCACATGGCAGGCACTATGATAGAAATGCCTATTCTTGTCCGTGGCTTTACGGTAGGGTATACTGTAGTTTACAAACAAATCGGGTTCGGATACAGCAGTCCAGACCTGTTCGCTCAACACTAAACAAAACCCCCAAAACTGTATCAGAATTGCATTTTTTATCCAATTCACTCCCATTTGGAATTTTTTTCCAGCTTCCCACTACATTGTACGCAACATTAAATGGTCCATTAGAAAGTACAACTTGTACCGCAAAAAACAAGCCTCTGTACGACTTAGGCTACTATCACAATTGCAGTAGCCTTTTCCGTCAGGGGAACAGCCTGCTGGATCCGTGTTACCACAAGTCCACCATGCTTGCAGAAGTCCGCTCCAGCCCCATTTACTATAATCGGGACAGGCCGGACCAGGGGTGCACCACCAATGAGGCCAGGTGAGGCGATCGCCTCAGGCAGCACCAGGTAGGGACGAGAGGGGTAGCCGAAAGGCCATGGGGAATAAGCGCTTTCATTGTGGCAAAGGGGTTAGGTTAAGAAATTAGCATTGGAGGGGGGCGCCTTTTCAGTTTTTGCCTCAGGCAGCAGAAAGGCTAGGTGCACCGCCTCTCAGCATGTTTGCCATGCTGCGGCCGGACCTCCGGCAAGCCCCCATTATAGGGCTATGCATTTAATAAATCACTTACACCACATAAATATTTAATATTTTGAAGCTGGAATCCGTACATTTTTACCAAAAGTGCCACCACAGTCTTTGTTTGGGACACCTATCTCAAATGGTAGCCACAAGCTGTCGAGTCTCTGAGATTTCTGAACTCTAGTGAGGAGGATGTTACAGCCAAGGGCGGATTGGCCATAGACCTTACAGGGAAATTTCCCGGTGGGCCGATGCCCAGGGGGCCACATCGGCCCTCCTTACAGCCTCCCAGTGGAAGTTTTTTGGGATGTATTTTGTACTGCTGGCAGTATTTTGTGATGGACTGTGGTATTTGGCTCTGTTGGGGTGGTATAATGTGCCACAATATGGTATTGTTGGCCCTGCTTTCCATCAATTTTGACCCAACTACAAAATGGGGCCACTTTTAGTATTTTTTCCAGGGCCACTTTAAGTTCCCAGTCCGCTCCTGGTTACAGCAACCAATCGGATTACAGCTCTCATCTTCCTGAGGCATGCAAGGAAATGAAAGAAGTGATCTGATTAGTTGGGCAGCCGCCTACTTTGTTCTTTGCAGTAGTATTTCGAAATCTCCTCTCTTTAGTGAAACGCACGCTATGTCTCATTCCAGTCTGCGGTACCGCGCACGCTGACTCGCGCGAGTACACGCCGTGTAAACACCTCCACAGAGGGAGTCAATAGATGCGTTGAATGTTCACATCCGGCGACAGGGGGCGCTGTGGGCCCTGCTCTCTCCGCCTTTCTCGGTCCTTTCTCTCCGCCCCCGGTTCTCTCTGGCAGGACGGGATTTCCCGCTCTGCGTGCATCGTCTTTTTTTGCGTTTGGTGTTGGGAGCCCGTGCAGGCCATCGTCCGGACAGCGGTGTTTCCCGGAACACTACCCAACTGGCTGCTAGCTGAGCCGGCGAGTATCGTAGGAAAGCACGCGGGAAGCCCGGCCTGCTCCGGGAGGGAGCACAGGAGACCCGGCCGTGTACAGAATGGCGGTCAACCTGGATAAAGAAGCCTATTACCGGCGAATTAAGCGTCTGTACAGCAACTGGAAGGTGATGAATTGCGGGGTTATAGGTAGAGCCATAGGCTTCCATGTTACCGGTCCCCCATCACAGCCCCCGGTAACGTGCTATTATCCCCATAGCCCGTCATCCGGCCGAGTCACGTGTGCGCTGCCAGCCGCTGCTCACATTGTGCCCTTCATGTGTGCCAGATAAGCTTCATCACTGGGGTGCATGTGTATGACCACAGGGCTGGCAATCTAATCTCCAGCTCACAGCCATGAACAATAGAGGGTGCCCCAGTCCCACGGGGGTGAGGGCTCTTGTACACCCCACTCATTAGTCGGGATTACTATGTGGTGTGGGCATGCATGCTGATGCCAGCTTCATAGGGTCTAGGCATGTTTTTGGTGTGTGGGAGAAAGCGGGCTCTATAGGGTGGCACCTAGACCCTCTGTGCTGCCTCCATACGGCTCTGTATCTGCCACTGTCGGGGATGAGTCTGGTGAGGGGCGGTATAGCATTGTTGTTAAGCTTTTCTTTTAATAAAGTTTCTACACGCATCATAAAAGCAAATAAAAAAGTAATTAAAAAATGCGGGCGGTTTGTAAATGTTTTCTGATTTTTGGTAAGTTAACCAAAAACCGTGCAGTATAAGGCGGTATTCAGACCGAGCTTACAGCCTAATAGATCCGTACGATGCCGCTGAATCAGGACAGGTTTTGCAGCCTATGGCGGTATTATACTATGAGCGCTCCTTGTTCCGAGAAGTGCTGTCCAGCGCCGTGGCTCAGTGGTCATGATTGTCGCCCTGCAATGCTGAGGCCGTGAGTTCAAGCCTGACCAGGGCCCACAGCCATTGATTGTGCCCACCTTGTCTGGTCCTGCCTGTGATGAGTTGCCATGCTAATACTGACGCTGCAGCCAGGAGCATGTGGCTTCTGTGCTCGCAGTGAGTGAGTGTAAATGACTGACTGAGGCGGCCACGACATTGTGCGTTCAGTAGGATTTCCAGTACAGGCTTCACCAGTAACTGCTGACTTTACTTTTCCAGAAAGGTGAAGATGACTTCTCCAACGTGGATGCCATTGTGGTATCAGTGGGAGTGGACGAGGAGATCGTGTACGCCAAGTCCACGGCACTACAGGTGAGGCGCCACAGGACGTGGGAATTTTGTTTTTGCGTGTGTGCAGCCTGGTGAGAGTTCTCCTCCTGATATTTTTGTCTTCTTTGTTAGACCTGGCTTTTTGGTTACGAGTTAACGGACACAATAATGGTCTTCTGTGAGGAGAAAATCATTTTCATGGCCAGCAAGAAGAAAGTGGAGTTCCTTAAGCAGATTGCCAACACAAAGGGCAATGAAAATGCTAATGGCACCCCAGCCATCACACTGCTAGTCCGGGAGAAGGTAAGTGCCGTACTTCACCTTTACACCACTGATATACCACCAGGTCAGTGTACTAGACTGCTCTGAGCAATACCGCCATATGGAGGTGAAGAGTATGTTCACTGATCACCTCACCATTACATCACTGTGTGCGTTCACGTTGAGGAACGTCCAAAGTGTATTTGCAGTGGCAACCGGGCTCATGCACACGGCCGTGGTTTCAGTCCACATCCAATCTGCGTATTTTGCGGATCCATTCATCTTGACGAGGCCGCAGAAGATCCATTCCGCGGCCCTGAAAAGAAATAGAACATGTCCTATTCTTGTCCGTTTTGCGGACAAGGATAGGACATTTTTGCAGGAGAAAAAAAACAAAAAAAAAAAAGCGGCATGCACTCGCCTGGTATCCATATTTTGCGGATTGCAAAACACTTATCACCGTGTGCATGAGCCCTAAACCTGAGCCTTGGACTTTTGCTGCTGATTTATACTTTGCTGCTTTTCTGTGGGGGGACGTTTAGTGGGGCTAATTTGCGTGCAGACACTGCCGTGAAAACATTGTCACGATGGGACATGTCCAGTTGAAAAAACTCTGTAACCATGTGAATTCAGGCAGAATTCAAGAAAAAACCTGGATCTGCCAGGGCTGAGATTCTTACTCTAAGGCCTCATGCACACGTCTGAAACCGCGGATCTGCAAAATACGGATACTGATTGTGTGCGTCTCGCACTTTTCTCAGGCCGCATTGTCAAAATGGCTATTCTTGGTCATACAGATGTGGACAGAACATAGTGTGCTCGTCCGCCTCCAGACCTCAAATAATGCCTGATACAGCACTTGTTTGTAGACCCCCCCCCCCCCCACAATCAGATGTCCGGCTTGACTGTTCAGTGGGTGCTTCATGTTACCATTTATTTTTTTTTTTTAATGGAGGGTGAATCATGTGCCAGAAGAGTGCAGGTCCACGACAAAGAACTACGGCCATGGAGCTGGCTGTCCTCCCATTACCATCACACAGTGGCTCTAGGCTGCAGTTATTTAAAGGGATTCTGTCACCAGGTTTAGGCGTATAGAGATACTGACACATCTGTATAGCTATTAGCGCTCTCATAGTAAATGTTATTATTCTTCCTAGAGCTGTACTTTACTCAAAAAATCGTTTTTATTCATATTATAATTACTTACATAAGGAGCCCAAGGGGAGCCCGGCCACGCCGCATATTGTCGAGCCCAGCACCGCCCTCCCGCTAATTATTCACTCCCCTTCATCCCTGTGTTCTCCTCCTGGTGCGGCGTTATCTCGTCCGTGTGGTCTCCAGCGCATACGTACTTCGACCGATGAGGCCATGCCAGGAGACCGCACGGGCGCAGAGTCGGTTCATACGGCGCATGCGCGAGATTACGCTGCACCAGGAGAAGAACACAGCGATGAAGGGGAGTGATTAATTAGCGAGAGGGCAGAGCTGGGCTCGACAATATGCGGCGTGGCTGGGCTCCAACGGCCCACAGGACATCCCCTTGGGCTCCTTATGTAAGTAATTATAATATGAATAAAAACGATTTTTTGAGCAAAGTACAGCTCTGGGAAGAATAATAACATATTTACTACGAGAGCGCTAATAGCTATACAGATGTCAGTATCGCTATACGCCTAAACCTGGTGACAGAATCCCTTTAAAGGGGTTTTCTAGAAATTGCCTATATGGCCTGTGTACAGGATAGGTCATTAATGGCTATAGACTGGGGGTCTGAATCCTGCGGCATCTTCACAGTATACCAAGCACAGCACTGTATATAGTACTGCTGCTAATCTGGGACGGAGCTGAACTAAGGCCGTGTGATCAATGGACGTACTGCCACGCAAAACATGGATACCGGCCGCACGGAACATCCTGCCCTCTATAGAACTGTCCTATCCTTGTCCTTGAGTTGCCTGCTTCAGGTTTGTCACCCGACTTTACTCAAACCACTGAGAGAATTTGCGTAACTTCACAGAAATGGAATTGGATTATTAAACCTTGTAACTTGCTGTGCGGAGGTTCTTGGCCTGTGGTACATGAAATGTTTATAGTGAGCCCCCAGCCCGGTGCCCAGCTATATTGTAGTAGTAACAATGCCCCTCCCCCGCTCATTCTTACTAGTATAACATATATTGTTAAAGCTCCCTGCTCCCAGTGTGGTGACTGTGGTTGCAGTAAAAAGAAGATTTTTGCATAAATGCAGCAGACATAGATTCAAAGCAAAGTGCTGGATCAGATTCAGATTTTTTTTCTTTTTCCAAAGTTTTCTATGACCCCATCCTTGGCCCAAAAGAAACACCACCTTGTGTGAGGATAAGGGCTCACTTGCACTGACAGGTGTATTGGCCAATAATTCATATAAATAACCATTCCTGGTAACTGGTCTGTGTTAGGGCACATAACCCCAGCCGTGATTGGTCCAGGAAACAGCCCGTGTGTCTGCCGGATCTCCCAGGCCGACCACAGCTCCCCTGAACTGATAGTATCTTAGGGTGCATTTAGATGGGTGCTGTGTGAATCGTTCCTTCCTGACAGTCGGCTTCTCGTTCAGTGGGGGTGAGGCACTGTATTTACATGCAGCGATTGCCTCCATGGTATGAAGACAAGGGATCCCTGTTGCCATCGCTCGTCCTCTGGGCAGCAGATGGCAGGGGGCCACCACTTTAGTAGCATCCCCTGCAGGAGACCCCACCGGTCACCTGCAGTGGATTGCAGGTGGTTCTGGTTTACTCAAGGGGTGATCCTGCTGCGCCCAAAGATGCTGGAAGTTAAGTATGCCACCTTCCCTGGTTAGGGGCATCTTTTCCCCTCCAGGGTGTTTTCACCTTCCCCTGGTTGCCTGGCCACTTTTTCCCCTAACCTCTTTTGGGCCTCCCTCAGTCTCCAGTCCCCGGCTCCTGCCTGGGCTAGGCCTCATCTCCCTTCTTCTCCTCCTTCGGCCCCCTCCATCTCTAGTCCAGGGGAAATCTTTACATCTATGGTCAGATTAATAGTTAAGGTTTCCATCAGTACAAAGCTTAACGATGGTTGTTCTCTCTCGTGCAGCAAAATGAGGGTAACAAGGCGAACTTCGACAAGATGCTTGAAGCCATTCGAGGGAGCAAGAAAGGAAAGCAAATTGGTGTTTTTAGCAAAGACAAGTTCCCAGGGGATTTCATGAAGAGCTGGTATGACTGCTTGAATAAAGAGGGGTTTGAAAAGGTAAGGGTTGAACACTTATATTTAATTTCCCTATGTGGTCACCCATGTTCTCTGTTGTGGATTATTTTTGTATCAAATGGCATTAAAAATTATAATAAGGCATTTCAGGACTATTTTGGAAAGGGGTATTCTGGTTATAACAAGTTATCCCTTATCTGTGCTGCTGCTCCATTCAGTTCTATGAGAGTGCCAAGCGCTGTAATCTATCTCTGGCGCTCCATAGAACTTTATGGAGCAGTGGCGTGTTTTTCCAACCAGCCGCGCCATCCATTTCAGGGGGACTCCACTGGGTATAAGGCCCTAGTTCTGGTGTTCATGGAGGTCCCAGTGATAGGACCCACAATGATCTAATCTATCTATCCCCTATCTTGTGGGTCGGGAATAACTTGTTATAAATGGAATACCTCTTTAATATTGATGGCCTATGTTCAAATTGTGAGTGTCAGATTCCTGTCACCCCAGCATACCCCTTAATTGCTTAGCAGGCACACCTCTACATTTTGTAGTGGCTGTGTCTGGTACAGCTGCCAAATGTACAGAGCTGTGCCTGGTAAACTGCGAAAGAATGGTGGGGGTGCCAGAAGTCTGACACCACCCCTCTGATACTGGTAGCGTGTTAGGGTAGCACATCAATACAGTCATGGCCAAAAGTTTTGAGAATGATACAAATATTAATTTTTACAAAGTCTACTGCTTCAGTTTTTATAATGGCAATTTGCATATACTCCAGAATGTTATAAAGAGTGATCAGCTTAACAGCAATTACTTGCAAAGTCAATATTTGCCTAGAAAATGAACTTTATCCCCCAAAACACATTTCAACATCATTGCAGCCCTGCCTTAAAAGGACCAGCTAACATCGTTTCAGTGATTGCTCCATTAACACAGGTGTGGGTGTTGATGAGGACAGGGCTGGAGATCAATCTGTCATGATTAAGTAAGAATGACACCACTGGACACTTTAAAAGGAGGCTGGTGCTTGGCATCATTGTTTCTCTTCTGTTAACCATGGTTATCTCTAAAGAAATGCGTGCAGTCATCATTGCACTGCACAAAAATGGCCTAACGGGGAAGAGTATCGCAGCTAGAAAGATTGCACCTCAGTCAACAATCTATCGCATCATCAAGAACTTCAAGGAGAGAGGTTCCATTGTTGCCAAAAAGGCTCCAGGGCGCCCAAGAAAGACCAGCAAGCGCCAGGACCGTCTCTTAAAAGTGTTTCAGCTGTGGGATCGGGCTACCAGCAGTGCAGAGCTTGCTCAGGAATGGCAGCAGGCAGGTGTGAGTGCATCTGCATGCACTGTGAGGCGGAGACTCTTGGAGCAAGGCCTGGTCTCAAGGAGGGCAGCAAAGAAGCCACTTCTCTCCAGAAAAAACATCAGGGACAGACTGATATTCTGCAAAAGGTACAGGGAGTGGACTGCTGAGGACTGGGGTAAAGTCATTTTCTCTGATGAATCCCCTTTTCGATTGTTTGGGACATCTGGAAAACAGCTTATTCGGAGAAGACGAGGTGAGCGCTACCACCAGTCTTGTCTCATGCCAACTGTAAAGCATCCTGAAACCATTCATGTGTGGGGTTGCTTCTCAGCCAAGGGAATCGGCTCTCTCACAGTCTTGCCTAAAAACACAGCCATGAATAAAGAATGGTACCAGAATGTCCTCCGAGAGCAACTTCTCCCAACCGTCCAAGAGCAGTTTGGCGATCAACAATGCCTTTTCCAGCATGATGGAGCACCTTGCCATAAAGCAAAGGTGATAACTAAATGGCTCAGGGAACAAAACATAGAGATTTTGGGTCCATGGCCTGGAAACTCCCCAGATCTTAATCCCATTGAGAACTTGTGGTCAATCATCAAGAGACGGGTGGACAAACAAAAACCTACAAATTCTGACAAAATGCAAGCATTGATTGTGCAAGAATGGACTGCTATCAGTCAGGATTTGGTCCAGAAGTTGATTGAGAGCATGCCAGGGAGAATTGCAGAGGTCCTGAAGAAGAAGGGTCAACACTGCAAATATTGACTTGCTGCATTAACTCATTCTAACTGTCAATATAAGCTTTTGTTACTCATAATATGATTGCAATTATATTTCTGTATGTGATAAAAACATCTGACAAACACACATAAAAACCAGAGGGCAGCAGATCATGTGAAAATATAATATTTGTGTCATTCTCAAAACTTTTGGCCATGACTGTATAGTCCTGGAAACCTATGTAATTCATCAATGAATGATATATGTAATAATTCATCTGAGTAAAGCCTAATTCACATTTCTGTGGAACACGGTCCGGGACGATCCGTGAAATCCCGGACCGTGTTCCTTCTGAGGACGGGAGCGCATGGCGTCATTGGTTGCTATGACGCCGTGCGCTTCCTGAGGACGCCGCTGTACAGTGATACACTTTGTATCACTGTACAGCGGCGGCCTCAGGAAGCGCACGGCGTCATAGCAACCAATGACGCATGCGCTCCCGTCCTTAGAAGGAGCACGGCCCCGGATTTCACGGATCGTCCCGGACCGTGTTCCACAGAAATGTGAATTTCGCTTAAGGTTGGACTTGATGGGCGTGTTTTTTTTAACTAAGTAACCATGGAAGAACCTACTCAGATCCCTAATACAAAGAGATCCCAATGTCCACACAGAAATAATTAATATACTTTATTGTACAAAATACGTCAATTCATAAAATCTACATTTACAGACAATCTTCTATCCGGGGATAAGCCAAATGAGGGGTACACTACCCACCTCTGAAATGGAACCATAGGCCCACCACACTTTACCCAGCAGTACTGCACATCGTTTTATCACATCAATAACGAAGATCATATAATATTAGTTATCAAAACTGTAAAAATAGGGTCATTTAAATCATTACTCTAGATCTTGCTACATAAAAACCCCTTATTTCAATATATACCACTCTAAGATCAAATAATGGCCAAATACAGCACACCTAGTATATATGCTGTTTGCCAGAAAAAGCAGAGCAAGATCATATAATCAAAAAGCGATCCAATAGTCGCTCAACTGTATACATTACCTATTGTGTGCAGCTGCCGCTAAGTGCGCGTGGGGGACCCACTGATGACCCTCGACGCGCGTTTCACATCAAACAGGCTTCGTCAGGAGGTATCACATATATGTATTGGAGATCCTTAAATACTTGGCCACGTAGCGCCAAAAGCAGGGACACAGGTGTAATCACTGAGCGCATCATACTACGTGATCCGTGACACGCCATCAGGCATGCGCCACATCCAGCATCAAGGGCGGGAGCGGATTGCATCGGTGATCCAGTCACGTCATCAAGGCTGGGCCCGGACGCCTCCCCAAGGTACGTGACACGCAGCGATGCGCTCCACCACCATCCCGCTCAAGAGAAAACACCACCCACCCCACGTATCATAGGCGGACCATGTAACCGCTTGAACACAGGATGGACCCTCCCCCAAACTCATATCTAATGGATACTGCTGATAGCATCCCACTTAACATTTGGGCATTATTTGATCCTAGAGTAATGATTTAAATGACCCTATTTTTAGTTTTGATAACTAATATTATATGATCTTCGTTATTGATGTGATAAAACGATGTGCAGTACTGCTGGGTAAAGTGTGGTGGGCCTATGGCTCCATTTCAGAGGTGGGTAGTGTACCCCTCATTTGGCTTATCCCCGGATAGAAGATTGTCTGTAAATGTAGATTTTATGAATTGATGTATTTTGCACAATAAAGTATATGAATTATTTCTGTGTGTGGACATTGGGATCTGAGTAGGTTATTGTATGTACATATGTCCCATTGATAGTTGAAGAGAGGCCTGGCGTGGTTAAGTAACCATGGAGCACACTTCAGCTGATTGCTGCAGGGGTTGTCTGCTTAGGACAGATGTATATATGGACATAGACATGCCTTTTGTTTCTCTACATCAGGGGCGACCTCTGGCACTCCAGCTGCTGTGAAACTACAACTCCCAGCATGCATACGAACTGTGCTCTTCTGCGAACTCCTATAAAACTGAATTGAACTTGCTGGGAATTGTAGTTTCACAGTAACTGAAGTGCTGAAGGTTGCTGATCTCTGCTCTAGATGTTGTTCACAGGCGTTTGAGCAATCTTTCCTATTGTTAGTATCAAGTGTCTAAAAACACAATGAACGCTCTCCACTGCTCACCGTTAGACATACAGTTTGTGGGGAAAATATTTTTTTTTTTTTTTTGAAAATTAGTAGACTATTACAACAATGGGTTATGCTACTTTGGGGTCTTCTGTGCAGAGTTATCAGGAATTGTACTTTTCATATGGACTTCAGTATGTTTATAGGAGAAATCTCCAGGGGTGTTGACCATATCCCTAGTGCAGCTTCCCTCAAAGTCAGAGCAGAAGTTTTTTTTGGAGAGTCCTTTAAAATGAGTGTGCACTATACAAAGAAGTGCGCATAGGACATTATCTTCTGTTTTGAAGAGTCTCTTGTTCTTTAGGTTGATATCAGCGCTGCTGTGGCTTACACAATTGCTGTCAAAGAGGACGGAGAACTAAACCTGATGAAAAAAGCAGCTACCATTACCTCGGATGTCTTCAACAAGTTCTTTAAAGAGCGTGTCATGGAGATTGTAGATGCCGATGAGGTAAAGAAATGCTAAGCTGTTGTTGAGCATTTTCAAGGCCAAGTTGACTAAGTAAAGTAAATGTTTTATCTGTTCCCGTTACAGAAAGTACGGCACAGCAAGCTTGCAGAGTCTGTGGAGAAAGCCATAGAAGATAAAAAATATTTGGGTGGGACAGACCCCTCCACCATTGAAATGTGTTACCCTCCCATAATCCAGAGTGGAGGCAATTACAATCTAAAATTTAGTGTGGTCAGGTGAGTTATTACTGTTCAAGCATCACTAAGTTCATAAAATATATTTCATATATACATATCAGAAGTTTAAATGGGTGGGGGTGTGAGTGCTGAGACCTCCACTGATCTCCAGAATGAGGGGGAGAGGAGCGCACATATTACGTGCTCTATCCTCGCTGCATGAGACGGGCTTTGTAGAAGTCTAGGGGCCCATTTCGGGACAGAAAGAATAAGGTATGCATGCAATTCTTTCCCCTTTTTCGAGAGATCGTGGGGGTCTCCGCACTCGGACCCCAACCAATCAAAATGCCTGATATGTCTCTCTGACATATGAAATGTTTTTTGATGAAGTGAAATGAATAAGGGAATGTGGATGAACATCTCATCTCATTTGTGTTTTGCTTACAGTGACAAAAACCACATGCACTTTGGGGCGATCACATGTGCCATGGGTGTCCGCTACAAATCCTATTGCTCCAATTTAGTGCGCACGCTCATGGTGGATCCAACGCAGGAAATGCAAGAAAATTACAACTTCTTGCTTCAGATGCAGGAGGATTTATTCAAGGAGTTGAAGCATGGTATGTGCTGAATGAATTGTTGGAATCTGCATGTGGTAACTACTTTATATCTAATGTGACAGCACACTGGGAAAGTTTCTGGGCTTCACAGCTTTCATGTCTAGGAAGGCCCAGTCTGTCCCATCAGTGTATCTCACAGAGGTTTCCTAGTATAATGCGGAAGCTATCCAGGTAATAGAAGAACATGGATTACATCATTCTGTGCACGCACTCTCCTAATGCGGTCACCAATAGCTTTGCCTAAGGAGAGCCGTTATTTCAAGGGCACATATAGGCATAATACTCCTTGAGTGTAACTGCAAAAAAAGGGGGTCAGTCAGCACATCCAAAGTGCAGGTGCACGCTGCCATGGCTAGAGACACAAAGGAAAAAACAAAACAGTGCAGCAGCACTCTGCAAACACAAATAATGTACAATAATGCCATAGTCATATAAAACATTTTGGTACTAGTACTATGCTTATTTTGCAAAATTGAGAATCTTGGCAAATCATTTTGTACAAAATATTTGAGCCCATCTGCCATACGTCAAGGCGTTCTCTTTCAGACGGGAACCTAGCGCTAATTTCTACCTGTCATGTGCCATAATGGCCACCATAAAACTCAGGGAGTGCTGGTTCCTTATGCATGCTGGGTCCACTCTGCTTTTGCCATTTTAGGTGCCTTAAAGGCCTCCATTGAATCCAGGAATGCAGGTACCAACATGCATACTGAGCCCACTCCATACCTCTCCTGGTGCTTCACAGCTTCCAATACATCTACTGAGAGCAGGACACAGTTTTATACTTACTCTGATTAAAATCAGCCTATGAGGCAGACAGGCTTATCAGGAGTGCAAGACTGGCTGGAGTAGCCACACCTCCAGATCAGTATAACTGCAAAAAAAGGGGGTCAGTCAGCACATCCAAAGTGCAGGTGCACTCCTTGAGTGTATTCATTAGAGGTGAGGTGCTGTTATATAGGTGTTAACAATATTCAGCCCACAGCTTCATGGCTGGATTAAATGCCTTGTACAGTCCCCTCTTTAACCGTGTAGGGGCTGTTCAAGCTATTTTTTAATAGTAGTAAGGGTATGTTCACATTCTCTACTGAAGGTCGCCATGTCCAGCATAGCTGGCTACTGCCGCACACCACTAGATCCCCATTGACTATGATGGCATCCGGCAGCTTTCTGGCATAAATGTCAGCTTTCAGCTGGACAAATACTGCTGCATGTGGTGGTATTTGTCCGGCCAAAAGCTGCCGGATTCCACCAAAGTAAATGGGTATCCGCCAGTCTGCGGCAGTATCCAGCTATGCTAGATATGGCGACCTCCAGTAGTCTGTTCCTGTGCCAGAGTAGGTTGCCGCATATATGAACCTGTCCTTAGACTCTCCACACTTTTTTTTTTTTTTTTTTTTTGTTCCCTTTGTAATGTAGTTCAAAAACCAAATGATGTTCATTCTTCTCTGTTTCAGGTGCAAAAATAAGTGACATTTATCAATCAATTATGGATCAAGTGAAGAAACAGAAGCCAGATCTAATGAGCAAGATCACAAAAAACCTGGGGTGTGTGCGGTAGGGATTCTTGTGTATAATATTACATGCAACTGATATCTTGGTAACTTTTTTTTTTTTTTATTTTATTTTTGCCCATCAGTTTTGCTATGGGAATAGAGTTTCGGGAAGGATCTCTCGTAATAAATAGCAAAAATCAGTTCAAACTCAAGAAAGGTGAGAGGCCAGTCTATATGCCTGTATTGTTTTTTCACTTTCACTTTTTTTCTACATTTTTCTGACCATACCTTTTATGTTTCTTAGGAATGGTGTTCAGTGTTCACTTGGGCCTGGCAGACCTGACCAAAAAAGAGGGAAAGAAACAAGAAGAGAAGACTTACGCTTTGTTTGTTGGGGATACAGTGCTGGTTAATGAGGTGAATTTGTAGTGCATTAAACGTGTTATTAACATTTAGCCATGATCTGTGTTCAGTGGAAAGAAATTGCTTTCCAAAATAATGTCTCTGCTGCTTTTTCAATACTATATTTTATTTTCTTGTAAACTTTACTTAGGAGGGACCAGCAACTATTCTTACCAGTGTTAAGAAGAAGGTAAAGAATGTCGGGATCTTCTTAAAGGTAAGCTGTATAAAGTTCTGAAAGACAAGTTTTTTGTGGATTGTGTTATTTGAGCTTGTGTCTGGACAGGTTAAAAAAGAAAAACGTACATATGTTTACATAATGTTATATAATGCAGTGATGTGTAAGAATTTGACTAGAACTGTCTCATCAGAATGAAGATGAAGAGGAGGATGAAGCTAAGGATGATGCTGAGGAACTTCTCGGCCGAGGATCTCGGGCTGCAGCACTGCTTACTGAGAGAACCAGGGTATGTATGTATGTATGTATGTATGGAATTAATTTTACGTTTTGTCTTTGTGACTGTATCCCTGCTAATCTCTTCCATAGAATGAGATGACGGCAGAAGAGAAGCGCCGGACTCACCAGAAGGAGCTTGCAACACACCTAAATGAGGAGGCACGGAGGAGGTTAACAGAACAGAAGGGTGAACAGCAAGCACAGAAGTAGGTTCCTGTTCTCCAAGATAATGTCATGGCTGTTCTATGCAGTCACATTCAGCGGTAGTGATTGTTTCTCTTTATCCAGGGCTCGGAAGTCTAACGTTTCGTACAAAAATGCTTCTCAAATGCCAAAAGAGCCAGAAATTCGGGAGATGAAGATTTATATAGACAAAAAGTATGAGACTGTCATTATGCCTGTGTTTGGAATTGCTACTCCCTTCCATATTGCCACCATCAAGGTAAATAAGCATCTGCTGTATGTAAAGTGACCAGTATATTGTATCCACAGCATAAACAATTGTAAGGACACCCATGTGAAAGGAAACAGCCGTAGGCCTGCTTGTGCTGATCACCAAGCTGGCCAGTACAGTTTCTGTAATGTTAATAGTGGGATAGCAGTCCATTTTTAGTAAGCAGATTATGCAAAAGTGAATTTGTAGGCAGAGCGTCTGATACATGATGCTAAGGTGCTTTTAAAGTGAATCTGTCAGCTAAATATATGTATCCCTAAGTAAGGGGAGCATATTAAAGCTACAGGCCGTGCTCTGGCTATGTTCACACAGCAGTATAATCAGTGGTGGATCAGTAGCGCAATTGACTTCTTCAAAAGCAGCATCAAAAATGCTTGAAAGAAGTAACTGTGCTGCTTCTGAACAGCTGTGTAAAAATGCGCGCCCATGTGCCCTTCGATATGTATTTCCCATTAAGATCAGTGGGAAGCTGTTAGTGTTTCATGCATTACACAGCACAAAATGCCCATTTTACTTGATCAAAGCCTTTTGGCCGTGTGAACATTGCCTCCTAGTTACCTTGGTGGAAATATATATTGAGTTGTTTTGGCTGATAGGAGAATACGTAGTTATGAGTGAGGTTTATTCATCAGGTGGAACGTCCCTTCTGCAATGACTGACAGATTGCCGACAGCAGCCTGAGGGGTGGAGGGAATGCTCCGTCACAAATATAGTGGACTACAAATCTGTAGCTGTGAAATACTGCATTAAGGCAACACGTTCGCCTGATATCACTCTTAGGCTCCATTCACACGTCCTGTTTTTCTTTCCTGATTCGATCCTGATTTTTTTTCAGGACCCATTGAAATGAATGGATCCAGATCAGGATCGAATCGAGAAAGAAAAACAGGACGTGTAAATGGAGCCTTATACGAGATCCAAATTGATAGGCGTAGTACTAGTTCCCATACCTGATATATAAAAGTACTTGTAGACATGTTCTGTCTTGATGGCTTTTGAGTGCTTTATTTCTTTCTAACGTGTTCTGTTTGATTTCATACAGAATATTAGTATGTCAGTTGAAGGTGATTATACGTATCTCCGTATCAACTTCTACTGCCCTGGAAGTGCTCTAGGGCGAAATGAGGGCAACATTTTCCCTAACCCTGATGCCACATTTGTTAAAGAAATGTAAGTAATGTTTGTTGTAACAATTAGATTTCCATAGAATATTTTTCTTTCTTGATTTCTTCATATTTCTTCTTTATTCAGAACATACCGAGCCTCCAATATGAAGACCCCTGGAGAGACTGCTGTGCCATCACTTAACTTGCAGAATGCTTTCCGAATTATCAAGGAAGTGCAGAAACGATACAAGACACGGGAGGCGGAGGAGAAGGAGAAAGAGGTGAGACTATAATAAGACTGACTTGTGTTGGTCTAACCCTTGAGTTTTATGAATATTAAATAAGGCGTTCAATTCCTTCTACAGGGCATTGTAAAGCAAGATTCCCTTGTCATTAATCTTAATCGTAGTAATCCAAAATTGAAAGACCTGTACATTAGGCCCAACATTGCACAGAAGCGAATGCAGGGATCTCTTGAAGCACATGTAAATGGTAAGTGGCTTATAGTAACATAGTTTATAAGGCCGAAAAAAAGACATCTGTCCATCCAGTTCAGCCTGTTTTCCTACAAGTTGATCCAGAGGAAGGCAAAAAACCCCTGTGAGGTAGAAGCCAATTTTCCTCACTTTAGGGGAAAAAATTCCTTCCCGACTCCAGTCAGGCATTCAGAATTACTCCCTGGATCAACAACAACCCCTCTCTAGTAACTATAACCTGTAATATTGTTACCCTCCAGAAATACATCCAGGCCCCTCTTGAACTCTCTTAGTGAACTTACCATCACCACCTCCTCAGGCAGAGAGTTCCATAGTCTCACTGCTCTTACTGTAAAGAATCCTCTTCTATGTTTATGTACAAACCTTCTTTCCTCCAGACGCAGAGGATGGCCCCTCGTCACAGTCACAGTCCTGGGGATAAATAGATGATGGGAGAGATCTCTGTACTGACCTCTGATATATTTATACATAGTTATTAGATCTCCCCTCAGTCGTCTTTTTTCTAAAGTGAATAACCCTAATTTTGATAATCTTTCTGGGTACTGTAGTCCACCCATTCCAGTTATTACTTTAGTTGCCCTCCTCTGAACCCTCTCCAGCTCTGCTATGTCTGCCTTGTTCACAGGAGCCCAGAACTGTACACAGTACTCCATGTGTGGTCTGACTAGTCTGACATGTGTGGCAGGACTATGTTCTCATCACAGGCATCTATGCCTCTTTTGATGCAACCAATTATCTTATTGGCCTTGGCAGCATAAATGATACATTTTCTTCAGGGCCCTCTTATGATAGTTTTTCCACGTACAACACCTTGATAATTGCACGACCATCGGTCAGATCATTAAAGGGAACCTGTCACCTTTAAAATGCAGCATGTTATAGAGCAGAAGAAGCTGAACAGCTTGAATATTTAACTTTCTCTGCTTGAGTCATGTGAGCAGTTGTATCAGTGACTGACAGCTAAACTTGCATGACTTAGCATTCAGGGAAGGGTGCCAGTGCTTAGAAAGAGCAGAGCTTTAATAGGGGTTTCCTGGAGATCAGTATCTATGGCCCGTGCCAGGGATCGGCCACCTCCGGCACTCCACTTGTGGCAAAACTGTCTCCCAGCATGCAGTTGGTTTGGCTGTTTGCCAAACTTCCATGGAAGTGAATGGAGTATGCTGGGAGTCATAGTTTCACCACATCTGGAGTGCCAGAGGACTGGACTATCCTTAGGAAATGCCATCCTTATATGATTGGCGAGGGTCAAACTCCTGGCACCCACATTGACCAGCTGTTAGGCCTCAGCCTCTTCCTATGTCAGTGATGTCACTTTCTATGGTCCTGTAAATGTCCTGTAAATGTCTGTTCTATTCCTGAACTAAGGATCTAGGCTTTCAGTTGAGATGACTGTGCTGCCCTTTATGTAGATGCTCAGAAGTGAAACTCCTCTGCTACAGATCAGAGGAAAAAGGCACTGGGAAGGAATGGCTGCACTCATCTCAGATCTGCTAGAGAAAACAGGATTAAAGGGGTTTTCTCACTAGCACCGCAGCCCCCTCATACAGCTGATTGGTCTGGAGTAGTTGTCTGGAAGATAGGCCATCATCATTGAACTCCCGGATTACCCCTTTAAATGTATAAATTACAAATTGTCCTGAATGTTTTCCCCACAAAAACGACATCAGTCAGCTCCTCCTGCTTTCTAACATTTTGCCTGCAGATTGCACTGCATTGCATGGTGACAGGTTCCCTTAGAACTGCCTGTGGTGGGATCAGACGATTTAGAGCATGTAAACGTAATTGATTGTAAAGTTATTTAATTTCTATAGTAACATGCGTCTTGGTTAAGAGACACTTATAAGTCAAACTTTTTTATACTTTTCACATCCTAGGTTTCCGTTTCACATCTGTAAGAGGAGATAAAGTGGATATTTTGTACAATAACATTAAACATGCCATTTTCCAGCCTTGTGATGGAGAGATGATCATTGTGCTTCATTTCCATCTCAAGGTAAAGACGATCTTTTGAAATAAGAAAAATGAGTGTATTTGGAGGACACATAACTGATCACATATGAATTCATCACGTACAATAATTTTGTTGTACAGAATGCCATAATGTTTGGGAAGAAGAGGCACACAGATGTCCAGTTCTATACAGAAGTCGGAGAGATCACGACGGATCTTGGAAAGCACCAGCACATGCATGACCGCGATGACCTTTATGCAGAACAGGTTAGCAGGAGAGACTGCAAATGTCTGCAATTGTCCTTTGTATTGTACAATGGATCCTAAACGTGTGTATCTTTTTATCTTGCATGTTAATAGCTGGAGAGAGAGATGAGGCACAAACTGAAAACTGCCTTCAAAAACTTTATTGAAAAGGTTGAATCTTTAACAAAAGAAGATTTGGAGTTTGAGGTTCCATTCAGAGACTTGGGGTAAGACTTTATTATCTCCTTGAAATCAGTGTAGTTTCATTTTGCAGATGTCCTGGGTTTTTGGTCATAGAAACTACTTCCAGCCACTTGTTAACTTGTGCAAAAGTTAATGTTTTCATACTATAGATATCCTGTTCTTGTTCTAGGTTCAATGGAGCCCCATACAGAAGTACATGTCTTTTGCAGCCCACGAGCAGTGCTCTGGTAAACACGACTGAATGGGTGAGTATTCACTTCTTTCCCCAAGGATCTGCATATTATGCTTTATGATCGTATCTTTAACCGTAGAATTGCCCTAGCCTTTTCCTTGTATAATGTGTTGGTTTTATTTGACAGCCTCCATTTGTTGTAACGTTAGATGAGGTCGAGCTTGTACACTTTGAGAGAGTCCAGTTCCACCTGAAGAACTTTGACATGGTCATAGTCTACAAGGACTACAATAAGAAGGTCACTATGATCAATGCCATTCCTGTGGCATCCCTTGATCCAATCAAAGAGTGGTTAAAGTGAGTACCCCCCATGACACCCTTAAGACAATCTATTTAGGTGAGACCAGTTGTATATTACATAGTTGTTAATTTGCTCATCTATTTCTGTGTTCCTCATTCCAGTACATACATTGCTTTATATTGACTGCTTTTGACCTGTATAAGAGCGATTTAGTACAAAGTGATCTTTAGAAAACTGTCAAGCACTAATCTGCTCACTTATTTTGTTACGCAGCTCTTGTGATATTAAGTACACTGAGGGAGTTCAGTCCCTGAACTGGACAAAAATTATGAAAACCATTGTGGATGACCCCGAAGGCTTCTTTGAGCAGGGTGGCTGGTCTTTCCTTGAACCAGAAGGAGAGGTGAGCAAATAATCCAACTTTGATTTATAAGAGAATCTGTCACCAGTGAGCTCCCTATTCAGCTGTTTGTATAGACACGTAGACGTGGTTGACCTGATTAAAACACTGCTTTTCTTTTGTTGATCTGAGGCGCTAGTCCCGAGTTAATGATCCTTTTTCTTAAGTTGTGAATTAGATTGTTGGTGCAATGTGGGCATCACCATTGGTCTTGCACATCCAGGCTTCACTCCTTTCTGTGGCCAGCCTCTCCCTTACTGCTATGCCTCTGGGTTGCCCTGTCAATCAAAGCAGCTAGGGAGGGGCTGGCCACAGAAATGAGTGGAACTTGGGTGCAATGAAAGCCATGGTGATTGCACCAAAGACCTAATTTGCATGTTAAGAAAAGGTATCATAACCTTGGATCAACAAAAGAAAAACAGCATTTTTATCAGGTGAATGAGAACTGTCTATACAAGCAGTTTCATAGGGAGGTCGCTGGTGACAGATTTCTTCCAATTTTCTTTTGTGGAAGCACAATGTGTTAAATAACCATTGCTCCCATAGGGCAGTGATGCAGAAGCTGGAGGTTCAGAGTCTGAAGTAGAAGATGAGACATTCAACCCCTCTGAGGAAGAATATGAGGATGAGGAGGAAGACAGTGATGAGGATTATTCTGATGAAACAGAAGAATCTGGTATGGAAATACTGTATTTTCAGAATTATGCATGTGAAGCATTAGGGTAATTCATAGTCAATGAATGGACTGCTGTGTGTAAAGTCTCTTTCCATTTCCAGTTTACAGTGAAGACTCTCTAGGCAGCGATGAAGAGAGTGGTAAAGACTGGGATGAACTAGAAGAAGAAGCTCGGAAAGGTAAAATGATTATATTGAATAGAATGACCTCTGACCTGTAATATATTGTCATGCTACATTATTCTAATATCAGAATCTGTCACTTGGTGTGTGTGGCCGGCCACCTTTCTGGTGGTAGACAGCCCTTCTTGAACCACATGGGAAGCCTATACAATTTGAAAAGGCCACAATAAAAATGAAAGAAATCTGCCGTGTAGCCATGTCAGTGCCCATAATGTTCTAGGTGAAACAGAGCCTAGCTTGCTGCAAAAGAGTGAACCGTGGCACCGTATTAAGTTACCGTCTATTCCCCAAGATAGATACGTTTTACAGCAAAATGGCACGTGTGCTGCTGGAAAATCAGGTTTAAGTATGACATTAAAGGTGTTCTCCACAGCAAACATTTTATCACCTATCCACTGGGACCCCACCAATCGCTAGAATGGCGGCTCTTGCCTCTCCTTCCCCCTTTTTCCTGGAACATTTGAATGGATTTGCTATCAATTTACAGTCTTTGGGTACAGAAATAGGTGAACACTGTGCAGTGAGTGAAGTGTCAGGCCTCATGTATGACCACCACTCCAGTGGGGGTCTGGGGATCGCGTTCTAGTTATCGATTGTTACATATGTTTATCTGTCCAGTTGCTAGGTGATAATTGTTGTGGAGTAACCCCTTTAACGTTAAGAGAAATATATTGTGGATTGCGGCTGTTCATCCTGCTAAAGGTTACATGCAACTACTAGTTGTGTGTGATATCGCATTTTTCGATATAGTGAAGTTTCCTTTAAAGCGTTTTTTTGGGTATTTAGTATTGATGACCTATCTTCATGACAGGCCTGATCAGTGGGGGTCTGACACCTGGCACCCCTGCTGATCTGCCGTTTGAAGAGGTAGAGGCACTACAGTGAGTGTCGAGGCCTCCTTACCCAGCTTAGCTCTGTTTTTTTGTATTATAGCTCAGGCTTATTCACCACATGGTTACAAATGATGTAAAGTTGAGAAAAACAAGTGCTGTTCTTTTGTAATGGTGTTAACATTAATGGTCTTCCCTCAACAGCTGACCGGGAAAGTCGTTATGAGGAAGAGGAGGAACAAAGTAGCACTAAGAAGAGGAAGGGTCATGGGCATGCACCCACCCCATCAAAGAAGAGGAGGAAGTAACACTAGTGTGACCTCTTCCTTTTCCCAACTCACATTCTGTTTTCACCCCCGTCTACTTTTGAAGTAAATCCCCCACATCCTGTCTTTCTACTCATTCCTCAATATTATATCTGTTCCTAAAATTGAGAATTTCTTACCTTTTCCTTCACGTGCCCTGAGTCTGAGGTGTGCCACCTGTGCTTTTGCTGCTACAGACTGCTGGGATGCTATGTGATGGTTAAAACGGACCAATACGGCATTATTTTATTATGTCCTCCTAACTGGACTGGTCGCAAAATTAAATCGCAGCGTGAATAAAATCTCCCCTTTTTTTTTTTTTTTAAAGACATTCTTATTGTATCTATAAACCCTTTCATTACTTCATGGACTTTGTGATGCTGTGTGGCAGTTAAGTGGTTAAAGTGACACTGCCAGTCTACTGCGCTGGGTGGTTTGCCTGTATCCCTATGTGCACTTGACCAGTTCCCCTGCCTCCTCTTCTAGCTTGCCGTTTTCCTATTTCTTGTGCTGCTCTACTAGGATTTCTTGTACAATGTTACTTCCTTTGCGTTCTGTTATTTTGTGTCAGGAGTCTGTCCTCATCATTCTCCTCGCTGCTTCTTTTTTTTTCCCCTTTTCCACTGCCTATGCTCTTTTTCTCTCTAGCAGTGAGGTGTAAATGGTGTTTTTCAGACCTTGGAGACATGTAAACAAATAAAAGTAAAAACGACTTTTTGTACCTTTTTCCCCGTTTGCTATTTTTTTTTTTTTTTTTTGAGATTATGTGGTAGATTAAGAGAATTTTTACTGAACACTCAGATTGTTGAGCAGCACTTGTAAATGACACCTTGATTGTTCAGTCCTGTTCTAAACAATAAAATGAAATTCCTCAGGGATACAATGCCACCTTTTGTGTGTGGTTTTGTGCTTTCATTACTTAAGATTTAGAGTTTTAGGCTCGGCCAATGTGGTAAACCCTTTTGTCATTATTTGCAGTACTTGTGAAGTTTCACCAGGGGGAGCTAGTCATAGTTTCAAATAAAAATGCAAGAGAAAACTAAAGATCAGATCTGCGTGGTGGTGGTTGTTTTTCTTTGTTGTAATGCCTGCGGACCACATTCTTTACAAGAATTAGTTCTTTGTAAATTATTAGATATCGCCATTTGAATTCTTTAGTGGATTCTTTCATCTTTTCTAAAAGTGACAATGGTATCAGAAGCTATTGAACTCTTTTATGGTTGTCACTTATTTTTACCATAGCCTTTTTAAAGGGGTTGTTTAGTTTCAGGAACAAACAGGAAGACTCCTAGAATCTTCCTGAAATAAAGAGCAGGTAAGTACTGTTTCACACTTGTGTTGTTAATTCCGTTTTTGAGATTCGGCAGAGGATTTCAATACTGGAATTAAACGGATCTGTTTTGATTTGCACATCAGGATGCATCTGTTCCATTAGGATACGGTTGTGAAAGATCAGTTACTAAATACATTGACAGTCAGTGGGTGACTGATCTGTTTTTTATTTTTTAGGCTCCTAAAAAAACCCGGATCTGTCACCATTGACTTACATTGTTTTTAGTAACTGATCCGCTTTGTTCCGTTTCGAGCTGCAAGCTGCAGGTTTTGTGTCTAGTCACCAAATGGAATGCCGACGTAACAGAAGACATCCTGAACAGATCTCTTTCCATTCAGTATGCATTAGGACTAAACCAAACAGTTTGTTTTTTTTTTCCAGTTTTGAGATTTTTATTTTTTTGCATGATCTGAATACTGGAAAAGAACAAAGCAAGTGTGAAACAGGCCTTATCCCATGGCACCACTTCAGTTCTCTGCCCAGGACACTCTTCACACTGACACACCTGTGATGTCATGTAGACAATGTGACTGCTGCAGCCAGTCACTCACTTCAAGAAGAGCGCCCTACGAGGCCAGTGATTAGCTGCAGCATTCATGTGTGACATCACCTCTGCCTCCTGGTGAATACAGCCCAGCAGCATGGGCCTCACCAGGTAAGTACTTACCTGTTCTTTATTTCTTCCTGAAATCGGACAACCCTTTTAAATCTGTCTAATCACTGAGAATTGTATGCCCAGCTCCTGTACAGATCCATATGTCTTCATGTAATCTGATCCTGCAGTCACATGTTATCTGCCTCCAGGGTTAAAGTACACATTTGAGTGTCGGAAGTGCATAGCTCATGAAGGAAGTCACGTGTCCTGAGCTGGCTTGGTGGGTATATAAGTTGTGCAATCGGCTGTCTGCACACATATCCCTCATTGCCTTTAAAGGTAAATGGGGCGATTTATCAGAGTTGCAAAATGGGATGATTATTGGCTTTCGGCCAAAGGCGATAGTACTTGTGGAACTGCACCGTTTAGCTATTCATGTGCTGCTGTGATGAAAGTGTATTGTGACTGGACAAATGGCACCACTATGGAAAAGCAAAATATCACGTGCCATTGATGTGAGAAGTGAATGTCAGCTACGAAGGTGCGTGAGGATGGACTGACATGCATAATAAACCAAGTAGCTGCCAGACGTGTGTCTAAAACAGCGTATGCGGCTTCAAATCAGACGGATGGTCACTGCACCTCTTCCATCCGTATGTCTGTTCCGCAAAAAATAGAACATGTTCTATTGTTGAAAATGTGGAGCATGGATCCATTGTAGTTAGTTGGTGTACAAAAAATGCTGACATCATAGGCATGCTCCGAACAGCACGCCAGGTACATCTAGTTGCGGGTGCACATCTCCTGGGGGGGATGGTGAATTACCCCACAAAGATCAGATGATCAGACACACACAAAAAATTTGGTGGAGACAGCATGTCCTTCAGTGACGTTTCATTCTGGATGCATCTGGAATAAAACTTCACTGAAGGACGTGCTGTCTCCACCAAACCTTTTTTTTTGCGTGTCTGATTATAGACATACTGACATGCAAAAGAATGTGAATGTACCCTAAAGAACAAGAAATGTCAGCATATGGTGAAGAGTATGAAAACTGATAAAGATTTCAGAATTATTTTATATACATTTAATTTACCTAAAAAATGACAATAAATTTATGACTAAGGATGGGATATCATCTGAAATGCGTCAATACAGCTAAATGGAGTGTCGTATGTCCATTTGTGTATCTGGATTTTTCTAATAAAGGCTCTTGGATTTTATTCAACTGTGCTGGATCCTCTGCAATTGTTAATAATAAATTTAGTTAATGTATTTAACAGAACATGGAATAGGTCATTTTCTAACAATATATTCCTTTAAAGGCTATGTAAACCTTTGGGTGCCATATTTTTATTCATTTTATTGGATTATATTCATTTGGAGCTAAAAGAAATGAGTCTTTATTAAAAATGTTTAGCTTCTTTCTCTATACAGCCATGAGATTCTGTAGTTTGGCTCCTTATATCTGGCCACCTAAATCCATACAGTTTAATTCTTACATTTTTTGGGAAGGAGACGTTTTTTGTCACTATATTAAGTGTTTTTTTTTATGACCCATCCTCTGGATAGGTTATCAGTTTCTGATCAGTGAGGGTCTGATATCTGGGATCCCTGCTGATCAGCTGTTTGAGAAGGCAGCCTTCTCTCTGCTTAACAAGCACAGCACCATACTCTGAATAGTGGATGTGATTGGTATTGCAGCTCAGCCCCATTTACTTCAGTGGGGCTGAGTTGCGCCTAGGCCATGTAACTGATGAATGTGATGTCACATGGCTTAGGCCAAGCTGAGAAAAGGCCGTGGTGCTACTGCACGCACCTTCTAGAAAAGCTGATTGGCAGGGGTCCCAGATGTTAGACCCCCCCACTGATCAGATACTGATGACTTATCCCGTAAAAAACTCTTGGAAAACACTTTTAATATTTAGAGTGTGCTCCAAAGGGAAGCCAGGTTCACCCTTCCCATCATTACACGGCCCAGGATAGTGACAGTGTTAGCAAACACTGCATCCACCATTCTGGCAACTATTGCTCCTATCTTCATCTGCATAGGTACATATGACTGACATAACAAGGAAGTAATGAGCATCCTACTGAAGCATTGGTAAGTTGTTAGCAGATGCTGACCTTAGCAAGGTCGTGAAGCATCACCAATAGAAGACCAAACCTCAGAGATATACCTGTGCACAGGCTCCTTTCTAACTATACCACCAAAAGGATGAATTGGTTACCCACCAGAACGGTGAGGTCTTATCCTTGTGGTAGTTTGCCTTTTGTCCATATATGACTAAATGCAAACTTTTTAAGAAAAGCAAAAACATCTATGCAATACAATGTACCTGGCCAAAAAAATACATTGGCAAAACTACACTAAGGAGAAGACTATCTGGCCATTTTAGTGGAATAAGAACAAATGGAGTAACCACTGGCAAGACATTTGAGATTTATACATGGAGGGTGACTTGAGAATTCATGTTGCTGGGGCATATGTCAACTAAACTATCTTGGAAAGGAAATATAAATAAGAAGCTTCTACAAGAAGAAGCTAAATGGATATACAGACTAGATTTCCTTTACCCCCAAGAGACGATGAGAGGTTTTCTTTTGTTGTATTCCTCTAACTAGGATATGGTATAAGCAGTCCTAACTGTGATTTTTCTCTCTTAATATTTTTGCCCACAGTTAGGGTTGGGGTCTTTAGTATAAATAGTGCTGAACTAGTTAATAACCTCTTCTATACAAGCATCAGCAACAAACTGCTCTCTATATCAATATGCAGTCATTAGTGATAGTGAATAATATATTACTACTCACCCAACAGCAGCCGGGCTAATGTGTACAGAAAACATTTAATACTCATGTGAAAAAATAATGGCAATAATAGTGAGAAATATGTCCATTGGGGGTTCCGGGACTAGGAGGACAAACTGTGTAGTTTTTAACCATTGGTAGTGAAGTAGTTCTGGCAGAATTTATGACCAGCAGTACAGAACACTTGATAAGTTAGTGCTCACCCATAAATGATAGCTACATAAGTAACAGACAGCAGTTACTGCCACTCAAGTACATAGTTGACTCACATTTTATGACCACCAGATACTTCACGGACAGCAGCTAGATCGGCTGGGGGTGACTTAAGGTCCTGGTAGGTGGTCACAGGTATCTGGAGCCATACTGACTGCAGTGCATCCCACAGCTGCTGGCGGGTGTGCGGGAAAAGGATCCATAGAGCATACACAACAATTAAAGTAGTCCTACACAATTGGGTTCAAATCTAGGGAATTAGAGGACCAGGGTAATACTTGGGAGTTTTAGTCATGTTAATCCAACCAATGTCAGATTTTACATTGACTTACTGGAAGATCCCATCCGCCCCAGGAAAGACAATCAGCATGTATGGGTGTACGTGATCTAAAAAGGATTCATACCCGGATCAGTTGAGAGTGCCTTCCACATGGATGAGAAGGCCCATAAAATGCCACAAAAACATTCCTCAGTTCGTAACGGTGCCACCACCAGCTTGTGTTATTCCAGCAATAGTTGCACGGTGTTTGTTCTTTGAAGTTTCTCACCTGACACGCCAACATCCGTTTGTTCAATGAAGCAGAAAATGTGACTTATTGGAGAAGGCAACCCTTTGCCGATCAGTGTAGGTCTAATTCTGATTCTGCTGCAAAAATTGAAGCCTGTTCTGCAGATGCAACTTTGTTAGCAGAGGTGCAGTGACCATCTATCTACTTTGGAGTCCCTTACGCAGTAGAGTTTTTTTTAACTGTTTTAGACACATCTGGTAGCCCCCTGGTTCATTTTGGCAGTGAGCTGCTCCATTGTAGCGTGTTGATCCACCCTTGTAGTCAGGGGCGGATTGGCCATAGATCTTACAGGGAAATTTCCCGGTGGGCCGATGCCCAGGGGGCCACCTGGGCCCTCCTCACGGCCAGCTAGTTGGAAGTTTTTTGGGAATGTATTTTGTGCTGCTGGCAGTATTTTGTGATGGACTGTGGTATTTGGCTCTGTGGGGTTGTATAATGTGCCAAAATATGGTATTGGTGGCCCTGCCTTCCATCAATTTGGATCCAACTACAAAATGGGGCCACTTTTAGTAATTTTTCCAGGGCCACTTTAAGTTCCCAATCCGTCCTTGCTTGTAGTTGACATTCATCTCTCGTTTCAATGGCACCCAGTGCTCTGCAGTTTCCATGTCACTTATCTGCAATGGTGCTATTGTACACTCATGATACACTTTAACCACAGCAGTAGATGAAAAACAACTGTGCAAAAAAAACAATAATCATCCCTTTTTGAAACCTTTTTCTGTGCACCTTTTACCCATGACAGTAATGAGGGATATGTAGGCAGACAGCCATCACACACTTTATATACCAACTAAGAGCTCACAACACATGACTTTCTTTCTGAGCTACGTGCTGCTGGTGTCAAAAGTAGGAATTGGTCATAATAATGTGACTCGACTATGTATATACAGCAGTCTGTAGTTAAATCCTTAATATCTGAGCCAGTCAGACAGTAAGTTTCGCTTCATAATATTGGTAGCCTTAGTGAAAGTCTCAATCACTCTAGCACCTTTACAGCCAGTCAGGCAGATATCTCTGCAGCACTGTATACAGATTAAGGCTACTTTCACACTAGCGTTTTATAATTCCGGTATTGAGTTCCGTCATAGGGGCTCAATACCGGAATAAAACGCTTCAGTTTTGTCCCCATTCATTGTCAATGGGGACAAAACTGAACTGAAGACAACGGAATGCTCCTGAAAGCATTCCGTTCCGTCTTCAGACCGCACCAAGACGGAACCGTCATGACCCCCAATAAAAGTCAACGGGGACGGATCCGTTCAATGGAGTTCATGACGGATCCGTCACCTGCACACATACATACATACACACATACAGACATACACATAAACATACACAGACATATACACATACAAATACACATACATACTTACATGCTCCCGGCAGGTCTCCACAGCGCAGGAGGAGCAGGACGGCGCACACATAGGAATCGTCCTATGTGTGCGCCGTCCTCCTCCTGTACTGTGCTGCGCGGAGCTTCCGGGAGCATGTAAGTATGTATGTGTATATGTCTGTGTGTATGCACTGTGTGACGTGTGGGGCCGGAGCGCGGTTCCGGCCCCACACATGTACCTGCGGCAGCACGGATCCGGCGGCACCCTTCACCTGCCGGATCCGTGCTGCCACAGTGTGAAAGAGGCCTAAGAAGTAAGAATTGACTATGACAGTACCATGGACATACTGTAGCTAAATATCGCTTACAAATAAGGCTGTATCAAGCAGTGTGATACTTCATAATATGTATTAACTGAATTACTTTTGAAGTTTACATAGCATAGAAAGTTATACACATAATCATAACACACCTACTTTTTTGCTTCACACCAGTAGTTTTAATATTTTTTTGTTTGGGAGGATTTCACACTTTTAATTGAGACTAGTAAAAGTAACATTTTACAATTGCTATTGGCATATGTAGTGTGGATAAGTCAGAATAAAGCATCCTTCGGGTTTATAGAGATTACAGTTTACACATCCCGTACAACACTAGTGTTGTAGTACATGCCGCAGAGGAAGTTTGTACTGACGAGTAGAGAAACTAGTAAAGAAGGTGCAAAACTTAGTCTGACATTGGGGGCTGCACCGTGGTTGCATAGTGAAAGAGAAGTGTTGCATCTCTATTTCTGGAAGTGTGGGATAGAAAAGTGCAGTGTGAGAAAAATTGCTTCAGAAAGAGACCTGGACTGTTAACTATTATTGCAGCCATGTATCCTGTAAGAACTATGGAAAATTGTACTTGTGTAAGAACTGCCAGCATATGCTGATAACTGACTAATGTACCTGAACTTGTTCTTCAGTAAAGAACCATTCTGCTGTTATTTTTGCCTCATTTCCATTTCCCACACCGACACACTACACCAAGTGCACCTATATCCTCAGCAGCTAGAGTCTGCCAGGGACTCTGACATGCACCTAACAGTTCTTCACCATCAAGGGCACCCCGAAACACCACTAGGCAGGTAAGCCCTAATACTGAGGTATGCCCTGAAGGGAAGAAAGTGTGCCCTTCCCATCACTACACGGCCCAGGGGAGCATTAGAGTGAGTAACTGCTACAACCACCAGTCTTCATACTATCACTCCTATTCTCTTCTCTGCCCATCTCCTGGTCTCTCTGTATGTGCTCTAATGCACAAAGCAAGACCCATAAAGACATGGGCCCTGATTTATCACACCTTCACTCCAGAATTCTGTCTTCAAAAAGTCGCACGATAGGGCTTTTGCGACTTTTTTGCGCATTTTTTTGCGACTTTTTGCATGTGTACACAACTCACTCCAGTTTGTAATATGGGTGGAAAAGTGGGTGTGGTTAGCCATGTTAATGAGTTTCACTCCTGATTTATCATTGCGACTTTTTAAAAAAAGTCGCAAAATAGTCGCAATCTCACTCCAGGAGGAGGGTGGAGTAGGAAAAGTGGAGTAGCTTCTCTAGACAGAAGTGTTAGGTTTAAGGACAAGCCACATTTATCAAACAACCTGTGACGTTTGATAAATGTGGCAGAAAGTACTCCAACACAGACTGAAGCAAAACTGACTTCAAATATTTTCCTAATGATAAATTCCCCCCATGGTGTGGAGGAATTTCAACAGCTCTAAACAGTCCTGACATTAACTCCATCAAACACCTTTGGCATGAATGGGAATGCCATGCCAGACTCATCCAACATTAATGCCTGACACCACAAATGCTCTTTTGGCTAAATAATCACACTCCAAAATTGTGTGGAACACCTTCCCTCCATATTATCGGTCATGGTTTTGGAATGGGATATCCAAGAAGCCATATACTAGTAAATTAGAATATCATTGAAAAGTAAATGTATTTCAGTAATTCAGTTCAAAAAGTGAAACTCGTATTATATAGATTCATTACATGCAGAATGATCTATTTCAAGAGTTTATTTCTTTTAATGTTGATGATTATGATTACAGTTAATGAAAACCCAGAATTTGGTATCCCAGAAAATTAGAATATTGTGAAAAAGTTCAATATTGTAGACTCATGGTGTCATGCTGTAATCATCTAATCGACACAAAACACCTACAAAGGTTTCCTAAGCCTTTAAATAGTCTGGTTCAGTAGGCTGAACAATCATGGGGAAGACAGTTGACCTAACAGTTGTCCAGAAGACAGTCAATGACACCCTCCACAGGTAGGGTAAGCTAAAAAGGTCATTGATATAGAAGCTGGCTGCTCAACTTTAATGGAAAGTTGAGTGGGAGGAAAAATGTGGTAGAAAAAGATGCAAAAGCAACAGGAATAACCACAACCTTGAAAGAATTGTCAAGAAAATGCCATTCAAAAATTTGAGGGAGATTCACAAGGAATGGACTGCGGTTGGAGTCAGTGGTTCAAGAGCCACCACACACAGACATATCCAGGACATGGGCTATAACTGTCGCATTCCTTGTATCAAGACACTCATGACCCAGCGGCAACATCAGATTGTTGCTCAGTGGTCCAAAGTCCTGTTTTCAGATTAAAGTAAATTTTGGATTTCATTTGGAAGAGGCACACAACCGACATTCTTGAAGTCCAGTATGAAGTTTCCAGTCAGTGATGGTTTGGGGGGCAATGTCATCTGCTGGTGTTGGTCCATTGTCAGAACTGCAGTCTACCACGAAATTTTAGAGCACTTCATGCTTTCCTCAGCTTGACAAGCTTTATGGAGATGCTGATTTCATTTACTAGCAGGACCTGACACCTACCCACACTACCAAAAGTACCAGTACCCCAGTACCTGGTTGAATAACCACAGTATCACTATGCTTGATTGGCCAGAAAACTTGCTTGACCTAAACTTCATAGAGAATCCATGGGGTATTGTCAAGAGGAAGATGAGCTGAAGGCTGCTATCAAAGCAACCTGGGTTTCCATAACACCTCAGCAGTTCCGCAGGCTGGTGGCCTCCATTCCATACAACATTGATGCAGAAATTCATGCAAAAAGAGCCCCAACCAAGCATTGAGTGCATATACTGTACATACTTTTCAGTAGGCCAACATTTCTGTATTAAAAATATTTTTTTTATTGGTCTTATGTAATATTCATATTTTCTGAGATACTTTCTTTTGGGTTTTCGTTAGCTGTAAGCCATAATTACCAACATTAAAAGTATTAAACGCTTGAAATAGATCATTCTGTGTGTAATGAATCTATACAATATATGAGTTTCACTTTTTGAATCGAATTACTGACATAAATAATCTTTTTAATGATATTTTAATTTACTGAGATGCACTAGTAGGTGCGATGGTCAGGTGTTAACATGCTTTTGATAAAAGGAGCTGAAAGAGCCCTTAGGCTGTTCCATGACAGGCACTGTTGGTAAATTGCATTATTAAGTCCCTTAGTGGCACTAAAAAAGTAAATGATGTTGAAAAAAGTTCATTCAAAAAAATGAACATTGAAAAACAAGCAAAATATAATGTTATACATACAGTATATTTTCCTAGAAGTTTAATGTTAATGGCCTATCCTCAGAATAGGTCATCAATATCTAATCACTGGGGATTCAACTCCCAGCATCTCTGTTGATCAGCTGTTTGAAGAGGCCGTGTTATTCCAGTGAGTACTGCAGCCTCTTCCTAGGCCAATGATCTCACATTCATTGGTTACTGAACCAGTAACCAGTGACCAGCTCAGTCTCATTCAAGTGGGAATGTACAGCGCTGTGCTTAATATGCTGTGAGGAGCCTCTTCAGCTAATTGGCGGGGTTGCCGGGAGCTGGACCAAGCTTTTGTACTCTGCTATTTCTAGAAGTCCCATAGAGTTCCATTCAAATGATTGAACATAGCCCCCGTTCTCATGATTGTCACGGGCCCCAACGACTGGACTCCTGCATTCCATAGTTTGACTAAGGGTACTTTCACACCTGCGGCATCGGACTCCGGCAGGCTGTTCCGTGCTGCTGCAGGTGCACGTGTGGGGCCGGAACTACGCTCCGGCCCCATTGACTGTAATGGGGGCGGGCCACGGATCCGTGCTGTACTTTTGTTCCGGCCGCCTCTCAGCAGGGTTTGCCGTGCTGCGGCCGGATCCGTGGCCCGCCCCCATTACAGTCAATGGGGCCAGAGCGTAGTTCCAGCCCCACACGTGTACCTGCGGCAGCACGGATCCGGCGGGCTGTTCACCCGCCGGGACACCCTGCCGGACTCCGATGCCGCAGGTGTGAAACTAGCCTAACTATGGCACTAAAGGGTCTTTAACTTGTATTTGCACAATAATAACAGAGTGTATTCTATTCAATTAGCATTAGTTAACATGAACCACTGCAGTATAGTTAGATCTTTTACTCTGGTGAGCTCAGCATTGCATCACAATAAGAAATAATATGGAGGAATATTGTGGAATAATTATGCTTGCTGGGGCTGGAGATTCATATTGTGTGGAGCGTTAGACATAGATTGCAAAGAATGGTGTTTAATGTTAAGTAGATCCCATCTGACACAACTAAGGTCCTCTAAATCACTTCCAGTTCTCTACACCTTTTATATTCGTTATTTATCCTGAGAGAAGATTGCTTGTCAGATTTGTCTTGCAGGACACTGCCAATGTATTGAATTCCCATTGTATAAGCTGTCAGAGGACTTGGCCTGATTGTAGATGGTGATCATTGGACTGTAGACTTCATTCTTCTCTCTCTGTACACAGCCCGTGCTGCTTCTCTGGCTTCTATAACCACACGTAGAGTTCCAATTATTTCTCTTGGATCAGTTACATTCAAAACTAAAGAAAAATAGAAAGTACTTTTACTGTCAAGCAGCCAGTTGCCCATTTTTCTTTCTTTCAAGTAAATCTCTTGGGAGTATTTTCCAGTGACTACCTCCATCGAAAAACCCTTATGTATAGGCAGATATTGGTATATGTTGACCATAGGATTCCATTAGAAAAACAAACAAAAACATTTTAGTGTAGGCCAGTTCATGGAATAGGGTAGTCTACTAACCTATTCCATACAGTTTAAAAAAGTATGTCAATACATAAAATCCAGCATATGCCAGATAGAGACGCTTTTGGTATATGCCAGGTCAGTGAGGCTATGTGGATCAGCATATGCACCAGATACACTAAATGTAGTGCAATAATAAAATGTGAACTCACCCTATATTGTAAAGTTATTCATTTTAGTGCATGAAGAAATGGAAGCCATACAAGGCTTGAGTTAAATAAACATTTTTTTTATTGGCCCAAGGCATACTCCTACAGATAAACAGGTCTTATGAAGTACAGTTTTATGTAACTAAAACTGCAACTGGACCCAAGCAAAGACATTCCTTTATAGTTTTCTTTTGTTTAGGTAGAAGTCTTTGCTTTGTCATGCTGCAACTGCACCAACACTTTCCCCTGAGAACAAGGTCAGGGTTTTAAAGTGTTTTATTATTCAAAGGGGTTGTTCAGCATTATGGACATGTATAACTTGCCCCAGGAGTGTGTTGTACTGAATGAAGAAAGTCATAATCACTTGCTCCCCGCCAATCCATTCCAGCTCCATGGTTCCATTATGCGCTCTTCTGGTCCCTGGGCTATAAACTTCCGGCCTCCCAGTATGCCACTGCAGCCAATGACTAGCCCCATTGGTGATGTGTCCCCAAGCAATATGTGACCCATCAGTGACATGATAACAGTGATGTGGAGACACGAAGAGGCCAGGTGTACAGGACCCCATCTGGAAATTTACAGCCTATGAACCAGAAGAGCCATGGTGCTGGAATCGGCCACCAGGGAAGAGGTGAGTATGATTTTTTCCTAGGGCTAGTTAAAACACCCATGAAGCCTGTTTCAGACAAGCTCAGTGTAGGAAAATGAAATCCCATAGTGAATTCTGTTTCTTTGACTGGACCGCACGGCATTATAATGATTTATAATGCTGTGTGTCTCTACCTCACCACAGTGCCATCAGTACAAATCATTACATTTGAGGTAGGACAGAGACACACAGCATCAGTCCAGTCAAAGTTCACTATGATAATTCACACTCTCACACTAAGCATGTTTCATGCAGTGAACACACTCTTCTGAAACTGGCCTAAGTCAGGACAACCCCGTAATGTTTTTTTTTCTGTAACTAAGCAGGTCCAAAATCCAATACTGAATAATTCCTAATATCTTTAGAGGGGTCCAGTTATTCTGACATTCTAAACTCCCTGCTTTCCTTCACACAGTCTTAGAGGAAATCTGCTGGATATTTACTCACCCTGTAGAGTTTCTTCTGCTGGCTCTACATCTCTTCTTAAGAGGTTCCTCAGGTCTAGATAGGCATATCCTAAATCACAACACTCGTCTTCTTCTTCATTCATTGGATCGCTCACCACTGTAAACGTTAACCTTGATTGTACAAGAGGCATAAGAGATTAATTTTTTTTATTTGAATTGGAACATTCAGTCTGTTTAATGGGCAAACAAATCCCATGGGCAATCCTTTCTTCAGTTGGAGCCTTCTTCATATTTGACCCATACAATTAGTTTTCTAAACCGCCAATCACAAATCATAATGACCGAAGTAGAGCCAGGATGCTAGAATGGGCCAGGAGGGAAGAGGTGAGCAAAGATGTCCATTTTGGATGAATTACAATCAACAGCAAGCAAGAGATCTACTTATGTACTTCATGATTTAAAGGGGTTATCCAATCTCAACATTTCTGGCACATCGCAGAGCCACAAATTTCAGATAGGTGCAGGTCTCATCTGTGGGACCCACTCCTATGTCCAGAATTGGGTGCCAGGTGCTGGCGGTATCTTGCATATGCTGGATTTGGCAATTCCATTATTCTGTTCGTAGAAAACCAGAATCTGGCTCCATATGTGCATGTAGCCTAAATCCCTCGATTCCCTTCATATAGTATAAGAGAAAACTGGCTACCTGCAGCCACCATTAGAGGAAACTCGTGCATAGGACTTAGGTTTTCCAGCACTTTAGGATAGGTCATCAATATCTCATCGCTGAGGGTCCAACTCCTGACACTCCATGTTAATACCTGACTACTCTTATTTTAGCCATTTATTTTGCAACAGATTTACCAAATGTTGCATGCCATTTGTTAAATTTGTCAAAAAAATTTCAGTCTTACGTCTAATCATTTATTAGGTTCCTTCAGTTTGTACTCCAGCAGGAGACTGGAGTAACTTGCAACTCTTTGTATGATTTTTTTTTAACAAAAAGTCACAGTGATAAATCTGGCTAAAAATGTAGCTTCACCCACAAAACATGTGACCACACCTTAGTAAAGGTAAACCATCGAATTCATGCACAAACACTTCATAAATTTGTAGAAAATGTCTGCCCCTCCAAAAAAAAAGGCAAAAACACTCAACGCAGGTGGTGTAAACTAGATTACATAGTCTAAAATGCTTCCAGCATCAGCCACTATAAAAAATTTTATGCATTTTCAGACTGTCTGTCAATGTATGCCTCATATCATATAGTTATAGACCATAAACACAACATAGTGCAGCTCTGGCAAAAAAACCCATACCTGACTCTTTCTCCTGCAGAGTCTGATCCTTGTAGAAGCATATCGAGGAAATGTCTACGTTCGACATTGTTTTCACCATCAAGATGGATCACTGTGTCAAGAGAAGACATAACGTTTAAGCAATGATATCAATAATGATCATCCACTAGTGTTCAAATATTAGGGTTTTTTCATGTACAGGAGTGGCCTAGTTGTTCTAACCTTTGCTGAAATGGTAGAATATCTCTTCACCATTGATAGGCTTGCGAAGTGATAAAGGGGTTTCTGTTTCTTCAGGGGGAACACCAGGAAAATGAAATTCCACAAACACTCTTTCCACTGATTTATCAGTTGCCACATGTGAGCAAGGGTCTAAAGTTAGAGAGGCCACCTCCACCCGCATCCTGGATGAAGACTGAGCAAAGCGTACAAAGGCACAATGATACACTATACAATAATTCTATACATTGTTTCCAGGTAATAAAAGTAGGTTTTGACTTCCAGGTTAATCATGGACATTCAGCAGAGCTAAGAACATCTGATTAATCTGTGAGCTGCCAATATGGAGATGGAATCTACAAAATGATATAGAGAGTTAAATAATTCATTGGTCTTCAGATTCAGAACCTTTTAGCTGCAAAATCTGCACAAATAAAAATATCATAATAAAAGAAGGTAGTATTTATTCACTTACCAATTTATATGGAAGTAGTGGTTCTGGGGCTATGACAATATCATCATCATCATCATCACTATCTGTAATGAGTGATTCATCAAGGGTATTTGATGTATTACCTGGAAAAAGACATGTCGCATGGTAAACCGGACCAGTGTAATAATAGGTATTATTAACCATGAAAATGCCATTACCTTTTGGAAGGACTTGTCTGACTGCTTTGAAGGAGTTGACATATGTTGTTTGTTTATCTGATACATTTATCTCTTCTTCGTGTCCTACATGTTGCACTTCTGGTCCTATCAAAATATCCTAAAAATTTGAAGGTGTAAATCTATTAGCTGTAATGTAAAACACATGAACAGATTTTTGTATGATGGTACATAATTCTCTATATCTCCTTAGTTCATGAACATGGCCATATGACAGCTCAGTGAAGAGGTCATATACTAAGTGCCAAGGACAATCAAATCAAATCCTGGGATTAAGAAAGGTCTTTTCTAAAGAAAGTAAAGAACTACCTGATCTCCCAGGACAAGATCTATAACCTCTTCAAGCATCCTTAATAGTTGAACATTTAAGGGTCACTTTTAGCATGTGTCCACCCATTCATGATTCCACAAAACTCGGATGGCTTAAAGAGGACCTTTCACCACTCCTGACATGCCTGTTTTAATAGCTCCATGCATTCCCCACGTACTAACAATTCTGGAACATCTATTCTTATGTCTGTATGTTGTGCCATTCCTTTATTATTTGCACTAGAAGTTATGAATGAATTGCTATTTGCCTTCAGTAAAGGAACAGAGGGGAGGTGACCAGTTGGGGGTGTGTACCTGCACAGACTGACTCTAGCCAATCAGTGCTGCCATGTTAAGACTGTGCAGGTACAGACCCCCAACTGGTTACCTCCCCTCTGTTCCCTTACTGAAGGCAAATAGCAATTCATTCATAACTTCTAGTGCAAATAATAAAGGAATGGCACAACATACAGACATAAGAATACATGTTCCAGAATTGTTATTACATGGGGAATGCATGAAGCTATTAAAACAGGCATGTCAGGAGTGGTGAAAGGTCCTCTTTAAAATGTCCCAGAGTTTAAAAAAAAAAAAAAAAAAAAGTTTGCATCGGCTGGTCATACGACTTTAGGACCCTCGAAAAATTTGGTTTTCATGGACCAATCTTACAGGCCATTAAAGCCCTCTACTCTGCCCCCTCGGCTAAGGTCTTTACTAACGGCACTATGTCAGACCCCTTTAAAATCACTAATGGCACCCGTCAAGGGTGTCCACTGTCACCTTTAATTTTTGTTCTCTGTATGGAGCCTCTAGCGGCTACACTTAGAACGGACCCAGAGGTTAAAGGAATCCTGATAGGTGATAGAGAACATACCATTTCACTGTACGCAGATGACGTGATACTGACATTGGCAGATCCTGCTCACTCCCTGAAAAAAGCTTTGGAGTGGATAGAGCGGTTTGGCAAGTTATCCCTCTATAAACTCAATACTTCCAAATCGCAGGCGCTGGCGGTTTCAGTCCCCCCCTCACTGGTGTGCGACTTACAACACACGTTCTCCCTAGACTGGCAAACTGAAAAAATTTTGTATCTAGGCACTCAGATCACTCCTGACTTTAACCACTTATATAAACATAATTATCTCCCACTCCTAGCTGATATCCGAACTGAAATAGACCGTCTGGCCAAATTTGAGATCTCATGGACAGGAAGGATCGCGACTTTTAAAATGCTTTTACTTCCCAAACTAATGTATCTGTTTCGCACAGTTCCAATACAGGTCCCAAACCGGTTTTTCCATGACATACAACAATGTGTCTCCCGGTTTATTTGGTCCAATCATAAACCTAGGATAGCACACTCCATTCTCACGAAACATAAGTTAAGCGGTGGTCTGGGGGTGCCTAATATCAAGGCGTACTATATGGCCTTACAAATAGAGATGATATCCAAGTGGAAGCAAGGGGTGGTGACTAACTGGATACACATTGAAAATCACATGGCCTTTCCTGCATCCCTCCATGCTTTGACATTCACCTTTCAAAAGCTCCCACAGCTACAGAAGAGACTCTCCCCGTTAACGTGCAATACCTTAAAATGCTGGAGAGACTTTCACTTACATGCAACAGATCGCACACCTGAAACTTGGGACACAATACCATTGCAATATATCAGCATCTTTGTACCAGATCTCAATGTGTGGGACTGGACGGCTAGAGGACTTACACATATCTCTCAACTGTACAAGGAAGGCGTTTTATCATCCTTTGAGCAGCTGAGAGAACAGTACTCTTTACCTAATGCGGAATTTTTCAAATACCTGCAGATCAGGCATTTCTTAGCTGATGTGCCTAAAGGCATTACTATGGGCCACCCTGCTATGTTACAGTGTCTTAGGGGTAAATCCAAAATCTTGAAGCTTATATATGGGACAATTGATTCAAACTCAGAATTTTGCAAATCCCAGCCATATACTTCCTGGGAAAAGGACTTGGAACTCACTTTTGAAGCCAAACAATGGGTCTCAGTACTCCGCCTGATCCATTTGACTTGTAAATGCACCATACACTATGAGGCGGCGATGAAGACGCTTCTCAGGTGGTACATGACCCCAGACAAACTACATAAAATGTTTCCTGCCTCGTCACCTTTATGCTGGCGACATTGTGGACACACTGGTTCACTGTATCATATACTGTGGTCGTGCCCTAAGCTCTGGAATTACTGGTCTGCGGTGTTTCAGATTCTAGCAACGGTACTCCAGCGCTCTGTCGTGGCAAGTGCACCCACCGCTTTGTTATTTATTGATCTGGATGATCAATTTAAACACGATAGAGTGCTGGTGTGCAAAATATTAATTATTGCAAAGCTGATCATAACCAGACACTGGAAGAGTGCCACTGCTCCGTCAGTAGATGAAGTAGTGGATGCGATCAATATCACGTATAGGTATGAAAAAGCCCTTACCCCTACTGTCATGTCATTCAAAACATTTCACCACACATGGCATATGTGGGAAACCTCAACATTCAGCATATCTCAAGCTAGGCCCTGATTTATGTACTCACTTATACGACATTGTTCTCTCGACTATACCCCTGTCCTTACTGTCCCCTCCCTCTCACACTACTGACATGTACTCACCCCTTCTTTATAATTATGAACAACTGCGAAACTAAAGCGGAGATTATTGTTTATTGTTTATTTGTTTGCCTTGTCTATTTTTGTTTTATTTCTTTTCATGAGATGCGCAATTATTTATCTACAAGATTTGCATTCTTCCTCATGCGCTGTATTCTGAGTAACCTGTTAATTTTGATTATGCTCTATTTGCAATGCTTTATCAGAATTCTGTTATACACGGCGTGAGATATGGAATGTTTTACCATACTTCACATTTGTATTGCTTCTAATCTGAAAACTCAATAAAAAAAAAAAATTATTTGAACAAAAAAAAAAGTTTGCATAATGGCTGTGCTTCTTTGTACAATCATAACTGTGAAGGAGCAGGGCCTTTTGGGCTTCCATATTAGCCATATTATACCTTGTTTCTCCTGCACAGCTAGATGCATGTCACTAAAAAGCAGGGGGCGTATCCCTTCTGTAAAATCTGCCAGCACTGTACTGCTGTGACGTCCTTTCCCTTACCTCCGACTATGTTTGCTTTTAGCCCTGGAGCTCATAGAGCAGATAAGAAGGGAAAATCACACTTACAGACACACATGAGGCTCCTGTGATGTTCAGAAGCAGTGTAGAAGCAGTTGTTTTATCAGGCTCACAGTCTCAGCTAGCTCTGACACGACCCACTTCCTTTCTGCCGTTTTATGAGTCTCTATTACCAGGGATGTATCTTGCCTGACAACATGCAGTGGACTGCAAATTAAATGGAAGTAAGACCCCTAGTAGCCATGACTTTACAGCTTTTTTCAGGTGGATGAAGGCGACTTTTTAAATGAAGTGATTCAGAAATATGCTAGTTACACCATTCTGTGTGAAAGTACAGTGACTCTTTAAAAAGGAGTCTGTCACCTCCAAAATAATTTTCAAGGTAAGCATTCCACAGTTAAACGGAAAATCACAAAACATAACCATACCTACAGTATTTTGTGTAAAGCCAGTCATCTAATCCTGAGAAATGCTTATGCTATGTTCAGCAGGTGCAAACCCGCTGTCCCACGAGACCAACTCGGTCAGAGGGCGATGTCTAACTTGCTAATTTTTGGGGCACCATCAGCCTGGTTTCCCTGCGTCATTGATACTGGTTCTGAAATGCCAGGGAATGTCCGCTGATGGAGCCATGGTGCTCCAACTGGTGTAGCCCCATGATCAGTACACCAAAACCAATTTGCTTAAAAATAGAAAGAAGCATTTCTCCGGATTAGAGGACCAGATAAAATAAAAAAAAAGTTATGGTTATAGTTTGGGACACCTACCCTACATGGCAGTATGCTTACTTTGAAATAGATTTTGGAGTTGACAGACTCCCTTTAATGAAATTTTACTTACAACCACAATTATGTTCTTAAAGGAGCATTACAATTTCAGACAATATAACTTAACACAAATATAGCAGACTAAAGAACAGAACATTGACTCTTTTCGGCAGCAAAACATTGTTGATCTAATCTCATGATCGCAAAATTGAAAGTTTTTTTTGCATTATTTTTGGTGGTAAGAATCAACATTCTTAACTGTAGACAACACCTCTAAGTAGGGGGTGTCACTCATGCTAAAACTGCCCTCACAGTGGTGGGTAGCCTGATCTTGGAGTGGAGAATGGACTACAGTCACCCTTAACGTTAGGCATAATATCTAGTAGTGCTGCACATAGGTGGAGCACAGCTTTAATTTACTGTACCACAGTGCACATTACATTACATTTATTGTACCTAGTTTAATACCCTGATAAGTCCAGGGCATCAACTGGCCAGATGAAATGCATTGGGATTAGTGAGAGCTATTATGAAGGGTAAAGGTAGTATAGGGGCAGGTTCTGGACGCGGGCACCCTTCTCAGGATAGGAACTCAATATGGGCAGTTAGTCACAGATACCATTCTGTGGTAATATAGGTAATATATATGGTAATATAGGAATATTAGACATGTCCCTCTTAAGACTGGATCAGATGAGAGTCCCTGCCCATGTCGTATTACCTATACATCTCCTGTTTATACATTTTGCATGAATATATGGTAAGGCCTTTCAATTATATCTGCATATATTTGTTGTATATATGTGTCTCCACTTTTGGACGTACAGGTGATATTCCATCCATGTGCATGATTTTTGTTTGGCCTTGGACCAGCTGTAATTGTAATTTGGATGAGGACAATCTGTGCTGCTAATACCTATGGCTACTCTTGATGAAAATTTCTAATTAACTTAAAGGGGTTTTCCACGCTACAGATATTGGTGACCTATCATCAGGATAGTTTATCAATATGAGATAGGTGTGGGTCTGAAACACCCACTGATCAGCTGTTACGAGCAGCCATGGTGTCAGGAACTATATTGATACTGAATATGGTCAGAAGGCTTGAATAGGAGCTGAGCTGCAGTACATCTGCATGACCACTTGTTTTACCATGAATTCTAAGATACGGGAATATGTTAGGAATGAGTGAATAAAAAAGGTTTACTAAGCAATGATAATATATATATATATATATATATATATATATATATATACACACAAACAATGACTTAGGCTACATTCACATGTCCATATGTGTGCACATCCTGGAAAACGGTCAGTTTTTTTGCGGATCCGTTGTTCCGCAAAAAACTCAGTTTTTCCAGGACATCCGTTCTGTCTTTCTGTAAAAAACGGAAAGGATGTATCCATATGTCATCCGTTTTGATGAATAACATCTTTTTTTTTTCACCCCTCCTGGAATGGAATCCGCAAATACGGATGACATGCGGATGGCTTTTCGCATGTCTTCCGCATTTATGGACGTCCCATAGACTTGTATTGGGCTACGGACCGCAAAACAGGAGGAAAAGTAGGACAGGAGGATTTCTGTTTGCAGATCCGCAAAACGGAACGGAACAGATTAACGGATGCGGACAACATATGGTGCAATGTCCGCAGATTATCAGGACCCATTGAAATGAATGGGTCCGCAAAATATCTGCAAAAACCGTCCGCAATTGCGGAACGGATGCGGATAGATTGCGGATGTTTTAAACGGACGTGTGAATGTAGCCTAAGCCTGCAACTATTGGGGAGCCCCTGTTGACCAGTTCCCAACATAGGACATGGCTGACACCCCATGGTAATACAAGAGGGAGATAGTCACAAGACATTGTCTTACCCGATCGATGCCATCAGTGACGCTAAAGCCTCTGTTACATGCATAGAACTTTTCTAGCTTAATGGCCCTTCCTAGCCCCCTACAAAGGTCTTCATTTTGCCGTAGGCATGTACAGGGACCTCAGCAATGCTTAGGAATGCAGCCTAATACCAATCACCAGTCCTGATAACAATGGTACCATAATTCTGACTATCTCTGACTATAGTTCTGACTAAGTAATAATTAAAGGGAAAGAACCACCACTAAAATAACTAAAAATAACATTGCCACAAACCTCTTCACCATGAATTGAGCTCTTCTCCATACACAGTATAGTTTTCACATTGTGACTGCCCCAAATAGTTGATCGTGGGGGTACTAGGTGGCAGTCCCCCACCAATCTGATATTGATGACCTATCCTGAGGATAGGTCATCAATATACAGTGCCTTGCGAAAGTATTCGACCCCCTGGAACTTTTCAACCTTTTGCCACATTTTAGGCTTCAAACAAAAAGATATAACATTTTACATTTTGGTGAAGAATCAACAACAAGTGGGTCACAATTGTGAAGTGGAACGAAATTTATTGGATCATTTAAACTTTTTTTGTAATAATAAAACTGAAAAGTGGGGCGTGCAAAATTATTCGACCCATTTACTTTCAGTTCAGAAAACTCACTCCAGAAGTTCATTAAGGATCTCTGAATGATCCAATGTTGTCCTAAATGACTGATGAAGATAAATAGAATCCACCTGTGTGTAATCAAGTCTCCGTATAAATGCACCTGCTCTGTGATAGTCTCAGGGTTCTGCATCATGAAGACCAAGGAACATACCAGGCAGGTCCGTGATACTGTTGTGGAGAAGTTTAAAGCCGGATTTGGATACCAAAAGATTTCCCAAGCTTTAAACATCCCAAGGAGCACTGTGCAAGCGATCATATTGAAATGGAAGGAGTATCAGACCACTGCAAATCTACCAAGACCTGGCCGTCCCTCTAAACTTTCATCTCAAACAAGGAGAAGACTGATAAGAGATGCAGCCAAGAGGCCCATGATCACTCTGGATGAACTGTAGAGATCTACAGCTGAGGTGGGAGAGTCTATAGGACAACAATCAGTCAAACACTTCACAAATCTGGCCTTTATGGAAGAGTGGCAAGAAGAAAGCCATTTCTCAAAGATATCCATAAAAAGTCTCGTTTACAGTTTGCCACAAGCCACCTGGGAGACACACCAGACATATGGAAGAAGGTGCTCTGGTCAGGTGAAACCAAAAGCTAACTTTTTAGATACAATGCAAAATGATATGTTTTGGCATAAAAGCAACACAGCTTGTCAACCTGAACACACCATCCCCACTGTCAAACATGGTGGTGGCAGCATCATGGTTTGGGCCTGCTTTTCATCAGCAGGGACAGAGAAGATGGATGGAGCCAAATACAGGACCATTCTGGATGAAAACCTGTTGGAGTCTGCAAAAGACCTGAGACTAGGACGGAGATTTATCTTCCAACAAGACAATGATCCCAAACATAAAGCAAAATCTACAATTCAATGGTTCAAAAATAAACGTATCCAGGTCTTAGAATGGCCAAGTCAAAGTCCAGACCTGAATCCAATTGAGAATATGTGGAAAGAGCTGAAAACTGCTTTTCACAAACGCTCTCCATCCAACCTCAAAGAGCTCGAGCTGTTTTGCAAGGAAGAATGGGCAAGAATTTCAGTCTCTAGATGTGCAAAACTGATAGAGACATATCCCAAGCGACTTGCAGCTGTAATCGCAGCAAAAGGTGGCGCAACAAAGTATTAATGCAAGGGGGCCGAAAAACTTTGCATGCCCCACTTTCCAGTTTTATTATTACAAAAAAAGTTTAAATGATCCAATAAATTTCGTTCCACTTCACAATTGTGACCCACTTGTTGTTGATTCTTCACTATAAATGTAAAATGTTATATCTTTCTGTTTGAAGCCTGAAATGTGGCAAAAGGTTGAAAAGTTCCAGGGGGCCGAATACTTTCGCAAGGCACTGTATGTAGCCTGGACAACCCTCTTAATAAATGTTAGATTTTAAGAAGGACAGCTTTGCTTTCTATTTTTTTTTATCTCATTTACTTTGCTGTAACAGTAATTGCAGATTTTCTGCACATACTTCTGCTACACACTGTGCATAATCATACCCTTAGGGTTTATTCACACGTTGTAGGTTTGTTACAACTGTCCCAGAACATCATTTGACTGGAGTTTGCAGAAATCTATACATGTTACAATGCATGGAATGTATTTTTTGTCACAGAAATTTCTGCAACATATCTGCACAAACAGATGATCATTGCACCTTTACTAGGACATATTTTCATCACCAAATTAAACAATAATGCCCTTTTCACACGAGCGGGAGACTCGCATGTCTCCCGCAACGCATCTACAGGTCTGGACTCCGCACTGACCGGGATCGCATATAATGCTATGCTATCCCTGTCAGTGCGGAGTCCAGCCCTGTAGATGCGTTGCGGGAGACATGCGAGTCTCCCGCTCGTGTGAAAGGGGCATAAAGGTTCCCATTCTCCCATTCATTGATAGCAAGCAGACATGAATACTTTCACAAATTAATGCACAAAGTATGTTAGAAAATTACATAACTATCCAGACTACAATAAGCAAGCTTTATATACAGAAACTGGAAAATCATATTAATGGGAATCTATCACCTTCTGCATTCCCTATGCCAATGATCTTGGTTCCCCCGATGTGTGCCTATAAAACAGCTCTGAAATACATTTAGAGGGCTCATGAGCAGGGGCACCTAATAGAGAGGCCTGCAGGAGAAGTCCTCTTAATTTATTCCTTAGCTGGTTTGCAGATGCAAAGCAGTAGAACAGGGGTGAAACATACAAATTGCTGATCAGGAGCCAGGTGCTTTAAAGGGTTTCTGTCACCAGATTTGGGCATACTAAACAGGATGGCATTTGCAATGTGCAAATGCCACCTGATGCCCAATCTGGTTTTCTTACAGTAATCAGATGAGCCGTTTTCTTAAAAAAAGCACTTTTATAATATGTAAATTAGGCGTACTAGGTGCAAGAGGCGTTTACCTCCGTGTGAACAGCACAAAAAACTTGGCAAACAAGTGGGGATTATCTAAAGAAATATATAAGTTGGTGCAGAATTTCAACATAGGCTATATTAGTAAGTGCCATATTATCATCTTACACACATATTGGTCATCAGTAACCAGAAAGTGGCCAACCCCTTTAATCGAAATTACTATACTATTTTATACAATTAGTAATGACTGATCAGATGCTGATAATAGGCCTGTGATTCACTATTATTTCTCATAAGAATTAAGGAGAATCGGTCACCTCCTGAAAATCCTATGAATTCATGTTTAAAGGGTTTCTGTCACCAGATTTGGGCATACTAAACAGGATGGCATTTGCAATGTGCAAATGCCACCTGATGCCCAATCTGGTTTTCTTACAGTAATCAGATGAGCCGTTTTCTTAAAAAAAGCACTTTTATAATATGTAAATTAGGCGTACTAGGTGCAAGAGGCGTTTACCTTGCACCTAGTAATCGCCGTGTTCCTACCTCTAGTGCCGCCTCCTTCTTCCTGATTGACAGGGCCAGGCAGCTTGCTCGATGAGCTGCCGGCCCTGACCTCGATCGAAATCCCGCGCCTGCGCCGTGTAGGCTAAATTCGGCGCAGGCGCAGATAGTTCACCCGGCCGCCCGGCTCCTGCCTCTCTCACTGCGCCTGCGCCGTGCGGAGTAAAAGCGGCGCAGGCGCAGTGAGTTCCGCCGGCTCCCGGCTCTCTCACTGCGCCTGCGCAGGCGCACTGAGAGACCCGGGAGCCGGGCGGCCGGCGGAACTCACTGCGCCTGCGCCGCTTTTACTCCGCACGGCGCAGGCGCAGTGAGAGAGGCAGGAGCTGGGCGGCCGGGTGAACTATCTGCGCCTGCGCCGAATTTAGCCTACACGGCGCAGGCGCGGGATTTCGATCGAGGTCAGGGCCGGCAGCTCATCGAGCAAGCTGCCTGGCCCTGTCAATCAGGAAGAAGGAGGCGGCACTAGAGGTAGGAACACGGCGATTACTAGGTGCAAGGTAAACGCCTCTTGCACCTAGTACGCCTAATTTACATATTATAAAAGTGCTTTTTTTAAGAAAACGGCTCATCTGATTACTGTAAGAAAACCAGATTGGGCATCAGGTGGCATTTGCACATTGCAAATGCCATCCTGTTTAGTATGCCCAAATCTGGTGACAGAAACCCTTTAAACATGAATTCATAGGATTTTCAGGAGGTGACCGATTCTCCTTAATTCTTATGAGAAATAATAGTGAATCACAGGCCTATTATCAGCATCTGATCAGTCATTACTAATTGTATAAAATAGTATAGTAATTTCGATTAAAGGGGTTGGCCACTTTCTGGTTACTGATGACCAATATGTGTGTAAGATGATAATATGGCACTTACTAATATAGCCTATGTTGAAATTCTGCACCAACTTATATATTTCTTTAGATAATCCCCACTTGTTTGCCAAGTTTTTTGTGCTGTTCACACGGAGGTCCTGTCCATAAGTTGGTCGCTGATGGAGGGTCATGTGACCAGGCAAATCACCTCTATTTGATATCTTCTCTATTTAAACACATTTCACCTGGTCATCGGTACTTGTACTGTTGGGAGTTTAGTGCATGCGCACTGTGTTAGAATGGAGAAGACATCACATGACGATGATTTGCCTGGTCACATGACTTTCCATCAGTGGCCATCTTATGGACAGGATCTATGTGAGGACAGCACAGAAGATTTAACTAGCAAGGGGCATGGCTTATGAAATATAGCAAAAGGCACAGAATATCAACAAAGGCTATATTAGTAAGTGTCATATAATCATCTTAAACACACATTGATCAATAGTAACCAGAAAGTGGCCAACCCTTTAAGCATTTACCCACCTCCACATTCATGTCCATCTCATCACTCTGGTGATCGGGTGTTGAGGCATCAATTCTGGCCTCTTTCTGCTTCTTGCTTCTTTCTGGATTTTCTGTTGTGTAAGGATCTCTTCTTCCTCTTTTGTTAGCGCTCACATCTCTCTGCAGTTCCTCCTCAGCCTTTCGTGATTTGGATGGTCCAGAACTGTTTAAATGAATCCTTGAAGCTTCTTTTGATAACATCTTCCTAGGAGATTGGTGCTTGAAAAATAATATACAATTGATTTTGTGTCATATTCCATGCATGTATGGACTGTACATTATACAGCAGATTCACAAACACATGACTATGGGAGTGGTGTGTTCAGAGTGATGTGCAGTGTTAACTTTTTTCCACACATAGCGTTTTGCATTTAGGCCAAAAAGTTAAACTTTGGTCTCATCTGACCAGAGCACCTTCTTCCACATGTTTGCTGTTTTTCCTACATATCTTGTGGCAAACTGCAAATGGGAATTCTTATGGCTTGCTTTAAAAAAAATGCTTTCTTCTTGCTACTCTTCCATAAAGGCGAGATTTGTGTAGTACACAACTAATAGTTGTCCTGTGGAAAGATTCTCCCACCTGAGCTGTGGATCTCTGCAGCTCCTCCAGAGTGACCATGGGCCTCTTGGCTGCTTCTCTAATTAGTGCTCTCCTTGCCTGGGCTTTAGGTGGACGTCCATGTCTTGGTAGGTTTGGAGTTGTGCCATACTTCTTCCATTTTTGAATGATGGATTGAACAGTGCTCTGTGAGATGTTCAGAGTTTGGGATATTTTTTGTAACCTATACCTGCCTTACACTTCTCCACAACATTATCCCTGACCTGTCTGGTGTGTTCCTTGGTTTTCATGATGCTGTTTGATCACTAATGTTCACTAATAAACCTCTGAGACCTTCACAGAACAACTGTAGTTATACTGAGAATAAATGACTCAGAGATAGACTCGATTTACTAATTAGGTGACTTCCCAAGGCAGTTTGTTACACTGGATTTTATTTAGTGGTATCAGAGTACAGGGGGATGAATACAAATGCATGCCACACTTTTCAGATTTTCTTTTATTAAAATTTTTTAAAACTATATCATTTTCTTTTTCACTTTATGAGTACTTTTTACTTTGAGTTGGTCTATCATATAAAATTCCAATAAAACTCATATAAGTTTGTGGGTGTAAACTACAAATATTTTATGCTGATTCCGCCCCACATTTCTTAAAGGCTATGGAAACTTTCAAGGCAATCTTTTGTGATTGTATTTTACTCATTTTCAGCTATAAATAATGTTTTCAATTGGTCTGTATTTTTTGCAGATTTTGTGATCAACGCGGTTAAAAGTCAGTCTACTTGTAGACTGTCCCTCCTGAGTTCTGTCAGCTAGCAGCATGTGAAGCTATTTCTGATCTCCTGGCCTCATAAACATTCATTATAGCTAAATTCTTATCAAACTGATAAGACTATGGTTTAGATGATCGGACAGAACTCAGGAGGCACAATCTTCAAATTTTAAACCACATGTATGGCAAAAACTGCAGAAATGAAAATTGCTGATGAAAATTTTTAATAAAGACCAACTAAAACAATTATTTTTAGCCCAAGATCAGTAAAATACAATAATAATAAAAGATTTCCCCGAAGATGTCTATAATGTTTAAACACTTCCCATCCGGGCCACTTACCCCCTTCCTGACCAGACCTAATTTTGCAAATCTGACATGTGTCACTTCATGTGGTAATAACCTTGGAACGCTTTTACTTATTCTAGCCATTCAGAGATTGTTTTCTCTTGACACATTGTACTTCATGTTAATGGTAAATTTGAGTCGATATGTTTTACTTTTATTTATAAAAAAAATCCAAAAGTTAACGAAAATTTGAAAAAATTCACTGTTTTCTAAATTTGAATCTCTCAGCTTTTAAGACAGATAGTGATACCCCATAAAATACTCATTAATTGACATTCCCCATATGTCTACTTTATGTTGGCATCATTTTGGTAGTGTCATTTTATTTTTTAGGACATTAGAAGGTTTAGAATTTTAGAAGCAATTTTTGAAAATTTGCAAATTCTACTTTTTTAAGGACCAGTTCAGTTCTGAAGTCACTTTGTGGGCTTACATAATAGAAACCACCCATACATGACCCCATTTTAGAAACTACACCCCTCAAACTATTCAAAACTGGTTTTAGAAATGTTGTTAACCCTTTAAGTATTCCACAGGAATTAAAGCAAAATAGATGTGAAATTTCCAAATTTCACTTTTTTTGCAGATTTTCCATTTTAATCATTTTTTTTTCCTGTAACACATCAAGGGTTAACAACAAAACAAAACTCAATATTTATTACCCAATTCTGCAGTTTGCAGAAACACCCCACATGTGGTCGTATACAGCTGTATGGGGACACGGAAGGGTACAGAAGTCAAGGAGCGCCATATGGTTTTTGGAGGGCAGATTTTGTTGGAATGGTTTTTGGGCACAATGTTGCATTTGAAGAGACCGTGAGGTACCCCCACAGTGGAAACCCCCAAAAAGTGACCACATTTTATAAACTACACTACCCAGGAAATTTTTAATGGGTGAAACAAGCACTTAACCCTACAGGCGTTTCATACAATTTATAACCCTTGGCTGTGAAAATGAAAAAATTACATTTTTTTTACAAGAAAATGGTGCGTTCGGCCCAAACTTTCTTTTTCACAAAAGATAATAGGAGAATATGCCCCACAATTTGCTCCCCATTTTCTCCTGAGTACAGTAACACCCCAATTGTGGTCGTAAACTGTTATTTGGGGATTCGCCAGGGCTCAGAAAGGGAGGAGCGGCATCTGCATTTTCTAACATGGAATTTTCTGTCATAGTTTTAAGAGCGATAACTTTTAAAAATTTTTGTGGACTGAGCTGCGTGAGGGCTTATTTTTTGCGGGACAAGCTGTGCTTTTTATTGGCACCATTTTGGGGTATATTTGGCTTTCTGATCACTTTTTATCTAATTTCTGGGAGGTTAAGTCACAATAAAAGCAGTTTGGTGTAATTTTTCTATTTTTTTTTACACCGTTCACCTGATGGGGTAGATCATGTGATATTTTTATAGATCCGGTTGTTACTGTCGCAACGATACCAAATATGTCTATTTTTTTTTTTTAAATTATTTTTATGTTTTACACAATAAGAGCATTTAAAAAAAACCAAAAAAAACATGTTTTTGCGTTGCAATTTTTTAGTCTTTTTTTTCATTTTTTTGGCTATGATCTTGTGTGGGGGCTCATTTTTTGCGGGATGAGGTGACGTTTTTATTGCTACCATTTTGGGATACATACGTCTTTTTGATTGATTGATATTATGTTTTTTGAGAGGTGAGGTAATTAAAAAATCTGTTTTGGCTTAATGTTCATTTTTTTTATGGCGTTTAACTGATGGGGTAGATCATGTGATATTTATAGAACCGGTCGTTGCGGACACGGTGATACCAAATATGTCTATTTTATTTATTTATTTTTATTTGTAACATTTTTAAATGACATATTTGGGGGGAAAATTATTTTTTTTATATGTGACACTTTTTTTTTATACTCTATTTTATTTTTTATTTTTTTATTTTACACTTTGTGTCCCCCATAAGGTCAGACAAGACTTCTGGGGGACATTTAACTTCACTTTTTTTTTTTACACTATTGATTTCTCCTGTAATTGGGGCTGACATAGTAGCCCAAGTTACAGAAGAAACGCACCCCCAGAGAGGCTGTACAGCATAACACATCGCTGTACAGCCTCAGTGCAGGGCTAATCCGGGTCTATGACAGACCCGGCAGCTCCTGAAGTCTCCCGGCCCTGGCGATCACGTTACCGCTGTGTATACAGCGATCTAGAAGGCAGGGACTCCTGGAAACGGTCCCTGCCTTCTCTATGGGATAACCTGTGGTCACTGACAGCAGGTCCCCCGCTGTGCAGCTGCTATCTCTGAATGGACGTTTCTGAGATAAATAACCACTTCCCGGACGTTTATGTCCTATGGGTGGACAGGAAGTGGTTAAACAGATATTCCCATGTCGGAGATGGGACTAACCACAGTTAGTGGTAGCTGGTGGTGGGTAGAGTTATGGAAATGGCTGAACAACTGGCAATCTTCTGTTTCCATAACTCCCCTAGCAGTGAATGGGAGCTATGTAAATAGGTAGCAGAGGAAGCTGTGCTGTTTCCATAACTTTGGAGCAGTTAAGTGCACTGCAAATAAGTAGTTAAGTGCAGCAAGGGTATGTCCAGTCAATGCATCTTCCTCTTTACTCCTTTTGCTTCCTTTGCCAGTCCCTCACTGTTCGTCTTGACTGAAAGGACCACGCCATATGACTACACAGGAATGTAGCCCTGCCAATCCAGGAGATGAGAGAGGGGCTTGCAGAGGAAGCAGAAGGAGAAAAGGTGCACAGAGTGACTTGGGCTTGCCTTCTGTGCACTTAACTGCTCATTTACATATGGATTAAAGGTACTTTTTCTCCAGAATAAAGCAACAAATCACTAAGTGAAAGGTATCATTACATTCAGCTGAGCTGACCCTACAATATGGATTCTGCAACCCTGTTCACATCCTGTGGAAATTTTCAACACAGATTTCTGGAGAAAACAGGAGAATAAGTGTCATGCTACTTATTCCTGTGAACTCCACACAGGAAAGTTGCCAGATTAAATGTGGATACATTTCTGCTGCAGAGGCTACAGTAAATACTGGTAGGGCAGGTAGAAACATACAATTCACAATAGGGGGAACATTATCCCATATATTATACAGTTTCATATCACTTATCTCTGGTAATGTAGCTTCTTGTACCTTCTCAGAAGTTATGTTACCACCACTGGTAGATGATTCCCAGAGGCTCTGACCAGGGGCATGGTAAAGAGTTTTCCATTCCAAGCTAATCTGTACGGAACCAACACACATGCCATGAGGATTCATGAGCCCAAAATCACCTTTACGAGCCAGAGTAATATGATAGGAATAGGAGACAAAAAGAATCCAGTCAGAAAATATTATCTTATTATTCTTAATGAAATCCTATAGGTAACTGATTCTAATAAATACATAATAAACCGTTATTCTCTCACCTTGAATGCCGTTTCCTTGTGCAAGTCTCAGAAGTGGTACATCGGCCTTCCCCAGGTAAACTCCTGGTTGAGTTTCTTCATCATCAAACACATAAATACACAGGCGCTCCTGCTGGAGATAGTGCTCCAGCTCAATAGTCATCTGTAGGGGATAGACCGCTTCATACCCAAACTGAGGGTTGTTGCTACAGGGTATAATAGAGGTCGTATGGTCTGGATAATGGTAAAAGCGATATACAATGTATGGACTTGGTTGGTGGCCCAAATAGCTTGCTTTTAGACTTCTACAACCCCATATCTTAATGATCAGTTCATTTTGGAGGCCGCTACTTAAAGGTGATTTCCAGAACTAAAGAATAAAAAGTTGAAAAGTAATGAGAAATTCACATTCTAATACTGTATGGTTTATGGTTGACTTTATATTTTTATATGTTTATTTATTGACTTTATATTTATTAATATTTTCTGTTTCTAACATTTGCTTGTAAATAGTTAAATTCCTTCTTATTCAGTATATTTTTACCTTTTCTGTGTTTCCATGTCTACGAGTGGATAAGTAGCCGTGTGCTTTGCTTCTTTGTCTTTCAAGACACTGAACATGGGACAGGGGTCCATGCAGTCGCAGCCAGTAGCTCAGTTCCGCAATGGTCTCCCCAGCTTCATCTAATAATAAAGAAGGGTCATCTTTGCATTCATTTTTTAATTGGTTTCACATTGCTTCATTACACATACATACACATAATCATAGAAGATTGACAGCAGAAAAAGACCTCACCTAGTCTGCCCTTATTTTATATTACTACTTATCTTAGGAAAGACATGTCTTTATACCAGGCATGTTTCAATTCACTTACTGTAGATTTCCCAACCACATCTGTTGGGAGTTTGTTCCAAGCCTCCACCACTCTTTCTAGCGTTGTTTTTGAATACCTTGTTTTATGAACTGTCGAGTCATAGGCATCTAGCATGCTGCTGCTATTATAGAGGTAATCATCCATAATAATATCTCGATAATTTTGCATCCTAAGGAACATGGCATGATTTCCTTCAAGGATTCCATGTAAATTGGTAAGACGAAACTGATAAGCCTCCGTAGGAAATTGTAGGCATACAGAGGTACGGTATGGACCCATAGATTTCTATATATGCCATATTTTGTGCTCTGTATAGCTTGGAACTGGTGCACACCTTTAATACTGTTGTGTACATGAGCTTAAACATCAAATCATGAATTAAAATATCCATTGAAATGTATTCCATAATTATATAAAATGATCAGCAACACCTAAAAGAGAAAATTAGCATTTCCCATACATTTTCCTGACTGCAACATTTACCAGTTAGAATGGTAGAGTTGTGGACTCTGTTTGTAGTCTGCAGTGCGGATTCTAGTTTCAGACGTCCTCTTGCTAGTTCATAGTGCTCAACTCCTTTAACCTGATAAAGCTCAAGGGTTAGCGTCCCAACTCTTAGGTAGCGCAGGAATTCGGGATCTGGAGTTACTGCATATCGAGATGTGAAGTTGTAATGAGGCCTGACTCCTGCAACAACAGGGGTTGCATGGGTCTCAAAGTCATAGAGGGAATAAATACAGAATGTGATTGGTTGAGGGTCTTCAATCATCCTTATGCCATAAGGGGTGAAGCAGATCTCTTCAATATGAACCTCAAACAGAGTTTCCCCACGATGTAGAGATGGTGATGGGGAGATTCCAACCTCAGAAGGAGAGTCTTCAGTATTTAATCTGAATGGAAATGTGCCATATGCAATGTCTTTGAGCTGAGCTAAAAGAAACCAGATAATAGAATGTATTGCAGCAATCATCATCTGCATCTGCATATTAGGAGTATAGTGCATTGTGAAGAAAAGGGATTACCTTCCAACATCTGGACTCTAGAGTTCCGCTGAAGAAGTCTGGTCTCATAGTGACGTACCTTTTCCTCATTCTCTCGACTTTCACATTCTAGTCTGAGCTTTACTGTCTTCAGCTCCTCCTGGCATTGAATATAAAGAAATATATATATATATGTGTGTGTGTTTATGTTAACATACATTTTTTTTTAGAATTTTTGGTGTTTTTTTTTTAATTTTCCATGTCACTACATTTTTTTTTTAAATATATATAATCATGCAATTTTCAAACTGGCCACTAGGTCAAATAATAGGTCATTTCTCTCTGTTCTGTAAGTTAATATTTATTTATTCATTTTAAAGTACATCATACCAAGAAGGATCACAAAACAATTACATTTAAACCCTCATTACCCCTAAACTCCCCCCACCCTTGTCCCCGCAAAAGAGAGAAAGAAAGAAAAAAGCAAACAAAAAAAAGTTAACAGTTAACTTTTCAGCATATTATCGTTATCATCACAGGCATAATTACAATGACCAGTAACACCTCTATATAGATATGACACCATTCACAATAGGAGATATCACAGCTTATCTTCTCCCTCCTGACCTCTACACAGGTCACAGAGCATGTCTAGAAAACAATTAGAAGTCAATGAGGTCCCCTTCTGTCCATTGTGTCTATGGCCCATGTAGCTGATCTCAAAAGATAGTAAGTCTAAATATATTTTAGGTCTGGTGGCCAGTGTTTATTTAGTGACATTGAACATTGAGAAATTCTAACAAAATGTGTTTAACATAAAAACATGATTTAAATAAGTAATTTTCTGATGAAACATTCCCTTTAAACAGATATACCAACAGATTGTATGCACAGAACAGATATGGCTGTGTCACCAGAGATAGCTGTTAAGACCTCTCACTGGACTCCTGAGTATAGAATGAGCAAAAAATATAAATGTGTACATTTTGCTGAATCTTTTCCCATAAAACTATACATCAATCTGCTCAGCTCCCCCTGCTCTATAATATGCTGCCTGCAGATAGGACTGTATGCACAAAATAAAAAGGATTTGAAGTATATTAATGCAATTAGGCTAGGGAGTAATCAACCAGGAAGATTTAGTTCTCCAAAAACAGATATTAAGGGACATTTACTAATCAAAATGTGCAAGAATTCTGGCACAATTTAAGCCCCAAAAAATTGGCGTACATGCTGTGCACCACATTTATTCTTTTAAAATAGTTTTTCAACTTGTGGCAGAGGTGGCTTGGTTGAAATGGGTGTGGCTTAAGATGTAACAATGTGCGCCAAAAAATGCACCAAACGCTTGCTGCAATATTCTAGCATGAAGTAAGTCAACTAATAGGCGGTATAAACTTAGATTAGACAGTCTTAAGGTGCTCCAGGTGCTTTCTCATCCAGCACCAGCCACTTTGATAAATCTGAGGCATCTTGTCTAGTCTAATATATTGTAAGCATGCACTCTAAAAATCAAAAATTTAGACAGGATTTGTAAATCCTCCCGATTGTATATAAGAATCCATTATTATGTTATATATGATGTTACCTGGTAATCATTGTTGATTTTATGCTGTAAACATAGCATCTCACGAGTTTTCTGTAGCTCCAGAATAGTCTCGGCATGATCTGCTTCCATTTCCCGCATTCTCCTTTTCCTCCTTTTCTCCTTCTCCTCCATGTCTGTCCTCTCTTTCTCCTCTCTTTGGACATCTGCACTTCCCACATTTGATCCCAAATCAAACTGTCTCTGGTTACTTTTCTCTCCTGTCTTTTCTTTTCGGTCATCCCATAGATCATTTTGATCTCTAACTTTCCTTTCTGTTACTTTTTGAATGTCTTCAACGATGATTGACTATATCAAAGAGTAAAATCATTAGAACAAGATATTTACTCAACAGTAGTAGTAGTAGTAACATAGAAGTAACAATATTCAGGGGCGTAGCGAGGGGGGGACAGGCGGGGCATGTGCCCCAGGTGCAGAGGCAGGGATGGTCGCACTCGCCCGGCAGTTCTTGCGACTGTCGGGGAGCTCGTTTACATAATGAAGCAGGGAGGCCTCTCCTCTCCCTGCTTTACTGTTCTTCCAAGCTCCAGTGCTCCCCCTCTGGCACAGCCAGCGGCGCAATGTAAGTGAGGGAGCGTGTCATCAGGGAAGCAGGTAAGAATGTATTTTGTTTTTTTTTTATTTCATAAAGACTGGAGGCAAAAGGGGACAAGATTACAGTGAGGGGGCATATATTAATGTCACATTACTACAGCGAGGGGCACCTGTGAGGCGGCATATAATTAATCTGGCATTACTACAATGAGGGGGACTTTTAATTAATCTGGCATTACTACAGTGAGGAGGCACCTAATGTGACATTACTACAGTGAGGGGGCATATAATTAATCTGGCCTAACTACAGTGAGGGGGGCATATAATCTGGCATAACTACTGTGAGGGGCATGTATCTGGGCATAACTACAGTGAGCGGGTATAAACTGAGCAGACGTACTGTGAGGGGCACAAAGATGGGCATAACTACTATGATGGGCACAGAGGTGGGCATAACTACTGTGAGGGGCCATAAAGAGGACATATTGTGAAGGGGCCACAATGGGGGCATTAGTACTGTGTGGTGGCACTAAGGGGAAATGCCCTATATTACCCTGTTATACATTGGGATGGCTCGGTCTTACATCGCCCCCTGCTAGGTATTTACCAGACACAGTCACCATCCCTTCCTTATGAGATTATTCTTTTTTCTCTATCACCACAGGGACCTTGATCCGGATCCAGCGGACATCACGACAACGCCAGCAACACCCTGGATGAGGTAGGACCAGCTGGTTCTTTAATTTATAGCTAGGTGTATTGGTACCGCTGTGTACCCTGTGATAGATTTTAGGTGGGACTGAGTGAGTGTAGCTATGGATTGGGCAGAGTTAGAGGAGTGACTTAAGGCCCTTTTAGACGGGCCGATGTGTCTCCCTGCCCGAGCGCCGATCAGCGATATCGGCGCTCGGGCAGGGAGCCTTTACATGGCCCGATGAATCGAGCGCCGGGCCGCACGAGTGATCGCTGTATCACTCGTGCGGCCGGGAAGCTCCATACTGTCAGGCGCACATCGCCTGTTTACACAGGCCGATGTGCGCCCGACAGATTGGATCTTTTGTAGAAACCAAAAGATCCAATCAGCCGACGAACGAGCGTTTTGCTCGTTCGTCGGCTGATTAGGGCCACTTTTACATGGGCCGATTATCGGCACTAGCGTTCCTAGGAACGATTTTTCGGCCGATAATCGGCCCGTGTAAAAGGACCTTTAGTGTATTAAAAAATTTGCCATCTTTTTATGTAAGCTTGGGGGGGGGGGCACAAATTTGAATCCTTGCCCCGGGTGCAGGAAAGCCTAGCTACACCTCTGCAATATTACATTAGATGGTAAGCTCTTTGTAAATGGGTGGCCACAAATTGATTCAAAGCAGTCTTATTGCGTAACATAATATTATGCTAAGATATATTCAGAAGAGGCTTTAATGCTGCAGCAAAGCCCTGCACCATCATCACATCACTCCAAAAACAGCTGTCTCTAGATGAAGTATTGGCTTGGCTATAATCCTAAATTATGTCTCAAGGCCTGTTTAAAATGTTGACTATTACAGGTTAGCTACTTTACAATTAATAGTATCAGAGGCACAACTTTCTTTTTGGAAATAGCTAATCTGCATATTTTTTTCTACGAGGAGCATTGCATAGCCTATAAGACTCCTTAAACCTTCTAGACACTCTCCACAAGGAGAAATAGTACCTTGGGGATCACATACACAGGCCTCTCCTCCAGCTAAGTCAGTTCTGCACTGATGAGGGGCAATCACCCTGAACCAGCTGACTGCACATGAGGTACTGGCTTTACTATAATACTAGATTATATATTAAAGCCTGCTTAAAATGTCAAACATTGACTTATTGGATAGCTACCTTATATCTGATGGCACCAGAGGCATGGCTTTCTTTTCTTTTTACAATGAGAGCTAATTTGTGTATTGTAGCTAAGCAGTGAGTAATCAAGTGTGGTTTGCTACACCTTTGCCCTCTATGTGTATATATTTATATGCAGATTATTGATATTCCTGCAATGCAATTTGCAGAAATCCTATTACTGTAGAAAGGCCTACACAGATAAAGTCATGTTACCGGATCTGTGCAGGTCCTAATGCTAAAGGTCAGAGTTGAAAAGCTTAACAGAGGAGGAGACAGTCACAAGTGTCTCGGCTCTGTATTTGTTTAGGGGGTCAATCTAGCCTGGGGTCTGTATTTAGCGGTCTGTTCTTGGGTCTGTATTATTTCGGCTGTCTGGTCTGGAATGTGAATTATATCTGGTTCAGGGTCCGTATTTATTTACAGATCTGCTTTGGGTTCCATATTTGTTTGATGAGGTATGGTTTGGGGACTGTGAGGTTTATTCAGTGGGTTTGATCCGTGGTTTGTGTCCATTCTAGTCTAGTCTGGGGTCTGCACTAATTTAGGAGTCTGGACTGGGCTCTGAATTCATTTTTGAGTCTTTTCTGGGGAATTAATTTATTTTGAGATCTGTTATGTGGCCTTTATTTATTTGTGTTGCTACAGAGGTTGGGATGGAGGTAGACATCTGGCCCGTAAACTTTGCAGTCATCATCAGAATGTTGTCATGGCAGTCTGGGCAGGATGGAGAAGCAATTGGAGAAGGCTGTGAGTCACTGGATGTAAAGAGTTGCTGACTGATATAGTAAATCCTTGTATTTCACAAAAAGGATGCAAAAAATGTCCATGTATCCCTGCCTATTTCTCTTTTCAGTAAGAGTTCCTACACAGTATGATACCATCAGCAATGATTGGACACTGTCAGTGTTTAGGGACATAACCCTTTGACAAGGGTGATGGTAACAAACCATTGTAAATGCTAGCACAGAAAGGTGGTGTTGACTATACAGATGAGGTGGCAGGTGAGCCGCATTGAAGAGGAGCAATTTTGGGGGAACATTCCAGAACCTAATACTCCACCAGAAAAAATTGCTTCAACCATATCATTCCTTTTTTTTCCATAAGTGTCCGTATTTTTCACCTGGGCTTTTTGTCTTTTCATGTCCTCCTCCTCGAAACTGTGCTTGGTAGTTGTTAAAATCAAAAGATCTGATACTTTTTCTTGGAGATTATGGATTTCCTGCATCTTCTCAAGGAGTTGAGACTGAAGTTGAGAAACAACTTCTTTTAGATGATTATTTTGCTCTGAGAATTTTAGAGAACATGGTTGTTTCAACAAAGTGCAAAAACATTTAGCAGTTTCATCTTCAATCCGTCAAAGATTGTTGGATCATAAGTGCTATGTGCTACTTAGTCATATATCACCCATATAATTAATTGGATCAGGTCGTTCACTGACCTGCGTAGAAGCTTCTCAGATCCTTTTGCTCATGATAGTTGTCTTTAAACTCTGATTGAAAGGAACATTTTTCTATAATATGAAAACATTACATGACCTTCTACAGTCATGGCCAAAAGTTTTGAGAATGACACAAATATTATATTTTCACATGATCTGCTGCCCTCTGGTTTTTATGTGTGTTTGTCAGATGTTTTTATCACATACAGAAATATAATTGCAATCATATTATGAGTAACAAAAGGTTATATTGACAGTTAGAATGAGTTAATGCAGCAAGTCAATATTTGCAGTGTTGACCCTTCTTCTTCAGGACCTCTGCAATTCTCCCTGGCATGCTCTCAATCAACTTCTGGACCAAATCCTGACTGATAGCAGTCCATTCTTGCACAATCAATGCTTGCATTTTGTCAGAATTTGTAGGTTTTTGTTTGTCCACCCGTCTCTTGATGATTGACCACAAGTTCTCAATGGGATTAAGATCTGGGGAGTTTCCAGGCCATGGACCCAAAATCTCTATGTTTTGTTCCCTGAGCCATTTAGTTATCACCTTTGCTTTATGGCAAGGTGCTCCATCATGCTGGAAAAGGCATTGTTGATCGCCAAACTGCTCTTGGACGGTTGGGAGAAGTTGCTCTCGTAGGACATTCTGGTACCATTCTTTATTCATGGCTGAGTTTTTAGGCAAGACTGTGAGAGAGCCGATTCCCTTGGCTGAGAAGCAACCCCACACATGAATGGTTTCAGGATGCTTTACAGTTGACATGAGACAAGACTGGTGGTAGCGCTCACCTCGTCTTCTCCGAATAAGCTGTTTTCCAGATGTCCCAAACAATCAAAAAGGGGATTCATCAGAGAAAATGACTTTACCCCAGTCCTCAGCAGTCCACTCCCTGTACCTTTTGCAGAATATCAGTCTGTCCCTGATGTTTTTTCTGGAGAGAAGTGGCTTCTTTGCTGCCCTCCTTGAGACCAGGCCTTGCTCCAAGAGTCTCCGCCTCACAGTGCGTGCAGATGCACTCACACCTGCCTGCTGCCATTCCTGAGCAAGCTCTGCACTGCTGGTAGCCCGATCCCGCAGCTGAAACACTTTTAAGAGACGGTCCTGGCGCTTGCTGGTCTTTCTTGGGCGCCCTGGAGCCTTTTTGGCAACAATGGAACCTCTCTCCTTGAAGTTCTTGATGATGCGATAGATTGTTGACTGAGGTGCAATCTTTCTAGCTGCGATACTCTTCCCTGTTAGGCCATTTTGTGCAGTGCAATGATGACTGCACTTGTTTCTTTAGAGATAACCATGGTTAACAGAAAAGAAACAATGATGCCAAGCACCAGCCTCCTTTTAAAGTGTCCAGTGGTGTCATTCTTACTTAATCATGACAGATTGATCTCCAGCCCTGTCCTCATCAACACCCACACCTGTGTTAATGGAGCAATCACTGAAACGATGTTAGCTGGTCCTTTTAAGGCAGGGCTGCAATGATGTTGAAATGTGTTTTGGGGGATAAAGTTAATTTTCTAGGCAAATATTGACTTTGCAAGTAATTGCTGTTAAGCTGATCACTCTTTATAACATTCTGGAGTATATGCAAATTGCCATTATAAAAACTGAAGCAGTAGACTTTGTAAAAATTAATATTTGTATCATTCTCAAAACTTTTGGCCATGACTGTACTATCAGTATTTTTGCAGCACACTCAGATCACATATCCAGAAAGGGAGAGACGGAAAACAAACTGCATAACGGAAACCAGGCGGATCCTTTGTGCTTTGCCATAGACTTCTATTATGACGGATCAAAATGGAATGCCTCTTAAAGGCTTCCTTTTTGCATTCTGTCTACGATTTCCCTTATATTCCGTTATAAAAGAATCCATAACGGAATTCCTACACTATCCTAACACCAAACCCGAACCTGTAAATTTCGGGTTCGCTCATCCATAATGCAGTAGAATCATTAGCTGATCCCGCTCTGTACACAGTGGATGCCAGCTGTGTAATACAGCCAGCACCTAGTCACAATTACCAGGATCCCAGTCATTTAACCTCCAGATACTGCAGTCTATACAAGATATACTGAATTAAATAGTGCCATTAGAAAACACAACCTGTCCCACAAAAAATAAGTCCTCATAAGGCTGTGTGAGCAGAAAAGTAAAAAAGCCATGGGCCTTGGAAGGCGGGGAAAAAAAAAAGAAAATGCAAAAATGAAAATTGACCTAGTCCTTAAAGGGGTTATCCAACCCCTACAATGCCCCCCAAAATGCCTGGGCACCTCATTCAGGTTATACTTACCCCATTCCCTAGCACCCGTGTCGCTCCTGATGCCCGGATGGCTGCCGCTGCATTACCCTGTTGGGTGGATCAAAGCATCAGTCGACTGGGAGGACAGCCAATAGCAGGCTGTGACTGGATCCAGCCTCCTTAGCGTCACCCACGTAGCTAGAGAGGCTCGTTCCCATCATGGCCTGCTATTGGCTACCCTTACCAGCCTTCCCTCCATCTCTGGATGTTTTGATCCACGCGACGGGGAGATGCAGTGGCAGCCGTGTGGGGAACAGAATCGATGCAGGTCCTGAGGAACAGGGTAAGTATAACCTGTATGTGGTGCCTGGGGGGGGGGGAGACATTATAGGGGTTGGATAACCCCTTTAAAGGGTTAATATATTTGGTGCATTTTACTCCAGCCATCGATTTTAAGAATGTTAATTGCTCCATGTACATCTAGCCTTTGATAATTATTGCACCCACACATGTATCATATAATCTACTCCATTTGCATCATATCATAGTTTCTTTACTTAAACACCTTTCTCTTGCTGAAGAAGCTCCTTGCTTTGTGTAAGATCAATTACGTGACATTGAATTTGTCCCTCCAGCATTTTAATCTGTGCCTTTAACTCGACCTCTGTCACTTTCCAGGAGTTCATGTTTTCTGTGTCCAGGGAACTGACAGAGAAATAAATATTTCTTAAGATTCAGATTTATTTATGAACATCAGTCAATCAACTTTTCTTCCTGACCTCACCTTTTCAGAAGGTTCTCATAGTTTTCTTTAAGAAGTTCTTTCTCCTTCTCAAGATCAGAGACTCGCTCCTGAAACTAAATGATAATAGCAAAATGTGATAATGTCAGTAAGGAGAGACAACTACATCCCTTTAATATCTGTGGGGAAGATTTATCAAGATTGTTTCTGATGCTAGTCTTCATCCAGTGTATGGTGGTGAGATATGCCAAAATGATTAACAAGCACACGCCTATAAATAATTCTGCCACATTTCAGCCGGTCCTCGTGCAATAATATGAAATTTAGGCCAGCTAGGTATTACACATCACCAGAAAATGTGGGTACGTAATCATAAATGTTTTGGGTTGTGTAGGTGTCTCTCATAGGGCCCAACAGGAAAACATTATGGGCCCCCCTGCCCCATCCATTTTCCTATTCGCGGGTGACATTCACTCCAAGATAGGCCCCTTGAAATGGACGGAGTAGCCGGTCAGGCATGCATGCAGCCACTCCATTCATCTTTATGGGAATTCCAAAGATTGCTGATTACATTACTCGGCTATCTCTGGAACTCCCATAGAAATGAATGAAGCAGCCACATGCATGTGTGACTTGCAGCTCTATTCATTTCAAGGGGGCTGCAGGGATACGGGACCCCTGTTCTTGTGATGGGTGTGGGTCCCAGCAGTAGGACCCCCACTGATCTAATAGTTATCCCCTATACTGTGGACAGGGGATTCCTAACAACTGGAATACCACTTTAAGAAAATGGTGGATATATTAATAAAGATGCTGACTGTCATACTATATAGTCACACTAGATGGCGCTATCTTCATTATTTATAGTGTGGTATGATATTCAGCTTCACATCATGTTGTTGCTTGAGGCATAGTCTTTGCACTCACACACAAAAACTACAAATCTGGAGACAACAATAGCAATTTCAGCGTGACATTTAGACCATTTTATAGTGAAAATTGGACACTATGGGGCACATTTATTAAGACTAGTGTTTTAGTTGTTTGTCTTACTAAGCCAGCCTCTACATAACTTCGGCGCATCCACCGCCAGTTCTAAATGCAAGCCAGCTTCCAGGCTGTCTTACATTTAGACCATTTCCTACGCCTAAACCAGGCGTAGAAAATGGTAAATGAGAAGGGCCTGCCGGCCTGTCCCTATCCCCAACACACCCACTTTTTTAGACCTGGCGTGAGCAGGAAGCAGTCACAGATTGTGGCGCAAAGGACCTTTTCTCCGCAATCTGTGCCAGAAATACGCCTAATGTACGCATACTTCTGTTTAGCAAATGACCCCCTATATTTTTTATAAATAATGTGTATTTTGTTAGATGTAAAATTATTGAGGCTGTTACGCTTTACATTATACCACATACAGTTCTCATACAGGCCTCATCTGGTGACACTTTACCTCAAGAAGTGACTTCTGAAGATGGGCCATGTTCTGCTGATCAATCTCCATAGCTAGCACCTTTCCTCTTTCTTCTTTCAATTGTGAGCTGAGGTTTTCTAGCTGGGTCAGCACTGCTTTGTGACTGAGAGTCAATGACTTTTGCTTCTATTAGGACAAAAATGAAAAAATAAGTAGATTATATTTAAATGTGGCTCAAGTAGACACATTGCTTACTGAATAAAATCTAGCTTGTCATGAAGTACAATCATTAGAGATGAGCAAATCGATTCTAAAAATGAATTTTACATAAAATTCTGATTCTAACAAACCAGAATTTAGAGTCGAGGGAGGGAGTGAGAAAGAGAGAGGAAGGACAGAGAGAGATGGAGGGGAAAGAGGGGGGGGGGGGGAAGAGACCGAGAAAATGGAAGAGAGAAATATTCTGTAGTAGCTCTCAGCATATGAATTCTCAGCACCGCCGCCATGCATGTATGGTGTAAGTACGAAGTTTAATAATATTGCCCACTCATGAGTACAATGCTCACCATTGATGCCCGGTTTCTGCTGTTTTAAACAGCAGAGACCCAGGGATAATATCTGCAATCCGCGATAATGCTGACTGCAGACATTTAAACCCTCAGATGCCATGGTCAATTGTGATCAGAGAAGCCTCTCATTTGCTGTAGCCTGGGTCTCTCTGAAGAAACCCAGCCTATTACAGCTCTAGTTCTTATGGAACCCTACAGGTGATGATAATTAATTGCAGTGTAAGGCTACATTCTCATGACCGTTATGTGTGTTCCGCAATTTGTGGACCGCACATGCCGCGGCTATCATACAAATGCCTTTTCTTGTCCGCAATTGCGGACAAGAACAGGACATGTTCTTTTTTTTTTGCAGAGCTGGGGTAGACCTAGTAAAACCTAGTACCTTTGTTATGCCAATCTGTAAGTGTAAGAATGTTACTAAAAGGAATCTCCCTTCCTTAACAGCAATGTGATCGATTCTGATTGCAGTGCAGAAGGGGTTTAAAGAGACAAGATCAGAGTTATCTCCAATCCTGTCTATTTCCCTGGCAGAGTGGCTAACAATTGGACAAAAGCTATTCCTGCTATTTTATGTGCATTGGGTCACTACAACAAAACAGAACATCTGCACAGAACTGTTTTTTATGTGACACTGTAGTCATGTGCTTCTCTGTGTGAGTAACATATGAATGCATGATCAGACTACACACAGGTTTATTTGTATAGTCTGTGACTATGGAGATACATGGGGTATCATTAAAGGATCGGTATTCTGGATATTGAAATCAAAACTATATGCAAAGTAATAGAGACACAGGAGCAATAAAACAAATTGGTTACAAAGGTGCACATAGCCCATAAGAAGGAAATTCCACACAATTAGAGATGCTCTTGCCATCCAAACCATTTTTTTAGCCTAACCAGTAAGTCATAATTTTAAGGAAATGTAACTTACCTCTTGTAGCTCTGTCTCATAAGACTAAAATGAAAAAAATGAAAATAATTAGAATGCCCACTAACATCCAGCAAAAAATGACATAAGTATAAGGACAAGCCATCCTTGTCTTGATGTATAAAAATAATTCTATTGATATGAACATTAAGGCCTCATCCACATTTCCGTTTTTCACTGACGTGTGCTGTCCGCATTTTTCACGGACAGCACACGTACCCATTTATTTAAATGTATCTGTTCACATTTCAGCATTTTTCTACTGAGCGTGGGTCAGTAAAAAAATCACGGGGACATGCACTACTTTGATCCGTGATGTGGACCAAGCACGCCCATTGAAGTCTATGGGTCCGTGAAAATCACTGACACACATCCATGTTGTGTCCGTGATGCGTCCGTTTTTCACTGATGACTAATAGGAGATTCTTTGGAAATCAATTTTCAGCTGAGCAACGTCAGTGAAATACGGATGCCACACGGATGGTAAAAACGAACACACGGACCAACCACGGATCCTTCACGGACAGCTTCACGGATGAAACACGTATGCTTTTTTTCACGGATGTGTCACTGACACGGAAATGTGGACGAGGCCTAAAGGGGTTTTCCTGAGATTTTTATACTGATGATGACCTATACTCAGAATAGGTCATCAGTATCTGACTAGTGAGGGTCTGACACCAGGGACCCACCACTGATCAGCTGTTTAAGAGGCCTTCTCTTCTCTCTTCTCTGTTTTTCCTAGGCCGAATGACGACACGTTCATGTGTCACATGGCCTAGACGCAGCTTAGCCCCATTCGCAGCCACTATACAATGTACGGCGCTGTGCTTGGTAAGCTGCTAGTAGGCTGCGGTGTTCATAGGAGCACCGGTGCCTTCTCAAACAGCTGACTGGCGGGGGTTCTGGGGGTCCTGAGGATAGATCAAAAAGGTGGGAAAAAAATCTTGGAAAACTCTTTTAAATACAGATTTTTTTCTTGTTACTTGTCTCATAGAAGGTAATCCTCTTCAGATCCCTCACAGCCGCCACTGCATCTCCCCGCTGCATCTAGCTGCTAGGGGGCCTCCTCTCCATCGTGGCCTGCTATTGGCTGCTCCCCCGTCACCAGATGTTTTGATCTGCAACAACAGGGAGATGCAGCGGTGGCTGTACAGGGATCCAGTGCAATGCGGGTGCCGAGGACCAGGTATGTATAATTGATACGAGGGGTCCGGACATTGGGGGAGATCTTTTAGACTCCGGATAACCCCTTCAAGGGCACCCCAACTACCAGCAGGCAGGATCCTCAAGACCTGGTCATGCCCCGATTGAAGAAAGGGTGCATCCTTCTATTATTCCATGGTCCAGGGAGAGCCAGAGTGAGGACTGCCACTGTAAAATGTGAGTACTACTACCACCACCACTATAGACACTACCTCTCCTCCCATCCGCTCCTCTCTACTGGGCTCGCTGCATATTGCCACAGGTAAGTGAAGTATAAGAAAATCCACGCATTACCTCTTTGAGTTGTTGGAATTGTTCTCTGAGGGCACAGAGACTTGTGCTCTTTTCCCTGAGTTCCTTTTGCAAACGGATATTTGTCACATTTTCCTGAATCGTTGTCCTAAAAAAATACAGCTTTATTTACGAACATTACACATGATGGTGTTGTTGAAAGGATATCAATGGTAATTTAGAACATACTATACCATTCATTTCTTAATTCATACTTTAACATATTGTAGATACATAATAGGTCATTAAAGTTTCAGCCAAGCTCACCGTTGATCCTCCACTTGCTGCATTTGATGCAGGGAAAGTATCATCTCTGCTCCTAATTCTTTTGGCTTAACCATGGTTTTTAATAAGGCTGTAGACCGATCATCCGCACTACTGGCTTGTCTCCCAATGATCTGGAACCTGGAACCATAAATGAAGTTATATTTACATAACGTTGTATATTTACATATTGCCGTCTAAGGCCACATGCGCATGACCATATCTGTTTTGCAGTTTGCAAATCGCAGATCTGCAAAATACAGATGCAGTTTTTGTGGTATCCGCACTTTTTGTGGACCTTTTGACTTCAATGGGTTCGTGGTGCACATTTTGCAGACAGATATAGGACATGTTTTGCCTTTTTGTGGAACGGACATACGGATGCAGAAAGCACACAGATCAATAGTGTGCTTTCCGTATCAGTATGTCTGTTCCATAAAAAGATAGCATATTGTGGACCAGGAATCCACTAAAACAATGGGTCCGAATATAAAACATGGACATGGACATAAAACATCCGTATTTTGCCGATCTGCGATTTGCGTACTGCAAAACAGATAAGGTTGTGTGCATGAGGCCTAATAGAATAAGGTTTCATAGAATATTCACTTTTAATAGTCTTGAGTCTGCAAGAGATCAGCTTTATCCCTGCTAATACAAATCTTGAAGGCACTACTGTATACCTCAAAAGTGGCTGCCTGGCAGGGAACAGTGATGGCACAAATTGAATACAAGGACATCATCGTACTGTACACTGCGGACTTCAGGTACAACTCATCTAGCTGCTACTTATAGAAGTTCTCTCATGACTCAGCAATAGTAGACCTCATCACAGATCAGGATGACAGGGACTACAGAGAATTGACCCAGGAATTTGTGGATTATTGCCAGCAGAACCACTTTAGGATTAATGCTGGCAAGGCTAAGGAGATGGTGGTGGACTTCCGTAAGCACAGACATCCTCCTAAACTAGTGGACATCCAGGGGACGGACATTAAAATAGTCAACACTTAAGTACCTGAGTGTTCTCCTCAATAATAAGCTGGACAGGGCAGATAACTTGGACACACCAAACAGAAAGGCTCAAAGCAGGCTCTACCTGCTTAGGGCACTTCTTAGGGCCTTTTCCAAATCTTTATTGGCATAAGCCATCCTCGTCCGGGTGGCATGCTGGGGTAGTAGCATCTCAACCAGGGAGAAAAAGAGACTTGACAAACTGATTAGAAAGGCCAGCTCCGTCCTGGGGAGTCCCCTAGACCCAGTGCAGATGGTAGGTGAGAGAAGGATACTATCCAAGTTGATCTCCATGCTGGAGAATAACTCCCATCCCATGCATGAGACCGTGATAGCATTGGGCAATACTGTCAGTGTCCAAATCCTTCACCCCAAGTGTGAGAATGAGCACTATGGGAAGTCACTAGGCTATACAACCAACACAGACCCAAGTGGAGATAGACTGCACTCATCACCCACCAGGTTCCTGCGGATATCATTCCATCCAGAGACTGAATTTTGTTAAACTGTGATATCTATATCCCTTATTTTATTAGTTTTTACCTGTACCCTACTGTCACTTTACTTTGCAGTTTTTGTACTCTCTGTGTTGCTGTAACACTGAATTTCCCCACTGTGAGACTGTCAAAGGATTATCTTATCTTGATAATATACTTACAGTCGGTCAATATCAGCTCTGGCTTCATCACTGAGAGCTTCACCATAAAAATCACCAGTCATGTGTGGGTGTCCAAAATCTGACCCTTGCACAACTAGACCTGAAATTATAAACTGTTAGTTAGAGAAATTAAATCATCTGTCATTGTCAACTTCCAGTTGAGGTCAGTACTTACCTTTCTTATATTTATCTGGCAATACTGTGGCCTTCCTAACACCGGAATCTGTCCGAGCTGTTACTGTACTATAGGGACAATGTCGGCAGCCATTTTGAAACTGCAGCCTATGCTTGTAAGTAGTTAGTCGATGCCTTAGGGCTTCATTTCTACGTTCTAAGTCTCTCACACGCTCCTGCAAGTCCTCAATCATTTCCTCAGCCTCTAAGTCTCTTCCATCTTTCCGTGCACCTGGTGCCTTCTTTTCTCCTTGTTTCCCAAGGTCCGAAGTCAAACGAAGCAATTTAGTGGCCATTCTGTTTAATAAGAGACTTGTCTTATATGCTTTGAACACTTATTTTCCTTACATAACTGGGAATATGCTACATATACAGTAAATGTGAATTCTAATAATCATTCTTACTACTGGGGATTTTACCTCTTGATTTTGTCTTCTTGTTTCCTGGCATAATCTTTGAGTATTAGATTCTCCTCATGAAGACGCAAAAAATTGTCCTCTAGCTCCTCACGGGATATTAGAGAGACTCTCCGTCTAGCCTTCAGATCTTTCTCTACAAGAAAAAACTAAGATGCGTTCATTTGCACACCCAAACATACACGTTGGAACTCACAGCACAGATCATTAAAGGAATTGTGAAAAAATGCGCAGGGGAGGCTTTGGCAAACGCCCCCTTCCCCACTTGGTTGGACCTGTAAAAGAAAGATTGCGCAACTGCTTTCCGGCTAGGGGATGGTTGCCAAAAAACTCCTATTATTGCACAACTCCTTTAAGCTTTTAGACAATTGCCTTACCAGGGTGTTTTCCTGTCTGCTTCTTCTTGGAAGTGGGAAAACTGCCTCCTCGCAGGTTATTGTTTGAGTGTGCTAGCCCTTTGGGCTACTGTTTTATAGTGAAATTCCCACTGGTGACCATTGCAAACAGTAAAATATATGACCGCTGCCACATGCTTCACTACACACAAGAGCACAGAGTAGGACAGAGAAGAAGAGCAGCATGTTCATGTATGGAGAAGTCATAACTGAGATCTGGTAGCATGCCCATGTGGGAGGAGGACAGGATGAGAGTGGTAGTAGTGGCACTGAAAGAAACAGTAGTGGTTCACGATGGCTGTCCTCACTTCATTACTAACTGGGGCTGTACAGTAATAGGAAGGCACAACCTTTGTTCCCTCGGGGAACACCCTGGTATCAGGGCTCCAAACCATTATAACTAATGAAAGGTATTTGGGAATATATTTATAATAAAGTAATATTTAAAATTATAAAAAAGAGAGTCCAGAAAACATGTGGGGGTGGCACTACCTCTATGTGTCTTAATTATGCATAAAGTGTAGTGATCAGGCCAGTCTTCTAAACGCCAAAAAATGTGGTGCTACTACCATGCAAGTCACAACACTTAGAATGTGCAAAGTAGAAAAAGAAAAAATCACAGGTGGCACTCACCAATGGCGTAAAATCTTCTTTATTTGCAGCGTGGACAAATGAACAAGGCCTTGCCCTTGTCCACGCTGCAAATAAAGAAGATTTTACGCCATTGGTGAGTGCCACCTGTGATTTTTTCTTTTTCGTTTTTTAAAGTAATATTTAAGTTTTTTCATTTTTTTTTAATTCTTGGAAAACTCCTTTAAAGGGGTTGTCTCACGTCAGGAAATTACAATTATCATGTAGAGAAAGTTAATACAAGCCACTTACTAATGTATTGTGATTGTCCATATTGCTTCCTTTGCTGGCTGGATTCATTTTTCCATCACATTATACACTGCTCATTTCCATGGTTACGACCACCCTGTAATCCAGCCGTGGTGGCCGGGCTTGCACACTATAGGAAAAAGCGCTGACCTATGCACAGTCCCACGGTCCCTGCCAACAGAGAGACTAATGCCTTTTCCTATAGTGTGCAAGCATGACCACCAGTGATGGATTGCAGGCTGGTTATAACCATGGAAACGAGCAATATATAATGGAATAGAAAAAGCTGTTTGAGGAGGCACTGGCACTTGCAGTAGGGTGGCGTCCTTCTCTCAGTTCACCAAGCACAGCACTGTACATTGTATAGCAGCTCTGCTTGGTATCGTGCTCAGACCAAATCATTCAATGGAGCTGAGCTTTGCCTAGGCCATGTGACCAATGAACACTGGCCTAGCCTAAGCTGCAAGCACCAATGCCTTCTCAGACAGCTAATCAGCGGGGTTCTGGGGTGTTGGACCCCTACCAATCAGATACTGATGACCCATCCATAGGATAGGTCATCAGTATAAAAGTCTTGAAAAAAAAACCTTTAAACACATACACAGTTGGGACACACTAAAGAGACGGCTACTGTACAGTAACCAAAGCAACATATAACTAAGCACATTATCATGTCTCTGCATCTATGACATTGGGTTTTAGGTGTGAAGTCCAATAATCTGAACGAGTTATATAACACTTCCTGGATCTGATGTGATCTGAACATGATGCACACCATTATTTTTCTTTATAAAACACTGATGTACATATTAAATATTGGGTAGTGCTCAATCACCATATTTCCTAGTGTATTTACTGTTCTTTTATCACACCAAAAGAATTGCATAAGCCTTAAACATTGCTCCCGACATATCTGTTTTAGAGCATATTTCTTCAAAATCTGCATTGCTCCTCTATCATTCCTCCTGGAAATGCATAGCAAATTGACAATTTCCTTTTATCAATTGATTGTAGGCTTGAGTGATTCGAGCTTTGGATCAGAGATCTGAAGTCGATTTGTTCAAACACTTAATGCAGTCTGAGACCTGTCTCTGTACAGCATTAAAACGTATTGCCTCTGGAATTATTGTCAGAACATATCCTGTTCATAAGCTAAATAGTGATGCCCAGTTGTCAATTTATTTCCAAGAGGAGTAACAGAGGAATGCCATAAGGTAGACTTCTAAGAAAAGATACTTCAGAATTGTAATTTATTAGAAATAAAGGTATTTACTAATGAATTTAATACGGATTAGTCACCAGAAATAGCAAGGACAGCTCTGGAAATGTTGGACATGTACAATATATCATACCTTTCATTTTGGGAGTCTTTTTAGACAAATGGCCCTGGAAGTGAGCGGCTTTTGCTACATCTGTAAAGTAGATGTCACATTGTCACTGACGCGTATTTAGGTTTTTTATCATAAAACTAGTGACATTTTCAGAAGACAGTACCTTGTATGGCTGCAATTACTGCTGGGCGGCAGTCAGTGTCTTTCACAGGAAGGTCCGAAGAAGTCTCATCGAAAAGTGACATCTTCAGTCACAACCGGTCCAACTAAAGACACAATACAGACATAACACACTATCTGGCATAGGGTCATCTATAGGACATGATTCCCAGTCTACCCGTCCTGAATTCCTCCTCTTCATGTGTCTCTTCTCCTTGCTGTATCCCTTTCATCTATGCCACTTCTTCCTCTGGATTAAAGTCCTGATAATCTCAGCCCCATCTGTTCCTGGTGGGGGATGTAGTGGCCAATCCATGGAGGGTGTTAGTCCTGGTTGAGCCAAATCCTCCCAAAGAATGGACAGAGAAAAATATTTGGATTAAATGTCCTTTTTTGTTTTACAGAACTATTTTTTAGAGGGAGATGATAAACCCTGTACCATATTAATACTAATAATGCTACTGATACCAGTGATAGAACCGGGTATTTACTGTGCTGGGGTAAGAGTCTAGATGATAAAAAGATGCCTTTCATTAGGCTTTGTTCACACTAGCCAATTTCTTCACATCTTGTATTACACATATTTTCTCCAAGCAAATGACCCTTCAGCAGATCCTGTTCATTTCAGTGCTGTTACATTATCTATCTATCTATCTATCTATCTATCTATCTATCTATCTATCTCTATCCCATTATCTATCTATCTATCTATCTATCTATCTATCTATCTATCTATCTATCTATCATCTCTTTATCTCTTTATCTATCTATCTATCTATCTATTATCTATCTATCTATCTATCATCTAATCTATCTATCTATCTATCTATCTATCATCTATCTATCATCTCTTTATCTATCTATCTATCTATCTATCTATCTATCTATCTATCTATCTATCTATCTATCTATCTCTTTATCTATCTATCTATCTATCTATCTATCTATCTATTATCTATCTATCTATCATCTATCTATTATCTATCTATCTATCTATCATCTATCTATCTATCTATCTATCTATCTATCTATCTATCTATTATCTATCTATCTATCTATCTATCTATCTATCTATCTATCTATTATCTATCTATCTATCTATTATCTATCTATCTATCATCTCTCTATCTATCTGTCTATCTATCTATCTATCATCTATCTATCTATCTATCATCTCTTTATCTATCTATCTATCTATCTATCTATTATCTATCTATCTATCTATTATCTATCTATCTATCTATCATATCTATCTATCTATCTATTATCTATCTATCTATCTATCTATCATCTCTCTCTCTATCTATCTATCTATCTATCTATCTATAATCTCTCTCTCTCTCTCTATCTATCTATCTATCTATCTATCATCTCTTTATCTATCTATCTATCTATCTATTATCTATCTATCTATCTATCTATCATCTCTCTATCTATCTGTCTATCTATCTATCATCTCTTTATCTATCTATCATTTCTTTATCTATCTATCTTTCTATCTATCTATCTATTATCTATCTATCTATCTATCTATCTATCTATCTATCTATCATCTCTCTATCTGTCTATCTATCTATCTATCTATCTATCATCTCTTTATCTATCTATCATTTCTTTATCTATCTATCTATCTATCTATCTATCTATCTATCTATCTATCTATCTTTCTTTCTATCTATCTATCTATCTATCTATCTATCTATCTAAATAAAAAATAATTCCACGGCACTTTCCAGATATAATCAAAAGTAATGTTGTTTATTCACCAGAACGCGACGTTTCAGTCCTCTTGCTGGGACTTTTCTCAAGCAGTGACATACAAGTTATGGTGTTCACAAGGTATATATGCATGTGTTACAATAATTGATAATTACACATCATTAGTGAAAATCATGTAAAAAATTACATATAACTACATAAGCTTATCATTTGAAAGTGCTAGTGCAATCATATCCATTGATACAAACAATGCTCCAAGTGTATAAAAAATAAAATATAATATAGTGTCTCAAATTCATTAATTAATCCAACGCAAAACTCCTCCCCCTTCAGGTGTGACATAAGTGCAACAGAATTAAAAACATATAAAACTTATAGCTATAATTAACTGACCAGCATGTTTCCCTAGTAGAGCTCGGCATCTTGGCATCATGTAGTTCCCATTGCGCATGCGCGCGTCACGCAACAAGCATCATCACGTTCGCAGAGTGGAACGCAAGCCTTGCCAGGTGGAGCGCTCATGTGACCATTACATCATCTGCCTCCCGATCATGTGATCATTGTGGATCGCATACAGAATCTCCGATGCGATCCACATGATTAGTCCGACAGCGGAAGGAGTGTATCAAATAACTATACGTGCTGCCTATGTATAGATCACCCAAAAGACTGAGATCCTGTGGCGAGTCATATAGAAGTAAAACCACTTATATATTGTATAATACGCATCAAAAGAAATGACACCCTGCAAAAACCACAACATGAGAAGGAAAACTAGTTGTACATCCATATATATTGTATTTCAGGATGTCCCACATACACTCTATTATCATCGACAACAGAGTAAGCATGTGGACAGGGCAGTTTCAGCATCGGTATCCGGACTCCAGACACCCGATATATTTGAAACCCTCCCTCTGTCCTGAACCCTGTAAATAAAAACCAGGGTAAGAGCAGTGATATTGTCAAATACCTCTGCTCAATTACCCTAGTCTAAAATTCAGCATAATTCCATCTCATTATTGGTATAATATAAGGGTGAATTACAAATACATAAAAGCAGAGAGTCGCCATACAGTTCAGTCCTAAATGGGTGTCCAACCAAAAAGAATGTATATTTTTTTTTTTTTAAAAACCACAAAAAGGGAACATAAAAAATGAAAAATTGCCAGAAGACGGTCATGCTGGGAAAATGCTCAGGTCATCAAGGAAATTCCTTGTAGAAATCAATCTGCAAAAAAAGAACAAAATTGTTCAGTGTAAGTATTATAATCGATCCAATAACACCATAACAAAATCACACCGGAAGGGTGACAGGATCTAAGTCCCACCATGAAAGATCCACGGTCTAAACTCCACATTCAGTCCATGAGGTCTCAATGTGTTAAGCTTTATGATCCACTCCAATTCCCTTTGTTTTAATTGTAAACTTCGATTCCCCCCTCTACGTGAAATTGGAATGTGATCTATCAACATACACCTCAGGTCAGTTTCTTTATGTCCCATATCAGTAAAGTGTTTGGGGACCGGTAAGTCCATCCTTTTTTTTCTGATTGTGTACCTATGATGATTGATACGTGTCTTGTAGTCCAATGTTGTCTCCCCTACATATAGGAGAGAACAGGGACACCACAAGACATATATCAAGAACGTCGACCCACATGATAAGAAGTAGTTAATTGCAAAAGTTTGTTTAGATATAGGATGTACGAAGGAGCTACCCTTGTTCAAATACTTGCAATTAATGCAGTTTAAGCAAGGGTAGCATCCCTTCTTTTGTGTATGTATGTACGTCTGTCGCAGAGTCTTTTGTGGTCCCACATCCGCTCGGACCAGTTTGTCACCTAAATTCCTCGGTCTCCGATAGGACATCAGAGGTAAATTTTGTAATGTTTCAACCTCAGGGAAGCCTCTCTTAATCAAAGGCCAAATCAATGTTTAAGTATAATTGAGCGTACTTTATTGCTCATTTCTGAATGTGTGGTTATCATAGGGATCCTCTCAATTTGTGTGGTATATTTTTTATTTTCGAGCAGGGAGGATCTCCTACGACAATTCACAGTGGACAGGTGTTCTTCCAAAATACTCTTGGGAAAGCCTCTCTCTAAGAATTGGTTAGTCATACGTTGTAGAGTATGAGTCAGTGTCTCTGTATCACTCACAATCCTCTTAGCCCGTACAAATTGGCTAAGAGGTAAAGATTTGACAGTAGCCCTTGGATGGGCACTATCAAATCTAAGTAGTGTGTTCTTATCTGTTGTTTTTACAAACACATCTGTGTTAAGCATGCCATTGGTCATGGTGATATCTACATCCAAGAAATGTATCTGTGTTGTAGAGTACTCAATGGTAAATTTAATGTCTAGATCTATCGTATTGAGAAAAGCAAAGAAGGCAAGCAGTTCTTCCTCAGTTCCAGTCCAAATCATAAACACGTCGTCTATGTATCTCCACCATCCCAGAACATGTCTGAAATGGTGGGACACATAGACGTACGCGCTTTCCAGATGGGAGACGGCCATGTTGGCATAAGTTGGGGCCACATTGGACCCCATGGCCGTCCCCCTCTACTAGGGAAACATGCTGGTCAGTTAATTATAGCTATAAGTTTTATATGTTTTTAATTCTGTTGCACTTATGTCACACCTGAAGGGGGAGGAGTTTTGCGTTGGATTAATTAATGAATTTGAGACACTATATTATATTTTATTTTTTATACACTTGGAGCATTGTTTGTATCAATGGATATGATTGCACTAGCACTTTCAAATGATAAGCTTATGTAGTTATATGTAATTTTTTACATGATTTTCACTAATGATGTCTAATTATCAATTATTGTAACACATGCATATATACCTTGTGAACACCATAACTTGTATGTCACTGCTTGAGAAAAGTCCCAGCAAGAGGACTGAAACGTCGCGTTCTGGTGAATAAACAACATTACTTTTGATTATATCTGGAAAGTGCCGTGGAATTATTTTTTATTTATACAATTTGGAAGTTGGATCACCTCCACAGCCGCTGGCACTCCATCTTTACTTCATCCACTGCGGTGCCGCTTTTTTCCTTTATCGTTATATCTATCTATCTATTATCTATCTATCTATCTATCTATCTATCTATCTATCTATCTATCTATCTATCTATCATTTCTTTATCTATCTCTCTATATCTATCTATCTATCTATCTATCTATCTATCTATCTATCTATCTATCTATCTATCTATCTATCTATCTCTCTATATCTATCTATCTATCTATCATATATCTATCTATCTATCTATCTATCTATCTATCTATCTATCTATCTATCTATCATTTCTTTATATATCTATCTCTCTATATCTATCTATCTATCTATCTATCTATCTATCTATCTCTCTATATCTCTCTATATCTATCTATCTATCTATCTATCTATCTATCTAGTCTTTACCTATACAGGGCCTAGCCCCCCCATCCCAGAGACAGTTTAGGACTGGACCGGAATAGGGGCACAGCGTCAGCACACGGTCGTCCTGAGTGGAGTGTGGAGCCTGTTCATCAGGTGGTGAGTCTCTGAGGACTAAAGTGATTGTGTATGTCAGAGCAGAGTGTCATTGTCTAATCTCTACTTGTTTATTTTGCTATAAAGATAAATTCTGGTATAGTCACTACATGGAAGCCAACATGGGCAGGTTCCCCTAGATATCAATATCAGCAAGTCTACGAGTACTGCAGGGACCATTGTGATGTTTGTTTTTCAGCATAATAATATAAAGTGTGCACATGTGGTACTCACCATTTTATACCTTCTGAATAATTCTACTGAGTTTGATCAGATGTCTATAGGATGTGCCAAAGGTTACTCCACCCAGAAGTGCAGAGGATTCAGTCTCCCCTGGCCTATAGGCTAGAGCTTCACGTTACTGTCCCTGACTTCTAGTGGATAAGAAGAGGCTGGATAGGATGGATTTTACTACTGCAGGAGATGTACTGAGTAATACCAAATAAAAGAATGGGATCTGGACAACCAGGTCTAATAAAGAAGCACTCTGTTGTGTTGTAGGCAGTATAACAACATAATAAAATAGTATAATGGGTTCCATGACAGGCTGATGGAGAGGAATCTAATCTAATCTGTAAAGACAATTCGACTGTCAAGCAAAAGGGGAACAAAGAGAATTACTGTGTATAAAGCAGCTGATAAAATGTAATTGCCAAGGATGGCACTGTGTGGGATAATGTGTGTGCCAGTGGTTGTATGGGCACCTTAAGTGGATGGACTGAAGAGTAGATATGTTCCATTAATATTCCATCTGTGCTAAATGTTATTTCATAAATGATTACATGTTTCATACTGGAGCTGCTACTTTTAGAAGAAGCAGTGTATGTACCTGAACAGAACCTGACTCTTCCTTTAAAAGTCAACTTGTCATGCTGAACATGCAGTGTCAAGGCAGCACATTACAGAGCAGGAGGAGCTGAGCAGTTTGATATATAGTTAGGGGGAAAAGTTTATCCATTTAAATTACTTCTTAAGGTGGCCATACACCTTAGATAGAAACAAGGTCAGACTGGCCCATTAGAGTACCAGAGGATCCTCTGATGGTCCAGGCTCTAATACCATGGCTGGTCCCAAAGGACGCGCAGAAAAAAGAAATGTTTTTGGCTGCCTTTGGAGCCAATCACTTTATACAGTGTCTATTTCTTTGATTCAAAACGTATTAGACTTTATTGATGATATAGGGGTCGGTCCACGAGAATAATTTCCTCTGGAGTGCCCAAACTACCCTAGTATGACACTCAATAGAAGTTGATTGATGGCTAAACAGCAGTTGATAAACAAAAATCATATAGTGGACAATCATTTTGCAGTGGCCTTTACAGTTGTTCGAACTGGCAAACCTTGTTCAATGAAACCTGGCAGTGGACGAAAGATCTTTCTGAGAATATTCTTCCAAAGAATGTCCATGAATGATGTTTCACTGAACAAAAGAATTGTTGTCTGTCTATCGGATGAAAATGTCAAACACGGCCGACTTCTTTTCAGGCAACGATGGTCTGAGATCAGTCAGCTGAAATGATCTTTCATTGTTACATTTCAACTGACAAACTATCGTTTAGGCTACATTCACACAACTGTTGTGTTTTGCTGATCCGCAAATTGTGGATCCGCAAAAAAACAAACAAACGGATGACGTCCGTATGGCATCCGTTTTTTGGGTGGATCCACTGTAACAATGCCCACCTTGTCCACAAAATGGACAAGAATAGGACATGTTCTTTTTTTTTTCGTGGGGCTACGGAACGGACATACGGATGTGGATAGCACACAGTGTGCTGTCAGCATTTTTTTGTTGACCCATTAAAATGAATGGGTCAGCATCTTATCAGCAAAATATGCCGATTGGAGGCCACAAAAACAACGTGTGAATGTAGCCTTAGACTAATGTGTATGTCACCTTTATCAAGGACTTCAGTAGGTGGCCTCCCTCTGTGACTGTCAGCCATCCCTATGTGAACATGAACTGAGATAACTGTCTACCACTAAGCAAGACCTCCCACTGGACTCCTAAACCTATGATAAGAAGGGACTTAATTAGATTATACATTATCTTCTCTAAAAACTATATATTAATGTAATTCTTAATTCTTCTTTGTAATCTACTACATTATCTATAGTCTGAGAGTTTTCACTGTGTTATCTGTGGTGTTACATAGGACTGCAAGTGACATCTACTACATTATCTGTACTCAGAGTTATCACTGTGTTGTCTGTAGTGTTACATAGGACTGCAGGTAACATCTACTACATTAACTGTACTCAGAGAGTTATCACTGTGTTATCTGTAGTGTTACATAGGTCTGCAGGTGACATCTACTACATTATCTGTACTCAGAGTTATCACTGTGTTGTCTGTGGTGTTACATAGGACTGCAGGTAACATCTACTACATTATCTGTATTCAGAGAGTTATCACTGTGTTATCTGTAGTGTTACATAGGTCTGCAGGTGACATCTACTACATTATCTGTACTCAGAGAGTTATCACTGTGTTATCTGTGGTGCTACATAGGACTGCAGGTGACATCTACTACATTATCTGTACTTAGAGAGTTATCACTGTGTTATCTGTGGTGTTACATAGGACTGCAGGTGATATCAATAACATTATCTGTACTTAGAGAGTTATCACTGTGTTATCTGTGGTGCTACATAGGACAGCAGGTGACATCTACTACATTATCTGTACTTAGAGAGTTATCACTGTGTTATCTGTGGTGTTACATAGGACTGCAGGTGATATCAATAACATTATCTGTACTTAGAGAGTTATCACTGTGTTATCTGTGGTGCTACATAGGACAGCAGGTGACATCTACTACATTATCTGTAGTCATAGAGTTATCACTGTGTTATCTGTGGTGCTACATAGAACTGCAGGGGACATCTACATTACCTGTACTCAGAGAGTTATCACTGTGCTATATGTGGTGTTACATAGGTCTGCAGGTAACATCTACTACATTATCTGTACTCAGAGTGATCACTGTGTTATCTGTGGTGTTACATAGGACTGCAAGTGACATCTACTACATTATCTGTACTCAGAGTTATCACTGTGTTGTCTGTAGTGTTACATAGGACTGCAGGTAACATCTACTACATTAACTGTACTCAGAGAGTTATCACTGTGTTATCTGTAGTGTTACATAGGTCTGCAGGTGACATCTACTACATTATCTGTACTCAGAGTTATCACTGTGTTGTCTGTGGTGTTACATAGGACTGTAGGTAACATCTACTACATTATCTGTATTCAGAGAGTTATCACTGTGTTATCTGTAGTGTTACATAGGTCTGCAGGTGACATCTACTACATTATCTGTACTCAGAGAGTTATCACTGTGTTATCTGTGGTGCTACATAGGACTGCAGGTGACATCTACTACATTATCTGTACTTAGAGAGTTATCACTGTGTTATCTGTGGTGTTACATAGGACTGCAGGTGATATCAATAACATTATCTGTACTTAGAGAGTTATCACTGTGTTATCTGTGGTGCTACATAGGACTGCAGGTGACATCTACTACATTATCTGTACTTAGAGAGTTATCACTGTGTTATCTGTGGTGTTACATAGGACTGCAGGTGATATCAATAACATTATCTGTACTTAGAGAGTTATCACTGTGTTATCTGTGGTGCTACATAGGACAGCAGGTGACATCTACTACATTATCTGTACTTAGAGAGTTATCACTGTGTTATCTGTGGTGCTACATAGGACAGCAGGTGACATCTACTACATTATCTGTAGTCATAGAGTTATCACTGTGTTATCTGTGGTGCTACATAGAACTGCAGGGGACATCTACATTACCTGTACTCAGAGAGTTATCACTGTGCTATATGTGGTGTTACATAGGTCTGCAGGTAACATCTACTACATTATCTGTACTCAGAGTGATCACTGAGTTATCTGTGGTGTTACATAGGACTGCAAGTGACATCTACTACATTATCTGTACTCAGAGTTATCACTGTGTTGTCTGTAGTGTTACATAGGACTGCAGGTAACATCTACTACATTAACTGTACTCAGAGAGTTATCACTGTGTTATCTGTAGTGTTACATAGGTCTGCAGGTGACATCTACTACATTATCTGTACTCAGAGTTATCACTGTGTTGTCTGTGGTGTTACATAGGACTGCAGGTAACATCTACTACATTATCTGTATTCAGAGAGTTATCACTGTGTTATCTGTAGTGTTACATAGGTCTGCAGGTGACATCTACTACATTATCTGTACTCAGAGAGTTATCACTGTGTTATCTGTGGTGCTACATAGGACTGCAGGTGACATCTACTACATTATCTGTACTTAGAGAGTTATCACTGTGTTATCTGTGGTGTTACATAGGACTGCAGGTGATATCAATAACATTATCTGTACTTAGAGAGTTATCACTGTGTTATCTGTGGTGCTACATAGGACAGCAGGTGACATCTACTACATTATCTGTACTTAGAGAGTTATCACTGTGTTATCTGTGGTGTTACATAGGACTGCAGGTGATATCAATAACATTATCTGTACTTAGAGAGTTATCACTGTGTTATCTGTGGTGCTACATAGGACAGCAGGTGACATCTACTACATTATTTGTAGTCATAGAGTTATCACTGTGTTATCTGTGGTGCTACATAGAACTGCAGGGGACATCTACATTACCTGTACTCAGAGAGTTATTACTGTGCTATCTGTGGTGTTACATAGGTCTGCAGGTAACATCTACTATATTATCTGTTGTCTGAAAGTTATCACTGTGTTATGTGTAATGTTACATAGGACTGCATTTGTAACATCTACTATATTATCTGTACTCAGAGAGCGATCGCTGTGTTATCTGTGGTGTTACATAGGACTGCAGGTAACATCTACTACATTATCTGTATTCAGGGAGTTATCTCTGTGTTATCTGTAGTGTTACATAGGTCTGCAGTTATCATCTACTGCAGTGATGCTCAACCTGCGGCCCTCCAGCTATTGTAAAACTACAACTCCCACCATGCCCTTCTGTAGGCTGATAGCTGTAGGCTGTCCGGGAATGATGGGAGTTGTAGCTTTGCAACAGCTGAAGAGCCGCAGGTTGAGCATGCCTGATCTACTTCCTTGTCTGCACTCAGAGAATAATCACTGTGAGTTATCACTGTGTTATGTGTAGTGTTACATAGTACGGCATGTAACATCTACTATATTATCTGTACTTAGAGAGTTATCACTGTGTTATCTGTGGTCAGGGGCGGATTGGCCATATATCTTACAGGAAAATCTCCCGGTGGGCCGATGCCCAGGGGGCCACCTGGGCAGGGGCGGACACAGACAGCAGAGGGCCCCTGTGCAAGGAATGTGTCTGCCCCCCCCCCCCGACTTTCCCAAACCGAATTCTCAACCTAACCTAAGGTGTCCTAACATTACATACAGCAATACAAAACATACAGGGTAAGGCTACTTTCACACATGCAGCACTAGGCTCTGGCCACCTGATTTGGCAGAGAATGCAAGAAATTGGCCGGACACAAACTCTGGCATGCAGCAGTTTGTGTCCTGCTGATTCTTGGCATTTTTGCCAGATTGTGGCCAGATCTCTGCCTGACCCCATTATAGTTAATGGGGCCGGTGGGCATTCTGCATCCAGCAGTGCCGGAGCCGGTGAATTCCAGAAGGCTGTTCTCTGCTGGACCAGCCTGCCAGAATCACTAACTCAAATGTGAAAGTAGCCTAATACAGGTCCACATACCTCTTACATCCAGTGACGTCTTCTTAGATGTAGATGTTCTCTTTCCTCATCTTCTCCTTTCAGACCAGACCGCCATGATGATTTCTTCCAGCCATCTCTTCTCTCTGTGGAGTTTGACAAATAGACATCTTAGTTTCCTACTTTTCCATCATTCTCCCACCTTCTTGAACTCCCCATCCTGCCACCCCCAATACTGTGCCCGCTGTGCTCCCCAAAACTATACTGCAGAAACCATCCCCCTCAAATACTACCGCCTTCAGTAATTAAAATAACTGCACCCAGGAAATAGTGTCCCTGACACTAAATTATAACTAAAATGTTCCCCAAAAATAACTGTGATAAGCTGATACTGTGCCCCCCACCATAATAGTGCTCCCCAAAGTCCCACCAATAGAAATAATTAGTGCCCCCGGCCAGCCAATGTCCCCATAGTGCCCTCATAATGTGTGCCAATGCCCCCTACTGTGTGCCCAAAAAACCCTCTTAGTGCCCCTATACAATAGTGCTCCTCTCCCCCCCTTCTCCATAGTGCCCCCCATGTCTGCCAGTATATAAGGTAGGGCCCCCATAGTGATCCTCCCCCTCCAGAGTGCCCCCCCATAGTGCTCCTCCTCCATAGTGGCCCCCATGTGAGCCAGTATATATGATAGGGCCCCCATAGTGCCAGTGTATATATATATATATATATATATATATATATATATGTATATATATATATTATCCAAAAGATGAGGCAGCACACCAGACTTGTGAAAAAGTAGTGGATCCTTTATTCCTGCTACGTTTCAGCCCTGCTCAATGGGGCCTTTGTCAAGCAAATAAGTAGACACACAGTGTGGCTTTATATAGGCCAAATAGTAATTAACATACATAATTAATAAGGTGATAATTAACATACATAATTAGGTAACAAAGTATTTCTTAACAAATCCATGTGACATAAAAACATCATAATATGACAAAATGCTGTGGTAAGTGCAATATATTCATATACATGATTGTAACAACAAAATTAATGACTAGTGCATCAATATCGGTATATATTTCATAGTGACGTGTATAATCAGTGGGCGTGATTATTAAAATTAGTAAAAACTCACAATAAACCGTATGTCTCATTGGTGGTTCAGTGGACCGCATGTAGCGTCCTCACCTCCCTCCTACGCATGCTCAGTCAACCCGGAAGCGGGCAGCAACCCGCCGCAATGCGGAACATGTGACCATAGGACACGTGACCGTATCCCAGTCCGACCGCAACATGTGACCCGTGGAACGCACACATCCCCTGTGCGCTCTAACGGCAGACACAGTGGGGCGGACGAGCACGGCCAACCTGTCACGCATGCGCCGGCCCGCACCCCCTCCAGATTAACCCTCGCATGCACAGCTATAAATATATATATAGGGCCCCCCATAGTGCTCCTCCTAGATAGTGCCCCCATAGTGCTCCTCCTCCATAGTGTCCCCATTGTGCTCCTCCTCCATAGTGCCCTCATAGTGCTCCTCCTCCATAGTAGCCCACATAGTGTTCCTCCTCCATAGTGCCCTCCATAGTGCCCCCATTGTGCTCCCCCTCCATAGTGCCCCCATTGTGCTCCTCCTTCATAGTGGCCCCCCATAGTGCTCCTCCTCCATAGTGCCCCCATTGTGCTCCTCTTCCATAGTGCCCCCATTGTGCTCCTCTTCCATAGTGCCCTCCATAGTGCCCCCATTGTGCTCCTCCTCCATATGCCCTCATAGTGCTCCTCCTCCATAGTGCCCCTCCTCCATAGTGGCCCCCATAGTGTTCCTCCTCCATAGTGCCCCCATTGTGCTCCTCCTCCATAGTGCCCTCCATAGTGCTCCTCCTCCATAGTGCCCCAATTATTCTCCCCCTCCATAGTGCCCCCATAGTGCTCCTCCTCCATAGTGCCCCCATTGTGCTCCTCCTCCATAGTGCCCCCATTGTGCTTCTCCTCCATAGTGCCCTCCATAGTGGCCCCCATAGTGCTCCTCCCCCATAGTGCCCCCACTGTGTGCCAGCTTAAATGAAAAAAATTAACACTTATACTTACCTCCTTGCCTCTGTCAGCGACGCAATGCAGGCCTCTTCCGGCCTGTGTCCCGCGCTGTACGGCTCAGGCGGCGCGATGACGTCATCGCGCCGCCTGTGCCGGCCTGTGATAGGCTACAGGCCTAGTGCCTGCAGCCTATCAGAGGAACGGGGAAGGGAGACGCCTCTCCCTCCCTTGCCCCACATTATCCATCTGTACAGATACAGATGAATATAGAGATGATACAGATGAATATAGAGATGAGCGCTTCCAAAATGGAAGCGCTCATCTCTCCCTGCCGCCGGTAAGAAAGGGCCCCCCTCCGGCCCTGGGACCCTGTGCAGCCGAACCGGCTGCACAGGCGGTATCTCCGCCCCTGCACCTGGGCCTTCCTCATGGCTGGCCAGTGGAAGTTTTTGGGGATGTATTTTGTTCTGCTGGCAGTATTTTGTGATGGATTGTGGTTTTCGGCTCTGTTGGGGTGCTATAATGTGCCACAATATGGTATTCTTGGCCCTTCCTTCCATCAATTTGGACCTGACTACAAAACAGGGCCACTTTTAGTATTTTTTCCACTTTAAGTTCCCAGTCCGCCCCTGTCTGTGGTGTTCTTCCCTTTGGGGCACACTTCAGTTCTGAGGTTCCCCTGTCTGATGAACATTGAGATGCCCATTGTGTTGAAGGTGTTGAAGTGCATGGCAGAGTATAATAATAACGCAGGAAGCAATGAAGAGGCAGTTATGCAGCAAACCAGTTCTTTACTGAAGAATTCAAATACGAACAGATCAGGACAGTTCTTCACATGCAATGGCCTGGCAGTTGGTACACAAAATACACTTTGTACAGGTCCTTACAAAGCTGCAATTCCACTGCTGGGCCCCAGACACCCCAGTCCTAATCCTGTCCCTCAGATTGGACTGCATGGTCAAAGAACAGGTTCCCTTAATGGGACACTTCTGTCAGAAAGGGGTATTTTTTAACTCAGAATTCATCGAACACAACTTTTTAAAAAGAAGTTTCAATTGAAAACTGAAAACAAAGTGTTCTGTGGCAGTCAGAATAGAACGAAAGACTGTTCACAATGTTAGTTTACTTCTGCTGTGAGGGGAAGATGTTAGTAAAATAGCAGATTAGTAGAATTAGGATAATAGTATGATAGTACCATTGTTCTCTTGATAGGCACAGATAAAGGAGCCCATGGAAGAGCCTTGTATTCACCAGTGTAATGTCAGATGCTCCATCTTCCCTCCCTCTCTGGTTACAGTGATGAGAAAGCCAAGCGAGGCTGATTGTTGCGGTAAAAGTCCAAACAAAGGAGGAAGTTAAAGGCACAAAGTACAGTACATGGAGTGACTTAAAAAATGATATCCAGAAAACCCTCAGTTTTTTTGTAAAAATAGAATAGTCACATGTAGGCTGGTAATATGTGATAAAACAATTTCTTTTGGTAATGTTCCTTAAAAATAAGTAGGTTATTTGTGCCATTATTGTGATGAAAAAAGGTGCAAATTATGGTGCAGAAAAAGGGGGCAGAGCTCAGCAGGAGGGGCGGTGCTTTTTGAGGCCCAACGGATTTACAATAACTTACCCTAGGTTATAGCTTGTCTACATCAGAAACTAGCTGGCATAGAATTGAGTTTCTGGTGCATGGAGGACCAGAAATATTACTAATTTATAAAGAGGCACCTGCCTCTTAATAAATTAGGAATATCTTACTCCATATGGTGATGCCTGTCTTAATAACTCTCCCCGAGTATGTTTAATCAAGCCTCCAGTCTCTTAGTTTGTAGAAGTTTCTCTGGAAACAGAGACTGGGAAAAAAGGAAGTCTGGGGTTAATATTATACTGGTTACAGTTATAAAAGGCTAGGACGTGTATTCTGACTCGTACTGTGCTACTGCTGACCTTTTGTAATTCAGTTCTTCAGTTTCTATGCAACACATTGAATTTATTTGCACAGAAATGTGGAATACTTACTAAATCCATGGCTTACTTTATGCAACATAATTTACCTCAGAAAATAAAAATGGCTCATGTATCTATCTTCCAAGGGAGCTGCTGAGATCAGCATAATGTCTGGCAAGATCTAATACAAATGGGCCATTCACCCAGAAATGTCCCCCACATTCTGCCACGTTACATAAGACCTTTTAGCACCAGTTCAGATGTATGCATCTCTATCCCTTTTTTGTTGGCAAAAGAAAATGGATACACAGTATTATCAGGTTTACATCTCTTAATGGAAGCTTTCCAGATAGATTCTGGTCTGGCCTGCTGGTCCATCGTCGTGTCTAGCACTTTTTCCGCCTGAGCTATATCACATGTATATAACTATTGAATGGGAACTGCAGCACTCATTCCCAATGTAGGAATAGGAATGCAGGTCAGTCCAATACAGTTTAACTGGGCCAGAAGTACTCATGCTCAACCACCATCTTATTCAAATGAAGAGTAGAAGACTCCATTCTGGCGATCAGCAGGGGTCCTAGAGGTCAGACCCCAACTATAGCAGTTATCATCTATCCAGTGTATGGGTAATAACAGTTTATGATTGGAATATCCCTTTAAGGTGGTCATACATGTTAGCTTTCGGTTGAATGCCTATTCAGCTTTTTGCTATTCTTCTTGGCTCCTCATAGGTGCCTATGCTTTTTATAGAAAGAGGGGGAGAAGCAACTGTCATATACTGCTGGCATCAGCTTATCTTCTATGGGAATACAGGATCATATTGAATCTATCTATCTATCTATCTATCTATCTATCTATCTATCTATCTATCTATCTATCTTTCTATCTATCATCTATCTATCATCTATCTATCTATATATCATCTATCTATCATAAATTGCACATTCCTCACTAACAATAGGGATGATGATTTCTGTTCTTGTACAAAGGCATACATGATATGTTTGTAGGATTTTAAGGGATGTTCCCATCTGGACAATATCCATAGGATATGCCATAAGTGTCCTATAGGTGCACTACTGTGACCCGCACCCATTTCGAGAATGGGAACATTTTCGCCACTGTGAACATAGAGATGGCCATGCACGTGGTGCTCTCTCAATTCACTGCTATAGAAGTGAATTGACTATAGAACACTACCCCTTGAAGCTCATCAAGAGAATGCCAAGAGTGTGCAAAACAGTAATCAAGGCAAAAGGTTGCTACTTTGAAGAACCTAGAATATAAGACATATTTAGAGTTGTTTCACACTTTTTTGTTAAGTATATAATTCCACATGTGTTAATTCATAGTTTTGATGCCTTCAGTGTGAATCTACCATTTTTATAGTCATGAAAATACAGAAAACTCTTTGAATGAGAAGGTGTGTCCAAACTTTTGGTCTGTACTGTATATGGCAAGTGGATATGTCTAGGTGGGAATACCCCTTTAACTATGGATACACATAAGCCTGAATGGGAGATGGGCTCAGAAGGTACTGTATGATATGTTTTTTTTATCACTAATGCTTGTAAAGTTGATTTATTTTAATTTTACATGCATTGGATCAATAAAAGCATGCAAAGGTGGACATATCCTTTAATTGTGTAAGAACCATTTAATAATTCAAATATTCAATCCCTTTCTGTACTGTTGCCTTGCAACATAGAGATATGAGTCACCCAACAGGATCTTTTTAGCCCTTATGACACTCTTTACTTCAAAAATTTTTAAGTAATCGACTTCTCATTTTCATGACCAAATGCACTTTCTCAATTTCCTTATTTAGTAGTTTGTCTTGAAAGCATTAGATTATTAATTGTTAAATGCAGTAAGAAAGGCAATCCAGGGCACACTAGTATACATGTGAGTGTAATTTGGTAAAATCGTGATTGTATATTTCAATATGTTAAAGGGATTCTCCGGGAATTAAGAAAATGTATTCCCAAAATACCTTTCATTATTTATAATGTCTCATTTTGTCTGGGGAACAATCATCAGGGGGAAATAAAATGGCCACCTTCCTATTAGTACTCACAAATCCTGTCCTAATCACACAGGAGGACAAGTTACTTCACAACACTGAGGTACTGTAAAGAGCTGCCTCATCCTCCTCTCCGCTTGTCAGGGATTATGATCCTGAATATAGATGATAAAATCTTCAGCTGAATCTCTGGGGAATTTAGTTCATGAGGAGACATGAAGGACAGAGAGGACAGACTGTGGTACTGGAGACTGCATACAAGAGCTGCTGCTCATCAGCCTCACCCCCACCTCCTCTCATGTCTCCTCATCTTCTCCATTCCCACAGAGATTCACCCTGTATTCAGGATCATGATTCCTGACAAGCAGAGTAGAGATGAGGATGAGGCAGCTCTTTACCTCAGTGCTCTGAAGTAACTTGTCCTCCTGTGTGATCAGGACAGGTTCTGTGTGCACTAATAGGACGGCAGCCATTTTATTTCTCCTAATGATTGCTCCCTAGAGAAAATGAGCCATTATAACTAATGGAAGACATTTGTGAATATATTTATTATAAAATACTATTTAAGTATTTTCATTTTTTTAATTCCTGGAGAACCATTTTAACATTACGTTAAATGAAACAAACTTTACATTTTAAATTTGATTTTGTCGTTTGGTTGATTGAAGTGACGTGCCATGGAGTCTGTCTCCTTTATTAACATCTCCAAAAAGTTTTGTAATTATATTTTATCTTATATTTTTTCCAGCCACATGTTTATGGTGTTTTTTGTGCGACTATATAAAAAAAATCTTGAAATATTCCAGCTTTCACACAGGTTAATACAACAGTTACAGTTAGCTGACTTTTCTGCAGCTTTTCTGTATAGACTGGAACCATATGAACAGTCATATCATAATATTTAGCAGGTAAAAGATGGCACACCTGATGCACATATATGACTCTGTTTACCTCTTTCACTGAGAACTCCTAGTTATTTGTAGTTTGGGAAAATGGTCCATGTGATGGCCATGTGACTTGGCTGACCTGAATTCACTCACTCCTAGTGATTTATGTTGCTGGGAGTTGTAGCCTGGCCGTGGGTCTACTGTTCTCTGCCCACAGTAAAGTATGAGACAATAGACATGCAATTTGGATGCAAGTTAAAGCATCTCATAGATACAGGAAATGAGGCTGTTATGCAGACCTTTTTTCCTGACCTGCACACGATTCTCTGTAACTGGCCTTAATACTTAAAGGGATGTGATACTTGATAATGTGTCATCCGGAAATTTAAATTAAGTTTTTATTTTAAGCATATAAATGGTCCCTCAAGTTACAATAATAATTGGATCCTGGATTGGTCATTCTAACTTGAGTAATCGGTTCCAAAGCCCCAAAATGTCATCCAAGATAAGAGAAAATAAAGATTTAAGATAAATAAGCAGATAACTAACACAGATGAAACAAGTCTTTACCTATAACAGTCAGACAGGAATAGATGCTAACTAGAGAAGTGGCCTTGATTGGTTGTATCTGAGTCTGAAACATTGTATGTTGTGTCTAGTTTCAATTTATGACAGTCAACTCAGTAGGCAGGAAACACGCACACAGTGAGCCCTGACTGGAACCCAAACAGCTTTCCCTGCCTAACCTGCAGTGCAAGCCTTAAGCGGCAAGTCCGCAACTAGTCGATGTTCGCTGTTCTGCTAAGTGCAAGACAAACACAGAGACGCAACCAAGTAGAGAGGGGAAATCGATCAAAACCAGGAGGACAATACAATACAAAATCGGAGGAGAGATGGTAGTCACAATAGCCAAGTTAGAACCAGATGGGCATTACGGTAGAAAATCACAAGACAGAGGAGAGTCAGAGTCAAGCCAAGGTCAATATACTAAACAATCCAAAACACTCAGAACCAGGAGCACAGCGAGGGAGTAAACCTATAATGGCAAGTGATATAAATAGACCATCGAGTCCCTGGAGCAGAACCTGATAGGTCCATGAGACAGAACACAGGAACAGAACAACTGAATAACCAAGCACTGCTAGTTTTCCACCGAGTCCCTGGATCAGAACCTGATAGGTCCATGAGACAGAAAACCAGGAACAGAACAACTGAATAACCAAGCACTGCTAGTTTTCCTCAAACACACGTCTGCTGTTTAGAGAAACAGAGCATTGCAACCTGTTGCTATGGATGCTGTTGCGTCACCAGGGGGTGTGGCTTCGAAGCACGTCTCTCGTGACGCAGTTTCAATGAAGCTGGGGATCTCACCGCTGGAGCCTGGACAGGTAAGTTAGTGGCAATACTAGGTTAGAAAAGACCATTGTATGTTGAAAATATTGTAGCCTGAGGCCATTGCATCTTGAGGGACAACTGTATTTTTAACATTTTTGGTGATTTTTTAAAATACAATTCCATGTCTAGTTCTACATTTAAAAATATTCCTAAACTGCTGAGCCACTAAGCCTGATATTATGTGGAGACTTCTGTTCCGTAGATATCACTTTTCAGCAGGCATCTCATTATCACCACAGGCAGGATTACAATGAAAGATAGTACCTATATATAGATGCCATAGGATCCACCATTTACAATAAAGGATGTTAACTTATTTACTCCCATTGCTTTACAATTACCTCTTAGAGATCGTATCTCTAAATGCTAACAAAAAGGAAGTTTTTACATATTATTAGGCCAAGTAGGCAGTGAGAAAACTGCATGATTTTAAGTTTTCTTTTAAACGATAGTTACATGGAAATCACCAAAAATGCAATACAACACAATAAAATAGATCATTTTCTAATTACACATTCATATATACTTTTATTACAAAGAGAATAACAAAGGTTTTGACAAATAATCCAAATCAAGATATCTGCTAAAACCATAAACTAGTGAGATTGCCAATGGTAATGGAACCATACATACAGAGGTGGGGTCACCTATTGTATCAAACCCAAAACCATCACTCTGTAGAAAAAGCAGCAAGGTAGGGGTATAGGAAGAAAGAGACTCATCCTAGTAGAACACCTAAATCATACTAAATGGCAGATTGATTGCTCTAAAAGCAGCAGCTCCTTCAAAACCAGCTTTCACTCATACACCCGGTTTGTTGCACCCAATATACAAACCACCGCCATAACATGTGAGACATGAACACCATCTGTGAATCAATATGAAAGGTTATTCTAGATCCATAGAGTCCCTTGGTCAGGATCTACATCAGTTAGCTTGAATAGACTGTTTTTCCTTTTCTTCTTACATGGATGGCTCATTGATTTTTAATAGCCATCATGTAATACTCAAGTTGACCTGTAGTAGTGCTATGGGGTAATTGTAGACTTGCTACTGGCTTGTGTCATATATTACAACTGATGCCAGAAGCATGCCACACTGTGATCAGCTTACTTTCAGCAGACCATTAAAACAAAAAAGGGTTGTCAAAAGTGTACAAACTCTTTAATGTGCATTTGTGTAGGTGACAGAATCCCTGGGAGACTTCTGTTATTATTTCTGTTATTCTTATCATTTATCGTATAGGCATAATTCTTTGCTACTAACCTACTGGAGCTTGTTGCCTGCCACCTAAATGAATTGATATGAAATATTTTCATGTTCTGCATCAGCTAGGGCACAGTAATGTATAATGTGCACTACAGATGCTAAAGAATCTCTTCTTAAAGAATGAAAAAATCTTACATTCCAATCAACCAGTGGTTGGCCAAAGTGTCAAACATGGCTAGAGGTATTGATTCTGTAGGCCTATTTCCTGTCTATATAGAACTTGGGCAGGTCCATTTCCAATTGCATTATAAATTTTATCATTGTACGTACAAAACATATAGTCAATAAAATCTTATAACATGAATCAACCTAGCTGGTGAGCAATTGGCTGCAATGTCACATTCAGTTGGCATCGTCTTCCCCTAGAGCAGGGGTACTCAAGTACTTTTGGTAAAGGTCCACCTTCCTGAGTCTGCTGTAGGATAAAGGTCCGAGCTGCAAAACGAAAAAATATATAAGGAGGGACAACACCAGTGGTGTGTAGCCTCAATAGTAGTAATGCCCTCTGTGCACTGTGCCCCCTTCAGAGAAATAATGCCCTCTGTGCACTGTGCCCCCTTCATAGTAGAAATGCCCATTGTGCCCCCTTCACATTATCAATGTCCATTGTGCCCCCTCCAGAGTAGAAATACCCATTGTGCCCCTTTCACATTTGCAATATCCATGGTGCCCCTCCAGAGTAGAAATGTCCATTGTGCCCCTTTCACTTTTGCAATACTCATTGTGCCCCCTCCAGAGTAGAAATTCCCATTGTGCCCCCTCCAGAGTAAAAATGCCCATTGTGCCCCCTCCAGAGTAAAAATGCCCATTGTGCCCCTTTACATTAGTAATGCCCTCTAAGTCCCCTCCATAGTAGTAATGTCCTCTGTGCCCCCTCCAGAGTAAAAATGCCCATTGTGCCCCTTCACATTAGTAATGCCCTCTGTGTCCCCTCCATAGTAGTAATGCCCTCTGTGCCCCCTCCAGAGTAAAAATGCCCATTGTGCCCCTTCACATTAGTAATGCCCTCTGTGCCCCCTCCATACTAATGAAGTCCTGTGTGCCCCCTCCATAGTAATAAAACCCTCAGTGCCCACTCCATAGTAATTAAGTCCTCTGTGCCCCCTCCATAATGATAAAGCCCTCAGTGCCCCCTCCATAGTAATGAAGTCCTGTGTGCCCCCTCCATAGCGATAAAGCCCTGTGTGCCACCTCCATAGCGATAAAGCCCTGTGTGCCCCCTCCATAGCGATAAAGCCCAGTGTGCCCCCTCCATAGCGATAAAGCCCTCTGTGCCCCCTCCATAGCGATAAGGTCCTCTGTGCCCCCTCCATAGCGATAAGGTCCTCTGTACCCCCTCCATAGCAATAAAGTCCTCTGTGCCCCCTCCATAGCGATAAGGTCCTCTGTGCCTCCTCCATAGTGATAAGGTCCTCTGTGCCCCCTCCATAGCGATAAGGTCCTCTGTGTCCCCTCCATTGGGATGAGGTCCTCTGTGTCCCCTCCATAGTCATAATGCCCTCTGTGTCCTCTCTGTATTAAAAAGAAAAAACAAAACAAAAAACACACAGTACCTACTCACCTTGTCCCGTTCCTGAAGCTCACAGTCCTGTCTTGGCACAGATCGCTCTGCAGCACGGTGTGGGCGGAGCTTATGCAGATTTCCAGTCTGCTGGCTCCACCCATATCGGCCGGCAGCGCGATCTGTGCAGGCTGAATGGTGGAGCAGAAGAAATCTTCCTGCTTTCACCATTCACAGCGCAGCTGGCCTGAAGGAGGGGAGGAGCGCGGGGAGCAGAGCGGTGAGTGACCTTAGCTCCCTGCGCTCCAGCAATGAGCGCTTCCATCTGTAGTGATGGAAACGCTCATTGCTTCTGGACTGAGAGCAGGCACCGGCATGCAGGGGTCCGGACAGCTGGGAACCGCAGTCCGGATTTGGACCGCGGTCCGCCAGTTGAGTGCCCCTGCCCTAGACCTTTGGAGCCCTCTTGAAGAGGATCATTTGGTACACATGTGGACCAATCTGACCTTGTATATTGCAGAAAGGCATCTGTGCCATTGAGTATTGTATTCAACTTGCCTCTTGACTATCTATCTGTATAGTCAATGGAATCCAAATCCAGCAATTTTCAAAGGAAAGTGTCTGTGTACATAAAGACGTGCATGCAGGGATGTGTATGTAAATTTACTTTTTCATACATTCATGATGCATTTATGCAGGGTTGGTTCATTTCTATGTTATCTTGAAGATGAGTGGAGCTACGCTTTCCAATGTGTGATATGCTTTTAATAAGAGGAAGGTGCATATTGTAACCTCAGAGCTGCAGACCAGCAGAAAGCTTCATTCAGAAGCCACACACAGAAGATCGCACTACAATCACAGGTACTCTGCATATTATAGATGGTTCTCTATCTAGGTCAATTTTTATGCCAATTTTTGAAACTGAAATGTATAATTAGTTTATATGTTGTCATAATAGAAGTATCAAAATAGGTTAGACAAGTTATTGCTCAGCCATTTAGTATATACAGTGGTCCCTCAAGATACAATGGCCTCAGAAAGCAATATTTCAACATACAATGGTCTTCTCTGACGCATCGTAAGATGAAACCAGACTCAACATACAATGTCTCAGACTCAGATCCAACCAATCAAGGACACTTCTCTAGTTGGCATCTATTTCTGACTGTTATATGTAAGGACTTCTTTTATCTGTCTTAGTTATCTGCTTATTTTTCTTAAATCTTTATTTTCTCTTATCTTGGATGACATTTTGGGGCTTTGGAAGCGATTACTCAAGTTACAATGGTTTCAACACACAATGGTTGTCCTGGAACCAATTAATATTGTATCTTAAGGGACCACTGTGCCTCTATTTAAGGATTTCTGCTCAATTTATGCTTCATCGACAGGCATCATTCTATAGAAAGTTATTTCACCTTCATGTAGAATATGAGGATTCTTAATACTTCTTCTCATGGACTGACGACTGTGGCAATGATTGGAAAGTCGTCTGTAGGAACGCCAGTTCCCTATAATTGCCCCATTTAAATGTGTCTCTAGTCCCCCGATGAATGAGCAAACGCATGTCCACTTGGTGAAAGCATTGTTGATGCGGACACCAAAATCCTTGTTTCTGGTCAGAAGATAGTCTTGTGTAAACAGGGATCTGCTGCTGAAACTATGAATCTACATGGGAAAAAGTGATCACAGTAGCAATCACTTGACCCATACAGCAGAGGTGATTGCTCCATATAAAAATGGTTCATTCCCAATAATTACCTGCAGATTTGACTTGCTGTTAACCACAATTGACAGTAGGTAATAGCTGACATTAGTGTTCCCATATGTGCTATTAGCAGGCCATAGACCATACAGGGAAATTTCCCAGTGGGCTGATGCTTAGAGGGCCACTTAAACCGTCCCCATGGCTACCAGCAAGGTAATATTGATCTGATAAATGAAGGAGCATCAGGTACTTATCCACCTGACCAATGGCCTCAGGTGCCTTTCTGAATTCAGCTGTATTGCCATCCTCCGGATGGTGATACAGTTGAATACTATGGCGAGGGCAACAGTCTTTTGTGCTGCACTGTGATATTTGGTTCTTCTGAGACAATAATTTGGGCTGCACTGTGATATTTGGTTCTGCTAAGGCAATAGTATGGGCTGCACTGTGGCATTTGGCTATGCGGGGGTTTTATTTTCAGCTGCACTAGGGTATTTCTGGCCCCGCTTATTTCTGTTGTCCTTGCCTACTTATGCTGGCTGTATCTACTTGTGTTGACCCACCCAGGCATGGGATTCAACTAGTTCCCTCAGGTTCTACAGACCCGGTTGTTAAAATAACAGATCCGGCTGGCAGCTGGAGATCAGCCCTTCCATCCCATAGTTTAGTTCCTTATGCTTTTTAAATGTTGGGTGGTATATGTGTGTGGTGTGTATGTGGTGTATTTATGTGTGTGTAGTGTATATGTGGTGTATTTATGTATGTGTACCATGTATATGGTGTATTTATGTGTATGTGTGTTGCATATATGTGATGTATATGTAAACATGTGTCATGACGCTGCATGTCCGCCATTGAGTAGGGAACCCTGTTGTTAAATTTTGAATCCCACCCCTGTACCTACCTTCTGTCAATCTGGACAAACAAGGGGCCACGTTTATTTTTTTTCAGGACCACTTTAAGTTCCCAGTCTGTTACTGGCTGTTATCCAGATTTCTAAGCACTTAATCAGAACATTGAGGGAGTGTTGTGCATAGAGACCAATGTGTAGAACAGTGGTTTAGCCTGGGATGGACTCCTAAGAGAACTGTTGATTGATTTTAGTAGGTCCATTAAAGGGGTATTCCAGTTGTTAAAGGTTATACAACTATCGTTGGAGGCCTACAACTGGGACCTGCACTGATTAGGAGAATAGGTACCCTGTACCCCTCAGAGCCTCTCAAAATGAACATAGCTGCAGGTTGAGAATGCACACTGTCACTTCATACAACCAGAATACCCATAAACTTGGGTAAAACTGAATTTAGCCTTTCTTTAGGCAACAAATCTTTTCTATCACATTTCTTCAAAGTAATCCTAGTAATAATAATGATCTTAGAAATGGTCATTGACCTTTATCAGACCCCCATACTGTCTTCAGGAGAACTGCTATAAAACCTATGTAATGTAAGATGTCTCATAGTAACTGGTACATGACACAACTAATCTCTAATGTCACTAACTAAACTGTATGATTTTCCAGATAAGATGTCTATGAATATCACCCATCCTCCCTTCTTCCACACACAAGACTCTGTTTCATCTGAAAATACTCCATGGAACGATACCTCTGAAGCGCTTACAATTGTTCTCTGCTGTGTGTACATTGGGAACACTGTGCTGGGAATGACAGTCAACATCTTGGTTATGTGGTCAATCTGGCCAGAAGTGAGTAGTTCACTGGGTTTACCCATTTATGCCGCCAGCATTCTCTGTGCCGCACTCCTGGAATGTTTGATCCTACCATTTGGAGTGGTTTACCTTCTAGACAGCTTGGTAGTGGGCCCTGTGGGCTGCTATATTCTTAGCTTAATTCCCAAGGTTGCTCAAAGGACTGCAACAATGTTCACACTGTGGATATTTATTGTGCGATATATAGCAGTGTCTGACCCACTTAACTACAGCAAATTGTGTAAAGGCTGGGTGTTTGGGTCAGTCAGCATTACTTTGTGGCTGACGGCATTTACCATTTCATTAATCGAGGAAGGACTTGCCAGAGACAATGCAAATTTCTGTTTTCCTGATTACAGTTTCACAGCAGAATGGGCACTGCCGCAGCTCATCCTATCATTTCTTTATAGCCATCTATCTGTCATTCATCTTTGTATATTTACTTACCTAATCTCCCGTTCTGTGAGGAACTCTGACACAGTGCCCATTGAGCAGTATAAGAGGATCGTCAGGCTACTTGTTTTTGTTGTGGTTACTTTTGGTGTATTTTTTTGCCCAATGCATATTGTTCTGCAATACCATAACATTATTATGTTACTTGGTGAATCAGATGTTCAGGTACTGAAGAAACTGCATTTCTTTTATCAGATGATGTTTGCTTTTAATAGCTTTAGTGTGGTGATCACACCTTTTTTCTATATCATAAGTTCTAGTACGGTGAATACAAGAGTTATGGGACTTTTCAAGGGCAGCTAAAAATGCAGAGAGAAACAAAACAATGACATTTTCTATGGATTTTACTTAGAACTTCACAATGTGCTTTGCAATGGGTGAAATTTGTGACAAATCCTCAAGAAATCTGCAACAGACAGGACATGGCGTAAATTAAGAAATACACAACATGCCCTCAAATCTGTTCTGATCTCATCTTTAGCATGTGAGGGTAACCTACGCTGAAAATCTGCAACAAATACAACCTATGTGAACATGGCCAAATAATTTAAATTCAACCCAAAGCTTGAATATGTAGGTCGTCCATTGGTTACATAGTTCTTAGGAAATGCCTCATAACCTGGGGACAGAGAGAGGTTTATTGAGTTCTGATAAGAACAATGAACCACAAAGGACTCCAAGTATGTTCTGAAGACATGTTTATAGCATAATCCAATGATGTCAGCCACAAACAGGTATAAAGCAAACTCAAATACATATTCTCTAAATTGTCAGCAAAAAGTGAAGAAGTAGACCATGAACAGTGTGGAATTGTACAAGATAGGTAAAGAAATAAAGTATAGGTAGATAACACAAAAAGGGTGGCTACTGCAAGAAGATACATACAACACATAATATCAAAGCTTGAATGTCACAAGACATGTTGAAAGTGAAGAACGCATTTCCTTCTGTTCTCTGCTGGATGCGTCATTGTGGTGTCTGAATAGCCGAATAATGTACTGTTGGCCAGAGTGTGTGTTCTTTAGTTTTGGTTCCCATATGCAGAAGCAAGCACATCTTTATATTATACTTCCTTAGTGGTTACATATAGGTCAAAATGAAAAGTATGTAATGGAAACAATAATGTGGCTTATAAATTATTTGTCATAAAGTCATTTGTGTAAGAATAGAAATGTGTATTTGGTACTATTGTAAATGTAACTGGCTTAGTACATGTATACTGGAAACATGAACCCTCAGGACTCATGCACATGTCAGCATGTGGATACCCGGCAACCAAGTATGCTGCCATGTTGTGCTATGGACTTTCCTTATTGCAGATGTATTCTGATGGAAATTGTCTCTATAATATGCAATTTAAATCATGTTTTTATTTTTTTTTTTCTGTGTCACTATCTATCTTAAAAAAAAATATATAATCCTGCAATATTCAGACTAGGGCTAATACTAGGTCATGATTTCCTATTCTGTACAGGTAACGTTTCAGTAGCTACTATCATTATCATCCCAGGAAGACTTACAATGACAAGTAACACCTCTATATAGATAATACAGGATCCAGGATCACAGTAGGTGATATCACAAATCACAGAGCATACCTAGAGCACTCTCCCATAGAAGTCAATGCAGTAAGCTCCTGTCCATTGTGTCTCATGTCGCTGTTCTCAAAAGATGAAAAGTCTTAACATATTTTAGGTCCGATGGTCAGCTTGTAAATTGCAGGATTATATACATTTTTATATAGATAGTGACATGGAAAAACTAAAAAAATCTCAAAAAAATATATTTAAAATAAAAATGTGACTAAAACAATAGGTCTCAAGACACATTCCCTTTAAACACATAGTATTATTGCATATTATAAAGGCAATCTCCATCAGAATACATTTAAAAGAAAACGAGTTCCTTACATAGTAACATAGTTTATAAGGCCGAAAAAAGACATCTGTTCATCCAGTTCGGCCTGTTTTCCTACAAGTTGATCCAGAGGAAGGCAAAAAACCCCTTTAGGGGAAAAAATTCCTTCCCGACTCCAATCAGGCAATCAGAATAACTCCCTGGATCCACGACGCATCTCTAGTAACTATAACCTGTAATATTGTTACCCTCCAGAAATACATCCAGGCCCCTCTTGAACTCTTTTAGTGAACTTACCATCACCACCTCCTCAGGCAGAGAGTTCCATAGTCTCACTGCTCTTACCGTAAAAAATCCTCTTCTATGTTTGTGTACAAACCTTCTTTCCTCCAGGCGCAGAGGATGTCCCCTCGTCACAGTAACAGTCCTGGGGATAAATAGATCATGGGAGAGATCTCTGTACTGACCTCTGATATATTTCTACATAGTTATTAGATCACCTCTCAGTCGTCTTTTTTCTAAAGTAAATAACCCTACTTTTGATAATCTTTCTGGGTACTGTACTCCACCCATTCCAATTATTACTTTAGTTGCCCTCCTCTGAACCCTCTCCAGCTCTGCTATGTCTGCCTTGTCCACAGGAGCCCAGAACTGTACACAGTACTCCATGTGTGGTCTGACTAGTGATTTTTAAAGTGGCAGGACTATGTTCTCATCACGGGCATCTATGCCCCTTTTGATGCAACCCATTATCTTATTGGCCTTGGCAGCAGCTGTCTGACACTGGTTTCTACAGCTTAGTTTGCTGTTCACTAAAATTCCTAGGTCCGTTTTCTGGTGACTTGCATTATTCCTTCCCATATGCATAACCTTACATTTGTCAGTGTAAACCTCATCTTCCACTTCTGTGCCCAAGCCTCCAGTCTATCCAGATCCATCTGTAGCAGTGTACTGTCCTCTTCTGTGTTAATTACTTTACACAGTTTAGTGTCATCTGCAAAAATTTATATGTTACTGTGCAAGCCTTCTACAAGATCATTAATAAATATATTGAAGAGAATAGGGCCCAATACTGACCCCTGTGGTACCCCACTAGTGACAGTGACCCAATCTGAGTATGTGCCGTTAATAACCACCCTCTGTTTTCTATCACTGAGCCAGTTACTTACCCACATACAGACATTTTCTCCCAGGCCAAGCATTCTCATTTTATATTCTAACCTTTTATGTGGTACAGTGTCAAATGCTTTGGAGAAATCCAGATATACGACATCCATTGATTCGCCACGGTCAAGTCTAGAACTTACCTCCTCATAGAAACTGATTAAATTGGTTTGACATGACCAATTCATCATGAAGCCATGCTGATATGGAGTTATTTGCTTATTTTCATTGAGGTACTCCAAGATAGCATCTCTTAGAAAACCCTCAAACAGTTTACCCACGACAGATGTTAAACTTACCGGCCTATAGTTCCCGGGCTCTGTTTTTGGACCCTTTTTGAATATTGGCACCACATTTGCTATGCGCCAATCCTGTGGAACACTCCCTGTCAGTATAGAGTCCTTAAATATCAGAAATAAGGGTCTGGCTATGACATTACTTAATTCTCTTAGGATACGGGGGTGTATGCCATCCGGTCCTGGCGATTTGTCTATTTTAATCTTTTTAAGACGTCGCTGTACATCTTCCTGGGTCAGACAGGGCACTTTTAAAGGGGAATTTACTTTTATATTCTGCATTTCATCTGACAGTTTATTTTTCCTCAGTGACTTCAGTGGAGAAAAAGATATTTAGCAGCTTTGCGTTCTCCTCATCACTCTCTGAAACTCCCACCTCATTACTCTGTAAGGGGCCGACACCTTCAGGTTTATACTTTTTACCATTTATATAATTGAAGAACATTTTAGGGTTAGTTTTACTCTCTTTGGCGAATAATCTCTCAGTCTCTAGTTTGACTGCTTTTATTTGTCTTTTACATATTCTATTTTTTTCCTTATAGCTTTTCAATGCTTCCTCGCCACCCTCCTGTTTTAGTGATTTAAATGCTTTCTTTTTGTCATTTATTGCTTTCTTTACAGTTCTATTTATCCACATTGTTTTTTTCTTGTTCCTTAACCTCTTATTCCCATAAGGTATGTACCTCTCACAATTAGATATTAGGATGCTTTTAAAAATATCCCAATTTGTGGCTGTATTTTTATTTTTTAGGACTTTGTCCCAGTTAGTTAGGCCTATGGCCTCTCTTAGTTGGCTAAATTTGCTTTTTTGAAGTTTGGTATTTTTGTTCCTCCCTGAAGAAACACTCTTTTAAATGACAATTGGAAGGTTATTATTTTATGGTCACTGTTTCCCAGGTGTCCCCCAACCTGCACATCTGTTGTTCTGTCAGGTCTATTGGTTAATACTAAGTCCAGTATGGCTGTCCCCTAGTCGGGTCCTGAACCAGTTGGGAAAGGTAATTGTCTTTGGTTATTGCCAAGAACCTGTTTCCTTTATGAGATATACAGGTTTCAGTTTCCCAGTCTATATCTGGGTAGTTGAAGTCCCCCATAATAACGACCTCATTATGATTTGCCGCCTCATCTATTTAGTTTAGAAGTAGATTTTCTGTGGACTCCTTCTAATGGTAATTTCTTCAAAGCAGTTTTCTGGGTGTTCAAAATTGATGGCCTATCCTCATAAGTATCTGATTGGTGGGGGTCCATCTGCTGATCTGCTGTTTGAAGAAGCTGTGGCACTCCAGTGAGCGTTGTGGCCTCCTGACAGCTTACCAAGCACAGCGCCCTCCATTATATAGCGGCTATGCTTGGTATTGAAGCCCAGACCCAGTCACTTGAATGGGACTGAGCTTTAAATAGACTGTGTGACCAATGAACGTTGGACCCCCCGTGATCAGATATTGATGGCCTATCCTGAGCATAGGCCATCAATATTAAACTCCTGGAAAACCCCATTATTAATAATGTATTCTAATGGTTTAGTCAGAATTACAAAAATCAGGTCTATAGCATTCCCCCCCAAAAAAACAGTGACACACAGAAAAGTGTCTGTGAATCTTAAAAGATTTCTTAAAGCATCTTTCCTAATTTCCATAGCAATATGGATGATATTTTAAAGGAGAAGAGACACTAACCCAATGTTAGAAACCATTTCCACAGGATAGGCTCTGTGCAGAGGAATTCTCCCCTACGAGCACAGCTTCTAGAAAAGAAGAGCTCTGTACCTACCACACATAGCCGGGGGGCAGCACCTGGGCCTGTGCAGGTCCGTGCCATGCTCTGTGGGATGTTTGCCCTCTCCTGTATTTTATGATTGATTTCCACTTTACAAATAAGTAATTGTCACCAGAAATATTACATCAAGCTGAATCAGAAAATCTGAGAAAGAAAGGAAAATACGTTGTATCAGGACTTTTTTTTTATTTTGTGTAAATAATTGATAGGTATTTATTGTGTACATTTGTTAATTGTGGAGAATTGTACAGCTCATGGCGCCATCTTATGTTTATCATATATAGATTTCTAACTGGTTGTTGTATTTCTTACGTTTTCAAGTAATAAGACACCTGTTTGCTATCTCTTAGTAGTCCTTTATTGGGAATAAGTGGCAAAAGTAACAATATATTCAATAATCAGTATACATCATGAGCATTATGCAAAAATGGAAGCCAAGGCTAAAATGGAAACCAAAAACAGCGGGAAAAGTGACGAGGTAGAACTGTGCAGAAGAGGGTTGCTTCCCAAATGGCTGCTACCTGCAAAAATTACTGTGGGAAGGGATAACAGTCATATGCCACCAGATACCTATATATTTCAGTATATTGTAACATCTGGGCCCCAATGACCTCACTGAACTTAACTTAGAAGACAATAAGATTATATAGGAATGTGAGTTCAGTAGTACAGATGTCTGATGTGGACCAAATTGTAAGAATAAAGATTTGGAAATTTGCAATTTCCATATAAATATATGGAAACGGCAATATATAGTTTGCTGTCATCTAAGCAGGTATCTCCATCAACAATTCTTACATGAAAGAGGGTGCCAAAGACGTTTCCTTAGGCTAAGTCATCAATACCCAGTGGGTGCCGTGTCCCCTTCACTGTTTACCAGGCACAGCTCAGTACATTTTGTAGTGACTGTCAATGGTACTGCAGCTTTTTGCAACTCAATCCCATTCAAGCGAACTATTGCATACTATATGGAGCTGTGTCTGGGAAACAATGAGGCGGATGAGGTGCTCACCAGAGCACTGTTGAGATGCAGTGTGTACTTCAGGCACCAAATATGAGGGTATGGGGCTTAGCAGCAGTTTAGTGTAATTTTAGAGCTTTGCTGCCACTTAGTGGCCAAACAAATTATAATTTAATATTGTGTTACAGAGTAAGCGGAGTAAGCGGTGTCTAGTGTAAGTGACACTGAGTCTGGTTATGTCATTTTTTATCTTCATACTTATTAACGTTCTGACACTGTGTACCAGCAGTAAAATGCACTGAGAGGACTCCTCCTTGAGTCCTCTCCATTATGTGTGTGAGCTCAGGAGTCCTCAAAATGCATTTCACTGCTGGTTTGTGGGAACAAAGCATCGGAATGTAAATGAGTATGAAGATAACATACCCTTAACCGGAATCAGGGTCACTTAGTGGAGGAGACCCCAAGCTGAGCCAGCTGGTGAGTGGCTAATAAAGGTCATAACAATGCCACTGTGCAATGGAGGTCCACCTTGAGACTTAAAGGGGTATTCTCATCTTAGACAATGGGGGCATATCGCTAGGATATGCCCCCATTGTCTTATAGGACCCTCACCTATATTCAAAATGGAGCGGGGAGCGCTGCGCCTAGAGGACCCCGGGATTCCGGGGGTCCGGCCACCAGCAGGCGCAGCTCCCCGCTGCGCTCATAGAAATGAATGGGAGCGCAGCGCACAAGACGGGCTACCGCTCCCATTCATTTCTATGGAGCCGACGGAAGTAGCCGAGCCAGCGATCGGCTATTTTCGGCGGCCCCATAGAAATGAATGGAGGGCGGCTGCGCATGTGCAGTGCGCCCTCATTCAGATCGGGGGCTCCGTTCTGGATATAGGTGCGGGTCCCAGCGGTGGGACCCCCACCTATAAGACAATGGGGGCATATCCTAGCGATATGCCCCCATTGTCTAAAATTAGAATAACCCTTTAAACTGACTATACAATGGACTCCAATACTGTTGGTCTGTTCCCTTCATCCAACTGTCCCTTAAATAGACTATATGGACTGTTTAATGGTCTGTTATGATAGTAAGGACCAAAGACTGATGGACTGAGTAAATAGGTTTTGTAAACCAGGTGTCAAATAGTTAACCCTTTAAGCTATTGGGCCTGTTGAACTGTAATGCAAAATAAAATTTTGTAACGTTTTAACTGGGTGTGCTCTTCTGTGGAGTGTTACCATGTATATTACATATGGTAAAAGTTGTTTGGTTTTGTTGAAATTTGAACTTGCCTCTGTCTGCCTCCACCTGCCATGCAGAGATGAGGTGTGCTGCCTCCCAGTTCTCTGTGCACATTTAAAGCCCCTTCAATCAGCTGGAGCCTCCACAATCTGATATTGATGGCCTAGTCTAAGGAAAGTCCCAGAAAACCTATGTAATGGCTTCTTCCCTTTGAATAAACTGTACTTGTAAGAGAGGTCTCTTAAGCAAAGTCATCTTCTGGGAACCTCAGTGATCATCTGTGATCTGGGAAAGTTAACCTGTGGAATGTAGGACAGGACAAATCCTCCAGAGCAAGTGATGCTCTTACAATCATTCTTCTCTCTGGTTGGAGAAGAGGATACCGAACACCTCAGAACTCTCTAACAGCATGTATGAAAAATGGGTTTGTAAACTAGACAGCCCCTCTACAACCCCTTATTTTAAATAAGTATTTGTATATGTAACTAAAATACTACAAGAAGTTTTCTTACTGTATTTGCTGTTACAATATCACTTCAAGATAGTGGCACAAAGGGACTGTTATCCACTGGAGATGGAGATGATTGATCAAAAAGGGTGTCTAGAAAAAGAGTGAACATTGCTCACAGGAACCAGTCAGGTAACTTGGTCTTTGTATTCTACAATGTTCAAACCCATAGGAGCCCTATGGGTTTCATCAATGTAGAATTGAGCAATGATGAAATTTTCTCTTTAGCTTTTACTGTTTAACCTTTTATCGTGAAAACATAAGCTTTTTTTTCCCTTCATTTCCTTCTTAAAGGCACGAGGAATTGCAGGCAGAGTCTCCTTCAGATACATTTTTACAGTGAAATGTAGAGAAGTTCATAGCTCCGTCTAGAGCATTAGTCTCCTGTGATAGAAAAAGAAATACAACTTACTTGAAGTCCCCATCTAAAGAGCTGTAAAATAACAGCCATAAACACATCCATAAATCATAAATCAATGGATCATAACCAGCAGCCAGTAGCCATATAGAATTATTATTACAAAGTATGAAGCAGGAAAAAGACATACATTATACACTATGACCATCTTTGCAACCATTTTATTTTTTATAAGTGAAGCAACTTTGTAAATAGTTTGATTTGAAAATATCACTTCATTTTGTGTCTTCAGGTCCTATGTAGACCTATGCATCTCCATAGTAACAGGCAGCAAAAACACTACTTATTCTTAAAGGGGTTCTCTGGGAATTAAGAAAATGAAAACACTTAAATATTACTTTATTATAAATATATTCCAAAAAACCTTTCATTAGTTATAATGACTCATTGTATCTAGGGAGCAATTGTCAGGAGAAATAAAATATGTCCTAATCACACAGGAGGACAAGTTACTTCACAACACTCAGGTAAAGAGCTGGCTTATCCTCCTCTCTGCTCTGCTTGTCAGGGATTATGATAATGAACATAGTTTAATATGATCAACAGTATGTCTGATGAATGATGAATGCCTGTAGGAATGGAGTTCATGAGGAGACGTGAAGAACAGAGGACGGACAGGACAGACTGCGGTAATGTGGGGCTGTGGTAATGGAGACTGTATACAAGTGCTGCTGCTCATTACTACCCCTACCCTCCTCTCTGTACTTCATGTCTCCTAATGAACTCCATTCCTACAGAGATTGAGCTGAAGATCTTATCAGCTATATTTAGGATCATGATAAGCACCGGTTTTGTGTGTACTAATAGGACGGCGGCCATTTTATTTCTCCTAATGATTGCTCAAAAGAATAAACAAGCGATTATAACTAGTGAAAGGTATTTGCGAATATATTTATAATAAAGTAATAAGTATTTTCATTTTCTTAATTCCCGGAGAACCCCTTTAATATACATCTGTTATGCTGCAATAAACCGCCAGTTTGGGATGGAAGGTGTCTGAGTGAACCGTTACTACTTTTGGCAGCATTTTTATTTTAGCACCCTATCCTCTATGCATACCTATGTGTGTTATTCTGTAAGAGAAGCTGACAGCAGAACCAATGTGATAGTTTATCTGAGATATCACTAGTCCTAATCTATTTCTGATTATATTTTATATCATCAAGAATGTTTTCATTTATTTTAAGAATCAAATAATGAATGTAACATTGTAATACTGACATAGGTAGTCGAGTCCAAATTCTAGGAGCCAGAGGGAACATCTCATACTGCCAGTATCTCAATTATGCTTTAATCTAAAGAGGGCTGTAAGCAGGGCCGGCCTTAGGGGTGTGCGACCCGTGCGGTTGCACAGGGCGCTTCACTCCCGGCCAGTTAAGGGGGCGCTCTGGCAGGGCGCCCCCTTAATGGCCCAGCCGTGCCCTGCAAGTGCCGCACAGTTGGGGGCGGCGGTGGGGCAGAGGGAGATGAGCGCTTCCATTGTGGAAACGCTCATCTCCATAGTCTGCCTTTGGAGATGCGGGGCAGGGGAGGGAGAGGCGTCTCCCCTGCCCGTTCCTCTGATAGGCCGCAGGCCCTAGGCCTGCAGCCTATCAGAGGCCAGCTCAGGCGACGCGATGACGTCATCGCGCCGCCTGAGCCGTACAGCGCGGGACACAGGCCGGAAGAGGCCTGCATCGCATCGCTGCATGGAGGTAAGTAAGTGTTTATTTTTTTTATGGGGGCATTTTTATTGGCACATGGGGGGCACTGGGGGCATTTTTACTGGCACAAGGGGGGCACTGCGGGCATTTTTACTGGCACATGGGGGCATTTTACTGGCACTGGGGGCATTTTTACTGGCACAAGGGGGCACTGGGGGCATTTTTACTGGCACTGGGGGCATTTTTACTGGCACAAGGGGGCACTGGGGGCATTTTTATTGGCACATGGGAGCATTTTACTGGCACTGGGGGCATTTTTACTGGCAAATGGGGCACTGGGGCATTTTTACTGGCACATGGGGGCATTTTACTGGCATATGGGGGCATTTTACTGGCACATGGGGGGCACTGGGGACATTTTACTGGCACTGGGGGCATTTTTACTGGCACAAGAGGCACTGGGGGCATTTTTACTGGCAAATGGGGCACTGGGGCATTTTTACTGGCACATGGGGCATTTTACTGGCATATGGGGGCATTTTACTGGCACATGGGGGCACTGGGGGCATTTTACTGGCACTGGGGGGCATTTTTACTGGCACAAGAGGCACTGGGGGCATTTTTACTGGCAAATGGGGCACTGGGGCATTTTTACTGGCACATGGGGGCATTTTACTGGCACATGGGGGCACTGGGGGCATTTTACTGGCACTGGGGGCATTTTTACTGGCACATGGGGGTATTGCGGGCATTTTTACTGGCACATGGGGGCACTGGGGGCATTTTTACTGGCACTGGGGGCATTTTACTGGCACTGGGAGCATTTTTACTGGCAAATGGGGCACTGGGGCATTTTTACTGGCACATGGGGGCATTTTACTGGCATATGGGGGCATTTTACTGGCACATGGGGGCACTGGGGGGCATTTTACTGGCACTGGGGGCATTTTTACTGGCACAAGAGGCACTGGGGGCATTTTTACTGGCACATGGGGGTATTGTGGGCATTTTTACTGGCACATGGGGGCACTGGGGCATTTTTACTGGCACTGGGGGCATTTTACTGGCACTGGGGGCATTTTTACTGGCACAAGGGGGCACTGGGGGCATTTTTATTGGCACATGGGAGCATTTTACTGGCACATGGGGGCATTTTACTGGCACATGGGGGCACTGGGGACATTTTTACTGGCACAAGAGGCACTGTGGGCATTTTTACTGGCACATGGGGGCACTGGGGGCATTTTTACTGGCACTGGGGGCATTTTACTGGCACTGGGGGCATTTTACTGGCACTGGGAGCATTTTTACTGGCAAATGGGGCACTGGGGCATTTTTACTGGCACATGGGGGCATTTTACTGGCATATGGGGGCATTTTACTGGCACATGGGGGCACTGGGGGCATTTTACTGGCACTGGGGGCATTTTTACTGGCACAAGAGGCACTGGGGGCATTTTTACTGGCACATGGGGGTATTGTGGGCATTTTTACTGGCACATGGGGGCACTGGGGGCATTTTACTGGCACTGGGGGCATTTTTACTGGCACAAGGGGGCACTGGGGGCATTTTTATTGGCACATGGGAGCATTTTACTGGCACTGGGGGCATTTTTACTGGCACATGGGGCACTGGGGCATTTTTAACTGGCACATGGGGGCACTGGGGCATTTCTTACTGGCACATGGGGGCACTGAGGCATTTCTTACTGGCACATAATTTGGGGGGCATCTATGGGGGTGGGACACTTTTTACTGGCACATGATTTTGGGGGGAAATCAATGGGGGGAACTTCTGGCACATTATTGGGGTGTTTCTTACTGGCACATAATTTGGGTGGAATTTTGGGGGCACTTCTGGCACATTATTGGGGGGCACTTTTTACTGGCACATTGGAAGCATTATTACTTCTGGGGCACAGTGGGGACATTAGTACTGTTGGGAGCACTATTACTAACAAGTGCACTCTGGCAGAGAATTATTAGTTGGGACTTTGGGCGCACTATTACTGTGGGGGTCACTATTACTGTGGGGTCACTCTTACTGTGGGGGGCACTATTACTGTGGGGGTCACTATTACTGTGGGGGTCACTATTACTGTGGGGGTCACTATTACTGTGGGGGGCACTATTACTGTGGGGGAACTATTACTGTGGGGGCACCCTGGCACAGTATCAGCGCAGTTATTTCTGGGGGCGTTATGTTTACTATATTACTGGGCGCACTATTACGGAACACTATTTGCTGGGCGCAGTTTTTTTTTAGGACACTGTGTAAACTAAGATTTTTTTTTTGTCAAACTGCAGAGATGAGAAATGGCTGAAAAATGGCGTCTGGTCTGAAAGGAGAAGATGAGAAAAGAGAAGATCTACATGAGAGGAGACGTCACTGGATGTAAGAGGTATGTGCGCTGTATTAGGCTACATTTCAATATAGAAAGCTATAAATACAGTGCAGAGATATATAGTGTGATAGAGGACAGTATAGAGAGCTATAAATACATATATATATATATACTGTCCTACTCTACCTACCTATATCACTCTATATATCTCTACACTCTATTTATAGCTCTACACTGTATGACGTTAGTACTGTCACTCGGGGGGGGGGGGGGGGCGCCGAGAGAAAGTTTCGCACAGGGCGCCATCTACTCTAAGGCCGGCCCTGGCTGTAAGAGTCAGCATCCATGGTGATCTAGGTAAGTGAAAGGGTTAATGTCACAATCCCTTGGGTCTTGACCACAATTAGGAGAAGGAGCATCTTTCTTCCCAAATGTTAAGGGGAGACCTGTCAGACCCCCTGGCCTACGTGACTGTTGACAGCTGCAACCCCTATAGCTATGCCATTGAATGCACCAGAAAAAAGTGCAGAAGATGCAATTCCTGCCAATGTGTTTTGACAGCAGATTCCTCTACCTATTCCTCTAATGCCTCAGTGATTCCTTTTGTACTGTAACATTACCGATATAGTCTGCAGTTGGTTACATAAAGTAACGCTCCAAGACATTCATGTATTTAAAGTGGCTCTCGGGAAAACTGCCCTCATTCCCCATAGTAACCAATCAGAGCTCAGTTTTTATTCCTCAAGCTACACTCGAAAAATGAAAGCTGAGCTCTGATTGGTTTGTATGGGCAACAAGGGCAGGATTCCTGGCAGATTCTCTTTACCTTTTGTGTTGCAATTGATAGGCACGAGGGGTTTCTTGAAACTGAAAAAAAAATACATAAAAGCAATAATATTATATGTACAGGAATATATTTGTAAAAAGGCAGATGAATGCAAACAAAAGACAAATTCACACAAAATTAAAAGTGTTGTCCTATGGTTAAATATTACATTTTTTCAGTGAGATCAGAAAAAAACTAAATTTCAATTTGGAATATTTTTTTTTCTAGACATTGCAATTACCTATGTGTTTGATTTCTTTTCTGAACATCCACCTTATGTGCCCAGTGGTCTACTCTTATACACAGGCTGTGCAGTGATTCTTGCCATTGTACATGTCAAGGACAATCAGAGCATTATAGGCAGTGTCTCACCAGCACTGCACATATTAGGCAGATGTTATGAGATGGAATAAGATAAACACCAGGGGGCGCTGTGCTGCATTTGCTCATATCTGATCGCTGACCATATACCAGCCATTGCTTTTGCAATTTTTTTCTGATATTAGTGTGTGTGTATAAACACAGGCATCGCCCTCCATTAAGGGATATTTTTTGGTTGCTTGTTCAGAACAGGGCATTGTTTCCTCTGATACTACTGAGTGTATAAAGATGGGCACACATCTGCCCACATTAAGGGATACATTTTCGATCACTTGTTCAGAACAAGACATTGCATCTTCCTATACTACCATGTGTGTATAAACACAGGCAAATATCTGCCTACAATAAGGGGCAATTTTTGGAACTTTTTTTAATTTTAAAAAGCATAACAAATCTGACATTGCCATGTGATTTTAAACAGGCTGCTTTTAAAGGGTCACTATGTTTTCAAAAAAGAAAACATAGTGACCCTTTTCAAGCTCTTTAATACAAAGACAGCATTAGTAATGTCAGAGTGACAATGTCGCATATGGCTTTGGATAAACACTTAGTTGGGAGTGTTAAAGGGTCACTAACTTTTCAAAAAACTTTTCATATGTCCTAGACATATATCAACAGTTTAGATTGGTGGAGGTCTGAGTGCTTAGACCTCCACCGATCCCTAAAACGAAGAGAGAGCACTCTCTTCTCTCTGCAGGGGACCCAGACGTCTGTTCCTTCCTCAGCAGTGAGGAGAGAGAGCACTATATGTGCACGCTTATCTCCTCTCATTCTAGGGATCTGTGGGCATCTAAGCCAAGGAAGAAAAATAATCAAGTCGAATTTATTCAAAATGAATTTCAAGAAGTTTGCTTATCTCTACTGCATAACCCTTGACAGGCTTTATACAGTAGATGTACAGAGGTCACTGTCACTTGGATACTGTTAAATCTCTGGTAATGGTGTTCAATTCCAGTTCACTTTTAACCAGCTGCCCGCAGCTTCCTGTAGCACTGGTGTATGCTGCCTGGGCTGCGTGCTTCAGTCCACACACATTCGCAACCCACTTAACGTCTAACTCTGCTTCTTTAATCTGCAAGGAGGGGGAAAAACTGGGAGCCTTTTTGGGTACCCTTCAGACTCCACCAACTTAGATCACATCATCCAATTAACGATCTGCTCAGCCAGTACTTTAAAGAGGTTATGCCACGGTTGATGTAAAAATGAAAATCAGACATCATATAGTACAAGACAACCTCTTTCTAACAAAGCTAGAACCAGTCCTGTACCTTATCTGGATCCGGAGATCTCCCTATTCACTGCTCCAATTGCTCTGCTAGATTATCTGTAACCTGACAGCCCAGGGGGTCTGTCCTTTCTACTGCAGCCTTCTCCATGTAACTGCCATAGCTTCTAACAGAACATATGGCTGGTGGCAGTTGAAGATTTAAAGGGTTTGTGTCATCATGGACAATGGGGACATATCACTAAGACATGCCCCCATTGTCTAATAGGTGTGGATCCCACCGCTGGGACCTGCACCTATATCCAGAACGGAGCCCGAAAGTGAAGGAGGGCGCACTGCGCATGCGCAGCTGTCCTCCATTCATTTTCTATGGGACTGGCGAAAATAGCCGAGCACTGGCTCGGCTATTACCGTCGGCTCCATAGAAATGAATGGGAGCGGGGGCTGTGCATGCGCGGTACGCTCCCATTCATTTCTATGGGGAGCGGGCTTGGTGGTTGCCGGATCGGAGTCCTCCAGCCACCACCTTGCGGGGCTCCGTTCTGGATATAGGTGTGGGACCTGCACCAATAAGACAATGGGGGCATATCCTAGCAATATGCCCCCATTGTCCATGTTGAGACAACCCCTTTAAAATTAGCACGTTTGACTGGCTAAATGAGACAGGGAAAAAAAATAAGGAAAAGAACAAACAGGTGGTGCTGTACAGATACATTTTATTGAATAGCTCACTGGCTATACTAAATTTTTAATTACATGCAGTTACAAAAGTATCCAGATCCAGGTCCTGGTTTAAAAAATATGTAGAATATGTTGTGTGACACAAACCTTTTAGGCAGCAAGCCTTTTCCGAACTACCAAAAAGAATACTCCAAGATGGCTGATCTTCCTCCGCCCTTCACAATGAAAACATTACTTTATACCTGCACTGTGTGCATGAGTAGTCTAGTGACCAGATCTCACCCCTACAACCAGGGTCGGACTGGAGTACCTAGGGCCCACCATAAAGAAATATCTGTGTTTGTTATCCCTGTACGGTGACATCACTGTGTTTATTATCTCTGTACAGTGACATTGCTGTGTGTATTATCCCAGTGCAGGAAGAGGTAAGTGGTCTGTGTTTGTTTTCTATTTTTCAGGGTCGTGAATGCAGAGGACTACGTCGGATTCGGTGGACTACGTCGGACCAGCTTTTTTTTTTTTTTTTTTTTTTTCATAAAATGGTCAAACAGGGGTCTGGGGGAGTGTTTATTTCAATAAAATGTTTTATACTTGTGTGTGTGTATTTTTTTTTACAATACTACAGTTTTAGTAATTACGGCTATCTACAGACGGCCCTGATTACTAATACTGGGCTTAGTGCTTGCCGGTATGGCAGGCCAGCACTAACCCCAACATCTATTACCTCGGCACCCACCGCCACCAGGGGTGCCGGGAAGAGCCGGGTACCCGCAGGACCAGACCTTCTAAATTGAGGGTTTGGCTCGGGGCAGCTGCAGGCTGGTACCATTAGGCTGGGAACTGCCAATAACCGTGTCCCTTCCCACCCTGGTAGTGCCAGGCTGCCGCTGCTGGTTGTATCTGGCTGGCGAAGGAAAAAAGGGGGGGACCCCATGCCATTTTTTTACAAAAATAATTAAATAATTTAAAAAAAATGGCTGGTCCTACGTAGTCCACCGAATCCGACGTAGTCCTCTGCATTCACGACCCTGAAAAATAGAAAACAAAAAAACAAACACACAAACACAGACCACTTAACTCTTCCTGCACTGGGATAATACACACAGCGATGTCACTGTACAGGGATAATAAACACAGTGATGTCACAGTACAGGGATATTAAACACAATGATGTCGAAATACAGGGATAATAAACACTCTGATGTCACAGTACAGGGATAATAAACACAGTGATGTCACAGTACAGAGATAATAAACACAGTGATGTCACAGTACAGAGATAATAAACACAGTGATGTCACCATATAGGGATAATAAACACAGTGATGTCAAAGTCCAGGGATAATAAACACAGTGATGTCACCATACAGGGATAATAAACACAGTGATGTCACAGTACAGGGATAATAAACACAGTGATGTCACAGTACAGGGATAATAAACAGTGATGTCACAGTCCAGGAATAATAAACACAGTGATATCACAGTCAAGGGATAATAAACACAGTGATGTCACAGTCAAGGGATAATAAACACAGTGTACAGAAAGTTAAAAAAAAAATTATACTTACCTTTAGAAAAAAGACGACTGAGGGGAGATCTAATAACTATGTATAAATATATCAGAGGTCAGTACAGAGATCTCTCCCATGATCTATTTATCCCCAGGACTGTGACTGTGACGAGGGGACATCCTCTGCGTCTGGAGGAAAGAAGGTTTGTACACAAACATAGAAGAGGATTCTTTACGGTAAGAGCAGTGAGACTATGGAACTCTCTGCCTGAGGAGGTGGTGATGGTAAGTTCACTAAAAGAGTTCAAGAGAGGCCTGGATGTATTTTTGGAGGGTAATAATATTACAGGTTATAGTTACTAAAGAGGGGTCGTTGATCCAGGGAGTAATTCTGATTGCCTGATTGGAGTCGGGAAGGAATTTTTTTTCCCCTAAAGTGGGGAAAATTGGCTTCTACCTCACAGGGGTTTTTTGCCTTCCTCTGGATCAACTTATAGGAAAACAGGCCGAACTGGATGGACAGATGTCTTTTTTCGGCCTTATAAACTATGTTACTATGTTACTATGTTACCTTTTTCATAGCAGCAGGGCCAGCATCATCAGAGCAGAAGATCTTCTTCTCATGTCTGAAGGGGACGGGGCCTATTCTGCCGGCCGGCCCCGCCCCCCGCCGAGACCCAAGGCATGCCTGGGAGGTACGGAGAGCTGCAGGGGGGACAGGAGGGAGGATGGAAGAAGCAGACAGCCGATTTCGGCTGTCTGCTCCTTCCTGCAACAGGCAACTGTCTCTATGTCCTATGGACGCAGAGACAGCTGCCAGATGCTGGATCCGGGACGGTTGGGAGGTATGCGGCAGCGGGGGGGCGGCACCAGGGGCGCGGGGACCCCCCTGAAATCATTGGAGCCGGGGCCTGGAGCAGTAGCTCCAAATGCTCCAATGATAATCCGGCCCTGACTATAGGTTCCTGGCTTGGGGCCTACCGGAGGATCCTCCGGTCCTCTGGTGGGCCAGTCCGACACTGCCTACAACTCATTTACACTTGCTCTCCCTGGCTGCCGACACTTCAGCTTAAAAGGGTTGTTCAAGAATTGGGAAGGGAAGGGGGGAGTTTCACATAAAAAAATAAAAATAACACCAGCATTGAACATCACTGCATTATATAAAGGTCTGAGTGCATGAGGGTAATTGTGATGTGTGACCTGCGCCCTGTGTTTACATCTCAGCACAAGAATCACGGGGAGCGTCTGTAGCATCAGGTCTCTGCCTCTCCTTCCCCTCCCAGCTTGAACATCACACACTCAAGCCTGCTTGAAGCCCCACTGGAAAAAAACCCATCCTAAGACACAGCATCATGGCTGACATCACATCTACAGGGCAGGGTCCAGGAGAATGAGCAGAACACTGCCCTCAGAGGCAAGATCATTGATAATGTTGTGTCAGCAGTGCAGATCCTTACAAGCCTTTCCATGCCTCAGATGTAGACGTGACGTCATTGGGACGAGGAACCATCAGAGCGGAAAATGTCATGTGACTGCGATGGAATGCAGGAAAACGAGGCATTACAGATAAACAATCAGTATTAGTAAGTGAGAGTGTGTTATTTTCCCTGATTTTCAGAGACAGTCCTGCAAATTTGTCCTGTCCCGTGCAGAAATGGGCAGGGCTAATGCAAACCACACCCACAAATAGTTGTTTCTGGGTATGTCTAGGGTGTTTCTGGGGCGGAGCTTATAAGCCCCCATTTTACCAACTCAAATGTTAGTAAGTATGAATGTTACACAGTCACAGATGCATTTTATGACCATGCCTCAGGATTTAAGAACAAGGAGCAGGACAATGTGTCCATAATAAGGACATTGTGTCTGTAATAGTATTTTCACATTTCAGAAAATTAAATATATTGGGGGCCACTTATTAACCGATGATTGATAGATTGGTCTTAATCCCTGTGCGCTGCCAGTGGATGCGCCAAAGTTATGTTGAAAAACGTAAACAAACTATTAAGGAAAAATATGTGTGTTTAAAAGTATCAGGGTGAGCACTGGCTACTATCCGATATAGCTTTCTGGTACTTATAGACTCTTTGTATAGCTTGTGTGTGTCAGTGGCCACGCGCTGCCACTGGCACTTGCTCTAGATTTGCTATTCTTGGCTACCTCATTTAAATTGCCAGTACTCTCACTACCTGCTCTAAAAACTACTCAGAAGCTGCCCCCGACATGTTTCGCCGAAACGTGCGGCGTCTTCAGGGGTTTGGGTAGTTTGCAGCTATTGTGGGCGGGGACAAGCTATTTTAAAGGCTCAGTTGCTGACCTCAGTTCTCCTGGATCCAATCAGGATCTTATGTCATTGTTACATCATCAATAGGCCTATTCTGGTTTTACCTATTGGTTCCTTAATGGGCACAGATCCTATACCTCCCAACCGTCCCGGATCCAGCGGGACATTCCCGGATGTAAGCAGCTATCCTGTTGTCTTGGGTGGTAGAGGTATGTCCCGCTTTCAGCTGTCTCTGCTTCCATAGGACGCAGAGACAGCTGATGGTGAAGCAGAGAGCCATCAGCTCCCCACACCATTCACCTCAGCCTCCTTCCCCCACTTTCTACTAACCTCATCATGGTGGAGGAGGGGGGCTGTAGAGGACTTGGTTCAGCCTCCGTAGTGGGTAGAATGTAATTGCTAGAAGGAGGTCTGTGACGTCACTGGTCACATGCTCCTCCATGGTCACATGACAAACCCCGACTGCAGGAGCTTGTGGAAGGAGGAGGGGCTGTGTGCGCCGGCCAGCAGCCCAGTGAGGGAGGATGTGCTGCAGTCCTGGAGGACACAGAGCTTCATGGGGAGCAGGTGAGGGGCAGCAAATGGAACTCATGTATGAGGGGGCAGGTCTGGGGAGGAGAGCATATGGAGACCATATATGAGGAGGCAGGTGGAGCATGGGCAGTGGGGTTCAAGTGGAGTGGAGTCTGGGGCAATTACAGGGGTTTATAGTACAGATCTGGGTGTATTCTGGGGGCCATGGGGGGGGGGCTTTATGGGGTGTAAATCTGTGAGGGGGCTTATGGTGTATTCTGGGGGACATGGGGGGGCTTTATGGGGTGCAAATCTGTGAGGGGGGCATATGGTGTGTAAATCTGTGAGGGGGGGCATGTGGTGTATTCCGGGGGACAGAACAGAAGAGGACTTCAGCATGACGGAGACCGAATGGCCGGGATATGCAGGCATAGACTTCTATTATGATGGAATGAATAACGGAATGCTTCTAAAGGCATTCCATTATGCATTCCATCATAGAATTGCGTTATTATCCGTGGTAACAGAATCCATAACGCAATTCATCTTTTACCTCAACCTGAACACGAATTTCAAAATATGAAATTCGCTCATCCCTAATAGTGATGTTATGTACATGGACTGTACATTGGAGGAGGCTGTATTTAGAGGGTGATGTACCGTAATTTACATGGGACTGTACATAGGAATAGTCTGTAGATAGTGATATGTACATGGGACTGTATGTTGGAGGGGCTGAACGGAGGAGAGCGATGATATTTAGCCTATAGGTAATGCTGAGCGAACTTCTGTTTTCAAGTTTGGCGTACAAGGTTTGGGTTATCTAAGAATTACGTTATGTACTCCGCTACAGACTATAACGTATGGTCCTTGGTAGCGGAATCCATAACGGAATTCTTAGATAACCCGAACCTTGTACGCCGAACTTGAAAACAGAAGTTTGCACATCACTACCTATATGCAAATGGTTACGAAAAATGGCGATGTGAAGGCTGTGTAAGTAACAGTCGTCAGACGGCCATTTTTATAACCAATTAAAGTCTGAGGCTGGTCACATGACTGTTTATTTAACGGACAAAGAATAGCAGCTGTTAGAAAGTAGGACAGGTGTTTCGTTATTTTTGGGCGGAGTTAGAGGCGTCGCTACGCGCGCCACACACAATGTCCCTCTTTTCAAAAGTTGGGAGGTATGAGATCCTCCTTCTTCATGAAAATGCTACAATGTATTATTATATAACAGCTATAGTAAAGATATCCACAGACCTATTTTGTAGTCATCTTTTCCAGACATATCCAGAACTTCATTTGTCTCTTCAGTTTCTGTCAATGGACTCAAAGGTCTAAAATATAAAACAAAGAAACAAGCTGATATGCTTTTTAACTACATCGTATCTGATGTGGATAATGTAGAGGTGGCAAATACGCTCAGGTCCTGGTGCCTGAGGAGGCCCAAAGGCCTGTTTTTCTGAATGAGATGATAACAGTATTGTAATCTATCACATGGTAGGTGGGCGCCCACAGATTTTGCATTGTGGCTCAGTTCATGTTACAGCTATTCTTTAGGTTTTCCAGATGTTCTGCCCAGGGTTTTTGCATAACTGAATATACAATGTCTGTTAATACTAAAACATAACTGTTAGGGCATGTTCACATGTGTTGGAGGCTTTGTCCAAAATTTTATCAAAAATAGTGAAGAGAAAAGTCCTACACCATAAAAGGGTTCTCCAAAATGGAAACCATTATAGTTTCTGTCAGTTATGTGCCAAATCTGGCACTTCCATTTGTTGTTCTGCATCTATAATAGAGCAGAAGAATGAAAATAAAGAATGCTTATGTGAAAGAGCCCTTATTAAAGGGATATTCCAGTAAAGCAACTTAAGTTTTGAAAAACTGCATTAAGGCTGCAAGCTGTGACCCAACCAGAGCTACAATTTACCTTGTAATTCATTTGTCTAGCTCCTATGTGAGCCTGCAGCACACTGACAGTATCATGGCTCCTGATCTTCCCTCACAAAACTACACTACCCACAATCCCTAGGTTTCCTGCTATGAGTGTTAATGTTTACTGATTGGCCGCCTGATATACAGTCCGGTCATGCCCCCTCTACTCAGTAATCAGCAGGACACTAACATTTAGCTAGAGAATTGATAGCAACACACTGAGCATGCTCGACCTAACAAAGGCTCAGAACTACAGGTCAGTGCCATGGTAACTTATGAGGAGACACAGTGTGAAATTTACATTATATTAGGTAATGATTGATGATGAATTAGTCTTAAACATATGTTATATTTATGGTAACTGAAATACCCCTTTAACATACAGGTCATCCCACCTAAAGGATTACACATAGGAGGGCCTCTGTATAGTCTCTGGCGAGTCACGTTGAGTCACCTTATAACAGAGTGACTAGCCTAATAAGGGAGACCCTGCTCACTGACCTTCCTCTATGTGCCCCTTAAAATCCCCATCAGGTGTCTCTGATTTTGGGGAGGGGCAGTGAAAGATTGCTGAAAATAAAGATATCCCAACTTAGTCCATGAGATGGGGCTTCAACAGAAAATACTGAATGATGTTACTAAATTGGGATTATTGTCACAAAATGATACTTATTCTCCATTGGTAATATGTATGTGGAGACTAGCACATGCCAGCCTTTCTAGTTAACATAACACAGACTACTGCTTGTATCTCTATTCATTTCCCCAAGTAATCTCTAGCTTCATCAGGAAGGAAAATAGTCATAATATAGATCCCAATTAGTGTTAAGCGAGTTGACCTTTGGATCCTGGATCCGAAGTCGATTAGTTCAAAACTTCCTTTTAATTCTGTACAGAGACGGGTCTCCGTATAACATTAATATGTATGGGCTCTGGTGAGACGAAGTGAGTTATTCCTGAAGTCTTGCGAGACTTTGGTGAATAACTTTGGCCACCAATTTTTAAACTTAAAAACCATTTTAAAACATGGATCTGAAGTCGGCTTCAGTACCGGCTGGTACCTCCGTACCGAAGCTAATTTCGGATCCACGTTTTAAAATGGCTTTAAAGTGGAAAAATTAACATTAATGAAACCCAATGAAGCCCATTTGCTGTAAAAACTCTGTAATATGCCAGGTACCAGTTGAATTTGCCATATGACAGGTCTGGTAAAGAGTCATGCCCCCCTTTCTCTTGGATACAAAACCAAATTGTATTGTATATGAATTTGACTTTTAATAGCTTGATGTTTAGTATTTTGTTTATTTCTTTGTTGTACTAAAATCAAATAAAAAACAGTTAAAAATCATGGCTTCTGTAAATCATGATCTCAGTGTGAACAGAGCCTTAAGGGGGTATTTTTAATGCTTGCCCTGTAAAGGTTTGTTGTCTAAACTTCAGAGATTTAAGGGGGTGTCTGCTTTTTACTATTGATAATCTATCCTCAGGATAGGTAATCAATATCAGATTGGGGTCCAATTCCCGGCACCCCCGCCGATCAGCTGTTTAAACAGAAATCAGCGCTGCCTTCTGTGATCTGTTTACCTGTTCACGGTAGCAATTGCAGGGGTGAGCAGGTATAATTACAAGTATGGCCTCCCCATTCACTTCTGTGGGACAGATCTGTCTGTTCAAAAGCATAGGAAGGAACCATCCTATAGAAGTGAATGGGGAAGCCATACTTGTAATTACACCTGAGGATAACCATTACTTAATAAAAGGTGGACCACCTCTTTGATTAACATCTCTTTGCTCTGGGTTATATAAGTATGGGGTTGTGTCTCAAGCAGTTGACAGCTCTGTGACCATCAGGGCATATGGACAAGGGTTGTGTTGATGAGATGACCCCCTTTAAGTTTGATGCAAAACTGATGGTTGTGTGACTGTGGATGTTTTTTTTTACTGCAGAAGAAAAAACATTCCTGTTCACAAAATGCAACTTCCCATTTGTTCAATTAAAAAAAAAAAATGTTGACATACCCTTTTCTGGTATCTTTACTAAAACTTTCCTGCATCTTCTTCTTCCAGCTTTGCCTAGTGTGTTAATAAAGTCTTTCAGTTGTGTGAATTTCTCAGTTTAGAAGGATCACAAGTTGTCCTTGTTTATGCACTTATTTATTAAATAAAACTTAGCATTTATTTCTAGTGTTTAATACTGATAATTACCACAGATGTTTGTGATTTAAAACTATCAGCAGGGTTAGGCAGACCTCATTAGGCTAGTATTTCGTAGTACATACATTTATCTCTGTGAAACCACTCACAGTAGATCAGTTTAGAGCCTATCGCTTTACTATCCCTGCTGTATGTCGCAAGGGATAACTCTCGTGTAAAGCGGCTCCTTATTTTGACACTGCCTGGTTTGCCTCTGCTGTCTAAAACACACCAATCACACACACATTGAGCTAGTCTAAGATGTGAAGTAAAGAAGGGAGGTACATAATCAGCATAGAGAAAGAGTATCCTCATAGTATCCCTAAGAAGTTTTGATGGAGTCTAAGATGGGAAGTAAAGAAGGGAGGCATATAACCAGTATAGACCACTTTACTTGCGAGTAAATTCTAAGTCCCGGAGCATGCGCACTGGATGGCCGGCAATGTAAGTGGATTCTAAGTCCCTGGGCATGCGCGATGATAAGTATAAGGAAAACTATCTCTATGTTGCAGCGCATGCGCGGCAATTTGAAGATCGCGCGAGAAGATCTACGCAGCGCAAATGGCAATGACGGAGATGGAGTGCCGCCCCAGGTAAAAGAGAGGACCAATAGATATACATCTACGACTGAACAGGTATGCAGAGGGGGTGGCGATGTGGTGAGGTCATCAACCCAGGTTATAAAAGGTGGTCCCCGCCCCCAACATACTTACCTGCCCATACCCCTGAAGACGCTGGAGATCCAGCGAAACATGTCGGGGGGCAGCTCAATGTGTGTGTGATTGGTGTGTTTTAGACAGCAGAGGCAAACCAGGCAGTGTCAAAATAAGGAGCCGCTTTACACGAGAGTTATCCCTTGCGACATACAGCAGGGATAGTAAAGCGATAGGCTCTAAACTGATCTACTGTGAGTGGTTTCACAGAGATAAATGTATGTACTACGAAATACTAGCCTAATGAGGTCTGCCTAACCCTGCTGATAGTTTTAAATCGCAAACGTCTGTGGTAATTATCAGTATTAAACACTAGAAATAAATGCTAAGTTTTATTTAATAAATAAGTGCATAAACAAGGACAACTTGTGATCCTTCTGGATCATTGGAAAGAATTACTTTAGGTAAACTGTCCACTATGCACAAGGAGGCCATAACAGTGATCATACTAAAATTCTCAGTTTAGGAACATTTTTTGTTACTTTTTTTTGCTGAGGTTTTATAGTATAAAGTATAAATAAAATTAAATTTGAAAAAAAATATAATGTGTATTGAAAGACTTACTGTGGAGCGTGAGGCCTTTTTGGAGACCGATTTTCCTTCCAGTACCAACTGCAGAAACAAATGTAATTTTTTTAGATTCTGGATACACAAAGTAACATGTCAGAAAAGGCCAACATTATTTAGTAACAAGGTTCGGTACAGCTATATGTGCAATTCAGAAGAAAAATGTAAATGTCGACAAGAACATACTTGGTAACCCAACAACAGCATGCAAAAATAAAAAATATTAACAAATAAAAAGAAAATAATATAAAATAATAAAACCAAAAGATTGCATTTTCTGTTTCTGACTGTATAAAAAGTTACAAAAATTTGTTTTGGTTTTTACATTCAATTTCTCAGATATTAGACTGCCAGATGTTTTATTATCTGTCTTTTCTTCATATATAGTCGTTTTAAATGATTGGGTCTAAGAGGATTAGGCTCCAGTAATGGCTCCACTTAAAGCGGTTTGTCCCATGAAAAATAGTCTACAGTTTTTAAACCAGCACCTGGATCTAAATAATTGCATGTAATTAATTATTTAGTATAGTTAAAGAGTTACTCAATAAAAGGTATCTGTATAGTGCCACCTGCTGTTTGTTTTTTCTAGTTTCTTTGTCCAGCTCACTGAGATGGCCGCACATGCTCAGTTTCATCCTTCTACTGCCTCCTGAGCTGTGATAAGGAGAAAGCTGCAGAAGAAAGACACCACCCCCCTAGCAGTGCAATGAATGGTTGAGATCTCTGGATCCATGTGAGGTACAGGGCTGGTTCTAGCTTTGTTAGAAAGAGACAGTCATGTACTATATGAAGTCTGATTTTAATTTTTTACATTAATCATGGGATAACCCCTTTAACAACTGTTGTCTATTTTAGTTAATATTTATATTCCCTGTAAACAATTACCCATATAATAATTCTGGTCCTTCCTCTGTTATGACTCCTGCCAATATGTCAATCACTTATCAACTGGCCATTACCGTTCCCCTTGACAATATAATACAGTACTTTTATACAGGGAATGGTAATCCCCAGTTATTAATTTATTCTTACATTTTAAAGGGTTATACGCAAGAAATGGCTCACACAGAGTTTTAAGAAAAGACATTTCAGATTATTTAATGGAAAAGACAAAAATAACTGACAGATTTTCAGTTCCATCTTATACTATGTACACTGACCATGTTCTCAGACAGGACCAACCTTCTGTAAATACTTTTTTTAATTAAAATTTTTGGTGGTCGCCTCAAAGTGGGTAAACTGTTTTTACTACAACAGTTATGTCAGAAGGGCAGAATGTAATTCCCAACCTAATTACCATGGCAAAATCCTTCAAAAATGTTTTGAACCTCAACTTCATTTCGTGTTTTATTTCTGCTGCATTCAGGGGAACCACTAACCAGGTTCCAGGAAATACCAGGGTTCTGTGGAAGCTTGGTCAGGAAATACTAGTTTTAATAGTCACTAACTTTTCACACAACTTTGCATAAATCAGTAGAGCACGTAAGCACAATAAACTTTGTTATATGTGTTTTCAGTGAGAAATGTCTATTTCTCCAGCTGTTTATCAGTCCAACTCCTTTCTAATTGCTTTTCACTTTGAAAAATGCCATATCCCTGTCTAGGATGGATCATCTCTGCAGGAGGATCATATTACACATGTCAATGCAAGTCTAGGGAGTGGGAAGTGAGCAGGCACAGAAAAAGAGGGAGTTCACAGCTTGAAAGGAAGTTTATAGGTATGCACACGTGCTTCATTTATAACCATACAGGTCAGTACTTCTCTGTAATGTTCCATGATCCTGGGACTGCTTTTGAGTGACTGTGAGACAGTTAGGACAGAGACTCTCCTCTACTTTCTCTGTGTGCAGAGGATGCCAACCACCCACCATGTCTGAGAGAACTGCAAACTAGATATTCAACAAGCAGGAAAGAGGAAAACTGCTATTAAATGCCAGTTACAAGTCATATAATGGTCAGAAATAGTGTTATTCCTCATGTACACACTATGGATTAATGCAACGTTTGTTGAAAGCTCAATGATGCTTTAAGGCAATACCAGCACTACTTGCTTAGACTTACTATGACAATTCACAAATACAGGGATCTATCACTAGAGCTCTTTAGCTGAGAAATTGCTATAACTAGTATTTTTACATACCTGAAACGAAAACGATTAAATCTGTTATCTATAATAAAATAAATATTGTTATTAACCTTTTTGTTTTCAAAGGGAATAAATGTAATGACAAATTGTACTAAATTGTTATTTTTCTGGGTTATATAGACCTATTGGCCCTGATTTATCATACCATCACTCCAGAATTCTGGCATCAAAAAGTCGCAAAATAGGGCTTTTGCGACTTTTTTGCACTCCCGTGCGCAAAATGTATGCGATTGCGCAAAATTTTACGACTTTTTTGCGCAAAATTTTGCTACTTTTTATATGTGTACACCACTAACTCCAGTTTTGTGATATGGATGGGAAAGTTGGTGTGGTTAGCTATGTTAATGAGTTTCACTCCAGATTTATCATTGCGACTTTTTTAAAAAGTCGCAAAATAGTCGCAATCTCACTCCAGGAGGAGGGTGGAGCAGGAAAAGTGGAGTAGCTTCTCTAGACAGAAGTGTCAGGTTTAAGGACAAGCCACATTTATCAAACAACCTGTGACATTTGATAAATGTGGCACAAAGTACTCCAACACAGACTGAAGCAAAACTGACTCCAAATATTCTTCTAATGATAAATTCCCCCCATTGTGTCTGTTCACACTTTCCATGAATGCAGCAGTCACAGCTGTACATTTAGACTTCAGACTGGGCCAAAGGTTCACCTTCCAACAAAACAATGACCCTAAGCATACAGAGGCATGGTTCAGAGACAACTCTGTGAATGCCCTTGAGTGGTCCAGCCAGAACCCTGACTTGAACCCACTCAAACATTTCTGGAGAAACCTGAAAATGGCTGTCCAATGACAGTCCCCATCAAACCAAACAGAACTTGAGAGGATCTGCAGAGAAAAATTTCAGAAAATCCCCACATCCAGGTCTAAACCTTGTGGCATCATCCACAAGACGACTGGAGGCTGTAATCGCTGCCAAATGTGCTTCCACTAAGTACTGAGTAAAGGGTCTGAATACTTATATCAATGGAAAATTACAAATAACATCACCAAAAATTCTTTAAAGTAAAATGTAAATAATAAAATTGAAAATAAAAACATGATCTAAACAATTGGACATATTCTGATGACACATTTACTTTAAACAACTGTTCTGAGCTAAGCACCGCAACACATCATCCGAAACAATCTATAGTGCTATGGGATGATTTTTTCATGTATGTAAAGTGAATGCAGCGAAATATAATGGAAATCTGGGGGAAGATCTGCAGCATTCTCCAAGAGAACTAGAACTTGGACTATTGTCAGACCAGATTTCACTCCAATTGAGAATTTATGGCAGAACTTAAACATAACTTGTCACTCATGAACCCTAAAGAGGTTGTTGAATGATTTATCCCTTATACACAGAAGAGGGAATATGTGTCTGACTGGTGTAGGTCTGACCATAGGGGCTCCCACTGATCACTAGAACATGGGCTCTTGTTCCTCCATTTGAATAGAGTGCAGACATGTATGCATCGGCCACTCTATTGAACTCTATTGTCCTGTTAGAGATAGCCTTTTGGTCAGCAATCTCTAGCAACCCAAAGAGCTGAATACATGTCTGTGCTCCATTCAAAATTGAAAAAACCAAACCCAAAACTAATGCAAATGTTGGGCGAAAAACCTGACCAGACCAGAAATAATAAACCAATTGGAGGGTTGGGTAATTATATCAAGAGTATAAAACGTAACTTTAACTAAATAAGATAAAATTCAACATCAAGGCCCAATGTATACACAAAAGTACAGGTGAATAGAGCACAAAATACACACAAAAACAAAGCGAAAAAAGACGAGGAATCTCTTACCACCTCCTGATTAACGGTATGTCCTACAGGGTGGATGGTCATCAAACGATGTCGCTACAATCGCCTTCTTTGCTGGGGGCAGCAGATCACAAGGCAGGATGTGAACAGGACAAGGAACTAACTGTCCCTGCAACAAATAGCCCTACAAAAAGAATGAATGGAACTATTACACCCCTGCCTATCACAATCGGAGCACCCGCACCGACAGAGGCGACCCCGCCGGGAACCTATCCCTGACACGGCCCTCACCCTGTGCAGATATCCCTTACTTATGGTCCAGACATGCCATGTTTCGTCCAGATACTAAGGACTCCTCAGGGGATAAATAAATAACAAAATAAAGTGTGAAATGGACAAATGTGTGAAAAATAAACACAATAATAAAATGCCCTTATGAAACTAGAAACATCTGCTAATATAGTGAAAATAGTGAAGGATGCCCTAGGGGTTAATGAATACCAAGGGCACATACACAAGCAGAGCAAGTATAAGTGGTAAACACAAGGGACATGGGTACACCTAAATCCCCCCTAGAAAAATACACAGGTATAACAAACCTGGTCGCTCCAAAGATGCAGGTCAGCAAAAAGGTAAGGAGTGGCTCACAAACCAGAGGCTAAACTAAACAGGGAGACGACCCAAGAGAAAAGGGTGGAAGGTAAAGGGGCATCCCTGTGGGGTCTGGTGTCCCCAAGCTAAACACCATAGTATGAGGTGGTGCTGGGCAAAGGCGCCAACCTTGACTCATCCTACGTGAATCACCGGCACCAGCTTTACACACCATGCTGGGATGCAAGTGGAAGGCACGCGGAGGCAGCGTGCTTCCTCCCAGCAATGCCTGGCTTTCAGTCACAGGATAACAGGAGCAGAGTAGGGAAGCCGGGGTTTAGATAAAACAACCATAATTCTGCTGGTCATTTAATCCATGTGGATCCATAGTTTTCAAATAAAAGATCCATCTGGCCTCCCGCTGTAATATCTTTTTGTCCCAGTTTCCTCCTCTTCCCGTCTCCGGCACTTGTTCAATTCCGGTAAAACTCAAAACAGATAAATCGCCCCCGTGTGCATTATTAATATGTCGGGCGATGGGTTTATCCCTGGTATTGGTGATGTCCCTCACATGTTCAGCGATACGACGGCGCAACTCCCTTTTAGTTTTACCGACATAATCTAAGCCACAGAGGCAGGTCATTTTGTAAATAACACCTCTCGTCCTACAGTTAATAAATGCTTTGATGGTATACACTTTTTTCGTTACATTACTGCAGAACGTTCTTCCTGTCTTGATGTATTTACACGCCATGCAGCCACTGCACCTATAGCAGCCATTTGACCATCCAGGCAGCCATGTGATGTTCCTGGACACAAAGTGGCTATTGACTAACCTGTCTCTAATGCTCCTCCCCTTTCTGTAGGTAACAATGGGACGATCGCTGATGACCTTAGCCATATCCGGATCCATTTTCAGGATGCCCCAGTGTTTAGCAATGATCTTTCTCACAGCCCCAGCCCCTTCGTCATATGTGCTAATGAGACGCACTGTATGTTCAGTCTTACTATTGTCAGGGCTGTTAACAGATTTGGGGATAAGCAAAGATGACCGATCCTGTCTCAATAAGTGTTGAAATGCGGGTTTTAAAACACCCAAAGGGTAGCCCCTATCCAGAAAACAGTCACAGAGATCTTGTGATCTTGTTTGATAAAGTCCTCGTCCTCTTAGCAGTTATGTCTAAGACGCAAGTACTGCCCGCGTGGAATACCTTTTTAGTGGGAGAGGGGGTGACCACTGCAACAATGAGTTGGTGGCTGTTGATTTTCTGAATATAGATGTAGGAATTTTTTTCACGTAGGATGGGGTAAGCTTTATAAGTCAAGGTTGGTGCCTTTGCCCAGCGCCACCTCGTACTATGGTGTTTAGCTTGGGGACCACAGGGACACCCCTTTACCTTCCCCCCTTTTCTCTTGGGTCGTCTCCCTGTTTAGTTTAGCGTCTAGTTTGTGAGCCACTGGTTTCCTTTTTGCTGACCTGCATCTTTGGAGCGACCAGGTTTGTTATACCTGTGTATTTTTCTAGGGGGGATTTAGGTGTACCCATGTCCCTTGTGTTTACCACTTATACTTGCTCTGCTTGTGTATGTGCCCTTGGTATTCACTAACCACTAGGGCATCCTTCACTATTTTCACTATATTAGCAGATGTTTGGGGTTTCATAAGGTCATTTTATTATTGTGTTTATTTTTCACACATTTGTCCATTTCACACTTTATTTTGTTATTTATTTATCCCCTGATGAGTCCTTAGTATCTGGACGAAACATGGCATGTCTGGACCATAAGTAAGGGATATCTGCAAAGGGAGACGGCCGTGTCAGGGACAGGTTCCTGGCGGAGTCGCCTCTGTCGGTGCGGGTGCTCCGATTGTGATAGGCAGGGGTGTAATAGTTCCATTCATTCTTTTTGTAGGGCTATTTGTTGCAGGGACAGTTAGTTCCTTGTCCCGTTCACATCCTGCCTTGTGATCTGCCGCCCCCAGCAAAGAAGGCGATTGTAGCAACATCGTTTGATGACCATCCACCCTGTAGGACATACCGTTAATCAGGAGGTGGTAAGAGATTCCTGGTCTTTTTTCGCTGTTTTTGTGTGTATTTTGTGCTCTATTCACCTGTACTTTTGTGTATACATTGGCCCTTGATGTTGATTTTTATCTTATTTAGTAAAAGTTACGTTTTATACTCTTGATATAATTACCCAACCCTCCGCTTGGTTTATTATTTGTGCTCCATTCAAACAGAGGAGCACAGTCCCCCATTCTAGTGATCAGTAGCAGCCCCAGTGACACAGGTTATGTTCACACATGGTAGATTTTTTCCAGAAATTCCCGGTAGAGTTGATGTAAACAATGCACAAACAACAATTATACACACGTGTGAAATGGATTTTCAGTGCCACAAATCTGCTGTGTGTGAACATACCTTTATAGTTTGTAAAAAAAATTGCAGTGTCCACAAACATGATATAGACATATCTATAGAAACCCAATACCGACACTTTGACATTGTTTTAACATTGTCACATATGGCCAATAAACATTACCTGTGCTAAAGGCTTGTCACCATGTATTTTTTTTAGTGGTAGACAATAGACTCTTGTTCTGTATATAATATGTAGTCATAAATTACGGTTATACTTTTGTTATGTTAAGTGATAAAAGAAACAAAGAAAAATGAAATATCCTGAACATACTTACATCTTTTACTCTTCATATAGAACCAAAGTGCCAGAGTAAAACAAAGAAGAAGAGAGATTGCTCCGATAATACCAGCTATCACTGGAGGGGACATTATGGAGGCTTCTAAAATACACAATTAAGGTCAATTATCATTTAAAAAGCATAAAATGTAGGTTTGAAAAATGTACTAGTTTTAGGCACCTTGAGTGCACCTTAAAGCATACCTGAGTTTTCAAAATTAGTTTGCATAATGGCTATGACATAATGGCTGTACAATCATGTGAAGGAACATAGCCTTATTCCCTGTTTCAGCTGCACAGCTAGATGCATTTCACTCAGAAGTAGTGGCTATCTCCCTTCTGCCAGCACTGTTCTGCTGTGACATAATTTCCTTTACTACCCACTATGTTTTTTTTCAGCTCTGTTTGTTTTCAGAAAGGCAAAGGACTTCTGTGATGTTCAGAAGCAGTGTAGAAGGAGTTCTTTTATCAGGCTCATGATCTCAGCTAGCTCTGACACTGCCCCACTACCTCTCAGCTATCTTCTGAGTCTGTTACTAGGGATGGTTTGTGCCTGAAAACAGGCAGTGGACTGCAACTTAGGTGGAAGTGAGACCCCAAGAGGCCATGACTTTACAGCTTTTTTTGTGGTTGCAGGCATATTTTTAAATTAAGTGATTTAGAAATTTGCTGCTTACACCATTCTCTATTAAATTAAATGAAATTGTGTGGAAAGACAATGACTCTCCAAGATCATGAAATAGCTTTTTGGGATTAATAAATCCTTCTCCTATTAAGGAGAATGGAAAGATATTTCACTAGCCATAAGTATTAATAATAACTAGTGTTGAGCAAGCATGCTCGGCCGAACTCGCTGTTCGGCCGAGCATGCCTACGCTCGGGTCCACTCGGTGTTCGGCCGAAAACTGAGTGTACTCGAGCGCAATGCTCTATTCCCTTCCCCGCACCAAGATGGTTCCGTCATGACCCCAATGCAAGTCAATGGGGAAGGATCCGTTTGGTGTGACACAATAGTAAACGGATCCGTCCCCATTGACTTGCATTGGGGTCATGACGGATCCGTCATGAACTCCATTGAAAGTCAATGGAGGACGGATCAGTTTGGTGTGACACAATAGTAAACAGATCCGTCCTCCATTGACTTTCAATGGAGTTCATGACAGATCCGTCACCTATCACGTTTTTTTTTCATTGAAGAATTCAAGGTGTAATTTTTTTCATTCACCAGCAGAGGGCGCAATGTAAGGAATAGGCTCCGCTGCTGAGGAGAAGAAGCATGTGGAGGAGCAGGAGGTAAGTGGTTTGTGTTTGTTTGTTTGTTTTCTATTTTTCAGGATCGTGAATGCTGAGGACTACTTCGGATTAGTTGGATTACGTCGGACCAGCTTTTATATTTTTTAAATAAAATGGTCAAACAGGGGTCTGGGGGAGTATTTATTTCAATAAAATATTTTATAAGTGTGTGTGTTTTTTTTACAACACTGCAGTTTTAGTAATCAAGGCTATCTACAGACGGCCCCGATTACTAATACTGGTCTTAGTGCTTGGCGGTATGGCCAGCACTAACCCCAACATCTATTACCTCAGCACCCACCGCCACCAGGGGTGTCGGGAACAGCAGGGTACCTGCAGGACCGGACCTTCTAAATTGAGGGTCCAGTTCTGGGGCAGCAGCAGGCTGTTACTGTTAGGCTGGGAAGGGCCAATAACCGTGTCCCTTCCCACCCTGGTAGTGCCAGGCTGCCGCTGCTGGTTGTATCTGGCTGGAGAAGGAAAAAAGGGGGGACCCCACGCCATATTTTTTAATTATTTATTTTTGAAAAAAAATGGCATGGGGTCCCCCCTTTTTTCCTTCTCCCGCCAGATACAACCAGCAGCGGCAGCCTGGCACTACCAGGGTGGGAAGGGACAACATCAGGGTGTGCCCTGAGGGAAGAAAGAGTGTGCCCTCCTGTTAATGCCAGGTCTTAGGGAGCATAGTTGTGAGGATTGCCACTATGAGAGGGTGTTTTAGCCAGGGCAAATGCCACTCCCATCCTTGACTTTGCTCCTTTTGGGCTTGCGGCAGTGGATACTGTTGGTTGCTGGATAAAGTCCGGAAGAATGAAGGGGAGGAAATGGAGAAAAGTTAGATTAAGGCCCCATTCAGACGGCCGTATTATTGCGGGTCCGCACTGCAATACTACGGGTGCAGCCCGGCGCGTGTTCCGCAACACTGGGAACACATGGCCAGGCGCCCCATTGAAAATGCCTATACTTGTCCGCTGTTGCGGACAAATATAGGACATGTTTTATTTTTTTATGTGGAGCCGCAGCACGGAGCTGCGGCTACCCACTCTCATAGAGGTGAATGGGGTCGCATCTATTCCGCAATATTGCGGAATAGATGCAGACTAGAGTTGAGCGAACGTGCTCGTAACGAGCACTGTAGTACTCGGATCCCCTGCGCTCGCATGGGCGCAGCCATCCGGCTCCGCCCCCATTGACTCACGGTGAGGACGGATCCAGATGCCTGCGGCCATGCGAGCGCTGGGGATCCGAGTACTACAGTGCTCGTTACGAGCACGTTTGCTCAACTCTAATGCAGACCCATTCACACGGTCATGTGAATGAGCCCTAAGGGATATGACAGGCCATCCCACAAAAAGATTTGTTATGTGTTTTTTAGGAACTAGAACTGTAGGAGTTGGGAATTACCCTATTTGCTTGAGGCAGGGCATTCCAGAAAGCTGTTCTTGGAGACGGGAGTGGGAGGTTCGGATTATAGGGGCAGCACTGTGGCTCAATGGTTAGCACTGGTGCCTTGCATCACTGTATGAAGTTTGTATGTTCTCCCTGTTTTGCGTGAGTTTCCTACAGTTTCCTTCCACACTCCAAAGAAATGCTGATATTGGGGATGGCATGATGCCAATATCTGTAAAGCACTGCACCATTTTTGAGAGTTAATTTGTTATTTTAGTGATTCTGTTAGTGTGCCTCAGTATTAAAGGCAGGTGTCATATATCGCTATGTGCATCACTGTGCAGTGCACCGACATTCATAACTAATCCCTTCTGTTGGCCGTAGCATTACATTGCGTCCGTATAACGAGCAGGTGTAATTTATTTCCCTGTACATAGTGGCAGTGGAGTGAAATTTATCATAGTTAATCCATTCTGTTAGCGATACAGTTGTTATACACCATGGCCAACAGACAGTTGCATGGGCCCTCCAAAGGAATGGCCAGTGGCAAAAATGTTGCTGTAGTCAGCACAAGTAGCAGCAGAAGAAGGGGGGGGGGTTGGTGATAGCACCCACAACTAAAGGCCAAAGCTGCCACTGTCATCAAGCGGTCATATTTTGACCTACAATCCAGCTGTACTGGAATGGTTGACTCACTCTTCCACGTCATCTGAAGTGACAACAGATACACACAGCCAAGAATCGGTGGGTTCCTCTGACATCATGCTGAGTTGGCATGGCCCAGAGACTGTCTCTGTGACCTCACATGTTCTGAACCTGCCTCCTGCTTTTGCTACTCCTTCTGTTAGCCAAGTAATTATAGCTGTTGGCTCTGCTCCACTTTTCAGCGACAATGAGCTTTGTGGGGACAGTCAGCAGTTACAGGCCAGCCCAGACTTGGAGGAGAGGTCCACTGCAGACTCCTTTAGGTGTGCAACTACCAATGATGACAGTCGGGTGGCAGCACGTGTTGAGAGAGGTCAGGGACGTGCGCAAGACAGGTGAGGGTGACAAATGACAACCAAAAAGATGTAGATGATGATGTAACTGTCATCATCAGGGGTCGAGGGTGGCATGAGACAGCAGGGTGGAAGCAGTGGGAGATCTGCAGCCAAACATGGGAGGGGTACACCGCCTGCTACTCAGGAGACTACCTGTGAGAAACACACTAGCATTGCACGGGTTCATTAAAGCAGTGGCAGGCAGGCATCACGTAGTGGTTGAGGGAAAATCCCATACTCAGCAGTGTGGGAATATTTCACCAAGTCACAGGCGGACATCACTGTGGCAGTATGTAGGATGTGTGGGCAGAAGGTGAGGCTCAACCAGGGTGCTAATGTTGGCACGATGGCCCTGCGTCAACATATGGAACGTTACCATAAAGTGGCATGGGAAAACCGTGTCACTCATTTAGTGTTACAGCCTGATGCAGCAAGCTCTGCATCTCCCAGGGGCCCGCATCCCCTCTCCAGCAGTCAGGGCTCAACAATGTCAGCAGAAAGAAGCTGTCGTTCCTCCCCATCGACTTCAATGTTGTCTCCTGATGCTCCTCCTACATCACTTGTTTTGACAGCAATCGATCACGACACGATTGCAAAAAGACAACAGTATTCTTGCACTCATTCAATGGTGCAGAAGCTGAATGTGCACCTGGCCAAGTTGCTGGTACTACAGTCTCTCCCTTTTCACGTAGTTGAACTGATGGCTTGTGCCCACCCAAGGTAGAGAGTCCCAAGCCAACATTACTCTTCCAATAAATCTGTACCAGCCCTGCACATGTACACTAAGCAGAAGGTAGGCCAGTCTTTGGGCCTCTCAGTGTCTGGTACAGTTCAGACCAGTGCAGTGCAGCATTTCTTTCCCATATGTCGTAAATGTCATTCCACCCTCCACCTTGTCCTCACCCTCCCCTCTAGGCACAATTCACAGTGGTCATCCAGCATGTCACCTATGCAAAGCTAGGCATTATCACACAGTTCTGCACCTGGTCAGCCTTGGTGAAAGGAGCCACACTGGGAAAGAAATGCTCGGCATCATCAATCAAGAAATTGAACACTGGCTGTCTCCTCGCCAACTGGAGATAGGAACCACAGTTACTTATAATGGGAAGAATTTGCTATGTCAGGGAGGGCTGACCCACGTGCCGTACATGGCGCATGTCTTCCATTTCGTTGTTACCCGGTTGCTCAAGTTTTCCACTGAACTGCAAGAGCTGTTAAAAATGTCCAGGAAACTGTGCATGCACTTCAGCCACTCTTATCGTGCAAAGCATGCCCTCCTTGAGCTGCAAAGACAAAATGCTTTTCCCCAACATCGCCTGATATGCGACGTTTCCACCCATTGGAACTCCGGACGGACAGGTCTACTCCCTGGTGTAACTTCTACAATAGCCTGTGGCAGCTCACGCGTGACATGTGCTGTTTGCTCGGGCCATTTGAGGAAACCACTATATTTTTCAGGCAGAACTACGGGATGAATGATGTCATTCCACTCCCTCACATACTGGAGTGGATGCTGAGAAATCTGATTGAATCTCCATTTCATGGCCACCTGATCCCTGAGGAGGACGAACTGGCACAGGAGGAGGACATAAACACCCAGGAATTTTATACACAACTAGGTGGTTTATCTGCCCAAGTGATGACCAGGGGAATGCTCTGCGATCACGCTCCACTGTCATAACTGTTGGGGGTGGTGGTGGTTGGGCAGGAGCAGCACAAGCTCCATGTGCAGCAACTTCAGTCTGGAGTCTATGATAAGCAGTTTTCTTTACGTGCCTACTGAAGAAACTAGCCGCAGGACATGCAGCAGAACCTCAACCAGCAGGTTGTGGCATACTTGGACTGCACCCTGTCACCCATAATCCAAGATCCCCTGGACTACTGGGCATGCAAACTTGTGGTGTGGCCATAACTAGCCGAGTTTGCCATGGGCATGCTTTTCTGCCCAGTTGGTAGTTTGGCATCAGACCAGGTGTTCAGTCTGGTGGGGGGCATAGTTACCTCTAAGAGAACTCCCCTTTTCTCTCTAAATGTTGAGAGACTAACCTTCATAAAGATGAATCAGGCATGGATCAACCTGGATTTCCAGACATCAGTGTCTGATGCAACAGAATAGATCCAATCTGGCACTAATGATCATACTGTAGTGTGCTACCAAAATGGGCCATTACTTCTGGCCATGTCCTGCTGCCATCATTCTGATGCTGCCACCCACCTGATTCCACCTGCCTGCTGCCTCTACGGCCATTTCTACAATGGGGCTTCTTGGCCTACTGATATGTACATTTTACATTTTTAAAAGTATATGCTGGTTTCGAAGCCAGCAGGTGAAACGCGCGTCAAGGTGGAATTGGTTTGTGGGGCATCATCCATCATGTCAAAGGGGGTAACACCTGGCCCTCCATTTGGTCTTCATTTTGTTTGGTGAGCATTGTTTTATATGCAATATTTGGGGTCGGCATTACATTGCACTGATCTCCTTAGGATGAGCATGAGCAGTGGTTATTTATATTGATAGGTTCCCCACTGTTGGCTTTGTTCAACATTACACCTGTGGTGTTCAGCTATATGTGACTATATATTAGCATAATATTGTTCAGCCATATTTGGCGTTGTTATTGGCGTATTTATTTGTCACACGTATCTTACCCTATACAGGTTGTCACTGTGGTATTACATGCTTTATTATAGTATGGTGTGGGATCCTCTTTGCACATTTATCGCTTTGTCTCATTTTTATGTATGATTATAGCTCATCTTCATATTACTGTGTCTATTGCATTATTACATTTCTATGTACGGGCTAGGGATGGTGTTTTCTTGCACTGTCACCCTCCCTTTATAACATGAATTTTTGAATCTTTTTATGTGTTATGATGTAATAAAGAGTTTCATATTTTCATAGTATATTAGTGGCTCCATTTGTCTTTTTATAGACATTGTTTGTCATCATGTCAAAGGGTATGGATTTTCATCTAGTTTTCTTTATTTTTCATAGTGTTTGATTTCACTACAGATCTTTGTACCCATACATAAATATGTTTTATATTGGTCAGGAGTAGTATTTAAGACCATTAACGTTTCCATTTGGTAGGAATGCATATTCCCTAATATGTGACATCACAATATCCCTGGGTATATTCGATTGGTCACTATTATTAGGTAGGACCTCAGATTAGATTTCTGTTGTACCAGCAGAGTATTGTATTAGCAGTCTGCTGCTATTTTAACACTATGTACAGTATATGTTTGATTATTTTGTATTATATGACCTGTTGATATGATATGGATGGGTTGTAGCCTATGTGTTCTCTGTATTTCTGGCACTTTGTTCCCATGTCCAGGATATTGATGAGATACATTTTAGGATATTTTATGGCTATTTTGTATTAATAAAATCATTATACTTTTATATTTTCCCTTTCGCTTGCTCGATTTTTCTTTTTTTAAGTACTAGTAGCATTGTGGTATTTTTTTCCACTGCCCTAGAAGTACAGTAGTGATCCAATAACCATTTGAAGATAAAGACGCAGTTTATAATTTGTAACATTGCAAATGGGAAACATACCTGAGAGCTGTATGGGGAGTGTTTGACTCCTTCTAGACCTAATCTTTCTTCCCCTCAGCTCCTGTTCATATTCACAGATATAGGAAATTTGGTTGATATGTCCCACTTCCAACTCAAGAGAGGCTGAAAAACCTGTCAAGTTGGCCACATGATTATCTTCTGTTGTGCTGAAATAGTAAAACGTTCTAAGCAGATCTTCATCTGGTGCAGAACAGTTTAATGTTACCACGAACCCCTCTTCTACTTTTTCTGTTGGGCGTCCCAATATGAGTATAGGAGCTGGCAATGGTTCTAATTGGGCAAAACACATAAAACATGTCCATTATATATCTTGTAACATAAATTATACATTATTCTTGACAACTGTTGTAAGAAAAATGATCACAGGAGTCTACCGCTATATATTACTAAACCAGTAAGTACACGAATACTCAAACCAATCCTTACATAATTGTGGGGTATACCCAAAGCATCACCCATGTTATCTTGGGCAATCTGGTATTTTTTCTCTTTCTGTGTGCAGGTTGATATTTTCTTTTATTTACAGGACACTGTACTTCAAATATACAAAACACACCGATTCTACTAACCCACTGTAGTATATGGAAATGTGACGTGCCACACCATGTTTGTATGTAATTATTGAAAATTGTAGTGTTCACTCATGACACTAGATGTCACTGTTGTGGCAAGGAACAGGCTGCAGTGTGTAGCTAAAGCCACATGGTGTGGGAGAGAAGGCTACTTCAACAAGTCAGAGTGGTGAGTCAGTTAGTGTGACAGCTAGTGTGAAAAGCTGTTTTGAGACATAGGAGGATAGCAATTAGGTGCCCACTGTTTAGTGGGCTAGTATTTACACATGGCTAGTAGCAGGGGCGGACTCGCCACAGGCCCTACAGGGAAACCTCCCGGTAGGCTAATGCCCAAGGGGCTGCCTGAGACCTTCTCATGACCGCCAGTAAGCTAAGTAATGATCTGACACTCCCTTTCTGACTCCTGAATTCAACTGTATTGCCATCCTGAAACAGCTGGAGTAGGAGGACAGAACATGGAGCTGGACTGGCCACCACAGAGGGCAGTTTTTGAGGAGGTATTTTGTGCTGCTGAGGCAGTATTTTGTGATGGACTGTGGTATTTAGCTCTGCTTAAGTGGTATAATGTGCCACAAGATGGTATTGCTGGCCCGTCTTCTTGTGCTATTTCTGCCTTCTGTAAATTTGACCCGACTGCACAGTGGGACCACTTTAAGTTTTTTCCAGGGCCACTGTAAGTTCTCAGTCCGCCCCTGGCTAGTAGGCAGCATTTGGTTAACTGACTTGGTGATATTACCATGTTAAATATCACCCTTTCTGCTCCTCAGGTTGGTGATATGTTGTGTATATATGTGGCATAGGGCTAATAAGTACAGATATTCAACTGTTTCAGTAGGAACCAAATATATTTATTTGAAAGGACTCACTCACCACAAAGTTAAAGGAGTTGTTAAGGATTAGGCTACTTTCACACTAGTGTTTTTGCTGGATCCATTAGGGTTCAGCAAAAAACACTTCCGTTACTGATGATACAACCATCTGCATCTGTTATGAACGGATCCGGTTGTATTATCTTTAACATAGCCAAGACGGATCCATCATGAACTCCATTGAAAGTCAATGGGAGACGTATCCGTTTTCTATTGTGTCAGAGAAAACTGACCATTAACTTGCATTGTAGGTCATGACGTATCCATCTTGCTCTGCATTCCAGGACGGAAAGCAAACCGCAGCATGGTGTGGTTTGCTCTCCAGTATGAAAATGGAATGCATTGTTGAGCATTCTGTTCAGTTACGTTTTGTTCCTATTGACAATGATTGGCGACAAAACTGAGGCCTTTTTTTCTGGTATTGAGACCCTATGATGGATCTCAATACCGAAAATATTAACGCTAGTGTGAAAGTAGCCTTAGAAAAAAAGAGTCTTTTATTTTTTTCCCCCACAAACAGCACCACTCTTGTCAGGCTGTATTTGGTATAGCAGCTTTTTGGAAAAAAAAGCAGCTCCCTTTTTTCAGTCTCAGTCAGGGTTGTTTATTTCACACGTTGCACAGATAATTATGGTGTTCCCGTCAGTGATTATTAGGGAAGTCATAATAAAAATGCTAATTTTCTCTATTTTCAGCTCACTCATCCATGATAGGCAGACTAACTCATTACAAGACAACTGTGATGCTAATTACAGGACCCACTTTAGTTTAACAAGTCCCTATGGTCAAATTATTTTCTTTTGTTTTCTATGTATATCATCATTTTGGTCAAGGCCAATTTCATTAGTTGGTTTTATAAATCATTCTATTGAACCACAATTCAAAAACAATGTCTGATTTTCATTAGCTGGTTTTCAGTAAATTTTTATTTATAATTACTTTTATCAGTTTTAAGTTATTTCAGTGACCATTGTGGATTTTCCTTCTTTAACGGAAGGGTACCAACAATGTTGTCCACATGTGTACATATTCTGAAAAGTGTACAACACTACTAAGCAAGCAACATGAAGAATAAATTGCTCTCCAAACAGGTCAGATGCAAGTTTCAGGCTTGGGTTATAAAAATATCCCAAACCTTGAACACTGCACAGAGCACATTCAAGGGGTTGTCCCATTAAGATAAAGTATTCTCTATCCACTGGATAAGGAATAAGTGTCTGATCGGCAGGGGTCTGACCGATTAGGCCCCTGCTGATGATGAAACAAGGGCCCAATTCTCTCCTGTTTTAATGGAGTGGTAGTCATTCATGTGTAATGCTGCTTCATTCAGTTCTATGGGGCTGCCAGAAATGTCTGAGTACAAGCACTAGGCTATACCTGGTAACCTCGTAGATCTGAATGGAGTGGTGGACATGCATGTGTCTGCTGCATTCAAACTGGGAACATGGGTCCCAATTCTCATAACTCGCGTGGGTCCCAGCTGTCAACCTGTCAATCAAACACCTATCCCCTAGTTATCTTTATGGGACAAACTCTTTAAAGGATAGGATAGGTCTCAATATCTCATTGGTGGCATCCCCACTGATGAGCCATATGAAGATGCTGGGATGCACTTGTGAGCACTGCCACGTTTTCATAGGCTTGTGACATCAAACTTATTGGTCATATGGCCTACATGCAGCTCAGTCCCATTCAAATGAATGGGTCTGGACTGCAATATCATTCACAGCCACTATACAGTGTACAGTACTGGTGTGCACTCCAGCCTCTGATCAGTGGGAGTGTCAGGTGTCAGACTCCCATGATCAGATATTGATGAATTATCCCCTTTGTAATGCAACAAAACAAGAAAAACACCAAGGAGGATTGGGGTAAATACTCTCTCACGGCACTGTACATATGGTCACAGAATATGTTGCTTGTAGATCCAAGCCTTGAGTGTAGATACAGTAATATAACCAAGTAACTGCATAGATAAGGTTAAAAAACTAAAGGCACTATTACATGGCAGATTATCTTTAAGATGATGATCGTTAGCGATCATCTGGCAGTGTAATACTGCCGCCGATTACCCGATGAACAAGAAAACACTAGTTCATGGAGTAATCGGATCTTTTAACATGTTAAGAATCCTGGTTTGCTGGCGGCAGATCACACCGTGTAATAGGTTCTCTGCTGCCGGCAAACAATGAGACAGTATAGGGACCAGCGATGCATTAGTGATGGCTCGTCCCTCTACTGAGGAGGAGATTGCTGCATGTAATAGCGAGCAGGGAATTGATGGGAGGGAATGCTTCCTTCCCGACAGTCGTCGGCTCTATCTGCCTGTGTAATAGGGCCCTGAGTCTGTTTGCAACAGGCAATTATCAGTAGGCCACATCATTCCCCAGTGGCAGCAATAAAGATAAATGTCTTGATATGCCAGGAATGCCAGATCTTAGGGGTGTGGAATACTCTAATCTATGCACACGCCTATAATAACATGAGAAAATCATTTATATTATATGAGCAATCTTTACCCTAAAATTGATATTGGGAAACTCACCGATTACATGTATGTTAACAGCCTGGCTTCGGGATGACTCCATCTGACGTCCCTTGTTATTAAAATTGTATGCACAGGTATAGCTTCCATTGTGGTATAACTGTACTCTTGGGATGAGATGGGAGTAATCGTTCTGCAGCAGCTGGCCATCTTTATATATGTTATGTCTTGCGTTGACAAGGCCGCTGCATGTAAATACAATGCTTTCTCCTACTACGTAAATTTCTAGAGCTGGAACCAGCTTAAGAACTGGAGTAATGGGTGGATCTGAAAAGTATAATAGATTCAAATTATTACTTACAGACATAGCCCTTGAACCTTGACTACTACAGTCAATGTCACACTGGGGTTCCATGGGTCCACCAGTAAAATTCATTCTGGGGGCCCACTGTACAGCTACATGCAAATATCACCAGCCCACACAGCAGCAAGATGCTACAAGATCATTCATTATGGGGTCGGTGACTTTGAGAGGAAAGAACCCTGGGAAAAGATACCGGTGCCCTGCCTCTGCACCCAGAAGTCATCTCAGCCACCCAATGCATCTGTGACAAGCTGGGTAGTTTGTTAAATAATGTACCTAATTCTTTATATGAACATAGGCTTATGCAGGAGTATGGGGATTTAGGATCCACCTTGCTCTGGGGCCCATCTGGGAACTCACCTGTTCCCGGGGGCCAGTTCAAGTCTGTCTACAGTGCCCTGCTGTACTTCTTTAGGTCTTAGATTTAATGCAAAGGCATACAGAGGTTTGTTTTTTTTGGTAGATAAAAGGAAAAACAGAAAAGGGAAAGCTGTGGCATGGTCTATTGGATGTTATATTATGGAGTTATTCTCTCCTTCTAGAAGAAATACCTCCATATGGAGAAAACACACTAGGACATGAACCTACAGGTCTACAGTGTGGATCCACAGGGTATGCATGAGTACAGAGCCCATGCACACTTCACTGTAATGTCATTTTTACTATGCTAATTACTTGTAATGTTTTGGAGGAATTTTGGAGGATTTAGCTTTTTTTAACGTTTTAATTGGTGCATATTTTACTCTCTCGTACAGGTATAATGCAGCTGGCAAAGACCCTGCTCATCATATCTAGGGCTCACCTTGGAGATTATTCCATAGGTATAGGCAGATGATCGCTAACTAGCATTCATAGGAGCTCTCATTAGCGATGATCTGGCGGTGTAAAAGTTCAGCCAGTTACCAGATGAACAAGCGATATGTACTCATTCATCGGGTAATCACATCAGTTTTCTGGTCACAAAAATTGTCATTTGCTGGCAGCAGATCATGCTGTGTAAACCCCATCTTCTGCTGGCAAACAACTGTATGGGGAAGAACGATGGCAGTAGCGATCACTCCTTCTTGTACTGTGGAGGAGATCGCTGCATGTAAATACAGTGGTCTCCTCCACTGACGAGCAGGCAAGTGCCAGGAAGGAATGCTCAATCGCCTCAAAATTTCCAATGCGCAAATATCATCTGATGCTTAATATGTAATTTATTTTATTGTCACTTGCCCCGTTTTTGAGTAATATTAACTTTTATAATATGTAAATTAGCCTCCTAGGAGCGGGGGGGTGGTACCCCTGCTCCTAGTGGCGCCGTTTGCCCACCTTGAAAAACGCCTTCTTTTCTTGATTGACAGGGCCAGACAGATCGCTCCATCTGCTGCCGGCCCTGTCCACGATCCAAATCCCGCACCTGCGCCGTGCGTCCTTCATTCAGCGCAGTGAGGAAGCCGGGAGCCTGACAGCCTCCTACACTCACTGCGTCTGCGCTGAATGAAGGACGCACGGCGCAGGCGCGGGATTTGGATCGTGGACAGGGCTGGCAGCAGATGGAGCGAGCTGCCTGGCCCTGTCAACCAAGAAAAGAAGGCGTTTTTCAAGGTGGGCGAATGGGCAAAACCCCTGCTCCTAGGAGGCTAATTTACATATTATAAAAGTTAATATTACTCAAAAACGGGGCAAGTGACAATAAAATAAATTACATATTAAGCATCTGACGACATTTGCGCATTGGAAATTTCATCCTGTTTAATATGATAAATTGTGGTGACAGAAACCCTTTAAATGCAGATATATGACACACAAGAAGCTTAGAGACCCCGTCACCATTTTTTTTTATTGACTTTATTTGAAAAAAATATATGTTTTAATGAAATAATAAAATATCTAAATACAATTATTAAAAAAAAAGTTTCCTATACTAACGATGTGGACAGCACACCGTATCCGGATCCGCAAAACACTACGGTCGTCTGAATGAGCCCTAACATACTGTAAGTTTATCGCATTTAACTTGCTTTTGTGTAATTGCGAGAATAAACAAACCATGCCACCCATGGTTTTTGACACTTTTTTTTCTGTCATACAAAAAGTGTAGCCCAGGACTATGGGATCGTGTGACCAGTGTCGCCCTCACCTTAGGTCTGAGCTACACTGTGACTTTTTGTAGTGCGACTAATTGATTTTAACTATTGAATGACAGCAGCAGTTCACAAGATTGCATTCATTTGGACTACAGCTATAGTTAAAATCAATCAGCTGCGTTACAAAAAGTGGCACTGTAATTATAGCTGATGGGGTCTTATTGCGACATACTGCGACATGACAGTCACACAAAAATCCATCTTGGATGGATTTTCTGAGTATATCCTATGTCACACGATAGAATTAGATACACAGCTCAGCAGACAGTATCTCACATGATAGGATTAGATACACAGCTCAGCATACAGTATCACACAGGATAGGATTAGATACACAGCTCAGCAGACAGTATCACACAGGATAGGATTAGATACACAGCTCAGCAGATGGTATCTCACATGATAGCATTAGATACACAGCTCAGCAGGTAGTATCACACATGATAGGATTAGATACACAGCTCAGCTGTCAGTATAACACATAATAGGATTATATATACAGCAGACAGTATCACAAATTATAGGATTAGATACACAGCTCAGCAGATGGTAACACACGTGATATTGTTAGATACAGCAGTTCAGCAGCTTCACACATGATGGGATTAGATACAGTGATTTAACAAACAGTATCACATATAAGATTAGATACACAGCTCAGATTAGTAACACAGGATGCACCAATATTCGGCTTAGATACACCAGAACTATCATGAGTGATAATATGCTAATGTATCTGATCCCATGATTTTTGAGACAGTAATTTTTATCCAGTGTCTTGGCCTATAATGTGTGATGCTGTGCTACTAAGCCCGTGTATCTAAGCCTGTCAAGGGTGATACTGTAGCAGATACATTGCCTTTACAGCATAGCATTATACATTAGAGGCTTAGATACACAGAATAAATAGCACTGCCTCAAATACAGGAGACTAGCAGCACAATATCACAAATGATAGGGCCACTTATCCAGTATATGTAAGCTTACCTGAGTTATCATGTGGTTATATACGGGGCGGCTGTGATCAGTGACACTGATAGGAGGCTCTAACTGCTGTGACACAGAGCTCACAGGCCTGGAGTGTGGGGGTGGGGCTTGTATGAACACAGCACGCTGAGCTGCCAGTCACAAGATGGCCGCTCCCAGGAGCTGTTTTCTCTTATAACATAATGACTGAATTTACTGTCGTTATGCTTCCAAAGGTATCTTCTTGTGTGTTTAATTATTTGTATCTCCTCCCTACTGTGATGTAACTTGGTATACTCCGTGGTGACAGGGTCTCTTTAATCTATTATGCCACTAATAAATTGTTGCAAAGATATACATACCCTCCACAATGATGGATATAGGAACGCTTGGATTGGAATAAATTTGTCTCCCGGAAGTTTTAACCCAGTACTGACATTTATATTGACCTGTATTCTCTAGAGATAAATTAGATAATACATATGTGGTCTTGGGTGTCACAGATCTGTGAATCTCTTGGTTGTCTTTGATGTACCGGATGGAAATGACTGTAGACTGGTCAGGAAACGAACAAGTGATGTTCACATTTTCCCCCTTTATATAAACAGGTAACTTAGGATTCAGAATAATGGATGGAGCCTGGGGGATATCTGTAAATCACAAATTTGAAATTAAATTTGGAAAATTTAAGGTTTTTTATTGGAGAGCTTAGTAGCTGATAGTTTATGCAAATAAGAAGATACACCTAAGGTCTCATCTACACATCAGTGAATCATCATTTTTTTTACAGAATCCTATTTTTTTTCTGTTCTTCTAATGGATAAGAAGAACAGAAAATGAAACAGCGATGTGACCTCCCCTTAATCGTGAGGCGGGGCATAAATTTCCCTGGGTCAGAGTGTTTTAAACGGTACTGTACAGGTTGGGAGCAGCCAATGGCAGGCGGAGACAGGGACGAGCCTCCCTAGCATCGCGGAGAAGGAGCAGCGGGGACCAGGAGCGGCGCAGGGAGCCAGGTTAGTATATTCCCTGTCAGGGGCCCGGCACATGGGGGGACAGTTATTGATATTGGATAACCCCTTTAACTTTATTTTTGAATGCTGTCACAATATCTGTTCTTATCCTTGACATAATAACATCTGCCTTACCCAAAATGCATCACTAACTCTTCATATTTCGTTTTATATGTTATATACATGATGCAATACCTGTTGTGCTGATTGTAACTTGATTGCTGAAATTTGAAGCAATGCTTCTTCCACTTATTTCAACAGAGTACTGGCAGGTGAAGTTAGCAGTTGCAGCAGCATGTAGTGTAGCCTGAACTAATGCATTTGTTTTTCGGATATTGCTGATAGGAAACAGCTCTCCATTCCTGTAGAACTTAACTTCTATATCTGTGAAATCCAGAGGGAAGGAGCAGGTAAGGGTGACAGCCTCCCCCTTGATATACTCCAAATGTTCTTCCCCCAAAGACAAGAATGGCGCCAGTGGTACATCTGAAATGATTTTTTTCACAAATAATTTTATTTGTCTTAAAAAAAAGAATATATTGTAAAAACAAATAATACAAGAGTACAAGGAACCTACTTGTGACATTGACGGTGACATGCTCACTAGGTGACGAGCTGATGTTTCGTCCATTCATTTCTACCCAATATTTGCAATAATATCTTCCTGGAGCATCTTTGTCTGAGGCAGAAATCTCATATCTACTCTTCAGTGTCACCTCTTCATGGATCTTCTTTCCTTCTTTGTAGATCTCGATTCCTTTTGCTTCTGTGCCATCAGGAGGTGCGCACACCAGATGCACAGATTCCTTAGTAGTATATACAGACAATAACGGTACCAGGGTAATGGTTGGAGGAAGCGGTATGTCTATAGCAGATACATGGGATACAAGACACAAGTTCATAGTAAGAGTACATTCACATGAATGTAAGATGTCCATGCCCTTGCTGCGGACCTCAAATAGCGATCTGCAATGCATGGACATCAGTCATGTGAATCCTGAATTGCGGTCCGCGATCTGCAATATGTGGCAAAATATAGGACATGTCCTATCTTTTGCGGTGCAGAGGCATGGACCAAAATGCCCACAGAAGCACTACTGAGGATTGCGGACCCATTCAAGTCATACAGGATTCACACAGCAGGCGCCTGTATACTGCAGAAGTGCCATTTGCAGTCCACAAAACAGGCACAGACGACCAATGGTTGTTTGAATGCACCCTAAGAAATATGACTCTTATTAAAATTTTTCTAAATCATCTTGGTTTATCTCACCTCCTACATTCTTCCTCTATCTTTATTACTTTGCATCTGTTGTTATTTCGACTACTGTATCTTCACTATAGTGTATATTGTTTCTTATCTGTTTTTGTGCATAGAGTATGTGTTTCTCTGGGTCAGGAAAAGGTATTTGGGCAATGTCATAGCAGCGACCTGTGTCCAAGTCCGCTCCACTGTCTCTAGCAAGCATGGCTGTCACTTGGCTCACCTGTTCCTTTGCTCTGTCCTTCTAGTGGCCTGGACCCGCTGTTCTTCTCCTCTTTGTTTTGGTGGGCCTGGAAGCTAGAGTAGCTGCTAGGCTCCTCATCCAGGCTACATCCTGCTCCTTGCCAGCACTACCTCTTGCTGCCTGTATGGGGCACATGCACTCTCTCAGGTATCTTCTTGTGTGTTTAATTATTTGTATCTCCTCCCTACTGTGATGTAACTTGGTATACTCCGTGGTGACAGGGTCTCTTTAATCTATTATGCCACTAATAAATTGTTGCAAAGATATACATACCCTCCACAATGATGGATATAGGAACGCTTGGATTGGAATAAATTTGTCTCCCGGAAGTTTTAACCCAGTACTGACACTTATATTGACCTGTATTCTCTGGAGATAAATTAGATAATACATATGTGGTCTTGGGTGTCACAGATCTGTGAATCTCTTGGTTGTCTTTGATATACCGGATGGAAATGACTGTAGACTGGTCAGGAAACGAACAAGTGATGTTCACATTTTCCCCCTTTATATAAACAGGTAACTTAGGATTCAGAATAATGGATGGAGCCTGGGGGATATCTGTAAATCACAAATTTGAAATTAAATTTGGAAAATTTAAGGTTTCTTATTGGAGAGCTTAGTAGCTAATAGTTTATGCAAATAAGAAGATACACCTAAGGTCTCGGAAAATACATACAATGCAACGGCACACTGCCAACCAGATAAAGCACAAAATGCCATAGTGATATGAGGTATTCTGAAGCTCATGCTATGCTTGTTTAGTAAATTAGAGATTCTTGGCAAATATATTTTGTACAAAATTATCTGGGCCCGTCCACCAAATCGTCAAGGTGATCTCTGTAGGACGGGAACCTAACACTATTTCCTACCTGTTATGTGCCAACCTTGGCTTCCGTATAATCAGGGGGTGTTGGTTCCACATGCATGCTTGATCCCCTCTGCCTTTTGCCATTTGTAGTGCTTCAAAGGCCTCCACTAATTCAGAGATGCAGGTACGAACATGCATGCCGAGCCCACTCGGCTTTATAGTTACACTAATTAAAATCAGCATATGGGGCAGACGGGGCTAGTCAGGAGTGCATGACCAAATGGAGTAGCCACACCTCCAGGTCTCATCTACACATCAGTGAATCATCATTTTTTTACAGAATCCTATTTTTTTTTTCTGTTCTTCTAATGGATAAGAAGAACGGAAAATGAAACAGCGATGTGACCTCCCCTTAATTGTGAGACGGGGCATAAATTTCCCTGGGTCAGAGTGTTTTAAACGGTACTGTACAGGTTGGGAGCAGCCAATGGCAGGCGGAGACAGGGACGAGCCTCCCTAGCATCGCGGAGAAGGAGCAGCGGGGACCAGGAGCAGTGCAGGGAGCCAGGTAAGTATATTCCCTGTCAGGGGCCCGGCACATGGGGGGACAGTTATTGATATTGGATAACCCCTTTAACTTTATTTTTGAATGCTGTCACAATATCTGTTCTTATCCTTGACATAATAACATCTGCCTTACCCAAAATGCGTCACTAACTCTTCATATTTTGTTTTATATGTTATATACATGATGCAATACCTGTTGTGCTGATTGTAACTTGATTGCTGAAATTTGAAGCAATGCTTCTTCCACTTATTTCAACAGAGTACTGGCAGGTGAAGTTAGCAGTTGCAGCAGCATGTAGTGTAGCCTGAACTAATGCATTTGTTTTTCGGATATTGCTGATAGGAAACAGCTCTCCATTCCTGTAGAACTTAACTTCTATATCTGTGAAATCCAGAGGGAAGGAGCAGGTAAGGGTGACAGCCTCCCCCTTGATATACTCCAAATGTTCTTCCCCCAGAGACAAGAATGGCGCCAGTGGTACATCTGAAATGATTTTTTTCACAAATAATTTTATTTGTCTTAAAAAAAAATGAATATATTGTAAAAACAAATAATACAAGAGTACAAGGAACCTACTTGTGACATTGACGGTGACATGCTCACTAGATGACGAGCTGATGTTTCGTCCATTCATTTCTACCCAATATTTGCAATAATATCTTCCTGGAGCATCTTTGTCTGAGGCAGAAATCTCATATCTACTCTTCAGTGTCACCTCTTCATTCATCTTTTGTTCTTCTTTGTAGATCTCGATTCCTTTTGCTTCTGCGCCATCAGGAGGTGCGCATACCAGATGCAGAGATTCCTTAGTAGTATATACAGACAATAACGGTACCAGGATAATGGTTGGAGGAAGCGGTATGTCTATAGCAGATACATGGGATACAAGACACAAGTTCATAGTAAGATGTGGGACTTATCTTCTGATATCCCACCTCAGACATTCCACCTCTGTTCTGCATCTCATTCTCTCTGTTCTTGTGTTGTCTACTGTATCCTCATTATAGTGATGTTCTTTCTCACCCATTTTTGTACATGTGTGCTCTTCTGGGACAGGACAAGGTATTTGAGCAGTTAATGCAGACACGTAGAGTTGTGGCCATTGGGGTCCTTATGTGTGAGTTATTAAAGGGGTTTCCAAGACTAGGAAAAAAAAGGGCTCTGTTATTGGTCCCAATACACTGCCAAGTTTGTCTAGGGGCTGTGTCTGGTATTGCAGTTCATTATTATCCACAACTAATACTGTCATTCACTACTCTAATAATACCACTGTACTGTGCTAAAATAATGGTACAATATAGTGTTTAAATCATACTGACTTACAGTGTCCAAAGATGACAGTATACAGTAGACAAAGCTTACCACCATAGAGTTCTCACAAACAAATAATACAAGAATATAAGGAACCTACTTGTGACATTGACGGTGACATGCTCACTAGGTGACGAGCTGATGCTCCGTCCATTCATTTCTACCCAATATTTGCAATAATATCTTCCTGGAGCATCTTTGTCTGAGGCAGAAATCTCATATCTACTCTCCAGTGTCACCTCTTCATGGATCTTCTTTCCTTCTTTGTAGATCTCGATTCCTTTTGCTTCTGTGCCATCAGGAGGTGCGCACACCAGATGCACAGATTCCTTAGTAGTATATACAGACAATAACGGTACCAGGGTAATGGTTGGAGGAAGCGGTATGTCTATAGCAGATACATGGGATACAAGACACAAGTTCATAGTAAGAGTACATTCACATGAATGTAAGATATCCATGCCCTTGCTGCGGACCTCAAATAGCGATCTGCAATGCATGGACATCAGTCGTGTGAATCCTGAATTGCAGTCCGCGATCTGCAATATGTGGCAAAATATAGGACATGTCCTATCTTTTGCGGTGCAGAGGCATGGACCAAAATGCCCACAGAAGCACTTCTGAGGATTGCGGACCCATTCAAGTCATACAGGATTCACACAGCAGGCGCCTGTATACTGCAGAACTGCCATTTGCAGTCCACAAAACAGGCACAGACGACCTATGGTTGTTTGAATGCACCCTAAGAAATATGACTCTTATTAAAATTTTTCTAAATCATCTTGGTTTATCTCACCTCCTACATTCTTCCTCTATCTTTATTACTTTCCATCTGTTGTTATTTCAACTACTGTATTTTCACTATAGTGTATGTTCTTTCTTATATGTTTTTGTGCATAGAGTATGTGTTTCTCTGGGTCAGGAAAAGGTATTTGGGAAATGTCATAGCAGCGACCTGTGTCCAAGTCTGCTCCACTGTCTCTAGCAAGCATGGCTATCACTTGGCTCACCTGTTCCTTTGCTCTGTCCTTCTAGTGGCCTGGACCCGCTGTTCTTCTCCTCTTTGTTTTGGTGGGCCTGGAAGCTAGAGTAGCTGCTAGGCTCCTCATCCAGGCTACATCCTGCTCCTTCCCAGCACTACCTCTTGCTGCCTGTATGGGGCACATGCACTCTCTCTGGCTCTTAAAGATCCAGCAAGCACACATCCTATTCTTCCCCCTCCAATGGATGCTCACTAAGGGGTACTGTAGTTACTTTCCTATGTTGGAGGGTACCTGAGCAATAAGTTACAGTTTCTAAGTTCCTGCAAAGGTGTGCTGTTTATATTCGTTTGGCCATGTTCCTACTTCTGCCTGTTTCCTGGATGTTGACCCTTTACTGCCAGTCCTGACTTCTGCCTGATCTCCATACTGATCCTAAGGTGCCTTCCCTGATCTCAGACTGTTTACTGCATTACGCATACTATGCCTGTCCCTGACTATGGATTGCCTGATCCATTAGTGTTCTGCACTGGTGGCTCTTGAATCCTGAGGGTCACTTGGATAGAGAGTACTGGTATTGAGAGCCTTTGTAATCTAGCTGGCAAGGTGAGTTGTTTTGAGCATATGAACAAAATATTACACACGTTCAAGAACCTAAACGTCTGAAGACAAATGGTCACTAAATGCATGTTGACTCACATTTATAGAATCACTTCTACAAAATAGATGTCTAAGATTTCTTTAAACTAATTCACAACTTCTAGTTTTAGCTGTAAAACCTAACATATGTTATGAACTAGGGGGGTCATTTATCAAACTGGTGTAAAGTAGAACTATAGCAACCAATCAGATTCCACCTTTCATTTTGGGCATCTTTGGAAAATGAAAGGTGGCATTTGATTGGTTGCAAGGGGCAACTAAACCAGTTCTATTTTACACCAGATTTATGGATGGCCCCATAGGAGTGTGAGAAAACTTTTAGTTACTAATAAAATAGTCTTTATTATATAGAAATATAAACTGCTGCATAACCAACTGACCTGCAATTTGGAGAGTGATTGGGTGGCTCATACTGGATTGCACATCAGTTCCGTTTTCTACTGCTTTGTATGCACAGTAATATGGGCCAATATCTTGCTGCGTTGTTATTTTAACCATATGGCTAGTGCAGTTTTGGTCGTGTGTTATGAAATGAATCAACAAACCTTCTCTATAAAACTTGAACATTTGTTGGCTCAAAGGAGATTCAGAGCAGCACATAAGTGTTATATTATCACCTGGCACATAAATTGTCAGGTTTTGGATTGTGTGAAGAAAAGGAATACCTGCAAGAAAAAATATGTATTATTAGTTATTACAAGAGCATATCTGGAAATCTTTGCAAAGTTTTTCAGTTCTTTTAAGTCAGTACGTCTAGTTTGACACTAACATCAGAGCTCTCCTGCAGGCTGTTCTGGCAGTTACCTGGATCCGGCATAGATAGAGGTAACCACGTGCTCGCCGGCCCCTGTTGGCTATAATGGAATTCTCTACCGGAACAGCCTGCTGGGGAACTCTTAACATAGATGTGAAAGAGGCCTAAGAATTATTCATTGGAAAATGAAATTGTCCAATTTTCAGTTTTATTTTGCACTTTCATTTGAAAACATTAATGTTTTGATCTAGAAAATGTGTGCAAACCTAATACTTCTCCAAGCTGAGAGTTTACTACAGTTGTTTCCACTATAGTATATAGTATACATTTTATATACTGGTCCAGTAAATAATACTGTTTCATTCATCGACAACATACCTACTGGAAATGGCGAGGATTGAAAACACAAAAGACCAGATTTACCAATGTGTCTGTGTCAAAAAGTGGCAATATGGTGGCGCATCAAGTGTTTATACACTTTTTTCCAACATGCGTGTCAAATGGGTGGTGCTTGGTGAAAATAGATGGGGTTTTGTGGCAAAGGACAGGGCATAAGATGTCCCAATTGCGCCAAAATTGCGCCACAATTCTAGTGTAAAATATGTCTCAAAGTAAGCCAACCAATAGTTGGTATAAAGTCAGAGAAAAGTGTTGATCCCTGCACCAGATTTATCATCTAGCCTGAGCTTCCTGGGATAAATCTGGTGCAGGTCTAGACAGTCTATCTAAGCTTACGCCTTGGCCAAAGTTTATTGCAAACCTAAATAGTATTTAATTATGCTATGATTAACCTAGTTTTTTTTTTCCTTTTTTTTCTTCCATAGGTGTGGCACCAGTCATGGCCAAAAGTTTTGAGAATGATACAAATATTAATTTTTACAAAGTCTACTGCTTCAGTTTTTAAAATGGCAATTTGCATATACTCCAGAATGTTATAAAGAGTGATCAGCTTAACAGCAATTACTTGCAAAGTCAATATTTGCCTAGAAAATGAACTTTATCCCCCAAAACACATTTCAACATCATTGCAGCCCTGCCTTAAAAGGACCAGCTAACATTGTTTCAGTGATTGCTCCATTAACACAGATGTGGGTGTTGATGAGGACAGGGCTGGAGATCAATCTGTCATGATTAAGTAAGAATGACACCACTGGACACTTTAAAAGGAGGCTGGTGCTTGGCATAATTGTTTCTCTTCTGTTAACCATGGTTATCTCTAAAGAAACATGTGCAGTCATCATTGCACTGCACAAAAATGGCCTAGCAGGGAAGAGTACCGCAGCTAGAAAGATTGCACCTCAGTCAACAATCTATCGCATCATCAAGAACTTCAAGGAGAGAGGTTCCATTGTTGCCAAAAAGGCTCCAGGGCGCCCAAGAAAGACCAGCAAGCGCCAGGACCGTCTCTTAAAAGTGTTTCAGCTGCGGGATCGGGCTACCAGCAGTGCAGAGCTTGCTCAGGAATGGCAGCAGGCAGGTGTGAGTGCATCTGCATGCACTGTGAGGCGGAGACTCTTGCAGCAAGGACTGGTCTCAAGGAGGGCAGCAAAGAAGCCACTTCTCTCCAGAAAAAACATCAGGGACAGACTGATATTCTGCAAAAGGTACAGGGAATAGACTACTGAGGACTGGGGTAAAGTCATTTTCTCTGATGAATCCCCTTTCCGATTGTTTGGGACATCTGGAAAACAGCTTATTCGGAGAAGACGAGGTGAGCGCTACCACCAGTCTTGTCTCATGCCAACTGTAAAGCATCCTGAAACCATTCATGTGTGGGGTTGCTTCTCAGCCAAGGGAATCGGCTCTCTCACAGTCTTGCCTAAAAACACAGCCATGAATAAAGAATGGTACCAGAATGTCCTCCAAGAGCAACTTCTCCCAACCGTCCAAGAGCAGTTTGGCGATCAACAATGCCTTTTCCAGCATGATGGAGCACCTTGCCATAAAGCAAAGGTGATAACTAAATGGCTCAGGGAACAAAACATAGAGATTTTGGGTCCATGGCCTGGAAACTCCCCAGATCTTAATCCCATTGAGAACTTGTGGTCAATCATCAAGAGATGGGTGGACAAACAAAAACCAACAAATTCTGACAAAATGCAGGCATTGATTGTGCAAGAATGGACTGCTATTAGTCAGGATTTGGTCCAGAAGTTGGTTGAGAGCATGCCAGGGAGAATTGCAGAGGTCCTGAAGAAGAAGGGTCAACACTGCAAATATTGACTTGCTGCATTAACTCATTCTAACTGTCAATATAAGCTTTTGTTACTCATAATATGATTGCAATTATATTTCTGTATGTGATAAAAACATCTGACAAACACACATAAAAACCAGAGGGCAGCAGATCATGTGAAAATATAATATTTGTGTCATTCTCAAAACTTTTGGCCATGACTGTAGACAGATGCAGAGCTGGTGCTGCCATCTACTGGCCAGTTTAGTTATGTTAGATAATATGCTGTTGTGTGCATGGGACTTTTGGGTTAGACAGGTCCTCGAGCTGAAAAGTGCAATGCTTTCCGTAATCATGTATTTTATTGTGAATGCACAGTGGTTCTGCGGTGTCTATTTTTTAACTCTGTCCAATATAATGCTAGGGAAGATTAGCCCCAAACACCATTAATGGCGAGGCAATTTCTCATGGCAATTTCTCACATGGCAATTTCTCCATAGCCAGCATGAGCATAAGTTTGAATACACGACTGATCAATTTCTCTCACATTACCTATCATTGTATGTGGTCTGATTGTGAATATAAAACTTTCCCAGTCTATGATGTTGGACGTGTATACAGTTTGAAATAAAAGTATCTTATTACATTGATGACATATACATTACAATACGTTTTAGGGCCCATTCACACGACTGTGTTACGAACTGCTAACAGTGGGTGCACAAAACACGGGCAACAGCTGTGTAAACTTTGCATCATGGATGTGGACCCATTGTGGACCCATTAACTTGAATGGGTCCATAATCCGCAAGTTATGGCAAAAGATAGGACATGTCCTTTCTTTTCCCGGAGCGGAACCACGGATTAGAAGCTCACTGAAGGACTACAAAGCACGGCACAGGCACGACGACCATACGGTTATTTGAATAGGCCCTTATTCTAATTTAAAAGTGAATTTAGGGGGTCAGATGTTTCTTGTAGTTCTTGACCAAGTTTGCACACACTGCAGCAGGGATTTTGGCCCACTCCTCCATACAGATCTTCTCCAGATCTTTCAGGGCTGTCAGTGGGCTACATTGAGTTTCCTCTTCCTCCAAAGAGTTTTGATTGGGTTCAGGGCTAGAGACTGGCTAGGCCACACCAGGACCTTGAAATGTTTCTTATGGAGCCACTCCTTATTTGCCCTGGCTGTGTGTTTTGGGTCATTGCATTGCTCGAAGACCCAGCCACGACCCATCTTCAGTGCTCTAACTGAGGGAAGGAGGTTGTTGGCCAAAATCTCACGATACATGGCCCCATCCATCCTACTTGCAATACGGTGCAGTCGTCCTATCCCTTTTTCAGAAAACCACCCCCAAAGTATGATATTTCCACCCCCATAATTCATTGTTGGGATGGTGTTCTTGGGGTTGTACTCATCCTTCTTCTTTCTCCAAACATGGCGAGTGGAATTGATACCAAAAAGTTCTATTTTGGTCTCATCTGACCACATGACTTTCTCCCGTTCCGTTTCAAATGGGCCTGGACATGTGCTGGCGTGAGCAGGGGGACCTTGCGTGCCCTGCAGGATTTTAATCCATGACAACGTAGTGTAATACTAACAGTAATCTTTGAGACTGTGGTCATTGACCAGGTCCTCCCGTGTAGTTCTGGGCTGATTCCAGACCTTTCTCAGAATCATCCTTACCCCATGAGGCAAGATCTTGCATGGAGAACCAGACCGAGGATGATTGACAGTCGTCTTCCATTTTCTAGGCTGCTTGCCTATTGTCTTGTAGCCCATTCCAGCCTTGTGCATGTCTACAATTTTATCCCTGTTGTCCTTAGACAGCTGTTTGGTCTTGGCCATAGTGGAGTGGTTGGGGTGTGATTGATTGAGTGTGTGGACAGGTGTCTTACACAGGTAAGGAGTTCAAACAGGTGCAATTAATACAGGTAATGAGTGCAGAGTAGAAAAACTAACAGGTCTGTGAGAGCCAGAATACTTGCTGGTTGGTAGGTGATCAAATACTTATTTCATGCAATAACATGCAAATGTATTATTTAAAAATCATAAAATGTGATTTTCTGGAGTTTATTTTAGAATTTGAAGTAAAAAAAAAGTGCTATTTCAAGTGGCTCAACCTTAACCCCTTTGCGCCGTACTAGTATGGCGCTGGGCTCGTGTTTAAAGATGGTGCCTGCTCCTGAACGGAGCGGGCGACATGGGCGCGGGTGAACTGCTGATATATACAGCAGACACGCTCGGCTCATGTCCGCCACCGGCAGTAATGCCGATCGCGGACATTTAACCCTTCAGATGCCGCGGTCAATCCTGACCACGGCATCCGAGGGCTTAAAACACCGGAAGCACGCGCTTCCTGTGTTACTCTGGCTCCCCCGTGTGGCGATCGGGGGAACCGGAGTATGTATGTAGCAGCCCCTGTCATAGTCAATGACAGGAGGCTGCTGCATAGACTTTCCTATGGAGCCCTTCTGTGTAATAGGGCTCCGTAGGAAAGCATTAAAATCATCATAAAACTGTAGCAAAATTGTTTTGGGAATTTCACCCAGTTTGGAATTTTTTTCCCACTACACCATATGCAATATTAAATGGTGGCGTTGGAAAGTACAACTTGTCCCGCAAAAAAACAAGCCCTCATACAGCTATGTGAACAGAAAAATAAAAAAGTTATGGCTGTATGAAGGCAGGGAGCGCAAAACGAAAACGGGAAAAAAAAAAAAAACACCTCCGGGGGTGAAAGGGTTAATACCAATTATGGGTAAGGTGCTCTGCCTATATGACTCACCCAGTCATATGTTATGGGATAATACTATACTATTGCCAAATATATATCTTTTGCCATTGCATGCATGAAAAAGATGCAGTGAGTTGTGAGAATAACAAAGCGTAGCGTCTCTGAATTGTCTTCAGTGCATCCCGAGAGTCATAGCAAACCACATGGAACGCCGGCACCACGTGATCTACTAGGACCGGAGCGCTGAGACTTTAGCGCAACTACACGGACCCCCTACGTGCTTGCTACTATAGCGGGGGGTCCGCAAGCAAACAAGTTGGGATGCCACAATATTGAACCAGAAGATAAACATCAAACAGTGAGTACTCATTATACCACAAAACTACTGACCATCAACTGGCGCTGCTATTAGATGGAACTAACTATACTAACTGAATATATATACTACCACATCTAACTATTGGAATTGACTTATTATGTTGTCTGGCTAAACTAATACTCCCTATCTCTCATATGATATCAAATACCTTTTATCTATACATACACCTGAGAGGTTATTTACCCTAACTAAAGAGGATACACCATCTTGATTGGAGAGACTGGGTCTAAGTAATTGAAAAACTACTACATTCTATGAGTGGGATGGAAACAAATCTCCCTGTATTACCTATTTCCTAGACCAAAGACAAACTGGATGACATGCGATTTTATTTTTATTTTTTTAATGTATTTTATATTGTACAATTGACTATTTGATTGGTTGTTTTAGTGCATTGTGTATACACATTTGATTTTGATAATAAATTGTATAGGATACGCACTTTCTGCCTCTGTATGTCTCCAATATGAAGTGTGCCTGTCTATAAATCCTTATCGTATTATTATTTTAGAATTTGTCTCTCACAGTTGAAGTGTGCCTACGATAAAAATTACAGAGCTCGCCATTTTTTGTAGGTGGGAAAAATTGCCAGTGTATCAAATAGTTCTTTTCCCCACTGTATTATTAAAGAACTCCCACAAAAATTTTTATTTCATGTCCTGCTAGAAATGTACATGATGTAATCTGTAGTGAATGTCATTTTCTTACCAGTGTCTGCATTTTTGACTTATATCATACTGAAGTTTCTTATCTGTGTCATGTGACTAGGAATTAGACCCACCAACTCACACAGAGACTTATGTGTGGACAGGAAGTCTAATTCTCTATGCATTTCTATGGGAGCCTCACTTTCAGTCTCAGGCCTCATGCACACAAACGTATTTTGTTTCTGCGTCCGTTCCGTTTTTTTTTGAGGATAGGATGCGGACCCGTTCATTTCAATGGGTCAGCAAAAAATGCGGACAGCACACTGTGTGCTGTCCGCATCAGTATGTCGGTTCCATAGCCCCGCAAAAAAAATAGAACATGTCCTATTCTTGTCCGTTTTGCGGACAAGGATAGGCATTGTTACAATGGATACGCAAAAAAACGGAAACACTGATGCCATACAGAACGTCATCCCTTTTTTTTTGCGGATCCGCAATTTGCGGACCGCAAAACACATACGGTCATGTGCATGTAGCCTCATAGGAATGAATAGAGCAGTTACAGGCTTCCTGTCCTGGGTCAGTTGGAGGTCAGGGAGTTGGTCACTTGACCCAGCTACAATAAGAAGAAAGTGGAAACTCTTAATTAGATCAGATTAATCTGATAAGATTACATTCACTACAGATTATATCATGCACCTTTCTAACAGGTCAGAGAATAAAAATTTTTGCGGGAGTTCTTCTTTAAGGCACGCCATTTCATAAATTTGACAAAGACATACAAAGAAAAGCCGTAAAGGACACAAAACATCTGAAAATGATAAATTCCCCCCTCAGTTTCTACATTACTTTACAACCTCAAATAATAATCACACTTGTGTACGGAAACATCACAGTGACATATATGAGAACATTGTGGTGGACCACCAGACTTCCTGTCGGCCGCAGCAGTCAAGCAACTGCTTTTGATCAGACTTAGTAAATGAAATATGCCCTATAGCGTCTGCTACTGTAGGTTTCAGTTAGTACTATACTAAAAGTCAGAGGCCCAAAGAACAAGGCTGCATTACCGAGAGACTTCAATGGCTACATGTCTCCTGATTTCTGTCAGGTGCATTGTTGATATGAAAACGTTGTACATGTTCAAATCAAAACCCACATCAGTGGTAAAAATTACTGTAAATGATGTTGAAAAGGGTTGGGGGACACCAGTGCTTTATATAGGTGTGGGTTCCAGCTAGGGCTGGGCGATTAATCGAATTAATTTGATTAATTCGCCAATTGAAAGCCTCACGATTTAATTTTTTAGGAAAATCGTGAACTCGATTTTCCTAAAATGGCTCCCGCCAGATAAAATAAATAAAAATCTTTCACCTGTCCTGCGCCGCGGCTCCGCTCCGGTGTCCGGCGCTCCTCTTCTTCTCCGGGGCCGCGCTGCACTGTTCTGACTGCGTACAGTGTCAGGACGTAGTGCGGGCACTCTGACCTGACACTGCACGCAGTCAGGTGACAGTGCAGCGCCTGGAGAAGAAGACTGAGAAGCGCCGGACCTGGTGCGGAGCCGCAGGACAGGTTAGGGATTTTTTTTATTTTATTCTTATGGTGGCCTAGTGGGCTGCTCTGAGGGCTGAAGGGGGCACTACTGTGGGCTAATCTGAGGTCTCAAGGGGCACTACTGTGGGCTAATCTGAGGTCTCAAGGGGCACTACTGTGGGCTAATCTGAGGTCTCAAGGGGCACTACTGTGGGCTAATCTGAGGTCTCAAGGGGCACTACTGTGGGCTAATCTGAGGTCTCAAGGGGCACTACTGTGGGCTAATCTGAGGTCTCAAGGGGCACTACTGTGGGCTAATCTGAGGTCTCAAGGGGCACTACTGTGGGCTAATCTGAGGTCTCAAGGGGCACTACTGTGGGCTAATCTGAGGTCTCAAGGGGCACTACTGTGGGCTAATCTGAGGTCTCAAGGGGCACTACTGTGGGCTAATCTGAAGTCTCAAGGGGCACTACTGTGGGCTAATCTGAGGTCTCAAGGGGCACTACTGTGGGCTAATCTGAGGTCTCAAGGGAGCACTACTGTGGGCTAATCTGAGGTCTCAAGGGGCACTACTGTGGGCTAATCTGAAGTCTCAAGGGGCACTACTGTGGGCTAATCTGAGGTCTCAAGGGGCACTACTGTGGGCTAATCTGAGGTCTCAAGGGGCACTATTGTGGGCTAATCTGAAGTCTCAAGGGGCACTACTGTGGGCTAATCTGAGGTCTCAAGGGAGCACTACTGTGGGCTAATCTGAGGTCTCAAGGGAGCACTACTGTGGGCTAATCTGAGGTCTCAAGGGGGCACTACTGTGGGCTAATCTGAGGTCTCAAGGGGGCACTACTGTGGGCTAATCTGAGGTCTCAAGGGGGCACTACTGTGGGCTAATCTGAGGTCTCAAGGGGGCACTACTGTGGGCTAATCTGAGGTCTCAAGGGGGCACTAATGTGGGCTAATCTGAGGTCTCAAGGGGGCACTAATGTGGGCTAATCTGAGGTCTGAAGGGGGCACTAATGTGGGCTGATCTGAGGTCTGAAGGGGGCACTAATGTGGGCTGATCTGAGGTCTGATGGGGGCACTGTGGGCTGATCTGAGGTCTGATGGGGGCACTGTGGGCTGATCTGAGGTCTGATGGGGGCACTGTGGGCTGATCTGAGGTCTGATGGGGGGCACACTGGGCTGATGTGGGGTCTGATGGGGGCACTGTGGGCTGATCTGAGGTCTGATGGGGCACAATGGGCTGATGTGGGGTTTGATGGGGCACAATGGGCTGATGTGGGGTCTGATGGGGCACAATGGGCTGATCTAAGGTCTGATGGGGGCACAATGGGCTGATCTAAGGTCTGATGAGGGCACAGTGGGCTGATCTAAGGTCTGATGGGGGCACTGTGGGCTGATCTGAGGTCTGATGGGGGCACACTGGGCTGATGTGGGGTCTGATGGGGCACAATGGGATGATGTGGGGTCTGATGGGGCACAATGGGCTGATGTGGGGTCTGATGGGGCACAATGGGCTGATGTGGGGTCTGATGGGGCACAATGGGCTGATGTGGGGTCTGATGGGGCACAATGGGCTGATGTGGGGTCTGATGGGGCACAATGGGCTGATGTGGGGACTGATGGGGCATAATGGGCTGATGTGAGGTCTGATGGGCACAATGGGCTGATCTGAGGTCTGATGGGCACAGTGGGCTGAAGTGAGGTCTGATGAGGGCACAGTGGGCTGATCTGAGGTCTGATGAGGGCACAGTGGGCTGATCTGAGGTCTGATGAGGGCACAGTAGGCTGATCTGAGGTCTGATGAGGGCACAGTGGGCTGATCTAAGGTCTGATGGGGGCACTGTGGGCTGATGTGGGGTCTGATGGGGGCACACTGGGCTGATGTGGGGTCTGATGGGGCACAATGGGGTGATCTGAGGTCTGATGAGGGCACAGTGGGCTGATCTGAGGTCTGATGGGGGCACAGTAGGCTTTTTTATATTTTTAATAACATAAGAAAATCGAGATTTAAATCATGAATCGTCCAAAATTTAAAAAAAAAACACAAAAAAACAACGAGATTTTTTTTTTTGGCCATATCGTCCAGCTCTAGTTCCAGCCAATCATTGGCCTGAGCAGGTCACTGCTGCATCCAATCACTGGCTGCTGTGTCACTTGACTGAGTCTTGGGATACCAAAAAGTAGAGACAGAAGCAGTAAGGGATCGGTGTGTATTACTTCTATTCTATCTTAAAGCAATTTCAGGTTTTTTTAAATATGTAATTGGCTGGACAAACTCTTGCCTCTCATTAACCCCTCAATAACTGGGCGATTTTCCATTTTTTCATTGACCTTTTTTACTCCCAGCCTTCTCAAAGCCATAACTTTTTTTATTTTTCCATTCACAGTCATATGAGGGCTTGTTTTTTGCAGGGCAAGTTGTACTTTCTAATGGCACCATTATTTTTGCATACAATGTAGTGAGAAGCAGGAAAACAAATCCAAATGGGGTGAAATTATAAAAAAAAAATCTATTCCACCAAAGTTTTATGGGTTTTGTTTTTATAGCTTTTCTATGCAGTAAAACTGACCTGTTACTTTCATTCTACGGGTCAGTACAATTACAATGATACCACATATGTATAGTTTCTCTTGTGTTTTTATACTGAAAAAAATAAAATAAACACTTTGGAAAAAAACCACATCTTTCTTTGCATCACCATATTCTTACCACCATAACTTTATTTTTATGTGTATGGAGCTGTGTGAGGGATCATTTTTTAAGGGCCAATCTTTTCATTTATACCATTTGAAGTATGTATGACTTTTTAATCACTTTTTTATTTATTTTTTTGTGAGAGGCAAAGCAACTAAAAAACAGCAAATTGACCATTTTAACTTTTTTTTCCATTTCGCCATTTGCCGCATGGGATAAACATTTCTGAATTTTAACACTACGGGCGTTTTCACAAGTGGCTATGCCCATGATGTTTATCTTTTAAATAGTTTATGTATTTTTATTTTGGGGAAAGGGGGTGATTTGTATATATATATTTTTAAATATTTTAAAAACTATTTTTTTTTTGTTTTTTTGTTTTACACATTTTAATAGTTCCCCTAGGGAATTATAAAAAGCAATCATTAGATTGCTTCTTTTATAGACTACTATGCATATAGTCAGTCTTCATTGTTAATGGCCGCGCAGCACCTTTAATGCACCTTTGAACAAGGGTTGCACCTACTTCTCCAACCCCAGCGCTCTCTCAATCTTCTAATATTGATGACAATATGTAATCAGGAACATCCAGATCCTCCTCTCTCTGCATCTTGCTGACTTTTCTAGGACATGGAGACCTAGGAGGATGGTTTGGAAAAAGTAAAGCCAGCAAAGATAGTCAACAAGACCTTGCCCCCCTAAGGGGTGCAGACTGAATGGTATTGGTTGGCACATTGGCAGTGGAATAATAAAGGCTTCAATCTTATTGGTATTAAATTACATATCTTTGTTTAAGGCTGATGTAGGAATAAGTAAATGTAGGAATAAATAAAACTGATGGCGAGTAAGTCACCCTGCACTCTCTTTGTAGTCTCTCTGCAGTCTCCCTGCACTGTCCCTCTCCAATATTCTTCTATTCAATCATTTTCAGCAACCCTGTCCCTTGAGCATGAGAGCTTGCCACATCTCTCCCTATGCTCAGCTCACAGGACAATAGCAGACATGGCGCAAGATGAGGATTTTATAGGGCTGTGACATCAGAGGGGATGGCTATCTGCAGATTGGTTGGCCGCATGGCATTATGGGTGATCTTGCCTTCCCAGGCTTGTCTTCTCCACACTTAGTTTTGCTTTGTAACACGTGCAGCTGACATTTTAGGAAAACCTGATTCATTACTACGAAACAAAAGGAAATTTCAATTTATTTAGAATTTAAGTTTTCCTAAACTTTGGACTGAATTCCACTTCAAATGATTTATTTCACTCAAAACTAATTGCTACTCGATATACATATATGCTAAATGCAGTATATTTTCATAAACTATGAATATTTCATATTAGGCTGAATTTGTATCAACCTCCCAACATATTGTATATGCCAACTTGTCTGTAGACTGTAATGGGCAAACATACAGTATGACTACAGGGTCTCCCTTTGGCATACAATTACCCAGTTAACACATTCCAATACAACTGTGTAAAAAAATTATGTCTCATGTTATTTCATAGTGCAGTCAATGGGTGATGCATACAGCTGTATACAATGAACATAGTGTGAACTTAGCTTTAGATACAAATGACTGAATGGTTAAGTGAGATCTGGAAACTCCTGTACCTGATATTAAGGCGATTTGTTCAAAAAGGAACAGCCCTAGAAGAGAAATAAGAAGCATGCGTTAGAGAAAAGCATAACTGTTGGCAGAAGTAGTATAGTAGAACTAAATATCATAGCATTATGACGAGTAGAGAGTCATTTTTATGGCAGATTCACTTAAAGGGATTGTCCCACGAAAAATATTCAACAGTTTTCAAACCAGCATCTGGATACTTTTGTAATTGCATGTAATTTAAAACTTAGCATAGCATAGTTATTCAATAAAATATATCTGTACAGCGCCACCTGCTGTTTGTTTTTCTTATTTCTTTGACCTACAAACTGAGAAGGCCGCACATGCTCAGTTTATCCATCAACTGCCTCCTGAGCTGTGATAGGGAGAGCACAGACACGCCTCCTGAGCTGTGATAGGGAGAGCTGCGACACACCCCCTTAGCTGCAGCAGAAAAGACAATCCCCTTGAGGTGTTAGACTGATATAAATCTAGCAGAGCAATGAATGGGGAGATCTATGGATCCATGTGAGGTACAGGGCCGGTTCTAGCTTTGTTAGAAAGAGATTATCATGTACTATATGATCTGAGTTTCATCTTTTACATTAGTCATGGGATTACCCCTTTAAACCACATATATCATTGTCACAAACACATTTTAATAGCTGTTGATAAAACTCAGCACAGGTTAAATAGTTTGAATGCTTGAGCCCACACTCATTTCAGAGCATATTATTCTACTAGTGGGATACACCTGAATTTGCCATGATTGAGAGATGTCCAAAGTGTACTAAAGCAGAAATAGGATTCAGCCAGTTCCCTCAGGTTCTCCAGATCCGGCCCTTCCATTACATAGTTTAGCTTCTTAGGCTTTTTAAAGTTGGGTAGTATGTGTGTAGTGTATATATAGTGTATTTATGTATGTGTACCATGTATATGGTGTATTTACAGTGTCTTGCGAGAGTATTCGGCCCCCTGGGACTTTTCAATCTTTTGCCACATTTCAGGCTTCAAACAAAAAGATATAACATTTTAAATTTTTGGTGAAGAATTAACAACAAGTGGGTCACAATTGTGAAGTGGAACGAAATTTATTGCATCATTTAAACTTTTTTTGTAATAATAAAACTGAAAAGTTGGGTGTGCAAAATTATTCGGCCCATTTACTTTCAGTTCAGAAAACTCGCTCCAGAAGTTCATTAAGGATCTCTGAATGATCCAATGTTGTCCTAAATGACTGATGAAGATAAATAGAATCCACCTGTGTGTAATCAAGTCTTCGTATAAATGCACCTGCTCTGTGATAGTCTCAGGGTTCTGTTTAAAGCACAGAGAGCATCATGAAGACCAAGGAACACACCAGGCAGGTCTGCGATACTGTTGTGGAGAAGTTTAAAGTCAGATTTGGATACCAAAAGATTTCCCAAGCTTTAAACATCCCAAGGAGCACTGTGCAAGCGATCATATTGAAATGGAAGGAGTATCAGACCACTGCAAATCTACCAAGACCCAGCCATCCCTCTAAACTTTCATCTCAAACATGGAGAAGACTGATCAGAGATGCAGCCAAGAGGTCCATGATCACTCTGGATGAACTGCAGAGATCTACAGCTGAGGTGGGAGAGTCTGTCCATAGGACAACAATCAGTCGAACACTTCACAAATCTGGCCTTTATGGAAGAGTGGCAAGAAGAAAGCCATTTCTCAAAGATATCCATAAAAAGTCTGGTTTACAGTTTGCCACAAGCCACCTGGGAGACACACCAAACATGTGGAAGAAGGTGCTCTGGTCAGATGAAACCAAAATCGAACTTTTTGGAAACAATGCAAAACTATATGTTTGGCGTAAAAGCAACACAGCTCATCACCCTGAACACACCGTCCCCACTGTCAAACATGGTGGTGGCAGCATCATGGTTTGGGCCTGCTTTTCATCAGCAGGGACAGGGAAGATGGTTAAAATTGATGGGAAGATGGATGGAGCCAAATACAGGACCATTCTGGATGAAAACCTGTTGGAGTCTGCAAAAGACCTGAGACTAGGACGGAGATTTATCTTCCAACAAGACAATGATCCCAAACATAAAGCAAAATCTACAATGGAATGGTTCAAAAATAAACGTATCCAGGTCTTAGAATGGCCAAGTCACAGTCCAGACCTGAATCCAATTGAGAATATGTGGAAAGAGCTGAAAACTGCTGTTCACAAACGCTCTCCATCCAACCTCAAAGAACTCGAGCTGTTTTGCAAGGAAGAATGGGCAAGAATTTCAGTCTCTAGATGTGCAAAACTGATAGAGACATACCCCAAGCGACTTGCAGCTGTAATCGCAGCAAAAGTTGGCGCAACAAAGTATTAATGCAAGGTGGCCGAATAATTTTGCACGCCCCACTTTTCAGTTTTATTATTACAAAAAAAGTTTAAATGATCCAATAAATTTCGTTCTACTTCACAATTGTAACCCACTTGTTGTTGATTCTTCACCAAAAATTTAAAATGTTATATCTTTTTGTTTGAAGCCTGAAATGTGGCAAAAGATTGAAAAGTTCCAGGGGGCCGAATACTTTTGCAAGGCACTGTATATGTATGTGTGCTGCATATATGTGATGTATATGTAAACATGTGTCATGACGCTGCAGGTCCGCCGTTGCGTAGGGAACTTGTTGTCAAAAATTTGAATCCCACCCCTGTACTAAAGTGTTAACCCCTGGGGTTTCCGAGATTACTCTAGTTTTTAACAAATATGTAGTTGCTTACCTTGTATGTCTTCCCCATTCTTTTATTCCCCAATTTGGATGCTCCTGACATGTTTTACTATGTACACTAATCACTCTGGTTGGCTTACAATCCATATGTACCACTTCCTGTTGCTGCATCCAACCAAACCCATGATGCACTTCTCCTTTCTCTGCTGCAGCACTAACCCTAACAATACTTAACTAGTTTATAGCTCCTCCCACCCCAGTAGTTACATAGACACTTCCCCATCACTGCCCTTTTCCTGCTTTTACACACCTATGGACATCACAAGAAATTAGAGCTTCATGGACATGGTCATGTGACAACAGCTCAGAATGGAAGATCAGAGTAATATGAGTAAAAGAAAGTACGCAGTATGCTGGGTGAATTTTAATTTTAATGGCACCATTTTGGGGCACATTAATTCTATAATTTTTAATAGATTTTTGGGCCAACAGTGTGGAAAAAGGATGCAATTCCCTCATTGTTTTTTTATGGATTTGATGTTAAGGTAATCATTACATGGTAATAATGATATCTTACTGTAACTTTTTTCTGCTGATCAGTACAATTATGGATATATGGGTTTTGTTCTGTTTTACTAATTTGAAAAAAATACAAAAATTGCCCTGTGGCACCATATTCTGAAACTCATAACTTTTAAAAAAAATTTTCTGCCATAGTGTTGGGGCTCATTTTTTGTGGGGTCAGCTTTAATTTTATTGATACCATTTTGGGATACATGCGGGGGAGGACTGAGAACTTAAAATGGCTCTGGAAAAAAACTAAAACTGGCCCGATTTTGTACTTGTGTCAAATTTACAGAAGGCAGAGCCAGCACAAGAAGGCGGGGCCATCAATACCATCTTGTGGCACATTATACCACCCAAGCAAAGCCAAATACTACAGTCCACCACAAAATACTGCCCCAGCAGCATAAAATACCTCCCTAAAACTGACTCTCTGTGGTGGCCAGTCCAGCTCCCATGTTTTGTCCTCCTACTCCAGCTGTCTCAGGATGGCAATACAGTTGAATTCAGGAGTCAGAAAGGGAGCGTCAGATTATTACTTAGTTTACTGGTGGTCATGAGAAGGTCTCAGGCGGCCCCTTGGGAAGTTTCCCTGTAGGGTCTATGGCCAGTCTGCCATTGGATACATGTGACTTTTTGATCAACAAAAACAATTCTGGCATTGGGAATTTCTCTGTGCAGGTTAAATAATGGGATATTGTAATAGATGGAGTCCTTGTGGACGCTGTGATACCAATTAGTTTATTTTTTTATTCTTTAAATGCTGCATATCAGAAATGGGAAAAAGGATGTTTTTTGATTTTTTTAATGTTTTAAAAATATTTTCAAAAACTTTTTAAGTCCACTAAGCAGGGTTGCCAACCGTCCAGAAATTTCTGGACAGTCCGTAAAAATAGGTAACTTTTTTCCTCTGTCCATGAAAAAAAATAGAGGTGTCCGTGATTTTTTTGAGGCTGGTGGTACCTTACTAGATTATTTTGGTGGTAAATATCATCATTTTACAGCTCACAGTAAATGGTGGTAATGAGTTCTGATCAGTATATTGAGCTATAGAGCTGTATTAATTATAATATTTATCCTTTTATTATGGTTTTCCAATTTGTCCGTAAAAAATGTTGGCCGTTCGTGATTTTGGGATAAGTTGTCCAGAAAACAGAAAAATTCGGGTTGGCAACCCTGCCACTAAGGATGTTTGAACTTGAAATCTAATGCATAATCATTCTGGCAGACGAGCATGTACGGACTAGGGAATGAAGGCCCTCAACTGCAATGACAAGTACCCAGGATCCCACAGTTATGTTCATGGGGTGCCAGCTTGGGGAAATAAGGAACTCCCTCCCCATTTAACTGCTTAGATGCTGCATTCGATATTGACCACGGCATCTGAGGGATTAGTGAGAGCTAGCTTAATGCTGTATAAAACAACGGCACCCGCAAGCGATGGCATGGACCCAGCCCCTGCGCCATCACCCTGGTGTGCCATTATGGCACTGAGCATTAACTACTTTTTCAGTTCCTGGTAAGTTCACACATTGCAAATTTGTTGTAGAAATTTTTGTGCCTGAAAATTCTGTCCATACATGAGAATATGCACGTTTCTGCAGCAAGCACATGGATTTCTGCAAATCACATTTAGATAAAAGGAACAGAAACAGAAATTGCAGTAATAAATCTCTCATAGGTGACCATACCTTTGGAAAACAAACATTTACTTTATGCTACAGCCTAATGGTGCTTCTGGCCGCATGCAGCCAAGCGCTGCAACCAATGGCCGCACCATTCTGAGGCAAAATCACGCAGCCATCGGCTGTTGAGTGTAGGCATGGCTTTGCCACATGTGGCCACCTGCACAGTCGTGCCATAATCTTACAGTTCTATGGTATTCACCCATATGAAATTCCCTTCTCTTAGTGCAGGGGTGCACAACCTGCGGCCCGGGGGCCACATGCGGCCCTTGATACCATTCTGTGCGGCCCCCAATTATCTGGTAACAGACATGTATGTCTATGTCTTGTGGCTGCTCACGTGTATCTTTCATGTATTCTACCATTAGATGGGAGTACTAGAAGTGTAACTACACATTTATGAAATATACTGTATGTTCAATATGCCATAAATATAGTATATTAGTTTATTTTCGGCCTTTGGAATTGGTTCAGGCTGACAATGTGGCCCCCAACCAGAAAACGTTGTGCACCCCTGAGGAACCTACACATTGGTAGTAAGAGCTTGGTTACTGATAGGGCCACTGTCTGTATACACCTACTGTATATGAACAACATAAAACATAAGAAAAGCATAGATAAAAGCTAGGTGAATATCCTGTTTTCCACTATATTAAACTGAAATGAATAAAAAGAAATGGGAAATGACTTACCAAATCTTATTGTCCTTGTCATCATTAATTTTCAACCATATAAATTAATGAATAAAGCATAAGAGATGTGCACATAATCTGTCCAGCACGTAGAACGAGTGACAACTATAGTCAGTGAGAAATGGCTTCTGAATTATTCTCAAGAAGTGCAAATGTTTAAAACTAAATGGCAGGAAACAGAATTGACATAGCTGTGGTGAGGGTGTGAGGCTATGGTCAACGTTCAGGTTCTTTGATGCATTTTTTAAACCAAATACAAAAGTACATTTAAAAAAGAGAAGTAGAGTTTGTCCTTAAAGGGGTTTACAGAGATTATTCTGGTTTTTAACAAATATTCTCATGTAGTTGCTTGCCCCATGTATATACATCTTCGCTGTACCTTTTTCTTCAATTTGGACTCTTCTGATTAGAGATCATGTGAATCAAAGTTGACGAAGTGGAATTTAATCTGAATTTCAGGCAAAATTTGATTCATCCTGAAGTCCAATTTCCTCACGCTTTGTGGTAACAAATCACATTTTTTTCTAAAATGGCTGCTGCACATGTTACAAAGTGAAAGTAAGAAGCCCGGGAACGAGGGAGCACCCATAATGCCATGCAGACAGCCAATCAGCAGATAGCCAGCCCCTGTAATGTCACAGCCCTACAAAAAGCCCTATTAAAAGTCTCCTCATGTCCGGTCTCCAGTGTACTTAGTGCAGGGAGACATTGCAGACGCTAGGGACAGTGTTTAGAGAAGCCTTTGTTATAAAAAAAAAAAAGATTGAGCAGTTCAGGAAAGATTATTCAAAGTGTAGGGAAAGGATAGGGAGTAGAGTTGAGCGAACTCTAAGTCAATGGGGGCGGATCCGTTTGGTATGACACATGAGTGTGTCATACCAAACGGATCTGTCCCCACTGACTTGCAGTCGGGTGAGGAGGACGGATCCGGATGGCTGCGGCCATTCAAGCGCAGGGGATCCGAGCAGTACAGTGCTCGTTACAAGCACGTTCGCTCAACTCTAATAGGGAGGTATTATCCACACTGTAGTGAGAGTGCCAATAGGAGAGTGTAAAGCCTGGCTAATAGAAGCTATTCCATTACACTTTGCTGCACTAATTGGGGTTACTAAAATTGTTCTAATACTACAGATTTTAGGTTGTTTGCATTCTTTGATAGATCAGTAATTGCAGTAATCCTAGCATCTGTTATTAGGTTGAAATTGCTGTCTGATACAACCAATTTTGGGGTGTATTTATTTCATATATAAAAGTACTTCCATTCATCCTTGCTTTTGGGGTGAATTTGCGGCCTGATATAACCAGTTTTGGGGTGAGTTTATTTCATATACTGGTGGCATGCTTTATATCACTTTGTCTTCTGCTTGGTGATGTAAGGCTTGCACATGGCTGCTCGGCTCAGTTTTTCTTATGGGATGCTTTTCTTCAGCAAGGACAAGGAAGCTGGTCAGAGTTGATGGAACTAAATACAGGGAAATCTTGAAGGAAAACCTGTTAGAGACTGCAAAAGACTTGAAACTGGGGTGGAGGTTCACCTTCTAGGAGGACAATGACCCTAAACATTCAGCCAGAGCTACAATGGAATGGTTTAGATCAAAGTACAGTATATTCATGTGTTAGAATGGCCCAGTCAAATTCCAGACCTAAATCCCATTGAGAATCTGTGGTAAGACTTGAAAATTGCTGTTCACAGACACTTTCCATCCAAGCTTGAGCTATTTTGCAAAGAAGAATGGGCAAATATTTCAGCCTCTAGATGTGCACAGCTGGTAGAGATATTCCTCAAAAGACTTGCATTTGTAATTGCAGTGAAGGGTGGTCCAACAAAGTAGTGGCTCAGGGAGGCTGAATACAAATGCACTCCACACTTTCCAGATTTTTATTTAATAAAAATTTTGAAAATTATGTATCATTTTCTTTTCTTTTCACTTCACACATACACATACTTGCTACTCAGCAACCTCCAGCACTCCAGCTGTTCATAGACTACATTTCCATACCAGAATCCTATTTTCACTTCTATGTGAGTTACAAGAACAGCTGAGCAAGTGTGCATTCTGGGAGCTGTAGTTTCCCAGCAGCTGGAGTGCCAAAAGTTGCCAATCCCTGGTCTATCACATAAAATCCCCCAAAAATACATTTAAGTGTGTGGGTGTAAAGTGAAAACGTGGAAAAGTTCAAGAGGTATGAATACCTTTTCAAGGCACTGTAGTTATGGATGCACTTTATTATTGAGGGAAATGTTTTTCCACCTCTCAGCACCATTCACAATGGCTGCTGTTAGTGTTGAGCAAATCGAAGTGTCCCAAGTGGACTTCAATCCAAATTTCAAGGAAAATCCAATTTGCAGCAAAGCCAAATTTTCTTGTGCCTCATGGTAATGAATCAATCTTCCCTGAAATGAGGTAAAAAAAAAAATCATACTCACCTCATCTATTTGTGCGTGAAAAGCCCACCCCCGCCATCTTGATTGAAGATCCCGCGTCAAATCTTGTGCCAGCAAATGTGATGACGTGATTTATCGCTGGATCTTCAATCAAGATGGCGACAGTGGGCTCTTCACAATCAAATGGATGAGGCATGTATGATTTTATTTTATGTTTTTTATTATAGACCTTAATATTAATGTCAAATGCCACGATCAGCGATAAATGCAGCATCTGAGGGGTGCAATGACGGGGAGCCACGCAATTGCCACTCCCTGTCATTGCACAAAAGGGGTAAGCCACAAAAGGCCATTGCTAAAGAAGCTGGCTGTTCACAGAGCGCTGTATCAAAGCATATTAATGGAAAGTTGAGTGGAAGGAAAAAGGGTGGTAGAAAAAGGTGTACAAGCAACAGGGAGAACCACAGCCTTGATAGGATTGTTAAGAAAAGGCCTTTCCTAAATTTGGTGGAGATTCACAAGGACTGGACTGCTGCTGGAGTCAGTGCTTCAAGAGCCACCACACACAGACATTTCCAGGACATGGCCTACAAGTGTCGCATTCCATGTGTCAAGCCACTCATGACCAATAGACAACGCCAGAAGTGTCTTACCTGGGCCAAGGAGAAAAAGAACTGGACTGTTGCTCAGTGGTCAAAGGTGTTGTTCTCATATGAAAGTAAATTTTGCATTTCATTTGGAAATCAAGGTCCCAGAGTCTGGAGGAAGAATGAGAGGCACTCAATTCAAGCTGCTTGAGGTCTAGTGTGAAGTTTCCACAATCAGTGATGGTTTGGGGAGCCATGTCATCTGATGGTGTAGGTTCACTGTGTTTTATGAAGACCAAAGTCACTGCAGCCGTCTACCAGGACATTTTAGAGCACTTCATGCTTCTCTCTGCCGACAAGCTTTTTGGAGATGGAATTTTTATTTTCCAGCAGGACTTGGCACCTGTCCACACTGCCAAAAGTACCAATATCTGGTTTAATAACCACAGTATCACTGTGCTTGATTGGCCAGTAAACTCACCTGACCTTAACCCCATAGAGAATCTATGGGGTATTGTCAAGAGGAAGATGAGAGACACCAGACCCAACAATGCAGATGAGCTGAAGGTGGCTATCAAAGCAACCCGTGCTTCCATAACACCTCTGCAGTGCTACAGGCTGATCGCAGTCATTCATGGAAAAGGAGCCCCAACCAAGTATTGAGTGCATTTACTGGACATACTTTTCATTTGGCCAACATTTCTGTGTTTAAAAAAAAAATTACAGTTGGTCTAATATAATCTAATTTTCTGAGATAATGAATTTTGGGGTTTCCTTGTCTGTAAGTCATAATCATCAACAATAACATAAATAAACACTTGTGACTCTATATAATATGTGTTTCACTTTTTTAATTTAATTATTGAAAGAAAAAACTTTTTGATGATATTCTAATTTATTGAGATGCACTTGTACATTGTCGCATAAAGTGTGGAAGGCACATGCAGTGGCATACTTCTTCCAAAGGCTGCTGTGCAAAAACATGTATATCTTGTGGAATACGTTTTTTTGTGGTCACATCTATAAGAAAATGCAGCAGGCTATACTTCCCCATGTGGTAAAAAAAATAGCATACCAACATATACCACTGTTTTGCCATCTGTTAGGTCTGTAGGGGGTCAGTGAACCTGTCTAGTGTGTTTATTTGCAGTGCACTAGACCACAGGGAAGGAGTGGTGAAGGTTGTTTGGAGAGAATGGGAGTGGTGGTCATGGTGGTAGCAGCAAGGGTGTATTGTAGTACTCATAGTGGCTAGGCCCTCTCCTCCTGGCACTCCCCCAGGCAGTGCATGCAGTGGTTGGAGGGGTGCAACCCTTCGTTCCCATGGGGCATACACTAGGCTTTTGGGGGCTTCTGCCTAGTGGTGGCTGGGGTGCCCTTAACGTTACGTGGATAAGCAGCAGGATGCAAGGCAGTAGGGCAGGCGCAAGGACGGTAGATGGATGGTGGAGTCAATGACCAGGCTCGTTTGGTTATAATAAAGTCTGTATTTACTGAGTAAATGATGGGAGAAGTAGTACAAGTATATGGAGTAGGCACAATTCTGAGGTATATCACAAAGCAGGCTTTTTCCAAAGGCTTTATATAGGAGGTAATGATGGTAGTAGTCCTCCCTGAGTGTCTCTCTCTCTCTCTCTCTAAATACACTTTGCAATCTTCCAAAAATAACAGATGTGCAATCTCTCTCAAATACTTTCCCCAGACTGTAGAATGCAGCCAGGTTTGGATGACCAGTCTGTCTCAGAAGTGTGGCAGGCACGAGAGACAATTGACCCTTTCCACATGCAGTAAAGTCTATTGTTGTAAATATGCGTTTACCTTTCTGTCTGTCCAAGTACAACCTTTGAAATGAATCTCTACCTTCTGTATTTATTTGAGACATTCTTATCTCTCAGAATTGGTGGCACCCAGGAGTGGTGTTTTCCTGGATAAGACTTACTTAGCAGAGCACACCAAAGCAAGTTTTCACTCTAGCTTTGCTGGATAGATCCTTCCCCCAAACTGTAGCCAGACACACCAGATGCTGCTAGACCGGTTGCTGTAGTCAGACTGGTCTGTAAACCAGTCATGACGTTTTGAGCGAGCATGCTTGGCCGAATATGATATTCGTTCGAGCACTGCGGTGCTCGGGACCACGCGGTGTTCAGCCGACATGCTCGAGTACTGGCATTCACTGCCATCTTGGCTACTGGCATTACAGTGATTGGCTGGCCGGGAACGCGTCATCGGATGCTGTAGAGCACCCGGTGACATGTGACACGGCTCAGACCGAGTCAGGGAGAGCTGCTGCAAAGAGGGACAGATAGTGTAGGGATAGAAATTGGCTAGGCAGGGCTAGTATTTCTGTTGAAAAGACCCAAAAGCCCTTTTAAGGGCTATTGTGATATCTGGCTACAATATATTTTTTATTTTTGGGGGTTAAAAATTGCGCAAGGTGGCCTGACCTTAACACCACCTGCGCAGCTTCTAATCCTTTTTGTATCCTATATACCTGACATGCATTGTCATTTTTTCTGCCGTTAATCAAGGCCACAGTACTTGCGCTGCGTCTGCTGTATAATGTTTGCCCAAGGAGGCACAGATAGTGTAGGGATAGGATTTGGCTAGGCAGGGCTAGCTGTTGTGTTGAAAAGACCCAAAAGTCCTTTTAGACCCAAAAGTCCTTTTAAGGACTATTGTTACATCTGGCTGCAATATATTTTCTTTTGGGGCAAAAATAACGCAAGTTTGCCTGACCTTAACACCACCTGCGCAGCTTGTGCATTATAACGTTGCTGTATCCTATATAGCTGACATCCGGTGTCATATAATGTATTAGACGGTCAGCTCACCAGCAGGCCCGGAACCATAATGTTTTAGACGGTCAGCTCACCAACCGGCCCTCAACCATAATGTTTTAGACGGTCAGCTCACCAGCAGGCCCGGAACCATAATGTTTAGATGGTCAGCTCATCAGCAGGCCCTCAACCATAATGTTTTAGATGGTCAGCTCACCAGCAGGCCCTCAACCATAATGTTTTAGACGGTCAGCTCACAAGCAGGCCCTCAACCATAGTCTTTTAGACGGTCAACTCACCAGCAGGCCCTCAACCATAATGTTTTAGACGGTCAGCTCAGCAGCAGCACCTCACCCATAATGTTTTAGATGGTCAGCTCAGCAGCAGCACATCACCCCTATTGTTTTTGAGTGTCAGCAGCAGGCCATCAATCATAATTTTTCAAGGGTGTGTCTGATGCCCTCCTTTATGTGTAATAAAGGGTGTATTGGAGTGCCTGTTCCTTGTAATTTTTGTCAGCCCTTTCCCTTTGTACATAGACTTTATGAGTGTAGGAGTCCCACGACATGAACAATTATACCACAATGTGAATGTGGCCCTCCTTTATGTGATATACAGGTTGTATCGGAGTGCCTCTTCCTTGTAATTTTTGGCAGCACTTACGCTTTACGTACAAGTAAATATATGTTTCCTAACAATATTTCCTCTAAAATCAATGTTATATTCGGTTTTGGGGGTATTCTTGTCATTCCGTAAAAGTGGCGTAATACTCGGACAACATCGTTCCCAGCAGCGACTTCGGTGTCCAAGATGCATCCAGACATCCTCCTCATGCTGTTCCCAAACCATTTCAGTGGTGTTTCCATCATTTTCTCACCTTTCCCTATGAACCAGACACCCTCCCCTCTTCAGAGCAGGGGGTGCCTGGTTTAGTGCTCGGGTTCTCCTATTGACTTCCATTATACTCGGGTGCTCGGCTGAGCACTCGAGCACCACCTAGTGTTCGGCCAGCGCACCCGAGCATTACGGTGCTCTATCAACACTAGTCATGACTAACCAGAGGAGGCAGGGCCATCCTGTCTCTTAACAACCAACTAAAGAACGACCAGATTTTAACAGTTTTTTTACCTATATATCACCTTTTAGGATCCACAGAGCACAAATCATCATTACAGTAAACATTTTGAAATAGTGAACCTGAATATTAACTTTTTAACAGTTAGGGATCATTCAGACGGCCGTATGATGTCCGCAAAAATACGGATCCGTTTTTTTGTGGACAGTTCACCATGTCCGAAAAAAAACGATAGCTATCAATTTTTTTGCGGACCAATAGACTTCAATGGGGCTTTTTCCTGATTTTCACTGACAAGTATAGGACATGTTTCATTTGTTTTGCGGAGCCATGGAATGGAAAAAAAGGGCCCATAGAAGTGAATGGGTCAGTATTAGAGATGAGCGAGCATGCTCGGGAGCAATTTTCGAGTAGTAGCATACGCATCTTCTAATCTGTACACTAATGCGTACGCATCTTGTAATTTGTACACATTAGCGGACAAATTTATAAGATGCGTACGCATTAGTGTACAGATTAGAAAATGCGTATGCATTAGCGTACAGATTATAAAATGCGTACGCTACTACTCGAAAATTGCTCCCGAGCATGCTCGGCCGACCATGCTCCCTCATCTCTAGTCAGTATGTAATCCTCAAAAAAACGGATCCGCATTTTTGCGGACAACATATGGCCGTCTGAATGGGCCCTTAATCACATGACTAGGGTATTGCAGAGCGGGAGCATCTATCTAACTGTAAAATAACCAGTCTTGACATGTGTGACAATGGAAAAGGTTAGCCACAGCAGCCTCTTTATTAAAGAACATAGTATAAACCTCATGAACATCATGAACACATTAAAACCCAGACAGGTTGTCAGAAGAGGAGGTCATGGTTGCCCTGACATCCCCAGTTGCAACACACCGACTCGGGGATGATAAGACCCACACGCACAAGCCATGTAAGAAGAGGGAGGGCGGGCCGTTCCCAGGTCCTGCTCCAGATGACCCTTTGGCCAGATGTCACGTACCCCTATCCTACTAATTCATCCCGGGCCCATGTGACCCTGCTTGACCCAATTCCTACCCCCCACAGCCTTAACACCACTTCTTTTCAAACTATTAACCCCTTCCTTTCCTGCTCTCCCCTGCAAACCCTGTCACGTCAGGCCTACAGTTGCTTCGCCCCCTTTTGGCCCTCACTTTATTAATTCTTTTAGCATTGATACACTATATAGTCACCAAGAGACAAATCTAACATAGGCTAAAGACATAGCAAATTTGAAAGTGTTAAAGGTGTATTCGTATTTTGGACTTTTATGGCTGAGATGAGAATAACCACATTAAGCACCAGTTGAAGGTGACAGGACTTATGATAACACCCAAGCATTTAAAGAATGGGTTGGACTTGCTGAATCATGAATCATGACACAGTAACTTCATAAATATTGGGCCAGATGCCAATTTTTCCTATGTATTTATTCCAGAAAATTAGCCTAGATATGCTTATAAATCTGAGCTATGGAAAGCCATGTTTTGCGGCACATGGACAGTACAGAGATGTTTCTTATGATCTTTTCATACCTAGGCCTAAAACCATGCCAAGATGACATCATCTATGTCTGAAGGGAAGAAGGTTTCACCATCAACATAGAGGAGGATTCTTTAGTGTAAGAGCAGTCAGACTATCGATATTGTGATGGTTAATGTCTTTCCTGTAAAAAAATAATTTCGCTAGTTTTAGATTTCTGGAGATTATACTTGATTCAGGGATTTATTCTGATTGCCATATTTGGAGTCAGGAAGGAATATCCACCTCATAGGATTGTTGCCTTCCCCTGGATCAACACAGTAGGTAAAAAATAAAGGTGAATAAAATCTAATGAATTTTATTTTTTTTAAGGAGTGCTAAAGGACTTTTTTACATATTAAATCGACACATTAGGGTTAGAAGATGGACCTGGGTCTTGTTTTCAGCCTAATCAACTATGTAAGCTGTGTACCAGGTTGGGCTCCCCAGGATACAGCGAAGTCACGAACGAGGAAAACCACTCCACCACCAGCTTTTGCCGAAACAGAATTTTACTTAAATGTGGTAATGAATACAACCACAAATGCTGGGAACATACAATAAATTTATATACACCCAGCCTGAAGGCTGAGACCCTTGTGCTGCACAGCGCAGTGCCCTACTGGCGGGCATGACTAAACCGCCACACCTTACCTGTTATTACCCTAAAAAACAAGAATAACTGTATGGGTGTGTGGTACGGGCTAGCCTGCGGTGCAGCACAACACCAGTCTGGCTTGAGTTTGTGGGGAAGTTTATCAGCTCTCCAGTGTGAAATGTCCCTTTAAATTATGGAGTCCTTGCAATGAACAGCCAGCAACACTTGTGGCCTGACACAAACAGAAACCCTATCTAACTAACTACAGGCCTGGTCTCAGTCTCGAGGATTCTAGGTGCCAACACTGTGGTGAGGTGCGTGAACAATCTTACTGACCCGGGTCTGCTCTGCATCCGCTGGTGACTATGAACCAAACAAATGCCTCTCCACAGTGGCATACTGCCAATATAGGCAGACCACGCAGCTGCTATGGGGCTCACGGCACAGGGAGTTCGCAGAGCATGGAAGGCCCCGCCCCCTACATATACTCAGTCAATTTATTAATAATTAGTTAATGTGGCGCTTGAGGTGGCCTGCGGCCGGCACACTTGTGTTCCATTATGCTCAGCACTTCCAACCCTGCCCCCCTCCCCCTCTGCAGGTCTGCTCACCCCTGCAGTCCGGGATTTGATAGTAATTCTTATTGGGCTAAAGGACCTTTCTGACCTCATCCGCCCATGTGACCAGTGGGGGCGGGGCTAGAAGAGCAGAGAGCTGCGTTGCTGTACAGAGAGGAGGGAGCCATGCTGGAGTTTGGTGAGGCTTAGCTGTGTGTGTCTTTCCATGTGTGTGTCTGTCTGTCCCTATGTGTCTGTCCCTCTGTGTCCCTGCGTTTGTACCTATCCCTGTGTGTATGTGTGTGTGTGCCTGTCCCTCTCACTGTGTGTTCCTGTCCCTGTGTGTGTTGCTGTCCATGTGTGTCCCTGTCCCTGTGTGTGTGTCCCTGTGTGTCCTGCTGTCCCTGTGTGTCGCTGTCCCTGTCTTTCTGTCCCTGTGTGTGTCGCTGTCCCTGTGTTTGAGTCGCTGTCCTTGTGTGTGTGTCGCTGTCCCTGTGTGTGTGTCGCTGTCCCTGTGTGTGACTGTCCTTGTGTGTCGCTGTCCCTGTGTGTGTGTCTGTCCCTGTGTGTGTGTGTGTGTCTGTCCCTGTGTGTGTGTGTGTCTGTCCCTTTGTGTGACAACATCACCATGCCCACAGTGTTCCTATGGCTTGACGCAGCTGCATCAGGACGTTCTGTGGGGGCAAGGAGAAGAAGACAGAAGAGGAGACAGTGCCGCCAGCATGCAGTCCCATGGGAGAGGCACAGGGAGGCACACTAAGGATGCAGGTAACACTACCACATGATCTACACTAGTGTTATCTGTGGTTTTACATAGGACTGCAGGTAACACTACCACATAATGTACACTAGTGTTATCTGTGATTTTACATAGGACTGCAGGTAACACTACCACATGATCTACACTAGTGTTTTCTGTGGTTTTATATAGGACTGCAGGTAACACTACTACATTATCAGCACTAGTGTTATCTATGGTTTTACATAGGACTGCAGGTAACACTACCACATGATCTACACTAGTGTTTTCTGTGGTTTTATATAGGACTGCAGGTAACACTACTACATTATCAGCACTAGTGTTATCTATGGTTTTACATAGGACTGCAGGTAACACTACTACATTATCAGCACTAGTGTTATCTGTGGTTTTACATAGGACTGTAGTCAACACTCCAAATTGAAAAAAATGCAATTCCTCAACTGTATTACGGGTTTTGTTCCTACAGCGTTCCCTTTAAAACAAATGGGGGTGTGGCAGGGGAGGAGCCAGGGCAGGAGGTGGGATGGGCCAGGGGTGGGTACTGGGCGGAGTTAGGGGGCCCAATTCAGATTCTTGCTATGGGGCCTAATGATTTTTATGTACGCCCCTGCCTCTCCAACAAGCATGCGGTCCCGCAGTGTATGTTGCTTTACTCCTCAGCTCTCATCAGTGTTCCTGGAAGCAATCCTTGTTCCTCTGGACAGCATCAGGGTCTTGGACACAATCAGATTCACTTAGCTGCCTCTCTGGTCACTGAGGGATGCTCCCCCACCTGGATGCCGTTGGCTCCTCTGCTTACACAGTTCCTCAGTCTCAGCTTCCTCTAAGATGGCTGCTCCCTTACTTCTCCAGGCTCTGAAACTCCACCTCTCATGAATATGGAAATATATCAGTCTGTTAGCTGTTTTTAGGAAACAGCGGCATCTTGTGGCCAAACAGAAGAATGTCAGCCCAGATCATTTAATTTAATCTACACAGTGTTCAGACAAGGAGAGCTGTTTCCCCATCTCACAAACATACAGAAAGAAAACAAGAAAAAAAGAGTTAAATTCTGTGTTTTAGATTGGTGTTCATAATCTGTGGATTGATTGATCTTCTGCCTCAGATTTTTTGATTCTGTGAAAAAATAATGAAAAAGCAACTTGTAATAATAACAATTTAAACAATAGAGTACACCCATAGGCAAATACAACAGCCACCATTCTATGTGAATCCCTAAAGAGGACCTGTCACCACAAAATACAATGCAATCTGCAGGAAGCATTTTATAGAGCAGGAGGAGCTGAGCAGATGAATATATAATTTTATGGGACAAGAGTCAGTGACTTCTGTGCTCAGTTGTACATGGGGAAGGTGTTATCAGTTATTGATAGCATTTTCTGTGTGTGTATATGAATATAGCTGTCAATCACTGATGGCAGTACACATGAGAGGTGTTATCAGTGATTCATAGCATTCTCTGTGTAAGTGTGGATACATAGATAACTGGCAGTTACTGATATCTGTACACGGGGGAGGTGTTATCAATGATTGATAACATTCCTTGTTTAAGAGTATATACATAGATAGCTGTCATTCACTAATAATTGTACACAGGGGAGGGGTTATCAGTGATTGATAGCATTCTAGTATTCTCTGTGTAAGTGTGTATACACAGATAGCTGTCAGTCACTGATAGATGTACATGGGGGAGGTGTTATCAGTGATTGATAACATTCTCTGTGTCAGTGTGTATACATAGATAGCTGTCAGTCATTGGTGGATGTACATGGGGGAGATGTTTGCATTGATTGATAGCATTATCTGTGTAAATGTGTATACATAGATAGCTGTCAGTCACCGAGAGTTGTACCCAGGGGAGATGTTATCAGCGATTTATAGTATTCTCTGTGTAAGTTAGAGATGGGTGAATCTATTCGCTGCTTCGTAGATTCGTATCGAATCCTCGATTTTTCCTACTCCGGATTTTTTCAGATTCGCTTCGTATTATTCATAAATGTTCTTAAAATTTTGAGCGCTAACGCTACATACGCTACGTACGCAATGTACGCATTCTTCTTGCCCCATCCCCTGGCCCCCCCGAAGCGGGAAAATGACGATACGCCCCCTCAAGAGTGGGAAAGTGAAGATATGCCCCCCTCAGAAGCGGGAAAAACCAGCCCGGCCCACTGGGAACTAACAATTTGCACGTATAGGGAGTGAAGACTCCTCCTTCATTACTCCGCCCTCTCTCCAGTTCAAGCCAGCGGTGAACAAGATACCACAGCATGGCGAAGCAACTGCAACCAAAGTGGGGGGAAATAATCTTTGGTAACGAGTACCCAGGGGCGTAGCTCGCTCCAGAGTTCAGAGCGTCACAATTGTGCAAGACAGTCTCACCGGCTCCTGACAAATCCAATTTGTTCAGAATCGATTTGGTCATCTCTACCATCAATGCTTGTAAGAGTAATTTTTCATGTGCCACTGTTCTAACTACAATTCTGGTATAATTTGGCAGTAGAAATTGTGTAGTTCGGCAAGCATTATCTGTACTGTTAACGTACCTTAGGCGAATTACAAGGAGGTAGATCCCAAAAGCGAGCAAGATAGAAATCAAGACAATGAGTTTACCAATGAGTACACTTGCATACAACTTGACACCTGTTTACAAAGAGAATGTGTTAAATATACTAAACATACACTCACACTTGAACTATGCCTGCATCAGTTGTCCTACTTCACTGCTGATAGATTCTTGTACCAAAAAGACAAATCTACAGAGTTGATGCCTAAAGGGCCCATTACATTGGCTGACTGAACAGGCAATCTTCACCGTTGTATGAGAATTAGTGATTTCTACCTCAGTCACTTATCACCATACAGATTTATTCTTTGTGGGCAGCAGATCCATGTTTACACAGGACAATCTACTGCCCAGAAACCGCGATTTTGGGTGCTACCTCAACGATACTTTGCTTGTTCATCGAGTGATTGTTGGTACCTTCACACAAGGTAATTTTCGGGAAAAATATAATTGCTCTGATCGCCAGCCCATGTAAAGGGGTATTCATATAGTGGTCAACCAGGAGACAAGTCCTATCAGAGGTATCTGACCACTTTCCTCTAGCATTGTAGGCAGGAGAATGGAGCACCAATCTTTAGTAGTGAAGGTTAGTAAAAACTGCATGATTACCTCTTCTACCACATTTTAAAATTTTATATGGCTGGGAATAAAACCTTTGCATAGTCTAACTTTTTACTGCTGAGACTGTATGGGAAGAACAGGAGAGGACTAGTAGATGGAGCGGTGGACGCCAGTTTTAAGGCATAACTAAAGCTGACCATACACATTCAATAGCTGCTAGTCAACAACTATCTCTCCTGTCTCCCTCCTGGCTTCCCCATATACAAACATTCGGCTTGGCTGAAGGTGTCTTTGTATGCTATAGGGAGAGCAGATAAAGTTGTTAGCAGACTGTTCTGGTGGCTTATCTCATGGGAGGGGGGGGCGAAACATACTTGAGTGGGCCCCCCACTTAGTGGCTTCCCAAACGCACGTTTCCAACTTCACAGGCACATACTTCTAGTTGTGGTTATAATATTGTATTAGAAAGATGACTGTATAAACTGCTAGATCATCAATGCTGTTAAGTACAGTACAATAGACTTTCTACATACCCTAGTCTAAATACTCTACCATATAATGCAGTAAAATATAGGAGTAAAAAACAAGGGGACTCCTATGTTAAAGGAAACCTGTCCCCAGTTTTTACATCACTAAACTAACAGTCCCGTGCCCCCATCAGACCTCAGATCAGCTTAATGTGCCCCCATCAGACCTCAGATCAGCGTATTGTGCCCCCATCAGACCTCAGATCATCAGAATGTGCCCCCATCAGACCTCAGATCATCAGAATGTGCCCCCATCAGACCTCAGATCATCAGAATGTGCCCCCATCAGACCTCAGATCAGCTTAATGTGCCCCCATCAGACCTCAGATCAGCTTAATGTGCCCCCATCAGACCTCAGATCAGCTTAATGTGCCCCCATCAGACCTCAGATTCAGCGTATTGTGCCGCCATCAGACCTCAGATCAGCCTACTGTGCCCCCCATCAGACCTCAGATCAGCTTAATGTGCCCCCATCAGACCTCAGATCAGCTTAATGTGCCCCCATCAGACCTCAGATCAGCGTACTGTGCCGCCATCAGACCTCAGATCAGCCTACTGTGCCCCCATCAGACCTCAGATCAGCGTATTGTGCCCCATCAGACCTCAGATCAGCTTAATGTGCCCCCATCAGACCTCAGATCAGCGTATTGTGCCCCCATCAGACCTCAGATCAGCGTATTGTGCCCCATCAGACCTCAGATCAGCCTACTGTGCCCCCGTCAGACCTCAGATCAGCTTAATGTGCCCCCATCAGACCTCAGATCAGCTTAATGTGCCCCCATCAGACCTCAGATCAGCTTAATGTGCCTCCATCAGACCTCAGATCAGCGTATTGTGCCCCCATCAGACCTCAGATCAGCAGAATGTGCCCCATCAGACCTCAGATCAGCGTATTGTGCCCCTATCAGACCTCAGATCAGCGTATTGTGCCCCCATCAGACCTCAGATCAGCGTATTGTGCCCCCATCAGACCTCAGATCAGCGTATTGTGCCCCATCAGACCTCAGATCAGGTACTGTGCCCCCATCAGACCCTCAGATCAGCGTATTGTGCCCCCATCAGACCTCAGATCAGCGTATTGTGCCCCCATCAGACCTCAGATTCAGGGTATGTGCCCGCCATCATACCTCAGATCAGCGTATTGTGCCCCCAATCAGACCTCAGATCAGCCTATGTGCCACCCATCAACCTCAGATCAGCGTAATTGTGCCCCCATCAGACCTCAGGTATCAGGGATTGTGCCCCCATCATACCTCAGATCAGCGTATTTGCCCCCATCAGACCTCAGATCAGCGTATTGTGCCCCCATCAGACCTCAGATCAGCTAATTGTGCCCCCATCAGACCTCAGATCAGCGTATTGTGCCCCCATCAGACCTCAGATCAGGTATTGTGCCCCCATCAGACCTCAGTATCAGCGTATTGTGCCCCATCAGACCTCAGATCAGCTAATTGTGCCCCCATCAGACCTCAGATCAGCGTATTGTGCCCCCATCAACCTCAGATCAGGGTATTGTGCCCCCAATCAGACCTCAGATCAGCGTATTGTGCCCCCATCAGACCTCAGATCAGCGTATTGTGCCCCATCAGACCTCAGATCAGCGTATTGTGCCCCCATCAGACCTCAGATCAGCATTGTTGCCCCATCAGACCTCAGATCAGCGTATTGTGCCCCCATCAGACCTCAGATCAGCAGTATTGTGCCCCCATCAGACCTCAGATCAGCGTATTGTGGCCCCCCATCAGACCTCAGATCAGTGTATTGTGCCCCCATCAGACCTCAGATCAGCGTATTGTGCCCCCATCAGACCTCAGATCAGCGTAATTGTGCCCCCATCAGACCTCAGATCAGCGTATTGTGCCCCCATCAGACCTCAGATCAGCGTATTGTGCCCCCATCAGACCTCAGATCAGATCGTATTGTGCCCCATCAGACAGCTCATCAGATCAGGGTATTGTGCCCCCATCAGACCTCAGATCAGCGTATTGTGCCCCCATCAGACCTCAGATCAGGGTATTGTGCCCCCATCAGACCTCAGATCAGCGTATTGTGCCCCCATCAGACCTCAGATCAGCGTATTGTGCCCCATCAGACCTCAGATCAGCGTATTGTGCCCCCCATCAGACCTCATAGATCAGCGTATTGTGCCCCCATCAGACCTCAGATCAGCGTATTGTGCCCCATCAGACGACCTCAGATCAGCGTATTGTGCCCCCATCAGACCTCAGATCAGCGTATTGTGCCCCATCAGACCTCAGATCAGCAGTATTGTGCCCCCATCAGACCTCAGATCAGGTACTGTGCCCCCATCAGACCTCAGATCAGCGTATTGTGCCCCCATCAGACCTCAGATCAGCATATTGTGCCCCCATCAGACCTCAGATCAGCGTATTGTGCCCCCATCAGACCTCAGATCAGGTACTGTGCCCCCATCAGACCTCAGATCAGCGTATTGTGCCCCATCAGACCTCAGATCAGCATATTGTGCCCCATCAGACCTCAGATCAGGTATTGTGCCCCCATCAGACCTCAGATCAGCGTATTGTGCCCCCATCAGACCTCAATCAGCGTATTGTGCCCCCATCAGACCTCAGATCAGCGTATTGTGCCCCCATCAGACCTCAGATCAGGGTATTGTGCCCCATCATACCTCAGATCAGCGTATTGTGCCCCTATCAGACCTCAGATCAGCGTATTGTGCCCCCATCAGACCTCAGATCAGTGAATTGTGCCCCCATCAGACCTCAGATCAGCGTATTGTGCCCCCATCAGACCTCAGATCAGGGTACTGTGCCCCCATCAGACCTCAGATCAGCGTATTGTGCCCCCCATCAGACCTCAGATCAGCATATTGTGCCCCCATCAGACCTCAGATCAGCGTATTCTGCCCCCATCAGACCTCAGATCAGGGTACTGTGCCCCCATCAGACCTCAGATCAGGGTATTGTGCCCCCATCAGACCTCAGATCAGCATATTGTGCCCCCATCAGACCTCAGATCAGGGTATTGTGCCCCATCAGACCTCAGATCAGCGTATTGTGCCCCCATCAGACCTCAGATCAGCGTATTGTGCCCCCATCAGACCTCAGATCAGCATATTGTGCCCCCATCAGACCTCAGATCAGGGTATTGTGCCCCCATCAGACCTCAGATCAGCATATTGTGCCCCCATCAGACCTCAGATCAGCCCACCCAGCCACATAAGATTAAAATAAAAAACCTTTCTTACCTGTCCTGCGCTGCGGCTGCCCTCCGGTCCGGCGCTCCGCTCTCTTCCCTGGCCCGCGCACACTATGACCTGACGCTGCGTACGTCGCCCCCCTCTGCCCCCCCGGTAGCTACGCCTCTGATTTCGCCAGATCCTTGTCTCCCCCAATATCATCTGTTGGGGCAAAGTTGGGAGCTAACCACACTCATTAGTGTGTTGGGTTTGGCAAAGAAAAGTGTAATGTAATTGATTTCAGCAGACCAACCTTTTTTTTGGAGTCTGGATAGGGGTCCTCTACCATCTAACAAATCCCACAGCCGGATAAAAATTACACCTGTTTAACTAGTGGCAGGCACACCCCTCAGCTAAAATTATTGGACAATGATATGCAACTAATATTTATTTTCACATATATAACAATATACTAATTGTTATATCATAAATGGTTCATACTATTTCAAATCTTGTTGACATTTGTTGCAATATATTATTACAATGTTAGGGCTGGTTCACACATCAGTTATTTGATCAGTTATTTCCATCAGTTATTGTGAGCCAAAACCAGGAGTGGACAGTAAACAGAGATCAGGTATAATGAATAGATCTGCACCTGTTCTGTGTTTTTGACCCGCACCTGGCTTTGGCTCACAATAACTGATGGAAATAACTGATCAAAAAACTGACGTGTGAACAAGGCCTTAGCAGGGTGATTCTTACCAGCTTCAGACAGACTGAACTTCCTAATTTTGGTGCATAGGTCGGTGCTTCCATTCAAAACTCACCGCAGTGATTTACAGGAGAAGGCAGTGCTTTCACTAAGGCCCCATTCACACGACCGTATGTACATTTCCGCATCTTATCTGCATTTTTGCGGATAAGATGCGGAACCATACGGACCCATTCATTTTTCCATAGGAGAAAAAAAATGCGGAATGCACACCGTGTGCATTCTGCATCCCGTATCTCACGGAAGTTCCCCCGCAAAAAAATAAAACATGTCCTATACTTGGCCGCAAAATCACATCCGTAGCCCCATTAAAGTCAATGGGTCCGCAAAATTGCGGAACACTACGGAAGACTTTCCGTATGTCTTCCGTTCCGTCCGTTTTTATACAGATCACGGAATACATACGGTCGTGTGAATGGGGCCTAAGGCTCACTGCAGTGATTTACAGGAGAAGCAATATCTTTTCTCCACATACCGAGAGGAATTGCTGCCTTTCAAACAATGTTTATAGCATGTTGTACCCACGTGCTGCTCCCAGGGGTCACCATCTGCAGGATTTTCAGTAAGAGCTGGTGGATCGTACTAAGGCTAGCGAGCGGCAGATTCAAGTAGTCCCACTGCTATGTTTCTGTAATAACTCCAGTGATGACAGCTTGATCAGTACCAGGCGCGTTTCGGAGTTCAAAAACTCCTTCCTCAATGGTATATCTTTATAGCTATCTTGTTTTTTATACAATTTTTATTCATTTTTATTTTTAACGTTTTAAATGTATTTATTTATTTTTAGCAAGGACCCAGGTAAATGAATGGCTATGTATTATTAGTATATTGTTATATATGTGCAAAAAAATATTATTTGCATATCATTGTTTGTCCAATAATTTGTGATGAAGGGTGTGCCTGCCACTAGTTAAAAATGTGTTTGGCCAGCTTAAGGGGCTATGGATGATTCACATCTGGAAGATTGCTTATAATGATCCTAGTTCCAATTATTTTTTTTTACCTTGTTTTGAAAGTCCATGGCCATTTTCTGAATTTTGCATCAGACAGCTTCTTGTGTTACTTCCTAAATATTAGAAACAAAAAAATATGATTGCATCATTTCCTGGCTTAAATAGGTTGTGCCGAGTACTCAGCTATGTGCAAAATAAGAGCAGTCTAACACCACTTATGTGTTTAATTACTGTTTTTGGCAAAAAAGATAATATAACATGGGAAAAAATTGATGAATAGTTGGAGCCGAGCAATAAGCAACCAACTGTATCAACAGTCTTGACATTCACACTGCTAATTGGGTGTAATTGACTCATTTAATGAAAAGGGGGTGTTCAAATTAATAGCAGTGTGGCATTCAATTAGTGAGGTCATTCATTCTGTGAAGAAAGAGGTGTCAATTATGGCCCTTATTTAAAGAAGGAGGGCAGCAAATGTTGCACCTGCTGGTTTTAGTCCTTGCTCAGTAAGTAAAATGGGTCATTCCAGACATTCAAGAACTTGATCGGAGAGGGGAAATAATAAAAAGGGGAGGGGAAGTAGGAGAAAATAGTTGGCTGCTCAGCTAAAATGATTTATAATGCTTTAAAATGGCAAACAAAACCTGAAACACATGGTAGGAAAAGAAATACTACCATCCGTGTAGATCATAGAATAAAAAGAATGGCATAGAAGTATCCAATGAGCAGCTCCTGGGAAATCAAAGAAGTTCTTCAGTTACCTGTAAGTACTGCAACAACCAGAAGATGCCTATGTGAAGCCAAACTATTTGCAAGAAACCCTCGTAAAGTATTATTGCTGCGACAAAGACGTGTTTGTCGCAGCAATGGTTACAGTTTGCTAACACATTGACTATTTATGGACAGATGAGAGCAAGATTGTTCTCTAAAGGCCACAGGCAGTATGTGAGATGACCCATAAAAGCCACACTACACTGTGAAGACTGTAAAACCTTGAGGTGCAAGCATAATGGTTTGGGGATGTTTCTAAAACTTGGGAGTTGGGCCCATTTATCGCATACCAGGCACCATGGACCATTTTGAATATATCAAAATATTGAAAGAGGTCATGTTGCCTTATGCTGAAGAAGAAGTTTCAGCAGGACAACAACCCAAACACACCAGCAAGCGGGCAACATCCTGGTTCTAGACCAACAAGGTTGATGTTATGAAGTGACCAGCCCAATCCCCAGACCTCAATCCAATGGAGAATTTGTGGAGTGACATAAAAACTGCTGTTTTTGATGCCAAACCCAAGAATGCAGAAGAACTGTGGAATGTAGACCAGTCAACTTGGGCAGGTGTCAGATGTTAGTTGAGTCCATGCCACACAGATGTAAAGCAGTTATCAGAAATAAATTATTATTTTGCTGTATGTGAAAGTTATCCCTATCCACAGAATAGTATGCCTAACTGATCAAACAGGATACGACTGCTGGGACCCTCACAATCCTGAGAACGGCAATCCCATGTTCCAGTGCTAATGGAGCGGCAGTCGAACATGCACCCTGCCTCTCCATTCACTCTCTATGGGACTACTAGAAATAGCCAAGTCCACCAGGATAGGAACATGGGATACCCATTCTTGGGATCAGTAGAGGGTCCCAATGGTCCAGTTATACCCTATCCGGTGGATAGGGAATAACTTTCATATTTGGCACAACCCCTTTAATTTGGAAAAAGATGTTTGCTCGAGACTGTAAACTGCAGAGCTAATAGCTGCACCCTGGCCCTGGTTCTTCTGGGAGCAGTGCCTTCTGCCACATAAGGAGACACCAGTATTAGAAATGGCATATGGCACATTTTGCTTTGGGGTTCAGAAGCATCAAGCTAGATCTCTGAGTAGAACCAACTTATTATTGATAACCAAATAAACAGGTTATTATATCTGACTATCATATCTGAAAGTAGATCAGAAAAGCTGGGAGCTCAGTGGCCACCAACAACAACCAACAGCATAGTCTCTATTTTATGATGGTCTATAGTTTGTCTACAGCCTCTGAGGGAGATTTGATTCCCTTGTAGATGTCTTTATTAAGCTGCTATAAGTAGTAAATATTAAAGGTATCTCACCTTCTAATGTCAAGAAGACCTCCACACTCTTACGTGATAAGAACTCCTCTCCCAATACATTCACAAAGCTTCGGCAGAAGTAGCATCCATCAAATTCCAGATTGTAGTTAATGACAAACTGATTAGCATGTTTGCTTGAAATTTCCCCTCCATTTCGATACAAACGATATCCATGGATTAGGGAGGAGGAGGGAAGATTCGGTATCTCACACACAATCTCTACTTGACTGCTTTGATTCTGAAAGTTCTTTGAATACCGCAAAATTGGAGTAGGAGGCAGATCTGAAAAATACAAAAAACATTGTATGTGCAATTAGATTTGGGTTCCAATGCAACAAATGTCACTCAACATGACCCAATGTAGCATTGCACCTGTGTGTCCTGCAAGTGGTTTTGGAGCACTTCCAGCATTTTTTCTTACTGAGGGAGGGTGTAAACTGTGTCACCCCTTCATGCAAGTAAGACCAGAGACTAAGATAGTGCCGACCTCAAGATAGCCTTATGTGTATCAAATACCATGAGACTAACTGTATAGCCATATCACACTATAACCACCAAGTTGTGTGCCCACTAGAGACTGAAACTACCAAGCTGAGTGCCATTACTTATAACCTCCATGATGTGTACCCGATTGAGTCTGTAAAAACCAAGTGCCACTGTTTGTCATTAAGCTTTGTGCCCCATTCATAAAGATTTGTTCCAGTGAACATTGCTGTCTCAACCACTTTTACTGTGCCATCCTCGAATGGGAGAATGTAAAAAAGATCTTTATTCTACTCTGTTTAGATGTATTAGGCCTTATTCACACGTCAGTATTTCAGTCAGTGATTTCCATCAGTGATTTTGAGCAAAAACCAGGTGTGTCTCTAAACACAGAACAGGTGCAGATCTTTTCCCTATACCTTATGTCTGTGGAGGCTCCAGTCCTGGTTTTGGCTCACAATCACTGAAGGAAATCAGTGACCAAAACACTGTCATGTGAATAAGGCCTTATGCTGCAGAATAGAGAATTGCACTGAAATGGTTAACATATTAACAGTACCTATCACAACCAAAGTCTCTCGTTGGCTGAAATGAGCGTTCACTATACGTCCTGATATATCAGTCCTATAGTCACAGGTATAGTTTCCAGTGTATCTCATTTTAATATTTGCAAGAGATAAAACTCCAAAATTATCTGCCTCATAGAGAATTCTCTCATCTTGGTAGAGGGCGATTCCAACGGCACTTTGTCCTATTGCCAGGCGACAGCGTATTACCACTGATTCATTTACAACAAAGACATTTCTCTGGGGTTCAATCGCTAATACTGGAGCAGCTGGACGTTCTGTAAAAAGATTTAGATTAGAAAACTGGTTGATGGAAGCATATTTTTTTTACATGGGTTATGTGCCAGTATGAAAACCAACAAAAGTCTCAATGTAGAATTTCAAAGGATTTTCCAAAACTTAAATCGTGATGACTAATCCTCAGGATAAGGCCCCATTCACACGACCGTATGAATGGGGCCGTATCTATTCTGCAAATTGTGGAATAGATGCGGCCCCATTCACCTCTATGGGAGCGGGGAGCCGCCGCACGGAGCTAGCTCCATGCCGTGGCTCAGCTGAAAAATATGAAGCATGTCCTATACTTGTCCGCATGCATGGACAAGTATAGGCATTTTGAATGGGGCCGGTGCGGAACACACGCCGGGCGGCCCCCATATTATTGCGGACCCGCAATAATACGGTCATGTGAATGGGGCCTTAGTCATTAATATCAGATGGATGGGGTTACAACAATCACCCGTAGGTATTTTGGTCATGTTAGTATTGCAGCTCAATCCCATTAATTTGAATAGGACATAGCTGCACAAAGCCCATGTTACCAGTGCAACCCCTTCCAAAAACTGATCAGTGGGAAATCTGGAAGTTGGACCCCACCAATCAGATATTGATCTCCTATTTTCAGGATTATCTGTATTTATATCTTGAAAAAAAACAAAACTTTAATACAATGAATGAAACTAACAACAAACATATACATAAAAAACACCAAAACATTCCTGAAGTCTATGTCTCTATGGGTGGATTAGAAAGACCTGGGCATTTTAGGGAACCCCAATTCAACAGATCGGAAAAAGCTGATAAACATTAGGTACAGTATGTAAGGCCCAGTATATATAAACATTTATGAGTGTGATTATGAGAAAAGCCAATCATTAGTAAGAACAATTTCAATTACTTTTACACCTCCACATCACTACTGACAAGAGATGCAACCACTGGTGGATCATAATATGGGCATTTAGGGCAGCCATCCAGGGCCCGATGCCTCAGAGGTGTCCATAGCCACCCAAACTATCAACACAAATAGGCACAATATGCTTTCCTAAATTAATGGTGGCAGTGCTCTGTCTGCCCCCCACTACAGCTGTGCTGTGCTACAAGGAGAGAGAGGTTTTGTGTCACATAACTGAGTGACAACCTCCTCCTCCAAGCAAGTACTGTACTTGCTATATATGCGCTTGCTCCTTGCTCTTGACGCCAGCTCTCTCTCATCTGAAGTTCTAGCCTGGGTGGGCAGTGGCTGCAGTCAGATCCTCTGGGCAGGCAGATCGTTATGAGTGGAAATGCCTGAAGAAGTACGTTTTTGAGTGTGAGTATAGACTGTTCCCCTGACGCAGACTGTCCCTGGTATACATTTTCTGAAGGCCAGCACATTCTAGCATAGGGGATGGATGGTAGAAGTTTACTATATACCGCATACTTGGGATGTTTTACTATATGCTGCTTACTGTGGGGTGTTTTACTATATTCAGCATACTGTAGGGTGCTATACTATATATTGCCTACTGTGGGGTGTTATACTATATACTGCTTACTGTGGGGTGTTACACTATATACTGCCTACTGTGGGGTGTTACACTATAAACTGCCTACTGTGGGGTGTTACACTATATACTACCTACTCTGGGGTGTTATACTATATACTGCTTACTGTGGGGTGTTTTACTATATTCAGCATACTGTAGGGTGCTATACTATATATTGCCTTCTGTGGGGTGTTATATTATATACTGCTTACTGTGGGGTGTTACACTATATACTGCCTACTGTGGGGTGTTACACTATATACTGCCTACTGTGAGATGTTACACTATATACTGCCTACTGTGGGGTGTTACACTATATACTGCCTACTGTGAAATGTTACACTATATACTGCCTACTGTGGGGTGTTATACTATATACTGCTTACTGTGGGGTGTTTTACTATATTCAGCATACTGTAGGGTGTTATACTATATATTGCCTACTGTGGTGTGTTACACTATATACTGCCTACTGTGGGGTGTTACACTATATACTGCCTACTACTGTGGGGTATTACACTGTATACTGCCTACTGTGGGGTGTTACACTATATACTGCCTACTGTGGGATGTTATACTATATACTGCTTACTGTGGGGTGTTACACTGCTATAGGCTGCTGTGGTAATGTGCATGGGTGTGGGGTGTGTATCTCGCCTGGTTTGTCAGTTTAGCCAGGTGAGAACTGAAATCTAGAAGTGGTATAGCTTCAGCAAGCATAGTTGCTGGAGCTGGTTTTTGTTTAATGTTGCATGGGCTGGATTTCTTAGACTGGGAGACAGGTTGGAAGTGGGAGTCTTCCAGTCCACACACCCCTAATCCCTCACAGGTTTTCGGTGGCCCCAGGTGAGGCCAGCTGATTAACCCTTTCATGACCGGACCTATAAAAGGCCTGAATGTCCAGGCAACTTTTTGTGATTTGGGCACATAGTGGTTTAGTGACCCTCATTTTCTTTTATTTGTTTGAATACCAAAATAAATTTTGTAATTTTTTTTACTTGACACTTAGAACTTTTTATTAGAATGTTTTTTTAAAAGATTTTTTTGTATTTTTTTAGGTTTAATTTGGACGAAAACCGCTAATTCTTATTAAAAAAAGTAATTATTTTTAATTATAGACTTTTATTTTTTAAATATAAAATCTGACACACAAATTAATTATTGTAATGGGTTCCCTATTTGATGACGATCGTTTTGATATATAACATGTATATATTTTATTGAACGGGGCGACTATGGTGACTCATTCCGTTGGCGACTGCGTTTTTAATTTTTTTTTTTACACTTTTTATGTGTATTTTTATTATTATTATTTTTTTACTTATATATTAATTTCTTTTTGGCACATAATATTTCCCCCAAGAGGTCATTAAAAGACCTCTAGAGGAAATTTACTTTTTTAACACTTTTTTTCACTGTTTCCACTGTAACTGCGGCATCCACAGGAGCCCCAGTTACAGGGGAAAACAGCCCCCTGTGGGAGCATTAGACACAGGCACAGCTGAACAGGGTCTCCTTAGACCCTGCAGCCCTGCTCTGGCCTCGAGACACCCGGTCACAAGACTGCAGAGCCGCTTCCTTCCTCTTCCAGCATGGCCACAGGATTAAAGTGCTGCCTGCACGTGTATATATGTGCTATCTGCACGGGGCATGTGCAGATAGGACGTATATACACAGATGGCTGATGTGAAGGGGTTAAATTAGGCAGGAATAAATCAACCTGCGGTGTGTCAGTCTGGGCAGAGGAACTGACCCTGGAAGAGGGTTGAAGCCTGGGAGGCTTGTGTGGTCTCAGCCAGGAGGGCTGAGGGTCCACGAGGCTATGTGAAGCCTGATCTCTCCCCGTGTAGGGAATTGTGTTTGGTGAGGTCACAGTCTGGAGGCTGCTGGACCAGACGGCTGAGGAAGCCGCATCTGAAAGCTGTGTATGAACAGCGTTTTCCTAAGTGAGTTAGGACCAAACCTGTGTTAGTCAGAGCCCAGCCGGGCAGGTGTTGTTTTTGTTATGTGATGTGCTGGTGCCAAAGAGCAAATAAAGCTGTGTTAGACTTTAAAACCCCCGTGTGTTGGAAGAAATCTGTGATGGCGACCCCCCCCCCAAAAGAACGCGATCCCTTACACTGCCTATAATATGCTAGTATATGGCCTTTTGAGTTGAAAAAAATAAATAAAAATAACTCACCTCATCCACTGGGAGTAGTCTGAAGTATATTTTTTTTTTCCGTTCTTTCTAACACAACTCTAGCCACCATTTTAGGAAAAATGATTCTTTACCACAAACCATGAGGAAATTCACCTTTGTGGTGAACCGTATTCCACTTTGGATGCTTTGAATCGCTCAACACTACTTCTGTCCTTAAACCACATTCTGAGACCAAGGGCAATGGGGCCATAAGGTGGATGTGCCTCAGGGAAGAACTACACTTATCATCCTGCACCCCCTCTTCCCTGTAACATCCCTGGGATTGAGGGAGAAGGACATCAACACAGTGAGCATCAGGACTATTACCACCCTTGTCGCCACTGACACTCCTGTTGCGTTTTGCATGATTACTTCAAATTATTGCTGCTAAAAGTAGTTCTACAAGCTGTTGATTCATGGGGTGTTCTTAGTATTTCACACATGGCTTTCCACTTTGGCTTCATTTTTATTGACCAATAAATAATAAAACAAATATTAAATCAGTTGTGTGTTGTTAATCTTAGGTTGTAATTATCTAATTTTAAGATCTTCTAAAGATCAGATGTTTTTCTATTACACACTGATAAAACCATAGAATTTAGTGATGTGCCGTACCTGTATATGTGAATGTATATATGTACCGTATATGCCGGCGTATAAGACGACTGGGCGTATAAGACGACCCCCAACTTCTGCCCTAAAAATATAGAATTTGGTATATACTCACTGTATAAGACTACCCCTCTCCCAAATGAAAAAAAGTCTGCTTTGATTTCAACATGTTAATTTTAATTCAAATGCATATGACATGCAGGTACTGTATATAGCAGCAAAACTGTCACTTATAAACATAAGGTTGTTTCAAACATGTACGGTAAAGCTAAAACTTTGCAAAACAAACAAGAGAGCAAGTGCCTGGTGATCATAACTGTAAGCTGCGATATTGTAACAGGTCTTGCTGGCATGACAGTTTCCCTTTAAAAGCCTTCAAAATCCTCCTGAGAATATAGAGAATAGTATGCTACTTCAGTATGCTAAGAGCAGGGGGCCGCACTGTGTGAGGTATAACCAATAGGATTAGTGCAGGGGCGGGGAGTCACCGGGAGGAGAAGGGGGGCGGGGTTGGCACTTATTGTAGCAATATGCACACTTACACCAGCATGTAAGCTCTTCATTAATATCACAGCATGGATGCGAGGTGAATCTGGCGTTACTGCACCGCCAGCTTTCCCCTCGCATCCATGCTGTGATATTAATGAAGATCCGACATGCTTCTGTAAGTGCCGCCTGTGACCCCCAGCTCTGTGACGCCGACCGCTGTGACGGGGCGGCTGCATTAGCATACAGCGCGCCGCCCCGTCAGCGCGTACTAAGCCTCTTCTAATGACTGTGAGAGGCGGACTGCCGCGCATGCGCGGCGGTCCCAGGAAGCGGCTCTCTACGCGCTGACGGGGAAAAAAAAAACACCTCACACAGTGCGGCCCCCGTATATCCGGCGTATAAGACGACCCCCCACTGTAGCCATTATTTTAAGGGGTTAAAAAGTAGTCTTATACGCCAGTGTATACTGTATGTACCGCATGTGTATATGACAGGCCCGTCTCATTCACCACCTTCTACGCCTGTTTTAGGTGTAGAAAAAAGTCTAAATGTAAGACAGCTCGGAAGCTGTCTTCCATTTAGAACTGGCGGTGGATGTGCCGAAGTTATGGACAAGCCAGCGCCTCTTCATAACTCCAGTGGATCCTAGAGATGAGCGAATCTATTCGCCGCTTCGTAGATTTGATACGAATCTTGGAAATTTTTTACACCGAAGCAAATCCGAATACTTTCAGATTCGCTTCGGAAGATTTGTCTAAAATCTTTGTACGCTAATGCTACGCATCTGAGAATTTGTACGCTAATGCATACATATTCAGTTAAGTAGCGTACTTTTACTGTATATTCGTTCTTTGTGCGAGCATAGACAATAATACGCTAAAGCTTTGTACGCACTTTGTACGCTCAGGCGTAAGTATTCAAGGGAATGTTCGCAGAACACGACAGAATAGCGAATGATTTGTATGCAGCTTCAACCGAATAGCTTCGTATTCGTACGAATCTTTTAAAAAATTCGAACATTTGGCAAAGCGAATTTTGGATGATTCGCTCATCTCTAGTGGATCCTCCACCAGCTATGGGGCTTTATTAAGGTCAGCGTCTAAAACGCCCATAGTGTAAGAAAAATACATCAGTAGACCAAATGGTTTTAATTGATGAAAAAAACAAAGCAGCAAGTCACTTACCAAACACTTTAAGGTCTATGTAGTTGCTTTCTTGTTTTGTGCCTGTACTCTCTAGGTAGTAGGTGCAGAAATAAGTTCCAACATCCTTTATAGACAGAGATGGTATGGTCAGTCTATTTGAGACAGAATTGTTGGCTATCAATGCTGCATCTTTAAAGAAGCTGTACCCAGAGATACTTGCTGGCATGTCAGCAACACATCTCATTGATAAAGACTCTCCTACAACGTACACCATCTCCTCCGGTTCCAAGCGTAGAGTAGGTTTAAGTGCTTCTGAAAATGAACAGTAAGTTATTATCTTGTAGCTGGACCCATATCATGTAAAGGGGTTGTCTGGCCTTGGAGTCACAGCGGCTTGAATGGTAGATCATTACTGTGACCTAGGGGGACAGGGGAGTACTTCAGGGAAACAGGGGAGTAACTCAGAGATTGACAGCTCCAGGGCTGGATACATGGCACAACTAATGGCTCATGGGCAGGCTCAGACTGGCCCACAGGGGAACAAGTGAATCCCTTGGTGAGCCCCCTAGTCTCTTACCCCTTTTACAAGTGGCACATGGCAAAGTAGACTGAGAACACTAGAAATAGATAGGGAGCATATAGCATCTCAACCAGCCTATGTTGATATGAAAACCTGGGCACATTATTTAACAAAGTACCCAGTTTATTATTATAGACACATTGGGTGGCTGAGCTGACTTTTAGATATAGAGTAAGGCTAGCCATGTCCTCCTCTCCCAGGGAAAAGTGCCACCACTGTATAAGTGGTTAGTATTTGCATGTAGCTTTATACTGGGCTCCCAAAATGAATTTTACTAGTGGGCCCTAGGCACCCCAATCCGACACTGCTCATGGGCTTCAATGCAAAATGTCAGGCTGGGCCCCTCCACACAGCTTTGTATGTCTGGCAAACTGCTGATAATGATCTTAGAGATCCATTTACTATATTATTTCTTTTTACCTTGTCTTAAGATGCCATAGTCAATTTTTGAATTTGGATTCTGACAGGTTCTTGTGTTATTTCCTAAATATTAGAAGAAAAAAAAGATTGCATCGTTTTCTGTCTTAAAGGGGTTGAGCCAAGTAGGAAAGTTATTATATATACGCAGGATAGTGTATAACTAACTGATCAGCGGGGATCCTCTCTGATCCAGAGAACGGGGATCCCATTGTCCTGTCCTAATGGAGAACCAGGCCGAGTATGGGCCCTGCCACCTCATTCTTTCTTTAGGGAACTGCTGGTGATAGCTGAGTACGGCGCTCAGCGATTTCTGGCAGTCTCATAGAATGAATGGAGCAGCAGGGTGCAGACAGGAATCAGGATAAGATTCCCACCAATCAGTTAGTATTCCCTATCCTCTGGATAGGGAATAACTTTCACATTTGGCCATAGTCCTCTGATTAGAAAAGAATCGTTGCTCATTCAGTAGTACCAAGATAAATACAGTAGAGCAGGAGTGCCAAACTAATTGTCATTGAGTGCCACATCAGCATTATTGTTGCCTTCAAAGGGCTGTACAGTGCCTTGCGAAAGTATTCGGCCACCTGGAACTTTTCAACCTTTTGCCACATTTCAGGCTTCAAACAAAAACATTACATATAACATTTTAAATTTTTGGTGAAGAATCAGCAACAAGTGGGTCACAATTGTGAAGTGGAACGAATTTTATTGGATCATTTAAACTTTTTTTGTAATAATAAAACTGAAAAGTGGGGCGTGCAAAATTATTCGGCCCCCTTGCATTAATACTTTTAATCAGTTTTGCACATCTAGAGACTGAAATTCTTCCTTGCAAAACAGCTCGAGCTCTTTGAGGTTGGATGGAGAGCGTTCTCATCTTCCCTGTCCCTGCTGATGAAAAGCAGGCCCAAACCATGATGCTGCCACCACCATGTTTGACAGTGGGGATGGTGTGTTCAGGGTGATGAGCTGTGTTGCTTTTACGCCAAACATATTGTTTTGCATTGTTTCATAAAAGTTTGATTTTGGTTTCATCTGACAAGAGCACCTTCTTCCACATGTTTGGTTTGTCTCCCAGGTGGCCTGTGGCAAACTGTAAACCAGACTTTTTATGGATATCTTTGAGAAATGGCTTTCTTCTTGCCACTCTCCCATAAAGGCCAGATTTGTGAAGTGTTCGACTGATTGTTGTCCTATGGACAGACTCTCCCATCTCAGCTGTAGATCTCTGCAGTTCATCCAGGGTGATCATGAGCCTCTTGGCTGCATCTCTGATCAGTCTTCTCCTTGTTTGAGATGAAAGTTTAGAGGGACGGCCGGGTCTTGGTAGATTTGCAGTGGTCTGATACTCCTTCCATTTCAATATGATCGCTTGCACAGTGCTCCTTGGGATGTTTAAAACTTTGGAAATCTTTTGGTATCCAAATCCAGCTTTAAACTTCTCCACAACAGTATCACAGACCTGCCTGGTGTGTTGCTTGGTCTTCATGATGCAGAACCCTGAGACTATCACAGAGCAGGTGCATTTATACGGAGACTTGATTACACATAGGTGGATTCTATTTAGGACAACATTGGATCTAGAGTGAGTTTTCTGAACTGAAAGTAAATGGGCCGAATATTTTGCACGCCCAACTTTTTAGTTTTATTATTACAAAAAAAGTTTAAATGATCCAATAAATTTCGTTCCACTTCACAATTGTGACCCACTTGTTGTTGATTCTTCACCAAAAATGTAAAATGTTATATCTTTTTGTTTGAAGCCTGAAATGTGGCAAAAGGTTGAAAAGTTCCAGGGGGCCGAATACTTTCGCAAGGACTCTGGCCATTAAAGAACAGAAAATCTAATGAGGACTATGGTCACTAAAGAACACAAAATCTAGTGAGGACTCTAGTGAGGCACCAAAGCCATAAAGAAAGCAGGATGGGCTGACACTTGTAGTACCATACCTCGCCTCCAGGAGGATGCTGCTGCAACTCACGTGAGGCTTCTATAGACGCTTGCTCTATGATTGACGGTGGCTTCGGTAAGTCAGGCACCAGACTCTACCTCAAGCCAGTCACAGAGCCAGTGTCTATAAAAGCCTTGTGGGAGTTGCACATCACTGGGTCGAGTCCTCACTACATTGTTTATTGGGAAACATCTTGCAGTGGCCTTGTCACAGAGGTGAGGCATGTCTACAACATACCTCCCAACTTTTGAAAATTGCAAAGAGGGACAATGTGTGTGGTGCACATCACGGCAGTTTTTTTCATATTAGGCCACCCCTCTAAGTCCACCCAAAGCATAATTACTGGAGCCCCTGCAGCAATCTTTTTCTTGCGTTTCAATGTCCGTATTAGCACATAAATCATCAGATTATAGATATTTTAAGGTACTAATTGCACCAATTAATGCAGTTCTGGTCTAATATACAGGTAGAATCCATACAAACACTTTAGTAAGGAGCAATTTAGTAAATTTATTAATGCACATTTATGTATTAATTCCCCGGGTCAAAAAGAGGGACATTTAAGGATCAAAGAGGGACAGAGGGACTTGGGTCAAAAAGAGGGATTGTCCCTCCAAAAGAGGGACACTTGGGAGGTATGCTACAAGTATCAGTGTGTCCTGTTTTCTATTTATGGTGTCTGGACCTTGCGCAGGCCTGAGTTTGACACTGCGTAGCACTTAGCTGTGATTGATAACTAAATAAATAAAAAGGTGAATTATTGCTTAAAGGCTATCATATCTGAATATAGTTCAGGGAAGCTGTGACTTCAGTTGCCCACCTGAAATTCCAAAAGGGTATCTGCAAATTGTTTTGTTTATAATGTTACTGTTCTGTTTTTCTAATTTATTACACTGTTACACCAGCCCATTACCCCTCCTCTTTATAGAAATGGGCTGGTCAGGAAGGAGAGCTAGGCTAGTGAGGAGACAGGGGGAACATCCATCAGCTCCTTCTTCAGAAATCGACTCATCTATGAAGAAAGGAAAGGTCCAAAGGCTGCAGTAACTTATCAAGCGATGACATTCTAGACAGTAGATTGACCAACTACAACTGCTGCAAGGTGAGGGAAAACGAGTTAACACACCCATCACCATAACCCAATTCAGGCAAACCTGAAAGCCTGCATTACAACAGGTGCCAATTTATGGCAGTAGTAAAGGGGAATCAAGAGGGAGCCTTTGTCAGCTAGCTCACTTCTGAGTGACATTTACTGCCACCTAACCAGCCACCATACCTCATCATCTGGTGACAGAAACTGCGTCTTGTATCTACTATTGCCAGATGTACCAAAAATTATCCTTTGCACTCAGTAAAGAAAGACGTTTAATGTTCTCCTATGTCTGACACCTTTTCACTGCACCAAACCCCAGGGAGGGATGACCTGAGGGAGTACAATGTGACACAACATTTCATCAGGGCCACTACCACTTCTATCCTCTGCATGGCTCCTCAGGGGCTTGCTGCACACCAACAGCAAATACACTATTTTATGATGCCCTGGAGTTGGTCTATAAGCTCTGAGAGAAACTTGATTTCTGTGTAATTGTCTTTATATAGATACTGTAAGCAGATAAAAGATTTCATTCATGAAAGATGTATACATTATAATATATATATATATATATATATATATATATATATATATATATATATTTATATACAGTGCCTACAAGTAGTTAGTATTCAACCCCCTGCAGATTTAGCTGGTTTGATAAGATGCAAATAAGTTAGAGCCTTCAAACTTCAAACAAGAGCAGGATTTATTAACAGATGCATAAATCTTACAAACCAAAAAGTTATGTTGCTCCGTTAAATTTTAATAAATTTTAAACATAAAAGTGTGGGTCAATTATTATTCAACCCCTCAAACCACCAGAATTCTGTTTGGTTCCCATAAAGTATTAAGAAGTAGTTCAGGCACAAAGAACAATGAGCTTCACATGTTTGGATTAATTATCTGTTTTTCCAGCCTTTTCTGACTATTTAAGACCCTCCCCAAACTTGTGAACAGCACTCATACATGGTCAACATGGGAAAGACAAAGGAGCATTCCAAGGCCATCAGAGACAAGATCGTGGAGGGTCACAAGGCTGGCAAGGGGTACAAAACCCTTTCCAAGGAGTTGGGTCTACCTGTCTCCACTGTTGGGAGCATCATCCGGAAGTGGAAGACTTATGGAACTACTGTTAGCCTTCCACGGCCTGGACAGCCCTTGAAAGTTTCCTCCCGTGCCGAGGCCAGGCTTGTCCGAAGAGTCAAGGCTAACCCGAGGACAACAAGCAAGGAGCTCCGGGAAGATCTCATGGCAGTGGGGACATTGGTTTCAGTCAATACCATAAGTAACGTACTCCACCGCAATGGTCTCCGTTCCAGACGAGCCTGTAAGGTACCTTTACTTTCAAAGCGTCATGTCAAGGCTTGTTTACAGTTTGCTCATGATCACTTGGAAGACTCTGAGACAGACTGGTTCAAGGTTCTCTGGTCTGATGAGACCAAGATCGAGATCTTTGGTGCCAACCACACACGTGACGTTTGGAGACTGGATGGCACTGCATACGACCCCAAGAATACCATCCCTACTGTCAAGCATGGTGGTGGCAGCATCATGCTGTGGGGCTGCTTCTCAGCCAAGGGGCCTGGCCATCTGGTCCGCATCCATGGGAAGATGGATAGCACGGCCTACCTGGAGATTTTGGCCAAGAACCTCCGCTCCTCCATCAAGGATCTTAAGATGGGTCGTCATTTCATTTTCCAACAAGACAACAACCCAAAACACACAGCCAAGAAAACCAAGGCCTGGTTCAAGAGGGAAAAAATCAAGGTGTTGCAGTGGCCTAGTCAGTCTCCTGACCTTAACCCAATTGAAAACTTGTGGAAGGAGCTCAAGATTAAAGTCCACATGAGACACCCAAAGAACCTAGATAACTTGGAGAAGATCTGCATGGAGGAGTGGGCCAAGATAACTCCAGAGACCTGTGCCGGCCTGATCAGGTCTTATAAAAGACGATTATTAGCTGTAATTGCAAACAAGGGTTATTCCACAAAATATTAAACCTAGGGGTTGAATAATAATTGACCCACACTTTTATGTTTAAAATTTATTAAAATTTAACGGAGCAACATAACTTTTTGGTTTGTAAGATTTATGCATCTGTTAATTAATCCTGCTCTTGTTTGAAGTTTGAAGGCTCTAACTTATTTGCATCTTATCAAACCAGCTAAATCTGCAGGGGGTTGAATACTACTTGTAGGCACTGTATATATATATATATATATATATATATATATATATACACTGTACATATAAAACTTTATTACATAAATACTTTTGGAGTCTGGTAACAAATGTAGCTCACCTTCTAATGTCAAGAAGACCTCAGCACTCTTAGGTGATAGTATGTCCTCCCCTAAAATATTCACAAAGCTTCGGCAGAAGTAGTATCCATCGAATTCCAGATTGTAATTGATGACAAACTGATTTACTTGACTACTTAAAATTTCCCCTCCATTTCGATACAAACGATATCCCTGGATTATAGAGTTGGAGGGAGGATTTGGTATCTCACACACAATCTCTACTTGTCTGGTCTGTTTCTGGTTGTTCGCATACCGTAAAATTGGAGTTGGAGGCAGATCTGAAAAATGCAAAAATATTCTATGATATGTGCAATTAGGTTTGGGTTCCATGTGACAAATCTCGCTCAACATGATCTAATTTGGAAATATATAAAAATAAAGTGAAGCTCACAACGGATGATGAAAGAAATGAAGGGTGCTATGCCCTCTGGGTCACCCTAAACCAGATGATAAAATGAGACAAATAAAGATAGGTATGCACACCTTCTACTGGAAGTGTAAGGACAATATGTTTTATTAAAAAACACAGAAATATAAAAGAAAGTAAAAGCAAATGAGACTAAGGTATTCTTCCAAATTTAGATCCTTAAAGGGGTTGTCCGAGTTATGAAAAAAAAATATATAGCACTGTAAATCTGATGGGCAGCAATATATAACTAAGTTAAGCAAGTTTTAGGCAAAAAAAATCCATATTTCCTAATTTCCCTGGTTCTCTTCTGGCCTTTGTTTACATGCAATAACAACAATCTCAGCCCCTCCTCCTTCTCCCCCCCCTCTCTGCAAAGGCAGTGAATACAAGTGCTGAGTACATGTCTGCCTGCTGGAATACTCAGCTGCATGTTGTATGTGTAGGACTACAAGTCCCAGCTGTACAATGACAATGCTGATACACACAGGAAATTCTCCCTACCTGTTCTTGTACAATAGAATTCCTCTATAGCTCCTTGCCCAGGATTTGTCTCCTCTCACTGCTGCAGCTACTGTTTGTTCTAAAGCCTTGAGCCCTCAGTGTGTTCTGGCTGAAGGGGTTAATGTTTTATCTGAAGGAAACCAGGGAGAGCAGATAGCAGCCGGCAAAGGAAGGGGGCGTGGCCAGTGACGTCTGTGTACAGACTCTTATCTGAACTCTGAGGCTTGTGAACGAAACATCACAGAGCAGAGAGATAAGGTGACATCACAGGTCATGTGACCCTGAGTCAACTCTGAGAAACCAGCAGCTTTGGAAACACAAAGTATATGGGAAAGTTGTTATACCTGACAAGTTAGAAACATATAAAGAACAAAAAAATAACTCGGACAACCCCTTTAACATTAATTGCACCCTTAAGTCGTAATTAAAGTTGAGCGAACGTGCTTGTAACGAGCACTGTAGTGCTCGGATCCCCTGCGCTCGCATGGCTGCAAGCATCCGGATCCGTCCTCACCTGACTGTAAGTCAATGGGGGTGGATCCGTTTGGTATGACACACGAGTGTGTCATACCAAACGGATCCGTCCCCACTGACTTGCAGTCGGGTGAGGAGGACGGATCCGGATGGCTGCGCCCATGCGAGCGCAGGGGATCCGAGCAGTACAGTGCTCGTTACGAGCACGTTCGCTCAACTCTAGTCGTAATCATAGAAGCGCACTATGACAGAGATCCTCCCCTGATGAAATCCAAGTATCAATAAGGTCGCCAAATAATAGCCATTAACAGCAACTCGCAACAAAATAGCAGCAAGATAATAAATAGTAATCCTTAGCAACAATATAGCAGCAGAAAAAATAGATGGTGACCATTGACAACAGCTGTGGCGGCGGCAATGAATATTAACCGTTAGCAATGGTAACCATTAGCAACTAAATAGCAAAGAAAATAACCATTAGCAGCAATTAAAATAATGAGTAGTATCCATTGGCAACCAAAAAATACCAAAACAATGTTGGTTAAATTGTAGCAGCAAGATGATAGGTGGTAACTATTAGCAACCAGAGGCGCACTGTATCCACATAGCAATGTTGGCAGCAATTTAGCAACAAAAGCTATAGGTGGTGTCCATTAGTAACCAAAAGCAACAACTCGCGACAAAATATCAGCAAATTAATAACCCTTGGCAACACTATAACAGCAGAGAAAATAAATGGTGACCATTGGCAACAGCTGTAGCGGCAGCAATGGATATTAACCATTAGAAATGGTAACCATTAGCAACTAAATAGGAAATAAGAAAATAAGTAGTAACCATTAACAGCAATTAAGATAATGAGTAGTGTCCATGATCTAATGTGGCATTGCACCCAAAAAATAAAAACGATGGATGCAAAATTATAAGAGGATGCCTTTTGTGAAATTCTTTGAGCCAAAGCCAGAAGTGGACACAAAAGGAAGGAAAAATATGGTATATATAATTATTCATTCTCCCATATATTCTTGCAATGCTAAGGTCCTGAGTTTGAATCTGACCAGGCACAACATCTGCATGAAGATTGTCTGGGTTTCCTCTGGTTTCCAAAAATATACAAGTAGACCAAATTGGCTTCCTCTGAAGTTGACCCTAGTGTGTGTTGGGGTCGAACTCCTATATGGCAGTCACTGACTTCCTAGAGAATCACCCCCGCTACATAACTATACCTGCGTTTTAAATCCCTGTGAGAAAAGTGCATTACAAATCTTTATTACTGTCATTATGACCTAATATGACCTGCATCAAAATGTGTGAATCTACCCTTACCCAAGTAGAAGAATATATGTCACTCCATCACTTGAGTGTATTAAACTGATGTTTTTGTGCAGCTTGAGTGCAAAACAGATTCCCATGAAAAACAGACATAAGTTTTCCAAATGTCACAGGGGGAACTATGAAAGTACCAGACAAATGTGAATGGGGGTTATTTACACTTTGGAGCTATACTAGTGTATATTGAACTGTCTGAATAGAACTTCAGTTATTACATTGTCATTAAAGGGATCCTGCTGATTGATGATTATTAGAGATGAGCGAACGTGCTCGCAACGAACACTGTACCGCTCGGCTCCCCTGCGCTCGCATGGGCACAGGCAGCCACTTCCGTCGGGTGAGGAGGACGGAAGCGGCTGCCTGCGCCCATGCGAGCGCAGGGGAGCCGAGCGGTACAGTGCTCGTTACGAGCACGTTCGCTCATCTCTAATGATTATGTATGGAGAGGAGTGATAGCATTAGTGATCCCTTCGCTCCATACTGTGGAAGAGACTGATGCATGTAAATGCAGTGGTCTTCTTCATTAACGAACAAGCGATTGCCTAGAAGGAATGCTTCCTTCCCAACAATCTCCTGCTAAATTATCCTGTGTAAAGGGACCTTTACACTACAGTTCAATTGAACTGACTCCTTGCTGCTATACACCTTGACTGCTTGATGCACCAGAGTAACTAATTTAAAATTGATGTTTGCTTATGTGTTATCCCAGTGGTGGGCACGGTGGGCTGGTGAGATCTCTGGTCATGTGTGCAGGTGCAATAGCATGGTGCTGCACAGGCTCTGAACTAAGGTAGAGCCAGAATATATAACAAGATGCTTTGGTGGGCCTTGAGGTTAAAAGGTTTGTATTGAGAGAGCTTGTCAGGGGAATGACAGTGGTGCATAGGACTGATGTTGCAGTTGAGATCTGGAAGAAGACTGAGGAGAAGAGTTTGGTCCTGCCATTGTTCGTCACTGAAAGGGCAATGACTCTGGGAAACCTGTGCGTGGTTGCAGACCATTTCCAGTACCTTGATCCTGAACCAGTTTGCTAAATACTGTAAGATGCTGCTTGAGCTCAACAGAGACTGGAACTATATACCCAATTAGGTGATAACCACCAAGCTGTGTGCCCTTTAGAGATTGTGGTATTACTTGCAACCCCCATGTTGTGTGCCCAACTGAGACTGTAAGAACCAAGTTAAGCACCAATGTTTGTCATTAGGCTTTGTGCTCCGTTCAGAGGAACGTTTTGTTCCATTGAACATTACTATTTCTGCCTCCATTACTGTGTCATCCCGGAATGGGGAACTGTGAAAAAATCCATCCTTCCTCTATTCTGTTTAAATGTATTTTATGTAGAATGCTGCAAAATGACAAGTTTTAACATATTGACAGTACCTATCACAGCCAAAGTCTCTTGGTTGCTGACATGAGATGTCAGTGTACGTCCTGATATATTAGTCCTATAATCACAGGTATACTTTCCAGTGTGTCTCCTTTCAGCATTTACAAGAGATAAAACTCCGAAATTATCTGCCTCATAGAGTATTCTCTCATCTTGATACAGGTCGATTCCAATGGCACTTTGTCCTCTTCGTAGGTGACAGCGTATTACCACTGATTGATTTACAAGAAAGACATTCCTCTTGGGTTCAACCGTCAATATTGGAGCAGGTGGGCGTTCTGTAAAATGATTTAGATCAGAAAACTGGTTAATGTAAACACAGGGGCTCATTTATTAACTGATATACGCCACTTTTGCAACTTTTTCCCACTGAAATCTCTTTTCTGACAGGTCTGTCTCATTCATCTTTTTTACACCAGTTTTTGGCATAGAAAATGGCTTAAATCTATGCCAGCAAGGGAGCTGGTGTAATTTAAGTTTGGCGCACCACCCGCTGGAGGAAAAGCCAAAGATATGTAGAGGCCTGTGGGTGTAAATCACTGGTCTTAATAAATGAGCCCCATATTTTTTATATTTAGACTTGGATTACATGCCAGTTTGAAACCCAACAAAAGTCTCAATGTAGGAGTAGAATTTCAAGGGGTGTTTCAAAACTTAAATATTGATGACTAATCCTCAGGATAAAAAAAAAAGAGTATGTAGCCAGCATCTTCACCTTGCATCTTTTATTCCACACCCCTCCAGTACATTAAAAGACATGGCTTGAGAAAGGCTTGTACAAAGCCGAAACGTTGGCTTTTGACATACGGATGGGTATGGAATAAAAGACGCAAGGTGAAAATTTTGGCCACATACTTATTTTTTTCTGCAGATTCAGTGATGATGAGCCTTTCCACTGTGAGCCGTGTATCATGGAATAAGTATTGGGTGCTGGTGCTGTCTTCGAATGTTATTAAGGATAAGTCATTCATATCAGATGAATAGGGTTGCAAGAATCACCTGTTTGAAGGAGCCATGGCACTCAGATAATTGCTGCGGCCTCTTCATGGTATACCAAGCACATTGTCATCCATTATATAGTGCCCATGCTTGGTATGTGACCAGTGGACATGATGTCACAGGTTGAGAAATGGGCTGCATAGCTTGCTCGAGTGCCATGACCACTTCCAACAGCTGATTGGTGAGCATTCTGAGAGTTGGACCCCCACTAATCAGATATAGTCACTTATCCTCAGGATAAGCCATCAGTATTTATATCCTAAAAAATTAATACAATAAATGAAACCAACAACATAACATACGTAAAAAACATCAGAACATTCCTATGTCTCTTTATGGGTGGACCAGGAAGACCTGGGCATTTTAAGGAGCCCCAATTCATTTAGATCAGAGAAAGGCTGCTAAGCTTTAGGTACAGTATATATAATCAGATATGAATTGTATTAGTGAAATGGCAAGAGTTGTCACTTTTGTGAGAAGAAAGCCAGTTATCGGTAAGGACAGTTACCTTTATACCTCCACAACACTACTGGCAAGAGATGCAACAGAGACGAACATTTAAGATCTCTGATAGACCTTTGTATGTAAATATACCCATCTTGTAATAGACATGTGAGATGTTTGGATTTGGCCATGTGTCTGCTGGAACAATTTTCCATTAAATACTATGATTATTTATTACTATAAATTATTCTGTTTCAATTAGTCATTTGTTCTATTAAAGGGGTATTCTGTTTATTTCAAATTATCCCCTATCTGCATGGACAACCTGCTGTTCCGTTCATTTCAGGAATCCCTGCAGGGTATAGGGCCCCTCTTCTCAAGATCTGTTGGGGGTCCTAGCAGCAGAACAGAGGATGACTTGAAATAACTGGAATACCCCTATAACTTTCTGTAGAGTGCTGTGAAAATTCAGGAAATTCTAAAATACTCCCATTGAATGCCCATTCTTTCTGTGTAAATGCCTTCTGAAGACAATGTAACATCCCTACATGAGTATGGTTCCCCATTCTGACATGATTAAAGTCACTTTACTATAGCTCAGCAACTGTACCTATATCTTGTACGAAGGCAGGGCATGGAGGAAAAAACTGTCATAAGCCTTGTTATATCTGGATTTCTATAAGTAATGCTCTTTTTATAAGCATATGATTTGTTTTCTGTATTGTGCAACTCAAAGTAATAGTCTAAAGTTCAGACTATAAAATCTTCCACCAAGATTTCTCAATGGAATCGTGACATCATTGGGACCTAATGCTCTTTACGTTGTGCTAGCTAGGGGTGAAATTGGTTGCCATGCTGAGATGTGTTCACACTCGCACTGCCCATACATGAGGCAGTGTAATGGCACCCTTAGCCATATTCTTATCAGTTGAATAAGGCTACTTTAACACTAGGGTTTTTGCTGGATCCGACAGGGTTCAGCAAAAACGCTTCCGTTACTGATGATACAACCGCCTGCATCCGTTATGAACTGATCTGGTTGTATTAGCTTTAACATTGCCAAGACGTATCCATCATTAACTCCATTGAAAGTCAATGGGGGACAGAACTGTTTTCTATTGTGTCAGATTGTATCAGAGAAAACGGATCCGTCCGCATTGACTTCCCAGGATGGAAAGCAAACCACAGCATGCTTCCCTGTGCAATCCATGCTGCGGTTTGCTCTCTGGTATGAGAACAGAACGGAATGCATTTTGGAGCATTACGTTCTATTCAGTTACGTTTTGTCCCCATTGACAATGTATGGGGACAAAACGGAAGTGTTTTTTTTTTTCGGTATTGAGACCCTATGATGAATCTCAATACCGGAAAACATTAACGTCAGTGTGAAAGTAGCCTAATATTAGAGCTGCAATGAGGTCAAGAAATCGGGGTTACACATAGTCAGATGACGGGACAAACAGAATGGCTGAAAAAGAAAAGAATGAAGGTCTCAATGGCCCAGTAAAAATACAGATTTCAACCTAACTGAAATGCTGTGGTAGGACCCTAAAGGGGCATTCCAGTAGGTAAAACTTTTCCCCTATCCACAGGATAGGAGATAACTATCAGATTGGTGAGGGTCCTACCGCGTGGATCATGAGAACGGGGGCCTCATATCCCCTGCAGGCCCCCTGCCTCTCCCCTGAAATGAGAGTCCGGTCACAGTAGGACCCCCACCAATTTAATTGGGGGTGTTGCAAAATAGTTCAAAGGATTCAGTCTCGCCTCCTGGGGCTCAAACTTCTCATTTGCATATGAATAAAAACTCTGTCTGGTTTAATATGGTTGATCCATGTGACAGAGCCGCTTTAAGAGAGCTGTACATAAATGCCCACAAACCTTAATGAACTGAAGCAATGTTGTAAAGAAGAGTGATCGAGAATTCCTCCAGAACAATGTGATAAATCATAAAGTCATACAGAAAGTGATTACTTCAACTTATTACTACAAGCTATTGATTTATGGAGTGTAACCTAATTTTTTACATTTGGCTTTTCCATGTTGAGTTCATTTTTGATGATTAAATAATGAAACGATGGAACGTGTTGTGTGTTTTTTGTTGTTCATCTGAGGTTGTCACATAAAAGCAAAGCAAAGAGGGTGGACTTTGCTTTTCTCATGACTATATGTGTGTGTGTATATATGTTTATACTGTACTGTACACTAGTGTAACTATAGGGATTGCAGTTGTCGCAGTTGCGACCGGTACTGTACTTTTCCCTTTATAAGATGCAGTGCATACTAGTGAGCGCTTCCATAATGGTAGTCTGGAGGTCTGACTGGGATCTGGAGAGGGCTAATTGGGGTCTGATTGGGGGTCTAGAGGTCTAATGGGGGTCAGATATGGGGGTCTGGATGTCTAGTGGGAATCTGGAGGTAATGGGGGTCTGGAGCGCAGGCCCTGAAAAGAGAAGACTGCCAGGACAGGAATAGTGGCGGTAGGAGAGGTACGTTACTTTATTTTACAGTCTGATCTGAGGTCTGATATGGAGGTCTAACGGAACGGCCTGGAGAGGTCTCACTGGGGGTCTAGAGAGGTCTAATGGGGGGTCTGGAGTGGTCTAATGGGGGGTCTGGAGGTCTGACTGGGGGTCTGGAGTGGTCTAATGGGGGGTCTTGAGGTCTGACTGGGGGTCTGGAGTGGTCTAATGAGGATCTGAAGAGGTCTAATGTGGGTCTGATTGGGGGTCTGGAGGTCTAATAGGGGTCTGACTGGGGGTCTGTAGGTCTAATGGGGGTCAGGTATGGGGGTCTGGAGGTCTAATGGGGGTCTGAAAGTCTGGTCTGAGGTCTGATATGGGGATCTGGAGATCTAATGGGGGTCTGGAGGTCTAATGGGGTTCTTATCTGAGGTCTGATATTGGGTCGGGGTCTTACATTGAGCTCTAATTGGGGTCTGATCTGAGGTCTAAAACTGGGGTCTTTTATGGGGTCTGACATAGAGGTCTAAAGGGGGTTTGGTCTGAGATGGGGGATCTCATTTAGGGTTTTATATGGGGGTCTGATCTGAAAGGAAGGAGGTATTTTTTGTACTAGCGCACAATAAAAAAGGGGTGTGTGGTACCAGTCTTTTCAGGGGGACTGTTTCTGCAGGAAAGTATTGGGGAGCACAGTGGACACAGTATTGAAGGGGGGGGGGCAGGATGGGGTGCTGAGAAGGTGAGAGGATGATGGAAAAGTAGGAAAGTAAGATGTCTGTTTGTTAAACTCTGCAGAGACGAGGTGCGGCTGAAAGAAGTCACCATGGTGGTCTGGTCTGACAGGAGAAGAAGAGGAAAGAGAATGTCTACATCAGAGAAGAGAAGTCACTGGATGTAAGAGGTATGTGGCGCTGTATGACCCTGTATGTTCTGTAGTGCTGTATGTAATGTTTTCCAAGTATGTCTTTAAAGAGGTTGTCCGCTGCCTTCTCTGCTCTGTTTACCTGCTCATCACTGCAAATGCTACTGCCAGCAGGTGAACAGAGCAGAGAAAGCAGCTCTCATATGAGTGATGCCCTCTCTTCAAACAGCTGATCGTCGGGGTGCAGGAGGACCCCGGCCGATCTGATATTGATGACCTACACTGAGGATAGGTCATCAGTAGTATATTGAGGACAACCCCTTTAACAGTAGGACTGGAGGGAAGGGGTTAGGTTGAGAAATTGGCTTGGCTTAACTCTTGCATCAGGGCCCATGAGCCTTTAGCTACGCCACTGGTACTGTATATATTTTGATACATATAGTGTAAGACAAACTGTACAGCAATAGACCAAGATGGTTTTAAGCAAAGAAAAAAACATAGCAGCAAGTCACTCACCAAACACTTTAAGGTCTATGTAGTTGCTTTCTTGTTGTACGTCGGTAGTTTCTTGGTAGTAGGTGCAGAAATAATTTCCAGCATCCGTTATAGACAGAGATGATATGGTCAGTCTATTTGAGGCAGCATTTTTGACTATCAGTGCTGCATCTTTGAAGAAGTTGTACCCAGAGATACTTGTTGGCATATTGACAGCACATCTCATTGATAAAGACTCTCCTACAATGTACACCGTCTGCTCTGGTTCCAAGCGCAGAGTAGGTTTAAGTGCTTCTGAAAATAAACAGTTAGTTATTATCGTGTAGCTAGACCCATAACACTTAAAGGGGTTGTCTGGCCTTGGAGTTGACAAATAGAGATGAGAGAAGTTTTCAAAAATTCTATTTGGCAGCTTCGCGGAACTTCGTCAAGAAATTTGATTCAATCCGAATTACCTCATCACAAATCACTTTTCATTGTATGGAGCGGGCTCAATGACGGGGAATGGTGATTGTGTCGCTCCTGCCATTTAACCTGTCAGATGCTGCATTCAACACTGATTGCTGCATCTGAGACTTACATTCAGGTGCTCAGAGGGTTTATCTGGGGTTAAAAAAAAAATACTCACTTCATCCACTTGATCATGGAGAGGCCATCTTCTCCCAGCCTGATTGAAGAAAACCTGCCAAAGAACCTGCGGTGAGCGTGAAGACGTCACCACGTGATCATGCAGGCACGCATTGTGACATCTTCACGCTTGTCGCAGGTCCTTTGGCAGGTTTTCTTAATCAAAACAGGAGCAGGTGGTCTTTCGCGATCAAGTGGATGAGGTGAGTATATTTTTTTTTATTTTCAGCTACCATTTTAGGAAAAATTGATTCGTTACCACGAAGCGAAATTCAGATTTGCGGCAAATCAAAATTTAAAGAAACGTGAGATCAAATTCCGCTTCTGATGCTTCCATTTTCTCAGCACTCCTGACAACCCCTGAGGTCCTCCATTTGAGCATAAAGAACCCAATCACAGGCCTCAGTAGTCACAGCAGCTTGAATGGTAGGTCATTAATATGACATAGTGTTCAAGTTGCGAAGATCGCTAAGGCTTGTGATTGGGTTTTTAATGCTCAGGTGACCTGAAATGGCCATGAACCAAAGCAGGGACGGGTCAGGTGGATGGGTTTTTTATGTTCAGATGGACAGTGGAGGACCTCATGGTTGTCGGCTCCAAGGCTAAATAAGCTCTTTACTTTTTGAATGTGGTTTCATACAAACTTAGTGCAGGGGTCAACCAATGGCGTACGGGCCCCTGTGCAAATTTTCAGTTTGCCTCGTCTCCACACACAACTTAAACTCACTAGCTGCAACTAATCTGTATCTTTTTCGCAGCATCACTGGGGTTATTAAGTTATCTATTGATATAACATCAGCAGCCAGTGATTACAGTACAGTTACATCTCCTCTGATTGCAGTAGTCCACTTCCCAAAGAGCAACCACTGCATCTAAGCTGTTTGACATAGGGAGCGGGCCTTCACACCACATTGTGTTTTTTGTGTAGTTCTATGCATGCACTTGCTCTCTGATGTCAGCCAGTGCATCAACATTCAAATTTAATCTACCTGGGCTGTATGTCCTGATCTCCTATTTAGTTACTGTTTACCCCTACACGCCACCACTATAAGCATTCATTTCCTATAACCCTCAGCCACCCGTCTTAATTTTCCCCCTTCGACTATATGCCTTCCCACTGCTACTTTTGGCATTAAAGGGTTAATGATCTCATTTCTGACAATGAGTTAGACTTTGGCTGCCAGACATCAAAGGATATCACATCTGAGGCCCCCTGGCTTGTGGGCTCAGTCACAACTGTGACTGCTGTGAACCCTATAGTTGCCCCCCTGAAAGAACATTTTTCAGATGTTGCCACCTAAAGCTGAACGCAATGTTGTATTTTCTATGTTCTCACATATTAGACTAAAGCTCTGCCTTTGTGAACAAACTGCTGACATATTATGTTGGTTCTTGTGTTTCCACCACTGCTCCATAATTATTATATGTAAAGCGAGTTGTGGAACTGAGACATTTGCTAGCAGATGCAGATCCAATGTCGGCTGGACCATGCCAACATATCAACGCCCACTATAAGGCCCCTTTCACACGACCGTATGCCCTCCGAGACATACAGTCCAGGAGCGGGCCATATGTCCCGGATATGATTTTATGAGTGCGGGACAATAGCCCCACGGGCGGCCTGATGTGCACAGCATCATTGTAATCAATGATGCGGTGTGCTCCCGTGCGCACGATCGATGCCGCTCCAGGACATATGGCCCGCTCACAGACCGTATGTCTCGGAGACATACGGTCGTGTGAAAGGGGCCTAAGTTATACAGTATATTAACACAAGATGGCAATATACTTAATTATTTCAATGGGGAAAGGAAGACAAGTCACTGCCAGATAACAGGGATAGTTGGAAGACCCTCATACATATCAGATTATTTGAGGAATTTGCCAATTTTGATGGCACCAGATGATATTAATCTGATCTATATGGACAGCTTTAGTCCTCTGCATTCTGCCTGTATGGATAGTTATTTATGGAGCTATTAGCACATTAATATATCTGTAGATGTCTGTAGAGTGATCTCTAGTTAAAGGGGATTTCCACAATGGAAATGTATCACCTATCCTTATAAATATATGATTGCTGGGATCCTCATGATCACTAGTATGGGTTTCACAAGTTTCCTGTTCCTCCTCACACATGACCATAGTGAGGAGGATTTGAATGGGGGAGTCACCCTGTTCTAGTGCTCCCAGTGGTGGGGTTCCTGGTGAGCATATATTTGTCACATGTCACGTCAATAGGTGGTAAATGTGGATTATGAGAAAACTCCTTTAAATCTCATGTCCTAAAGGGTTAATTGTGCATTTCCTGCTACTTCCTTTCCTCCTAGAAATGGATTAAGTACATTTTTGCATATTCACCATGATGGTTAGGACATTTCATGATGGCTACATTTACTTCCTCTTACAAATATATCGGTATGAGTCAACTGTATTCCAGTAAAATCATAGCATATGAGCTGTCAAGTAACATCAAATAGGTCAGACACTGACGAAGAAACCTACATGTAATACATTTTCCTGTCACGAGCCATACAAATATTGATAAATATTGGTGACTGTGAATGTTGTCTCCATTTTACTCACTGAATCCCCTACAATAGTTTTGGTAATATTCAGCTTCTAGCTTATTTGATACATATTTGAAACATATTGATGACCTATTCTTCGCCTAGGTCATCAATATCAGATCTATCAGATCAGTGGGGGAGCGATACTTAAACCCAGCTGTTTCAGGCATCCACTGGCACCGGAAACTATACAGTATACGGAGCAAGAGACAGACAGCTCCATATATTGTGTAGTAGGAGTGACAGGGTACTGTAGCCGAGTTCCCATTTAAAGGAGTTCTCTGGGAATTAAGAAAATGAAAATACGCAAATATTACTTTATTATAAATATATTCCCAAATACCTTTCATTAGTTATAATGGCTTGTTTTGTCTGGGGAGCAATCATCAGGAGAAACAAAATGGCTGCCGTCCTATAAGTACACACAAAACCTGTCCTAATAACACAGCAGGACAGGTTACTTCACAACACTGAGCTGCCTCATCATCCTCTCTGCTCTGACTGTCAGGGATTATGATCCTGACTACAGTTTAATATGATATTTAGCTGAATCTCTGTAGGAATGGAGCTCGTGAGGAGACATGAAGTACAGAGAGGACGGACAGGACAGACTGTGGTAACGGAGACTGCACACAAGTGCTGCTGCTCATCAGCCACATCTGCTCATGAACTCCATTCCTACAGAGATTCAGCTAAAGATCTTATCATCTGTATTCAGGAACATAATCCCTGACAAGTAGGAGAAGAGGATGAGTCTGCTTTTTACCTCAGTGTTGTGAGGTAACTTGTCCTCATGTGTGATCAGGACAGGTTTTGTGTGAACTAATGGGACAGCGGCCATTTAGTTTCCCCTGATGATTGCTCCCCAGACAAAACAAGCAATTATAACTAATGTAAGGTATTTGGGAATATATTTATAATGAAGTAATAATTAAGTATTTTAATTTTCTTAATTCCCGGAGAACCCCTTTAAGTGAATGGGAGTTCAGCATCAGTACACTGCCACAGGAAACCTCAGTGTATGGAGCCTTCTGATTCCTTTTTGTACACTGTCAGTTTCAGGTGCCGTGGCAGTCGAAACAGCTGATTGGTGGGGGTACCAGATGCCAGAGCCCTATTGATCTGATATTGATTGCCTATGCGGATGATAGGTCATCATGATGTGTAGCTTGGACAACCCTTTTAACCGTGAGTGCAGTAAGCTAATTGAGAAGATGTGTACTGTATACATGTGTGGAAGGGCGTGCTGATGTAATATTCCACACTTTTTATTGTTATTCCACGTGCAATATATAAAGAATATAATTCTATAAAATAAATTACAAAATTCAGAGACCTTTTCTCAGCATGCTTCTTGTCGGCCCAGCATCACATAGACAGCTCACTTTATTTTAGGTTTTATAGTACTGAAGTTTTTAAATGGAAAATGTGCCATATTAATATCACATAGCTAAAGGAGACAAAATCTAAAAATTCAAGTCATGGTCTATTACAGGATGAGACATTTACAAGCAGTGTGTCACAGGGTAAAAAGCAAACAAAATGACAGTGGGGAAGTGAAAGGGGTTGCCAAATAGCTGTGACTAAGAGCTATTTAGTAGTTCTTAACTAATTTTCCATTTCATTGTCTACCTTTAAAAAGTAACTAAACTTTCATTCAATTTTTTAAAATCTTCCACATGCCCTAAAAATAATTTTTATGAATGAATTTAGTTTTTTTAATAAAAAAATTGACTTCGAAAGTCCAGTTCACCATTCCACTATTCTTGCGGTGTATGGACTCTGGATTTTGGCAATGGGGCCACAGTGAACAGTGTACAGGCAGGAGCAAACGCTGCTCCTGCCCGTGTCCCCTGACATTGGCTAAAGGCTGGCATAGCACATGGGTACAATGTAACAAGGTACTATACTATGATTAGCTGAGCGTAGCGGGCTCCCGCCTGCTAAGGCACGTTTTTGGGGTGTCCCTCTTCCTCAGAATGTATGACATACTTCCACATGCCTTCATTAATAAATACATTCCTTCTCCTTCACATTCTTTCCCCATAAGCCAGAAGTCACGTGTCCAATAATTTCTCCATTAACTGTTAGCAATTTTAGAATGTTTGGGTTACATTTGATGATATGCAAGGAAATGTTTTGATACACTATGGGGGTCATTTACGATCAGAAATATTCCTATATTAGGTGTATTTCTGGTGTAGATTGCGGCACAAAGGTTATTTGTTCCTCAATCTGCTAATTTCCCTTGCTCATGCCAGGTGTAAAAAAGTGGGCATGGCATTCATCATTTTCTATGCTTGTTTTAGGCTTAGAAAATGGTCTAACTGTAAGACAGCAAGGAAGCTGTCTTACTTTTAGACTGATGCTGGATACGCCGAAGTTACGGAGAGGCCGGCACCTCTACATTACGTAGGCAGATCCACCGCCAGAAATAGAGGTTATTAAGACCGGTGTCTAAAATGCCGGTCTTAATAAATGACCCCCTATGTTTCTGGTAACCCTGATTAAAGGGGTTTTCCGAGTTATATACAGTACAGACCAAAAATTTGGACACACCTTCTCATTCAAAGAGTTTTCTGTATTTTCATGACTATGAAAGTTGTAGATTCACATTGAAGGCATCAAAACTATGAATTAACACATGTGGAATTATATACTTTACAAAACAGTGTGAAACAACTGAAAATATGTCTTATATTCTAGGTTCTTTAAAGTAGCCACCTTTTGCTTTGATTACTGCTTTGCACACTCTTGGCATTCTCTTAATGAGCTTCAAGAGGTAGTCACCTAAAATGGTATTCCAACAGTCTTGAAGGAGTTCCCAGAGATGCTTAGCACTTGTTGGCCCTTTTGCCTTCACTCTGCGGTTCAGCTCACCCCAAACCATCTCGATTGGGTTCAGGTCTGGTGACTGTGGAGGCCAGGTCATCTGGCGTAGCACCCCATCACTCTCCTTCTTGGTCAAATAGCCCTTACACAGCCTGGAGGTGTGTTTGGGGTCATTGTCCTGTTGATAAATAAATGATGGTCTAACTAAACGCAAACCGGATGGAATAGCATGCCGCTGCAAGATGCTGTAGTAGCCATGCCTTCAATTTTGAATAAATCCCCAACAGTGTCACCAGCAAAGCACCCCCACACCATCACACCTCCTCCTCCATGCTTCACGGTGGGAACCAGGCATGTAGAGTCCATCCGTTCACCTTTTCTGTGTCGCACAAAGACACGGTGGTTGGAACGAAAGATCTCAAATTTGGACTCATCAGACCAAAGCACAATTTCCACTGGTCTAATGTCCATTCCTTTAGCCCAAACAAGTCTCTTCTGCTTGTTGCCTGTCCTTAGCAGTGGTTTCCTAGCAGCTATTTAACCATGAAGGCCTGCTGCACACAGTCTCCTCTTAACAGTTGTTGTAGAGATGTGTCTGCTGCTAGAACTCTGTGTGGCATTGACCTGGTCTGTAATCTGAGCTGCTGTTAACCTGCGATTTCTGAGGCTGGTGACTCGGATGAACTTATCCTCCGCAGCAGAGGTGACTCTTGGTCTTCCTTTCCTGGGGCGGTCCTCATATGAGCCAGTTTCTTTGTAGTGCTTGATGGTTTTTGCGACTGCACTTGGGGACACTTTCAAAGTTTTCCCAATTTTTCGGACTGACTGACCTTCATTTCTTGTAATAAGTAATGATGGCCACTCGTTTTTCTTTACTTAGCTGCTTTTTTCTTGTCATAATACAAATTCTAACAGTCTATTCAGTAGGACTATCAGCTGTGTATCCACCTAACTTCTGCCCAACACAACTCATGGTCCCAACCCCATTTATAAGGCAAGAAATCCCACTTATTAAACCTGACAGGGCACACCTGTGAAGTGAAAACCATTTCAGGTGACTACCTCTTGAAGCTCATCAAGAGAATGCCAAGAGTGTGCAAAGCAGTAATCAAAGCAAAAGGTGGCTACTTTGAAGAACCTAGAATATAAGACATATTTACAGTTGTTTCACACTTTTTTGTTAAGTATATAATTCCACATGTGTTAATTCATAGTTTTGATGCCTTCAGTGTGAATCTACAATTTGCATAGTCATGAAAATACAGAAAACTCTTTGAATGAGAAGATGTGTCCAAACTTTTGGTCTGTACTGTATATTCATCAATATATATAACTCGGAAAACCCCTTTAAGGGAAAGGTTGATTACCCACAGATACAATATTAAACAGGGTTACCAGAAACATAGTCTATTGAAACACTTCCTTGCTTGTCATCAAAGTAACCCAGATTTGCTAAAAGTGACTCCCAATAGAGCAAGTGATGCATATGTTTCATCATTTTCAAACATAATGTAAAAGGGAAAGCTATTTTTAGACTAGATACACTGATGCCAAATGAGGTAAAAGAAAGAGTTAAAGGGGTTGTCTCACTTCAGTAAATGGGATTTATCATGTAGAGAAAGTTAATATAAGCCACTTACTAATGTATTGGGATTGTCCATATTGCTTCCTTTGCTGGCTTGATTCATTTTTCCATTACATTATACACTGCTCGTTTCCATGGTTACAGACCACCCTGGAATCCATCATTGGTGGTCGTGCTTACACACTATAGGCAAAAGCGTCAGCCTCTCTGGTGGCCAGGACCATGGGAGTGCACGTAGGCTAGTGCCTTTTCCTATATAGTGCAAGCACAACCACCACTGATAGATTGCAGGGTGGTCTGTAACCATGGAAATGAGCAGTGTATAATATGATTGAAAAATGAATCCAGCCAGCAAAGGAAGTAATATGGACAACCACAACACATTAGTAAGAGCCTTGTATTAACTTTCTCTACATGATAAATGCCACTTGCTGAAGTGAGACAACCCCTTTAATAAAGATGGAATGTAAAATTAATTAATAAATGTTGGGTACTTGATGTTTAATATATTCTGAATATATGTGACTTCTGACTTATGGGGAAGGCGTGTGAAGGAGGAGGAATGTATCAGAATACTATAAATGAAGGTATGTGGAAGTTTGTTGTATGTCCTGAGGAAGGGGGACGCCCCAAAACACAGAGATGTTTTAGTTGTTTATATTGTCTTATGTGAATAAAACTGCTGCTATGGATAAGCTGTTGTATAGTATTGTGCTCCTCCATACTGCTGAACATGACACCCCCACTATCTAAAAAGCACTTTAGTTTTTTTTAATGCTGGCTGTCCTTTTAGCATGTAATAAGACACAGAGCATGCCGATAAACCTTTCCTGTTGAAGTTAATAGTGAGAATTAATTACATTCCTATAACAGAAAAGTATGCCAACATGTCAAAAATGTGTGACTTTCTGCTGTTTTAATCTGTGCCCCCAACTTCTCTGACAAGTGAACAGGATGTGGGCAGGAGTGTCCTATGTGGCCTGACAAATTTAATATCACTTATGTCAGGAAACTGGTGTAAATTACAATAGAATCAGCGGCTAGCTGGTGTAAACTTCTGTTTCTGGGATCCAGACATCCCTAGATTTGCCAAGATTACTAAAAGTTTTATGCTCATGCATTTGTTTATCTCAGGTACATTATCCCTCTGCTTTTTATTACAGGTAGTCCTCGGGTTACGACGGTCGCGAGTTACGACGTTTCGGGGTTACGACGCATCTCTCATTTACTGTACAGTACATGAGAAGCCTTATTTCGACTTACACGGTTTTACGTCATAGCGCAGCGACGCAGCGGCGGAAGAATATTGTACGTACTGTACGCGGTGCAGCGGCGGAGGAATACTGTGCTGTGCGCTACTCTGGACCGAGGAGGACGGCATCCCTTTATACAGTACAGTATATATTATACAATATATATTGTATAGGCCATTTTTGCCCTTCATTATGGCTTCCAAACGTAAGTAAGACTCTTCTGATGGTAGTGCATCGAGGAAAAGGAAGGCCATCACCATGGAAGTAAAATTAGATATCATAAAGAGATCTGATAAGGGGGAAACAGCGACAAACATTGGCAGGTCACTTGGACTTAGTCGTTCGACTGTCGCTACAATTATCAAGGATAAAGATCGTATCCTTGACCATGTTAAAGGATCTGCTCCTATGAAAGCGACAGTGATAACAAAGCAGCGTAGTGGGCTTATTATTGAGATGGAGAGATTATTAGTGCTTTGGTTGGAAGACCAGAATCAGCGGCGTATCCCAGTGAGCCTTATGGTTATTCAGGAGAAGGCTAGGCGATTGTTTGAGGCATTGAAAAAAGAAAAGGGGGAAGGAAGTTAAAATGAAGAGTTTGTGGCCAGTAGGGGTTGGTTTATGAGATTTAAGGATCGTGCCAATTTCCATAACATTAAAGTGCAAGGTGAAGCTGCTAGTGGTGATGAGAAAGCAGCACGTGAGTTTCCTAAAGTGCTGGCTGAGATAATTAGGGACGGGGGTTACTGTGCTCAACAAGTGTTCAATGTGGATGAGACAGGCTTGTTTTGGAAACGTTTGCCTAACCGTACCTACATCGCCAAGGAGGAGAAGACAGCACCAGGTCATTAAGTCAGCAAGGAGAGACTGACTTTGCTTCTTGGGGGCAATGCTGCTGGCGACTACAAACTGAAGCCCATGCTAGTGTATCAGGCTGAGAATCCACGGGCACTCAAGGGCATTTGGAAGGGTCAACTACCAGTCATCTGGAAGTCTAATAGGAAGGCATGGGTGACACTTGCAGTGTTTGAGGACTGGTTCACCAACCATTTTGTGCCAGGCGTGGAACGGTTCTGTACCTCTAAGGCTATCCCCTTTAAGGTGTTGCTAGTGCTGGACAATGCACCCGGACACCCTGCCAATCTGGATGACTTTCACCCTAATGTCAAGGTGGTTTACCTTCCACCTAATACCACTGCCCTTTTACAGCCTGTGGACCAAGGAGTCATTGCTACATTCAAGGCCTACTACCTCCAAAAGGTCATAAGTAATGCTTTAGGGGCAACTGAAAAGAATAAGGACTTGACTCTGAAGGACTTCTGGAAAAAATATAACATCCTTGATGCTGTGAAGAACATTGCTGAATCCTGGGATGAGGTTAGGCAGACTAGTATGAATGGTGTTTGGAAAAAACTGTGTCCCCAGTTTGTGAATGATTTCACAGGGTTTCAGGAGTCAGTGAGTAGTGTCATAAAGAATGTTGTTGTTATGAGTAAGTCAATGAATTTGGAGGTGGAGGATGATGATGTCACAGAGCTACTGGCATCTCATGGAGAGGAGTTATCTGCTGAGGACCTCATTCAACTGGAGAAGCAGATGATAGAGGAAGAAGAAGACATACCAACCCCAGAGCCCAAGACATTTACAAGGCAGGGCTTGGCAGGAGGTTTTGCCCTGATAGAGCAAGGGTTGTCAAGGTTTGAGGCAGAGGATCCCAACATAGAGAGGTACACTAGGGTTGCCAGAGGGGTCATGGATTCCCTTAGGTGTTACAAGGAGATCTTGGAGGAGAAGAGGATAAACTCCTTCCAGACTAACCTGCAGCAGTACTTCAAGAAGGTAGAGAGGCCTGCAACCGATCCTGTACCCTCTACCTCACCTGCCCCTCTTGACTCACCTGCACCAGTATCTCCAGCACCTTCTGCAGCTTCCTCCCAATAAGCCTGTCTCCAGTGCGCAAGCCAACCATAGGAATAAAGGTAAGGAATTTTTCTTTTCTTTTTTTTTTTATTACAGTACTGTACAGTACACTATGTACTGTTTCATTTCATTATTAAACGTACTGTACAGTATTTTATATGTGTTTTTGATAATTCTGTAGGGTACTGTGTTAGGATAGGCTAAGTAGTACGTATGTTCCGACTTACGTCGAAAATCGGTTTACTACGTCGCGTAGGAACGGATCAACGTCGTAAGTCGAGGACTACCTGTATTCAGTTTTCACCATATAACCAAATCACGTTTTGTTTCCATCCTGTATGTAGCACTTCCTGTTGTTGCATCCAACCAAACCCATGATGCACTTCACCCTTCTCTGCTATAGCTCTAGCACTACCCCTAACAATGCCCAGCTAGTTTATAGCTTCCGCCATCCAGCTAGTTACACTCCCTATCACTAGCACTGTTGCTGCTTTGACACGTCCATGGACATCACATCACAGGAAATAAGAAAGAGCTGCATGGACACGGTCATGTGATCACAGCCCAGAACAGAAGATAGGAAGAATAAAAATAAAGGAAATATATTAAAAAATTACAGCTACCTTCATCAATGATTATTTTAAAGGTTCTTGATGCAAACCAGAAAATTCCTTTAAGGGGCTCTGTGCACTTTATCCCAGGTTATTCTTTTTTGGTAAGGCCAAGTTCACACTTCAGTTATTTTCATCAGTTAGGCCTCATGCACACAGCCGTGGCCTGCATTGCGGCCTGCAAACAGTGGGTCCGCAATAGGGCGGCACCGGCCGTGTGCTCACCGCATCACAGATGTGGACCCATTCACTTGAATGTTCTATTTTTTTTTTTTTTTGCTGAGGACGGTTTAACTTGAATGGGTCTGGATCCGTAGTAGCAGTCGCATGAATAGTGCCCGTGCATTGGGGACCGCAAAGCAAGTGTGCATCTTTGGAGTTATAGTTTTACCACAGCTGGAGTGCCTGAGGTTAGCCATCACAGGAGTAGGACATGTTTATACTGTATGTGATTGATATGATACAATAGGACATTTCAATTTTGGAGCCATTATAATGATATATAATATGATATATAGCATCAGCAACATAATGCTTTGACAATCAAACTTTTCATTTTCAAAAAATATTAAATGTATGCATTTGACAATTGCCCCAACAGTCAGTTCTAGGATTCTTGAATATGTAAATACCCTTCTCAACGCGAGCGACAAGTCTCAATTTTCACTAACAAATCTCCATTAAAAATCACATTACCTGTATTGATCATAGCTGTGTTCCCAAGTAAAAACACTGTAAAAGATAATGAATTATGTAACTCAGTTTAAATGTTCACATAAAAACCCATAAAAGCTTTTAAAAAATTGCCAGACATGAAAAATGTGCCCAACACATCTAATAAAAAAGTTGTAAAATATTAACAATAGAAGCAATACGTTAAAAGAGTATTAATTAAAATAAAATATTTGTTCGTGTATATGATCACTCATTTTTACATTTTTATGGAAAAGCAGTACTTCTAACCATTCACACAGCTGCATTAAAGGAATTCTACAAGAACAATGGACAAAAATCCTCTCAGGAAAGAGATGAGTGAATTTGATTCAGGTCGGATTTGGTCTAAAGGGGTTGTCTGCGTTCAGAGCTGAATGCAGACATAACCCCTTCTTCTCCCATTCAGCCCCTCTGAGTTCAGCAGCAGAACATGCACCCGTGCCTAGCACTGCATCGCGAAGGGCCAGGGCTGTTTGTATACCTTTTTACACTGCTAGGCGGTGGCTTCCACCTAGCAGTGATCCAGCTGGCGTCACCGGCACTAATAGGTGATCTTTAGCGCTGCCCTAGCCTGTTCTACAGGCTGAGATGGCCGCACATGCTCAGTTTCATTCTTTAACTGCTTCCTGAGCTGTGATAGGGAGATCATGGACACGCCCCTGGAGCTGCAGCAGAAAAGATCCTCCCCTTGAATTGTCAGCTTAATATAAATCTAGCAGAGCAATGAATCGGGAGATCTCTGGATCAATATGAGGTTCCAAGGCTGGTTCCAACTTTGTTAGAAATAGATTGTCATGTATTATATGATGTCTGATTTTCATTTTTTACATTAGTCACGGGATAACCCCTTTAAGCCTCTCCTGTATCGTCTTGGCTGTGTGCTTAGGGTCATTGTCTTGTTGGAAGGTGAACCTTCAGCACAAGCTGAGGTCCAAAGCAAAGAAAGAAATGGTGGTTAGTTAGCACATCCCAGTGCGCAGGTGCACGTCGCCATGGCTAAAAGTGCAAAAGCAAGAACAAACACAATACAATAGCACTCTGCACAGATACACAAATAATAAAGTCAATACAATTGTGCCATACTCACTATAGAAAATGTTCTAATGCTATGTTATAAATGTGAGATTCTTAGCAAATACATTTTGTACACAATTATTTGTGCCTGTCTGCCAACAAGGATATCTCTTTAGGACAGGAACCTACACTAAATACTACCTCTGCTGGTGCCATACTGGCCTCCATTAAATTCAAGGAATGCAGGTCCCACCTTTGTCAGTGGCGGACGGTCACAAATATTTTTTTACAAAATGTATTTGCCAGGAATCTCACATTTATAACGTAGCATTAGCACCAGTACATTTTCTATAGTGAGTATGACATGATTGTATTTACTTTATTATTTGTGTTTGCAGGGTGCTGTTACATTGTTTGTTTTTTGCTTTTGAGGTCCAAAGCACACTGGATCAGGTTTTCATTAGGAATATCTCTGTACCACGGTCAAGGTTGATGGAAAGCTGAGTGGGGCAGTCTCCCTGTCCCAGCTGATGAAAACACCCCCACAGCATAATCCTGCCACCATGCTTCACTGTAGGGAAGGTATTGGATTAGCAGTGCCTGTTTCTCTCCATATATGACACTAGGTATGTTTGATTTTTGTTTCTTCAGACCAGTGAATCTTGTTTCTTAAAGTATAGGAGTCCTTTAAGTGCTTTTTTTTTTTGCAAAGTCCAGGCAGGCTTTTCAAGTGCATTTTATGAGGAGGGGCTTCTTTCTGGTCACTCTACCATAATGTCCAGATTGGTGGAGTTTTGCACAGGATTTTTGGGTTCTTGGTCATCTCTCTTACCAAAGCCCTTTTACTTTGATTAGTTATTTTGGCGTGATGGCTAGCTCTAGGAACAGTCCTTGTATCTCAAAACTGTTTCCATTTAAGAATTATGGCGGTCACTATGCTCTTGGAAACTTTTGGTGTAGAAAAAAACCAAGCCATGAGAAGGAAACTGCCTTTGGAGCAGACATTTTTTGTACTCTTGTCCAATTCTATGCCTCCACATGATCTTGTCTCTGAGCTCCAAAGGCAGTTTCCTTCTCAGGGCTTGGTTTTTGTTCTGCTATGTATTCTCAGCTGTGAGACCTTTTATAGACAGGGGTGTGTCCTTCCAAATCATGTCCAATCAACTGAATTTACCACAGGTGCACGTCAGTCAAGCTGTAGAAATATCTCAAAGATGATCAAGAGAAGTGGGAGGCCCCCAGAGCTAAATTTCAAGTCATAGCAAAGGGTCTGAATACTCATGTCCATGCAAAATTTTAGTTTTCCTTTTTAATAAATTTGCAAAAATTTTAAAATTCTGTTTTCAATTTCTGATTGTAGGATGTTGAGTGCAGATTGATGGGGGAAAACTTGATTTTTTTTTATTTTAGTACAAGGTCGCAACATAAAAAAAAGTAAAAAAGTGAAAAGGTCTGAATTCTGAAGACTTTCCAAATGCATTGTAACTACCACTACCAGGGGTGTCAGACTGTTAAATCACAAAAGGGAGCTGGCACCTGAAAGGTCAAACTCAAATCATGTACAACCAATATTTTTTGCATTTGCATTTGTTCTGAATTGTACAGTGATGACCCCTGCATTGTGACTTCACTTTATTATCATCCTTGTGTTGTGACATCACTGCTTTATTATTACTGTTCTGTGGAATTACTGTGTGAATTTTCTTTGTATTAAGATGCTGTCTACTATTCATGTGCTGACATCACGGTCATAGTAACATCACAATGTTTTTATTCTTTGCTCTGTAATGTTATCCTTGTTCTCATAATGTAACATCACTGTGTGCAATAACTCTTTCTTAAGACTTAACAGTTTCCATTATCCATGTACTGGGGCCTTGTGCTTTGTTTATTGTGACATCACAATGTGCACTATCCTTGTAGAGGTATACACCCTGAGTACTGTGTGCGCTATTCTTGCACAATATCACTGTGACTTCCTGTGCTGTTGACATCACTATATGTATTATTCCTGTAGAGAGATATCACTGTGTTTATTATACCTTTGCTATGAAATCACTGTGTGTATTATACTTTTTCTGTTATATCACTATGTTCATTATACCTGTAGTTTTACCACTGTGTGTATTACACCTAAGGTTGGATATTTATGTGCACTATGTTTTGTGACATCCCAGTGTTCATCGGTGAAGCTTAGAGAAATATGTTGTGACTCCTTGTTTCCACCTGAGGATTCATCGAAGCGTCCACCAGGGGACAAAGTTTATGTTTCCTACAAGAAGAACTTTCCATAAGGGCAACATACCCTAAAATGGTCCTTGTGACAAATGTGGAAAGTGAACATAAAATAAAGTAGATGTGTGCCATGTTATGGCCCAGGCATTTCACCAGATTATAATGGCAGAATATAAAATAAGAATGAAAATGAGAAGCTGAAGGGTGAAGACAAAATGGGTTTTAGATAATGAGTCCTTTAACCTATAGATCCTTCAATGCTTCTTCTCTCAGTTTTATGCTTCTTTCACCATTTTGTGATAAAAAAGGGTATGGCTTAGCAGGAGGAGCATAGCCTCTCATGGCCCAACAGAATTGCAGTAATGTATACCAGAAAATAGGGTAAATTATACTGAAAGTCTGTGCCTCATCATAAGTTTCTTATTATGACATTTGAAACTCCAACCTTAAAGTGGTAGTCACACTTCAGCAAATAGTATTTATCATGTAGAGAAATGTAATACAATTGAACAAATTCTATGCTGAGCCAGTAATATCACAGTAGGAGCTACTTCCTTCCAAGTAATTTCACAGAGATTAACTGATCTAAACAGATAGTACATCTGTCAGGTTCCTGTTGGTTGGAAAATTGTGTCACAGAAAATCAAAGGAACTTAAAACTTAACTTTTACTTATTACCATAGGATAAACAGTGCTCAACACTCAGAGCATCATTACCTTAAGTATATACTCTCAATAATGTAAATACATATACATCATAACAAATACTTATACTGAGAAAATATAAAATGAAAAGCAAATAGAAAGGTACAGGGGTAGCGTGTGGGAGTAATGTCCCTATTATAAAAACTATCACTAACCCTTTTCGCTATTAGAATTATGTATGTTCTTTTTATCATGTCTGTAACTGAATTTAATTGAATTCTACCCACTAACTCTCTCTCCCCTGATGAACCTGTGGTAAGGGAAACGTGTCAGGAGATTTACAGGGTGAATTGAGGGATTTGTCAGGGAGGGTACGGGACCAGGGGGTTTCCACCATCAAGATCCCTCCCTGGGTTAGAGTTTAGCGATATGTTTTATAATAGGGACATTACTCCCACACGCTACCCCTGTACCTTCTTATTTGCTTTTCATTTTTTATTTTCTTGGGTTAAGTATTTGTTATGGTTTATGTGTATTTACGTTATTGATATACTTGAGGTAATGATGCTCTGAGTGTTGAGCACTGTTTTATCCTGTGGTAATGAGTAAAAGTTAAGTTTTAAGTTCCTTCATTCTTCCAAGTAATGTTATCTTTCCGTATGTACAGTAGATATAAATTGTATTTTCTTAGAGCTTACCCATAAAGAAGCTGATGGTCCCAGACATGGTTCACTGTGTCTTCTGTATACACCTTGTCCTGAAGAAACAGGAACAAACATTGCAAACATTAGTTCACATTTAACCCACTAAATTTTGAAATAAATGTGACAATATAACAAATTCCAACCGTTCAATGGATCTCAACTTCTCATCCAGGCCATTATTTTATCTGTTGTATAAATTTAAGTGCATTTTGTAAACCCTTTAGAAAAAAAATTACTATTGTGTGCAGTTCTAGGATACATCTGATGGATGTGAGGCAAGGTGATGGTGAGTGAGACCTTACTTTTTGGCCTGTGAGTGGTATGTAGGCTCAAAGATTGCAGAAGGAAACAGATGGACACAGTTGTAACTTGAAAACAGTGGTTCAAACTCATGTGATGCAACAAGCTTGGTGGTTACAAGAATCTCATGGGAGACAACTAGTTTGACAGGCAAACAGAGAAGAATCTGGCATTCCCTTCACGACTATACTCAGGGCATTTAACCCAATGGCTTAAAGGTCCATTAATGGTTACATAGTTGCATTCAGATCTAGCAAAGTTAACACACACACACTTGGTAAGTTATCACATTTAGTTAAATCTGCTACATCCTTATATCTTAGGGTGGTCATAAACATAAAATTTACCTAATTGTAGCATAAACATGGGCCTCCCCAGAGTGTGCATGTTTATTTCACTGAGAAGAAGGGAATAAGCCTAAACACATAACTAGGCATGCTGAATTACAGTAATGCTCATTACCCTGGAGAGTAGGGAGGACTTCATATACATCACTGAAATTAGTGAGTTTAACCACGTTCTGTGTCATATGTATGGGCATCTTCAGAGAAAAGGAATTGCATAGATGATATCATAGAATCATTTCAATTTCAATCAGTATTTACAATAGAAGTAAAAAGAGCAGGGATGTTAAAGGGGTTTTCGACTTTCTATATTCTTCTACAACCGCTATTCTGGAGCCTCCACTCTGTGCCAGTCTTTGCACTGGTTGCCTATACAGTATAGAATCCAATCAAAACTGCTCATTCTAAACTAAAAAGCTCTCCACTGGCAGAGATCCATCAGCTACGCAGCAAATATGCCGAGAAGCAGCCAGACGAAAATTGATGCTTGCAGCGGTATTTGTTTGGCCACTCCTCGGCATATTTGCCGGGTAGCGGCCGGATCTCCTCTGCCGCTGCCCATTAAAGTGAATGGGGCCAGACGGTATCTTGGCAGTGCATGGTTGCGCCCGGTATTCACGGATATGGCAGGCTGTTCTCAGCCAGAACAGCCTACCAGATCTGTTTGCCGCAAAAGTAAAATGAGCCTTTTTTTCATCTCTTCTGAACCTGACCTATCATCGATCATTATGTAGCACATCCCATGCAGTCAAAAGCACTAAAAATATTGGCTGGTGACTGGCTCATGCAACTTAATATCTACTCCCCTATTTTGTTAAGATGGCTGGACCATTGTACAAAACACTTTTTACCTTTTACTTTTTAGATTGTAAACTCTTGCAAGCAGGGCCCTCACTCCTCTTATTTTAATTGTTGACTTGTTTGTTGCTATGTAATGTAAGATTTTGTACAACCCTCTGATTGTTCATTCTTTTTGAAATACAGAGTGCATGAATCATAGCATCATAGTAAACTTTTTAACATCTATAGTAGTGAACCACAACATTAACCCTTTAGCACTGGACCATTGCGTTAACCCTTTAGCAGTGAACTAGCAGGTCACTATATATATAAAGCAAAGCTCGAGGCATGACTTACATGTGTAAACTCTTGCAAAGTAGGCAAAAAAAGAAGCCTCGTCCAGAAAACACCATTCCTGAGACTAAAAAGCTGCCGGAAAACAGTTTAGCTTAATGAATACCACTGAGGGAAAGAAAAGGAACGTCTATGGAAGGTTTAGGTAACACACGTCTATGGTTTTGGACTTTGCTGCATGTGGAAAGGGTATATTACTACGGCAACCACAATGCTCTGGAGATGACCTAGTCATCTGTATCTGGGATTTGCACCCCTCAGCCTGGAAATTGCAGAACGAATTTTCCCCATCAACACTTTCCTTTACATTGACTTGTTTTTTAAATTCTCCCTATTCCCCACTGGAACTATGAAAGGAAGCATACTTACCTGCTTCCGCTTTAATCTGGCTTCATGGGTTCCCAGCTGTCTTCACCGCACTTCGTTACCTGCATGTAAACTTCTGGCACGGACAGGGTGATGTGAGCTGCTTAAGGACATATCCCCAAGTGGCATATCACTTTTCAATACTGAGGCCAGTCATTAGCTGCAGCAATGTGCATGACCCAGTTCATGCCAGAAGTTTACATGCGGAGCGCAAAGCGAAGACAGCTGTGGACCCATGGAAACGTAACTGAGCGGCACAGAGCTGTCCATAACAACATATTGTAAAGCTTACATGCACATTTTATCTTTTTGACATTTTTGTAGGGTTTTTAGGGTTAATGGCATCTTACAAAAAAGCATCATGTTCTAGTTTTGTTGTTTTTTTCCCCATAGATGCACCAAAAATTCATGTAGCAAAGGCCATAAAAATGAAGAAAAAGAATTCACCTTTAGGCCCCTTTCACACGAGTGTCGCGGACTCGGTCCGATGTGTTCAGGGTGCGTTCCGGAAAACTCGCACCAATCCGCACACAATTGCAGTCAGTTTTGACTGCGATTGCATACGTTCGTTCAGTTGCGTGCGGATGCAATGCGTGATTCACACAGACCCATTCACTTCAATGGGGCCAGGGCTGCGTGAAAAACGCAGAATATAGAACATGCTGCGATTTTCACGCAACGGCGAACTGATGCGTGAAAAACATCGCTCATGTGAAAAGACCCATTGAAATGAATGAGTCAGGATTCAGTGCGGGTGCAATGCAAACACAAGTATGTACTTACGACAACCTTTCAGATGAGTACTTGTTTCCTCAGTGTTCTTCTAAGATCTGTTCCTTTGTCCTTCATTTGTGCAATATATGAGGTTGTATAAGTTCCTTTCTTAGTATAATACAACATACGTTGTGAAATACATGACAAATAAAGAGAAAAACAGAAGTGAGGATTTTAACAGGATAACTGCATAAATGAAAGGCAGCCGTTGATTCTGCTCATGAAATTACATCACCAGTTAGCAATCCTAGACAAGTAAACATCCTATAAGCAGGGGCGGTCTTGGCATTTCTGGGGCCCTAAGCGAAGTTATGTCTGGGGGCCCCCCCCCCCAATGACACCTCACACCCCTGATGACACGGCCTCTGATGACACGCCCCCCCCAATGACACACCCCCTACACCTCACTGGAGGGGGGGTCAAGGTTGCCCACAGCCTATGGCGTGTCCCAGACTCCCAGCTCTCTATTGGCTGGGCTGCAGGGGCGTAGCTAAAGGCTCATGGGCCCTGGTGCAAGAGTTCAGCTTGGGCCCCCCCCGCCTAATACAGCGCCCCATACCTCGTACATCTAGTATAATACAGCGCCCCATACCTCTTACATCCAGTATAATACAGCGCCTCATACCTCTTACATCCAGTATAATACAGCGCCCCATACCTCTTACATGCAGTATAATACAGCGCCCCATACCTCTTACATGCAGTATAATACAGCGCCCCATACCTCTTACATCCAGTATAATACAGCGCCCCATACCTCTTACATCCAGTATAATACAGCTCCCCATACCTCTTACATGCAGTATAATACAGCGCCCCATACCTCTTACATCCAGTATAATACAGCGCCCCATACCTCTTACATCCAGTATAATACAGCACCTCATACCTCTTACATCCAGTATAATACAGCTCCCCATACCTCTTACATGCAGTATAATACAGCGCCCCATACCTCTTACATCCAGTGACGTCTCCTCTGATGTAGATCTTCTCTTTCCTCATCTTCTCCTTTCAGACCAGACACCATTTTTCAGCCATTTCTTATCTCTGCAGTTTGACAGAAAAAAATCTTAGTTTACTACTTTTCCATCATCCTCCCATCTTCTGGACAAATCATCCTACCACCCCCAGTACTGTGCCACTAGTACCACACAGATAGTGCCCTTCAATAATTATTGGCACACAGTGTCCTAAAATAACTGCGCTCAGCAAATACTGTCCCGTAATAGTGTGAACATAACGTCCCCCAGAAATAACTGCGCTGATACTGTGCCAGGGTGCCCCCCACAGTAATAGTGCCCCCCACAGTACTAATGTCCCCACTGTGCCCCAGAAGTAATAATGCTTCCAATGTGCCAGTAAGAAGTGCCCCAATAATGCGCCAGAAGTTCCCCCCATTGATTCCCCCTCAAAATCATGTGCCAGTAAGAAATGCCCCCAGTGCCCCCATGTGCCAGTAAGAAATGCCCCCAGTGCCCCCATGTGCCAGTAAGAAATGCCCCCAGTGCCCCTATGTGCCAGTAAGAAATGCCCCAGTGCCCCCATGTGCCAGTAAGAGGTGCCCCCAGTGCCAGTAAAAATGCCCCTAGTGCTCCCATGCCATAAAGAAATGCCCCCAGTGCCCCCATGTGCCAGTAAGAAGTGCCCCCAGTGCCAGTAAAAATGCCCCAGTGCCCCCTTGTGCCAGTAAAAATGCCCCCATGTGCCAGTAAAAATGCCCCGTGCCAGTAAAATGCCCTCAGTGCCCCCATGTGCCAGTAAAAATTCCCCCAGTGCCCCATGTGCCAGAAAAAATGCCCACAGTGCCCCCATGTGCCAGTAAAATGCCCACAGTGCCCCCATGTGCCAGTAAAAATGCCCCCAGTGCCCCCATGTGCCAGTAAAAATGCCCCCATGTGCCCCCATGTGCCAGTAAAAATGCCCCGTGCCAGTAAAATGCCCTCAGTGCCCCCATGTGCCAGTAAAAATGCCCCCAGTGCCCCCATGTGCCAGTAAAAATGCCCCCATGTGCCAGTAAAAATGCCCCCATGTGCCCCCATGTGCCAGTAAAAATGCCCCCAGTACCAGTAAAAATGCCCCCAGTGCCCCATGTGCCAGTAAAAATGCCCCCAGTGCCCCCATGTGCCAGTAAGAAATGCCCCCAGTGCCCCCATGTGCCAGTAAGAATGCCCCAGTGCCCCATGTGCCAGTAAAATGCCCCCAGTGCCCCCATGTGCCAGTAAAAATGAATGCCCCAGTGCCAGTAAAAATGCCCCCAGTGCCCCCATGTGCCAGTAAAAATGCCCCCAGTGCCCCATGTGCCAGTAAGAAATGCCCCAGTGCCCCCATGTGCCAGTAAGAAATGCCCCAGTGCCCCCATGTGCCAGTAAGAAGTGCCCCCACCCATAGATGCCCCCCAAATTATGTGCCAGTAAGAAATGCCCCAATAATGCGCCAGAAGTTCCCCCCATTGATTCCCCCTCAAAATCATGTGCAGTAAGAAATGCCCCCAGTGCCCCCATGTGCCAGTAAGAAATGCCCCCAGTGCCCCCATGTGCCAGTAAGAAATGCCCCCAGTGCCCCTATGTGCCAGTAAGAAATGCCCCAGTGCCCCCATGTGCCAGTAAGAGGTGCCCCCAGTGCCAGTAAAAATGCCCCTAGTGCTCCCATGCCATAAAAGAAATGCCCCCAGTGCCCCCATGTGCCAGTAAGAAGTGCCCCCAGTGCCAGTAAAAATGCCCCAGTGCCCCCTTGTGCCAGTAAAAATGCCCCCAGTGCCCCCATGTGCCAGTAAAAATGCCCCCATGTGCCAGTAAAAATGCCCCCATGTGCCAGTAAAATGCCCTCAGTGCCCCCATGTGCCAGTAAAAATTCCCCCAGTGCCCCCATGTGCCAGAAAAAATGCCCACAGTGCCCCCATGTGCCAGTAAAATGCCCACAGTGCCCCCATGTGCCAGTAAAAATGCCCCCAGTGCCCCCATGTGCCAGTAAAAAATGCCCCCATGTGCCCCCATGTGCCAGTAAAAAATGCCCCGTGCCAGTAAAATGCCCTCAGTGCCCCCATGTGCCAGTAAAAATGCCCCCAGTGCCCCCATGTGCCAGTAAAAATGCCCCCATGTGCCAGTAAAAATGCCCCCATGTGCCCCCATGTGCCAGTAAAAATGCCCCAGTACCAGTAAAAAATGCCCCCAGTGCCCCATGTGCCAGAAAAATGCCCCCAGTGCCCCCATGTGCCAGTAAGAAATGCCCCCAGTGCCCCCATGTGCCAGTAAGAAATGCCCCCAGTGCCCCCATGTGCCAGTAAAAATGCCCCCAGTGCCCCCATGTGCCAGTAAAAATGCCCCCATGTGCCAGTAAAAATGCCCCCATGTGCCAGTAAAAATGCCCCCAGTGCCCCCATGTGCCAGTAAAAATGCCCCCAGTGCCCCCATGTGCCAGTAAGAAATGCCCCCAGTGCCCCCATGTGCCAGTAAGAAATGCCCCAGTGCCCCCATGTGCCAGTAAGAAGTGCCCCCAGTGCCAGTAAAAATGCCCCTAGTGCTCCCATGCCATAAAGAAATGCCCCCAGTGCCCCCATGTGCCAGTAAGAAGTGCCCCCAGTGCCAGTAAAAATGCCCCAGTGCCCCCTTGTGCCAGTAAAAATGCCCCAGTGCCCCCATGTGCCAGTAAAAATGCCCCCATGTGCCAGTAAAAATGCCCCGTGCCAGTAAAATGCCCTCAGTGCCCCCATGTGCCAGTAAAAATGCCCCCAGTGCCCCCATGTGCCAGTAAAAATGCCCCCATGTGCCAGTAAAAATGCCCCCATGTGCCCCCATGTGCCAGTAAAAATGCCCCCAGTACCAGTAAAAATGCCCCCAGTGCCCCATGTGCCAGTAAAAATGCCCCCAGTGCCCCCATGTGCCAGTAAGAAATGCCCCCAGTGCCCCCATGTGCCAGTAAGAAATGCCCCCAGTGCCCCCATGTGCCAGTAAAAATGCCCCCAGTGCCCCCATGTGCCAGTAAAAATGCCCCCATGTGCCAGTAAAAATGCCCCCATGTGCCAGTAAAAATGCCCCCAGTGCCCCCATGTGCCAGTAAAAATGCCCCCAGTGCCCCCATGTGCCAGTAAGAAATGCCCCCAGTGCCCCCATGTGCCAGTAAGAAATGCCCCAGTGCCCCCATGTGCCAGTAAGAAGTGCCCCCAGTGCCAGTAAAAATGCCCCTAGTGCTCCCATGCCATAAAGAAATGCCCCCAGTGCCCCCATGTGCCAGTAAGAAGTGCCCCAGTGCCAGTAAAAATGCCCCAGTGCCCCCTTGTGCCAGTAAAAATGCCCCCAGTGCCCCCATGTGCCAGTAAAAAATGCCCCCATGTGCCAGTAAAAATGCCCCGTGCCAGTAAAATGCCCTCAGTGCCCCCATGTGCCAGTAAAAATGCCCCCAGTGCCCCCATGTGCCAGTAAAAATGCCCCCAGTGCCCCCATGTGCCAGTAAAAATGCCCCCCGTACCAGTAAAAATGCCCCCCGTACCCCCCATGTGCCAGTAAAAATGCCCCCAGTGCCCCCATGTGCCAGAAAAAATGCCCACAGTGCCCCCATGTGCCAGTAAAAATGCCCACAGTGCCCCCATGTGCCAGTAAAAATGCCCACAGTGCCCCCATGTGCCAGTAAAATGCCCACAGTGCCCCCATGTGCCAGTAAAAATGCCCCATGTGCCAGTAAAATGCCCCCAGTGCCCCCATGTGCCAGTAAAAATGCCCCCAGTGCCCCCAATTGAGCTCCGGTCCATGACTGCTACAATAAAATAAAAAAAAATTAACACTTATACTTACCTCCATAGTGCTGGCAGCGATGCGATGCAGGCCTCTTCCGGCCTGTGTCCCGCGCTGTACGGCTCAGGCGGCGCGATGACGTCATCGCGCCGCCTGAGCCGGCCTCTGATAGGCTGCAGGCCCAGTGCCTGCAGCCTATCAGAGGAACGGGCAGGGGAGACGCCTCTCCCTCCCCTGCCCCAGTACAATACAGGCATCTGTATCGCCGTCCTGAGGACGGCGATACAGATGACTATGGAGATGAGCGCTTCCACAATGGAAGCGCTCATCTCCCTCTGCGGGCGGTCTTGGGCACCGGCGCAAGAGAAGAGCGTGGGGGCCCCCTTGGACGCCGGGGGCCCTACGCAAATGCATAGGATGCGTGGTGCCCAAGACCGCCCCTGCCTATAAGCATGTCTATGAATACGTTACCGACAGCCCATAGAAAGAGGACAGCATATGCAGGACATAAAACATGAAAATCAAGCTTTTATGGACTGTTATATAAAATAGGGCTATAATTAAAATCAAATAAAAGGCTGAGCACACAGACCAAAGACAACATTTGGAAGGACAGACTGGATGCATTATTCAATATATCACTCTGTGTAGTCCTCTGGATAGGTCATCAGTATCTGATCAATGAGGGTCTTACACCCAGGACCCCTGCCGATCAGCTGTTTGAGAAGTCAGTGGTGCTCACAGTAGTGTCACAACCTTCCCACTGCTGTCCCTAGGCCAAGTCCATCAGTCACAAGGCCTAGGCTCAACTCAGCTCCATAGAAGTGAATGAGGTTGAGCTGTGATACTAAGCACATACAATGTACAGCACTGTGTTTGGTAAGCATGGAAAAGGCAGCAGCGCTCAAGAGCACCAGTGTCTTGTCAAGCAGGTGTTGGAACCCCAGCAATAAGATACTGTTGTCCTATCCAGAGGATAGGTCATCAGTAGAGATGAGCGAGCATATTCGTCCGAGCTTGGTGCTCGTTCGAGTATTAGGGTACTCGTAAGTGCTCGCTGCTCGGACGAGTATCTCGCCATGCTCGAGGAAATGGCAACTTCCGCATCGTGCATTTTTGGCGCCTAAAAACTCAGCCAATCACAAGCCAGGAGACTCTGCGGTACACCCAGCATCACGTGGGGCCCTTACATGTCGATAGCAGGGGTTGGCTGGCCTGATCAGGTGACCCTGGAATATACTAGTGACTGGCCGCGGTGCTTGGCTCAGATGCTGTCTGGATGTCGTTAGGGATAGAGCTGCTGCGTTTCAGGGAGAGTGTTAGGGCCTGCATTTAGTTCTCTGTTAGGCAGGAATCACCCACAAAGAACCCAACAGCCCTTCTAAGGGCTACAAGACATTTTTTTTTTGTCTCCTGGCTTGGCTGGCTGGCTGGCACTAGTAGTGCAGCTATCGCCATATATAACCCCCTTTTTTTTTAATGTTATATCTCAGTGATACAAATCCATTTCACACAGCAGTGTGGAACCATTCTGTCTGTCACAGTTCAGTACACTCACTCCAATCCGTCTTTTCTGTCCAGGTGACACTTTCTGTACGTCACTTAATTAAACCAAGTCTTTTGCTGCCTGTCACGTATATAGCTTGATCCCAAAAATCTCTGTGCGACATTTGTCTGGGTCGCAGTCTAAATAGCCACCGTCAGTAGGGTGTCAGTTAGCTCTACAATAGTTTCTGCACGTCACGTTCCAAAAAAAACAAAACTCCAAAAAAAAAAAAATTTTAAAAAATAGTTTTTTAGTTGTTTTAGCTCAGTGATACAAATGCATTTCACACAGCTGCGTGGAACAATTCTGTGTGTCACAGTTCAGTACAAAAAAAACAAAACTCCAAAAAAAATATATAAAAAAAATAGTTTTTTTAGTTGTTTTAGCTCAGTGATACAAATCCATTTCACACAGCAGTGTGGAACCATTCTGTCTGTCACAGTTCAGTACACTCACTCCAATCCGTCTTTTCTGTCCAGGTGACACTTTCTGTACGTCACTTAATACAACCAAGTCTTTTGCTGCCAGTCACGTATATAGCTTGATCCCAAAAATCTCTGTGCAACATTTGTCTGGGTCGCAGTCTAAATAGCCACCGTCAGTAGGGTGTCAGTTAGCACTACGATAGTTTCTGCACGTCACGTTCCAAAAAAAAAACAAAACTCCAAAAAAAAAATTTTTTTTTAAATAGTTTTTTAGTTGTTTTAGCTCAGTGATACAAATCCATTTCACACAGCTGCGTGGAACCATTCTGTGTGTCACAGTTCAGTACACTCACTCCAATCCGTATTTTCTGTCCAGGTGACACTTTCTGTACGTCACTTAATTAAACCAGACTGAACAAGTTTGTGGGTTTCAGTACAGCAGGCCCATTTATTTTTTATTTTTTATATAATACACTTATATACAAAAAATGTTGAACCCCAGGGCTAAGGGTCGAGGACGAGGGCGTGGGTGTGGGCATTCAATTACTGCAGGGGGCAGAGGCCGTGTTCCTGGGCAGGGTGAGACAGTACCTGCTGATGAGGGAGCAGGGGAACGCCGCAGAGCTACACTCCCTAGCTTCATGTCTCAACTTACAGGGACACATGGTAGAGGACTGTTGAAACCACAACAGTGCGAACAGCTGATGTCGTGGATTGCGGACAATGCTTCAAGTAATTTGTCCACCAGTCAGTCTTCCACGCAGTCCACCCACGTTACCCAAGGGAGCACTCCTCTGGCTCCTCCACCTCAACCTCCTTCCCCCCAGTCTGCCCCCTCCCAGGAAAATTTGGAATGCGATCCGGCATACTCTCAGGAACTGTTTTCTGGACCCTTCCCAGAGTCACAAACCACTTCTCAGGTTGCTGCTGACCTTGTTCCCGATGCCCAAGTTTTCCAACTGTCGCAGTCTGTGGGTGATAATGATGATGACAATGTTGAGTTAGTGGAAGAAGTTTGTAAAGAGGTGTCGGATGATGAGGAGACACGGTTGTCAGACAGTGGTGAAGTTGTTGTCAGGGCAGGAAGTCCGAGGGGGGAGCAGACTGAGGAATAGGAGGATGACGAGGTGACTGACCCAAGCTGGGTTGATAAGCCGAGTGAAGACTTCTGAGGCGGAGGCGAGTGCTGCACCAGAACAGGTTGGAAGAGGCAGTGGTGTGGCCAGAGGGAGAAGCAGGGCCAGAGCTGGTGCATCAGCAGCAACTGTTTCACGTAGTGAAGCTCCCGTGGCGAGGCCTAGATGTTCGTAAGTCTGGAGGTTCTTTAAAGAAAGTGAGGATGACCGACGGACTGTGGTGTGCAACCTGTGCCACACCAGGATCAGCAGGGGTGCCACCACTACTAGCCTAACCACCACCAGCATGCGCAGGCATATGAGTGCTAAACACCCCACTCAATGGAACCAAGGCCGTTCACCACCTCCTGCGGGTCACACCACTGCTCCTTCCCCTGTGTCATTCGCTGCCTCTGCTAGTCAACCCCCTGCCCAGGACCCCGGCACGAGCGCCTCCCGCCGGAAAACCAAACCTTTGCCTCCACGATCCTCCACAGTGTCCACCAATGTGTCCCAGCGCAGCGTTCAGCTGTCTTTACAGCCGCCACTATTTTTCCCGATGTCCGTAGGGCCGTCCCAGCCCTACACCAGCACGTGTAAGAGAACATCCTCCGTGCCCTGACCAACGCTGTTTCTGAGAAGGTCCACCTAACCACGGACACGTGGACAAGTGCTGCCGGGCAGGGACACTTCATCTCACTGACGGCACATTGGGTTAACTTGGTGGAGGCTGGGACCAAGACTGACCCTGGGGCCGCTCATGTACTGCCCACACCGAGGATTGTGGGGCCTAGCTCGGTCACGGTCTCTCAGACGTACTATGCCTCCTCCTCCGACCCCTCCTCCTCCACCTCCTCCTCCGAATTACCATCCGTGGGCACGGCGCCTTCAGTCGGTAGCTCTAGGCGCATCAGCAGTGCCGTGGGTAAGCGCCAGCAGGCGGTGCTCAAACTGCTGAGCTTAGGTGACAAAAGGCACACCGCCCAAGAGCTGTTATAGGGCATAACGGCGCAGACCGATCTGTGGCTGGCACCGCTGAACCTCAAGCCAGGCATGGTTGTGTGTGACAACGGGCGTAACCTGGTGGCGGCTCTGCAACTCGGCAGACTGACACATGTGCCATGCCTGGCCCACGTGTTCAATCTAATAGTTCAGCAGTTCCTCAAGACATACCCCAATCTGTCTGATTTGTTCACCAAGGTGCGCCGCATCTGTGGGCATTTCCACAAGTCGACCACAGATGCTGCCACTCTCAGGGCAGCGCAGCGCCACCTACAACTGCCCGCTCACCGACTGTTGTGCGACGTGCCCACGAGATGGAATTCAACATTAAACATGTTATCCAGAGTTTACCAGCAGCGCAGAGCGATTGTAGACTGCCAGATGTCAACTTCCACCAGAACTGGTAGTCAGGTCAGTCAGATTCCTCAAGTCTATAATGAGGAGTGGACGTGGATGTCTGATATCTGCCAGGTGTTGAGCAACTTTGAGGAGTCAACACAGATGGTCAGCGGCGATGCCGCCATTATCAGCCTCACCATCCCGCTGCTTTGCCTGTTGAAAAACTCACTGCTCAGCATCAAGTCGGATGCTTTGCGCTTGTCACAAGAGACGGTGGAGGAAGATACGTCGCTTGATAGCCAGAGCACCCTCCGGTCTGTTTCTCAGCGCGTATCGGAGGAGGGGGATGAGGAGGAAGAGGAGGAAGAGGAGGAGAATGTCGGCGAGACAGAAGAGGGTACCAGTGCTCAGTCCTTAACTCTTGAGCGTGTATGGGCTGAAGAGGAGGACTTGGAGGAGGAGGAGGATATGGAGAGTCAGGCCAGTGAGGAGAGGGAATTCTTGCGTGTTGGGACTCTGGCGCACATGGCAGACTTCATGTTAGGCTGCCTATCCCGTGACCCTCGCGTTAGAAGCATTTTTTCAAACACCGATTACTGGGTGTTCACTCTCCTGGACCCACGGTACAAGCAGAACCTTTCCACTCTCATCCCTGCAGAGGAAAGGAGTATGAGAGTGAATAGATATCAACAGGCCCTGGTGCACAAGCTGAAACAATCCTTCCCATCTGATGCCGCTAGCGGCAGAGGGCATGGTTCTGTGGGCCAAGTAGCAGGGGAGAGTAGCCGAGCAGGCAGCTTGTCCAGCACTGGCAGGGGAACGCTCTCCAAGGCCTTTGACAGTTTTATGTCACCCCAGCAAGACACTGTCACCTGTCCCCAGTCTAGGCAGAGTAGGGGGAGCTGTACAGAAAGATGGTGAGGGAGTACCTAGCTGACCATACCAACGTCCTGCGTGATCACTCTGCTCCATACAACTACTGGGTTTCAAAGCTGGACACGTGGCCTGAACTGGCGCTGTACGCCTTGGAGGTGCTGGCCTGCCCTGCCGCTAGCGTGCTGTCAGAGCGGGTATTCAGTGCAGCTGGTGGCGTCATCACCGATAAGCGTACACGCCTGTCAACTGACAGCGCTGACAGGCTGACGCTTATTAAAATGAACAAAGCCTGGATTTCACCGGAATTCAAATCTCCTCCGGGGGAAAGCAGCTAAAGATTAACATTACTTATGTATCCGATTCCTCTTCTCTACTCCTCCTACTCCTCCTCCATATCGTCTTTGCCTAACGCTGACCAAATAAACGCCATTTTTCAGAGGTCCAACTGGCACTCTTTTACCACAATTTTTCAGGAGGGCCCCCTACAGGCCCTCTTTTCAAACAATTTTTCCGGAGGTCCACCTACAGGCCCTCTCTTCAAACAATTTTTCCGGAGGTCCACCTACAGGCCCTTTGTCCAAACAATTTTTCCGGAGGTCCACCTACAGGCCCTCTGTCCAAACAATTTTCGGGTCCCTAAGCCTTCCAAATTCGGAGGTCCACCTACAGGCCCTCTGTCCAAAACAATTTTTCCGGAGGTCCACCTACAGGCCCTCTCTCCAAACAATTTTTCCGGAGGTCCACTTACAGGCCCTCTCTCCAAACAATTTTTCCGGAGGTCCTCCTACAGGCCCTCTCTCCAAACAATTTTTCCGGAGGTCCACCTACAGGCCCTCTCTCCAGTTCCAGTTTCCAGTTTTATTTGCGCAAACTGCGTAAATTTTTTTTTTGGGATAGGTGTGAAAAATAATATTACCTGCGTATCTATATTGCCCAACATTGGATACGGTAGCAACAAGAAGACCAAACACATGCTGCCCACAGGGTTCCGCAATTCCTGGTCCACAATGTCAAGGAGCTTGAGGTTCTGTTGATGAGCAACAAGTCCTTCTGTGCAGAAATAGCCCACAACGTCTCCTCAAAGAACCGAAAGACCATTGTGGAGAGAGTGGCACAGCTCGCCATCAAAGTGACGAACCCCAACGCCAGACTGCGCAGCGAAAGGAACGAATAAATATCTCTGTGGTTATTTGTGCTAAATAAAAGTTAAATAAACACAAAAAAAAATTTGATCTGTTCCTGTGCCTGATTCACCCAAGTTGAATCTGTCCCATCATGAGAAAGTCCCCCCAAGGAGTCCCCACTGTAACTTGCTTCCCATACAACTACCTCACCCCCCGACACCTGTGTCTCGCCATTGTCCACCACCTCCTCAGACAACACTGGTAAATCCCCACTGTCAGCACACGGAGACAGCAAAAGGTCTTGCGAATTGGGGCAGAGAATGCTCTGGGGTAGCACATCAGAGAAGGGGTGACTACGGGGTTCCAGGGAGTACGTGACCACATGCAATCTCCATCCAAAAAGTCATACTGAGGCTCACCACCATGCTTTACACTGCAATCTTATTACTGAGGCTCACCACCATGCTTTACACTGCAATCTTATTGAAAGACAGACAATCAGGGGTTCACCGCCAGGTTGTCAGGCAGCATTTTTAAGTGGGTCACCATTACCGTGTCCCTGAAAATTGCCTTGGGGTCATCGCCAGACTATTTTTATGAAAGGCCATGGGGTTCTATACACACAGTGCTGACGGAAGCCCATCAGCCTTTCTAAACACAATTGAATCTGTCCCATCATGAGAAAGTCCCCCCAAGGAGTCCCCAATGTAACTTGCTTCACTTTCAACTACCTCACCCCCTGACACCTGTGTCTCGCCATTGTCCACCACCTCCTCAGGCAACACTGGTAAATCCCCACTGTCAGCACACTGAGACTGCAAAAGGTCTTGCGAATTGGGGCAGAGAATGTTCTGGGGTAGCACATCAGAGAAGGGGTGACTACGGGGTTCCAGGGAGTACGTGACCACATGCAATCTCCATCTAAAAAGTCATACTGAGGCTCACCACCATGCTTTACACTGCGATCTTATTACTGAGGCTCACCACCATGCTTTACACTGCAATCTTATTGACAGACAGATAATCAGGGGTTCCCCGCCAGGTTGTCAGGCAGCATTTTTAAGTGGGTCACCATTACCGAGTCCCTGAAAATTGCCTTGGGGTCATCCCCAGACTATTGGCCAGATTTAGAAAAAATGGTGCAATTAGGGAGCCTCAGAGGCATCCCTACATGCTGCCCCTGCTGTTTCCTGTCCATTTCCTTGGTGTTTCCATCATTTTCTGAGGTTTCCAGGTTTTCACCCAGCCTTCCCTAGGCAGAGCCCTGGTCCCCTGCAAAAAATGCTTGAGTCTCCCATTGACTTCAATGGGGTTCGTTATTCGAAACGAGCACCCGAGCATCGGGAAAAGTTCGAATCGAATAACGAGCACCCGAGCATTTTAGTGCTCGCTCATCTCTAGTCATCAGTATTAAAATATCAGAAAACCCTTTTAAACTTTTTTTTAACAGTTTTTCCTCTACAGCTTTCAGTTTCAGTGCATCTACAGACTATTGCTCTCTGCAAACTAATAATAAAGTAGCCATATAAAGTGTTTATGAGCTGTCTGGAAAATACAGTGCAGATGAGTACTACAGATCGAGCCGTCAGTTTTATGATGGATTCCGTGTAAAGCAAGAAGCAACACTGCAGATGCAGTGAAAATGAAAGCTTTAGAGGAAAACTGTTGACTTTTTTTTTTAAATAAAGACCAACTGAGGAAAAGATTTTTAACCCAAAATGAGTAAAATGTAATGATAAAAAATGTTTCAAAGGTGTTCATAGAAGTTATTTTTAATTTTCCATATCACTGTCTGTATATAAATCATCAATAAGCTTTCAATAATCTTTATTGCTGCATTAATCAGTAGTACGTATATGGGGAATAACACCATTGGCCATTATAACTAGAGATGAGCGAATCATGCAAAATTTTATTCGCCGAACATTCGCCGAACTTTTCCTAAGATTCGTATATTCAACGAATAGATTAGTTGAATTTGCGTACAAAATACCCATATTTATATGGCTTTTAGCGAACATTCGCGCAACTAATAACGAACGTTCAGGTAAAAAGGTACGCAACCTCTTTGAACACGTACGCATAATCGTACAAAGTGCGTACGAAAATGACGGGCTTTGCTGGAGAGGAATGGTGGAGCAGGAGGAATGCTCTGAGTCTGACCCCTGGTTCCATATGGATACTGTATCAGCAGATGACAGCAGATCATCTGGCTGAGACTGAGATGAGCGTACCATCCATTCCACTACCTCATCCACTTTCTCCTCCACTACAATTTTGCGCCTTGGTGGGTTAGCCCGGTGGAACACCGGCCAAGTATTGCGAATACTACTAGTAGATGCTCCGGCTTTGGCACTTCTGCCCTGTGCCACCTTCTCCTTTTTTTTAGAGCTCGAGGTCTGGCTGGAACTGGACCCCTTTTGCTTATACATTCTAGACATTTTTCAATTCACTCTGTAGCCCTGCAGCTGGTCTTTGTCCCTGTATCTCCCTGTCTCTCCCTATCTCTCCCTGTCTCTCTCTCCCTGCCTGATTAATTACTAGCCCTGAACTGACCCTGCACTTGCCCTGCAGTATCCCTGATATGTGTAATATGGATTTCCAGAGCAATTACACCCCGATTTTCACAAAACAGGTCACAGAGTCTCAGAACTTCCCACACAGTGCTTCTGCTCATCTCAGCAGTCGCAGAAGTGATGTGTCACTGGCTTACCAAGCCTGAGCCAATCAGAGCAAGCCCTGCCCACTAGGTCAGGTGACCGCTTTCTTCCCGGGCTTTTCCACACGATAAACAAACTAACAGTAAAATTTCGCTCATAAAGTGAATTTGTACGCAACAGTAACTTATACGTAGCAATAGCGTATAATTTATAGGACAAACTACGTAGCGAATGCGTACGAAGCCGAAGCGAATCACCTAATATAATTCGCTTCGCAGCTAAAAATTTCCAAGATTTGATACAAATTAACGAATCGGCAAATAGATTCGCTCATCTCTAATTATAACTTGTATCTGGCATTTTTAGCAGTTTTCCTCTGTGCTTGCAGAGTATCTAGTTTGTAGTTCTCCCAAACATGGCGTGTGGAGACTAGCTGCCATCCACTGCACACACAGAACGTAGAGGATAATCTCCTTCCTAACTCACTTACAATCACTCAGAAGCAGTCCTGTGATAATAGAGGACATTCCAGAGAACTGTTGACCTGTATGTTTATAAATGAAGTCCTTGTACTGAGCTATAACCTGTAAGCTGTATAGTCTCTCTTTGTCAGTGCCTGTATCTGCGTTCCTGCTTTCTCCTCCCCCATCCTTTCTCCTTAGACTTGCATTGACGTGCATAGACTTAGACTTGCATCTCATGTGCAGATGATCTGTACTGAATGGAAATCAGGCATTTTTGAAAGTGAAAAGCAACTAGCATGATAAACAGCTGATAACAGGATAACTAGACATTTACTGTATCACTGAGAAGACATATTCCAAAGTTTCTTGTGGTCACTTGTGTGTACTATTGATTTATGCAAAGTTGTGAGAAAAGTTAGTGACCATTTAAAAAAATCCTAAAATCCTGCAGTATTTGCACTGGCCACCAAGCCCAATTATAGATGCAACTTCTTCATCTGTACAGATCATTTTTCAGCAGTTATCTCATCATCCTAAGCAGGATTACAATAACATCACCAATATATAGGTGACACAGGATCTACCACTATCAATTGGTGATTGTTAAATCTATCTGACAGAATAAAATTATAAGTGACACATTTCCTCTAAATTATATTTACCCCATAATGGTGCAATTGATAAATACCATACACCCCACAAAAAAAATTAAAATACAGGTACATCAGCTGGAAAATAAAAATGGTATGTCTGTTTGAATGCTGTAATACAAAAAAAAAATGAAAACATTGCTAGGTCCTTAAAGGGAACCGGATAAGTCCCTTTGCCCAGTTAAACTGCTCTACGTATCATACAGTTTATACTAGCTATATTCCATCACTTCTGATATATTATTTATTAACTAGTCTTTTATTTTTTTTTAAGGTCCTGCATACATTTTTATTCAAAGTAATTCTAATTCATAGTGTACACATTTCATATAATGTCTACGTCACCAGTTCTTTCTTTTTTTCCTCTTGACAAGCTGCTGTCATCAGAGTTCTCACCTATAGCCTATCAAATCCCATGCTTGTGCAGTAAAAAGACTATGTGCCGCCATCTGCTGGGCTTCAACAAGATACTGCAGATACCCCATCTAGCATTTGTAGTACGTAGATGTTTGAAATCAGGCTGGAATTCCAATTATCCTGGAGGCAGTAGTGTGCAAGCTCATAAATATGCTGGACTCCTACAAAAGCTGGAATGCTTAGCAGAAATTAAAGAAGGTATTAAACATCTGCCATTAAAGGGGTTGTCCCATCTGTAACTCAGGAGTTAGAGAAACAGTGTAGCTTGCAGTGCCGCACTGCTTACATCCCATTCACTGCTATGGGAGTTACATACAGCCGCTCTGTAACTCCAGCTTCCCAGGCTGGTGCTTACTGTGGATCTTCAACATCTTGGCCATGAAAAGCTGAGGTAGGACAACCCCCTTAATAGGGGAAAATGCTCTTTCCTACAAATAACACATTAGGGTTATGATAGGTACGAAATAGGTTTCTTTTTTAGACCAAGAATAAGCTGGTATTTAAGAGGTTAAAAGAAAAATGGATGTTAAGATTTTTCTAGAAATGGCACTACTTTTGTTCATTAGCGCTGTCTAGTATTGCAGCTTCCCCTCCCCCTTACGTGAATGAAAATGTATTGCAAGTCAGGCAGGTAATGGACAAAAGCGGAACTGTAAAGACTGATCCTTGTATGTAGTACTGTATAAGGCGCAGTAGATCTGATCACATGGGTGATGGAAACAAGACATGAAAAATAGCACTCTATCCATCACTGTTTCAATGGTAAAAATGCCATGGATGTGAATATGTCCTTATATTTACCATACAAATATATTTATGAGTCTGGCACTCCCCTTGCCCTCTTGATCAATGACTGATTACCATTGGTTTGCATAGGCACACGGGAACTCAACTCAGCGGAGGACATTTATCAAAACAGGTGTAAAGGAAAACTGTCTTAGTTGCCCATAGCAACCAATCAAATTCTACCTTTCATTTTCCAAAGGAGCTCTGAAAAATAAAACGGAGAATCTGATTGATTGCATTGGGCCACTAAGCCAGTTTTACTTTACGACCAGTTTTGATAAATTTCCCCAAAGGTCTTTTTTCTATGCTGTTATCCAAGCTCCACAATCTTATTTACTGTTGTTTGGTATAATAGCTCATGAGAACTGTCACTTTCACTGCCTAACCTTTTCTAATCGTCACTGCATGGGTTATCCTTTTACCTGTTATAACAGAACAGGATACTATTAACTGAAGTATTTGGGTATTTTAATGATGGTTTTAAGAAGAAGTTCCGCAAACAATTGTATTCTCTGACCTGTTAGAAAGGTGCATGATGTAAACTGTAGTGAATGTAATCTTCTTATCAGTGTCTGTATTTGTGAGTTATCCCCTCTCTTCTGCTTCTCAGCTGTGTCATGTGACCAGCAAATCTGTTTCTCTATGTATTCGTTTGGGAGTCTCAATGTCAGTCTCATAGGAATGAATAGAGAAGTAACTGACTTCCTGTCCTGTGTCAGTTGGAAAGTCAGTGCTGGTCACATGACACAACTGAGGATCAGAAGGAAGGTTATAACTCACAAATACAGTCATTGATGAGAAGATTATATTCACTACAGATTACATCATGCACCATTCTAACAGGTCAGAGAATAAAACTTTTTGTGGGAGTGCTACTTTTAGTGATCCAGTCTGTAGGTTTTCTTTGGTTCTACTTTTCAGAATATACAGTATTAGAAAAATTATTTCCAGTATTTCCTTTACAGGGGTTGTTCCATTACAGCAACTTACACCATCCACAGTATAGGGGATACGTATCAGATCGGCAGGCTTCCTACCACTGAGTCCCCTCTTTGAATGGAGACAGACACCCATGCATGTTTGCTATTCCTTTCATCTCTATAAGATTGCCAGAGCTGATGTCATCTGTGTACTTGATTCCAGGTCCTTTGATATTGTGCCTTAATTGTGCTATGTAACGTATGTATTGTATTACATATAATGCGTCTGGTTGTCCAGCAGGTGGCAGTGCATCTGACAGAGAGTATCTTTAGACAGAATGTAACTTCTGTAATCATTCCATTTCCCCCCTTTCAGGCAGAAGTGGGCTAGTCCTCTTCCTACCAGGGGATGGGTTGTGGGAAGCTATAGGTGGAGTTGAGAATTGGAAGGAGACGACACACGGCGCATTGAGGGGAGCTCCCCCCTCCTCCAGCCGGAGTCTTCCAGGGGAAGCAGCTCATAGAGCACCATGACGCCTTACAGTTTACAGACAGAGTATTACAAGGGGAGTCAATAGCCAAAGGCACCCCACTGAAAGACACTAGAACTGTCAGAAGGTCCAGCTACAAGACCAAAGCCAGAGATTAGCACGGCAAAGAAGGAGAAAGCAAGGTGTCCAAGTTTACCTGCCAGTTTACCTTAAAAACCTGCTGGAACCAAGAAAAAGATCAAGTATTTTATGGATGTAAGTTCATTCAAGTAAAGCTGTTGAACATTATAAAGCCTGGATTTGACTTATTCTCTACCAGCTATGACTCCCCTTTATTGCTAAAGAGCCTAACCCTGGGGAGCGACGGTATCCTGGTAGGAGCATTGTGACACACAAAACTAGTAAGTCCACAGTGGGACCCAATTGGGCAGCACTTGCACATTGCCTTCCATTACCTTTTACATGTTCATGCATTCTGCCTGCTGCTCGACTGCCTCTATGCACTTAGCTGACACTGTTGCATTGATCATTATTTTTTTGGAACAATTAGAAAACTGGTGTAAACACGTTTATAATTCTGCCCTATGTCTATGACTGTAGCAGTTATCGACTGGTGGGGTTCATTTACTATAGCTCTATGCCAGTTCTCTGGCATAAAAAACTTACAAAGTTTGTCGAAAGCCCCATTTTGAGACAAAGTTTGCAACATTTTAGGCTTTTCCGAAACACTCGCCACTTATACAAAAAAGTGGATGGGGAGTGGTTAGAAGCAGTTGGGCCATGAGCTTGAGCTTATCTAGCAACGTCACACCAGAAATCTGCTCCTCCTGGCTGGAGTATATTTCAGTTGTGGTGCACAGACAAAATTTATTATAAGGCGTGTGCCTCTTAATAAATTGGACAGATCTTCATCTGGTAGGGTTTTTACTATGGCTGCTGGCTTATGAAATGCCAGTGGCAGTAAATGACCCCCTATGTTTTCAGAGGCATGCTTATGGCACAGAGAAAATCTGGAATTTTTTACATACTAATGATGTTGCCCATTTACCTTAAATCATCCCCAAGCTTACTTACTTACCTAATGAAGCCTAATAAAATGATGTTTTGAGTGGTATTTTTAAGCTTGATGGGTTATGCTGGATATCACCTTTGGATTACGCCATGTAACTAGATATTTTGTACTATGGTACTGTAAATTCATTTGCTCTTGGGACATGTCTGGTACATATTGCAGCTCAACTCAATTCACTCAACTCAACTCAACCAGGCCTGAGTCACTATATCAGATACAAACCATGGAGATGACTGACATGGACACTTTTTTCAAATATAGAAACAGCATGTATTATTTATTATATTTTTTGTTAAAGGGCTTGTCCAAGTTAAAATAAAAATTGTTGAAAGGTAGGGAAGAGGTTTTATAGAACACACTATGCTTAGCAATTCAAACCCTCTCTTCGCCACCACCTCTACTCTTATCCACCACCTCTACTCTGATCCTAGATGTGTCTGTATAATGCACGTGGCTGTTGCAGCTAATCACTGTCAGTAAAAATGGAAACAATTTAGCCAGGTTTATCTAAACTGAGCAAATAGCACAATAAATTTGGTGCAATTCATTAAAGGGGTTTTCCGGGATTTTACTACTGATTGCTTAAGCTTAGGATAGGTCATCAGTATCTGATTGGCGGGGGTCTGACACCAGTGACCCCCGCCGATCAGCTGTTTGAGAAGGCACTGGTGCTGTGGTATACTTTACATCAATATTGTGCGCCAAACAATTACACGTGTTTAGAAAATTTGTTAAATTTTACAACTATTAACCATGCTCCTTTTTCTAGACACTTTTCAAAGCTATTGAGGACAGTTTTTCACTGACCATCTAGGTCCAATATGTTTCCATAACTCATCTAAATGCAAGAGAGGAAGATGGAACTGGTAGTTGTCACTGTGTTCACTGTGGCTGGTCCCTCCTAGCCTAATCCCAGTGCCTGCACAGATAGGATAAGTAGTTGTTTTCTCTGGGGCACACCCTGGTTGGAGTCTCCTGGCCGATGGAAAGTGGGGTGCTCTTGATGGTGAAGTGGGGAATGACAAGCAGATACCAAAGAGGATTTGAACAACAAGGTAACTGGCAGTCTTTACTTGGATAGTAGATTAAAAATATATCCTCACAAGATGGATGCACAAATCTTAGCAGGTTCAACAAGTTCTGGCTGAAGCATTGGTTACTTCCAGAGTTCTTTGAGATACCATTCCTTGCATATGGTTCCAGGTGAGGGCTGCAAATATATCCCACATTTCTCTGCAATTCCTTCAGCAGTGAATATTCTAGAAATCAGCACTACAAGCTATAAAATAATATGAATTAGAGCTTGAGGCTTTTAAACTCAATGAAATATTATGAAATCTCTTAGCTGTAATACTCAGGGGTTCTTTACAGTCTGTTGGGGTCAAACTGGCTGGTTCTGGCTGGCCTAGAAGCTGTTCCTGTAACAGCCTTAGTTCTGTTGGACTACAGGATGATGAACTATGTTAAGCTGACAGTAGATGATGCTGTGTTAAGAATCATGTGCAGTTATTCCACTGTATGTACTGTCTGGTGGTTATCTCTGGTAGTCTCCATCTTGATGATGATATAACAGCTAAAGGGGTTGTCTCACTTCATCAAATAGCATTTATGATGTAGAGGAAGTTAATACAAGGCTCTTACTAATGTATTTTTATTATCCATATTATTATCCATGCTTACTTTGCTGGCCAGATTAATTTTTCCATCACTTTATACACTACTCATTTCCATAGTTATGACCACCCTGCAATCCATCAGTGGTGGTCATGCTTGTACAATATAGGAAAAAGCACTAGCCTATGTGCACTCCCATGGTCCTGGCCAGCAGAGAAGCCAGCGCTTTTTCCTATAGTGTACAAGCACGACCACCACTGACTGATTGCAGGGTGGTCATAACCATGGAAACAAACAGTGTGTAATGTGATGGAAAAATGAATCCAGCCAGCAAAGGAGGTAATATGGCCAACACAATACATTAGTAAGTGCCTTGTATTAACTTTCTCTACATGATAAAAGCCACTTGCCGAAGTGAGACAACCCCTTTAATGGTTGCTATTTTGTCCCAAGTAAAGTAAACCAGTTCTTTGTTCCCTCACAATGTCTGAACACAAACACTGCAATTGGTTATGGGCCCAGGACACGGACAAAAAAAACCCAAAACAGCACAACTTGGTGAGTGGACAGACACCAGGAATCTTCCAGAAGTCTCATCCTCAGAATCAGGGGTGTTGCTAGGCTAAAACATTCGGGGTCTGGGCCCCTGATGTTTTCTCCCAGGCCCTGAATGTCCTGCCTGTTAGACAGATACAAATGGATTGCTGTCCTCAGGACGGCAATACAATTGAATCTAATGCACTGCAAGACATGTAGGACCTGTGATGACACCCAGGTCATGTGATTAGTGTAGAAGACAGGGGGTGAAAAGGACCTGCGATGATGTCAAAGTCATGTGACCAGTGCAGGAGAGGACGAGCAATGAAGAGGATTAAGCTGCTGTGAGCTCTGCTACATCGGAAGAGGTAAGTGAAGGGAGAAACAGAGGGATGCTGGGAGTTGTGGTTATTTAACTGGGACTGTATGTTAGGACAGAAGGGAGGGATGTTGTCATGGGACTGTGTGTTGGAATTGACTTGGTCAGGTTATGTTATTTATATGGGACTGTGAGTTGGAGTGGGGTGAAGTGATGTTATTTACATGGGACTGCATGTTGGAGGTGGCTGGGGCAGGTTTATGTTATTTACATGGGCCTATGAGTTGGAGTGGGGTGGAGTGATGTTATTTACATGGGACTGCATGTTGGAGGTGGCTGGGGCAGGTTTATGTTATTTACATGGGACTGTGAGTTGGAGTGGGGTGGAGTGATGTTATTTACATGTGACTGAATGTTGGAGGTGGCTGTGGGAAGGAAGTGATGTTATTTATATGGGACTGTGTATTGAAGGCGGCTGTCGGAGGGAGTGATATTATTTACATAGGACTGTATGTTGATGACGGCTATGGGTGGGAAAGATGTTATTTACATGGGACTGTATTTGGAGGGGGCTGTAGATAGAGAGGGATGTTATTTACATGGGACTGTATATCGGAGGGAGCTGGAGAGATGGTGTGATGTTATTTACACAAGACTCTACTGCGGAGGGAGGGAAATAGCTTTATTTACATGTATGGTGGAGGGGCTGAGGAATTATAATTTCTGAGGACACTAAAGGCGGGCACTTCAGGGTGAGCATTATAACAGTAAGGGGGCGATATAAATACTGGGGGCATTGTAGGGGTATTATAAATCCAGGGGACATTAGGCGTTCTTATTATCGGGCTCTATAGAAGAGACTTATAGATCTGCCTTATTTCTACTATGGGGGCCTTATTACTACTGAGGGGGTCTTTAGAAAGCTTTATTACCACTGGGGGAACAATAGGGGGCCTTATTACTACTGGGGGCACACACTCTGCAGAGACGAGGCAAACGAGAGAAGTTGTCTGGGCCAAATGAAGAAGATTATGAGAGAGAAGATCTACATCAGAGGAGACGTCACCTGGGAGGCCTTGGCTGTGAGGTATGTGCTGCTGTATAGCAGAGGTGGGGCGAGGGTCTACATAGAGAATTGGGCCATATTCATGGGGGCTTGGGCCCCGGATCTTTTGAGACCCTAGCAACACCCTTGCTCAGAATACAAGTAAGAGACACTACCTGTGAATATATAAAGGGAAAGATATCTGACAGCTCAGAGCTGAAAGTTACAGTGGCCAAACTTAGCAGTGAGAATTACCAGTTGTGGAAATGTAAATGTTACTATCCAGAGATGACCTGTGGGAGGTTATTACTACAGAGAGACCAGAGATAAATTATCAGGAATGGGAAAAGAAAAATAGACAGACAATGGCCACCATAAACCTATTAATGGAGGATGACCAACCGATCCACACCAGACATGTTAGCACTGCAAAAGGCTTGTGGATTTCTCTGCAAAAGTTACATGAAAGATTCAGTCAGAATAGCAAGTTATTTCTACATACTAACATAGTCTATAAGGCAGAAAAAAAGACATCTGTCCATCCAGTTCAGCCTGTTATCCTGCAAGTTGATCTGCTGAGGGAAATGTACAAAATAGGGCTGTAGCAAAGAAAAGGACACACAGGAGCATATAAATGCAATGCTGGAGGTGGTTACACAACTGAAGTCAGTCAGTGAGGATATTAGACACCCATGTTGTAGCTATACTGCTGCAAACCTCCCAAGTTTGTAAATGAGCAAAGAGGGATACATTGTGCGGCCGAATCTCACCCAGTCCCCTTACTGCCCCACATAGTAATTATTCCCGTTATGTGCCCCCATTAATATGCCCAGCTGTGCCCCCAGTAATATGCCCAGTTACGTGCCCCCAGTAATATGCCCAGTTACGTGCCCCCAGTAATATGCCCAGCTATGCCACACAGTAATATGCCCAGCTGTGCCCCCAGTAATATGCCCAGCTGTTCCCCCCAGTAATATGCCCACATTGTGCCCCCATTAACATGCCTACATTGTGCCCCCCAGTAATATGTTGGGGCCCTGTAATATGCCCACATTGTGCCCCCATTAACATGCCTACATTGTGCCCCCCAGTAATATGTTGGGGCCCGGTAATATGCCCACATTGTGCCCCCTCAGTAATAAGTTGTGCCACCAGTAACATGCCCACATTGTGCCCCCCAGGAATATGTTGGGCCCTGTAATATGCCCACATTGTGCCCCCTCAGTAATAAGTTGTGCCACCAGTAACATGCCCACATTGTGCCCCCCAGGAATATGTTGGAGCCCTATAATATGCCCACATTGTGCCACCTCAGTAATAAGTTGTGCCACCAGTAACATGCCCACCTTGTGCCCTCTCAGTAATATGTTGGGGCCCTGTAATATGCCCACATTGTGTCCCCCCAGTAATAAGTTGTGCCCCCAGTAACATGCCAAACATTGAGCCCTCCCCCCAGTAATATGTTGTGCTCTTCCAGTAATATGCCCACAGTGTGCCACTGACAGAAAGTTAAAAAAAAAACACCTTTACTTACCTTTTTCCTAGCAGCATCTGCAGGAGCACCAGGACATTAATTGATCTGGTCTGTGGAGGGGGCGGGGCCAAAGCTGACGGCCGGCTCTGCCCCTGCCCAGACCAGAGGTATGGAGAGCTTGCAGGGGGAACAGAGGGATGATGAAGCAGGCAGCCGATGCCGGCTCTCTGCTTCATCATAATACAGGCAACTGTCTCTGCATCCTATGAAAGTGGGACATACTTCCCCTTTACCGGGATAGCCAATGCAATCCGGGACTGTCCCTTTGGATCCGGGACGGTTGGGAGGTATGCTGCTGTGCAGTTTGACTGATTCATATAGTGCACTGATCAATGCGCCTGAGCAGGGGCGTAGCTAGAACTGATTGGGCACCACATCAAATATTTCTATGCCCCACTTCCTTCCCACACTTCTTTGCAACCCCCTCCTCCCTTGCAAAACCCACTCATGTGGCTAGTCAAGATTACTCTCTCACACCAGGCCCAGCAGCCACGCCATCTATTTCCTACATGTATATACTGTATGTCATGTCACTGTACATACTCTGTACATACTCTCATTGTATAATACTGTTGTGGGGGCCCTGACAATAAAATCTTTTAGCCCTCCTCCTTGGCAACCTCCACTCCTTCAGCTAGTCAGCCACCAGCAGTAATAATGTCTCGCGTAGTGGTCCTCCGCAGAAATAATGTTCCACATAGTGGCCCCCAGCAGTAATAATGTCCTGTATAGTGGCCCCACCCCAGCAGTAAAAAAAAAAATTACCTTATCCACTTGCATGGGCAGAGGAAGTCACTCCTCACTCTTAATGCTGAAGGACCTGTGCTTCTTGCATGATAACAACACCATGCGCTCTGAGCCATTTTCTCCTAGGGTAGCAGTCTTAAATGACTGTTAGACGAGTCCACTCCTGTCTAACGGCTGTCAAAACAGTCCCATTGGTCCGTCTGGCCGTGGACTGAAGACGGTCACAAATAGAAGTACTACAAAAACAAAACCTAACAAAAGATCTTAAAGTGTCCACTTGTCCAGTAACTGTTAGATGTGAATGATGCATTAAATCTAAAGCTACAAAGAAGACACTTCCTAAAGAAAACCAGACAAACGCCTCATGACAACTTGACCTAATATGCAGTGATGTTTGTGGTCCTATGAAAGTGCCTACACCCAGTAGCAACACGTACCTGTATAGTGACCTGATTGATGACTCTAGAAAAATTACAAGACTATGTAACAATGGCAAGCAATAAGTTCCAGAGGAATCCTCTTATACTACGAAGTGACAATGGAGGTGAATTCACAGGACACAAAGTAGAAGAATATTTAAGAAACATGGGATAGAGCATCAAACGGGCTGATTGGCCATAGGGAAATTTCATATTTATTTATAAAAATTCCAAAAATTGTCAAAAATTTGGAAAAATTCACAATTCTCTAAATTTCAATTTCTCTTCTTTTAAAGAGGATCTTTCACCACTCCTCACACGCCTATTTTAATGCATGCTACATGCATTCTCCACGTACTAACAACTCTGGAGCATCTACTGTATTCTTATGGCTCTATGTTGTGCCATGTCTTTATTATTTCTACTAGAAGTTATGAATGAATTGCTATTAGCTTTCAGTAAGGGTACAGAGGGGAGGTAGGCAGTTGGGGGTGTGTCCCTGCACAGTCTGAAAATGGCAGCATTGATTGGATAGAGTGAATCTGTGCAGGGGCGGACACAGACAGCAGTGGGCCCCTGTGCAAAGAATGTGCCTGCCCCCCCCCCACCATATGTCATTGCTCAGGACCCCCACCCACCAATATCAGTTATTAATTAATTATTTATTTATTTATTTATTCAGCCCCCCCCATGTCACTTGCTTAGAATTATTTTTTTATCTGATTCCAGGCCCCCAAATATGTCAGTTGCGCCTCCCCCCCCCCCCCCCTAATTTGCTCATGCAGCCAGGGCCAGGCCCCCATATCCATGCTAAAGACCCCCATCAGACTAAAAATAAATACATAAAACTTACCTCTCCTGCTCCGTGTCCGCCGGGGTGTTCAAGAGAATCCCTGCTGTCTCCAAGCCTGCGCTGCACAGTCACGTGACAGGCAGCAGGCTACAGGAGACCAGGGAGGAAGTGGAGGCGCGCCGGCAGGGGTAAGTATAAGCGCTTCTTGCGCTTCTCTCCACCGGCACTTGCGTACTAACGAGCGCTTCCAGAAGCGCTCGCTAGTATGAATGGGTGGCAATGGCATGGGCCCCCCTCACACGTTGGGCCCCTGTGCAACTGCACAGGCGATATGTCCGCCCATGCCCCAACTGGTTACCACCCCTCTGTACCCTTACTGCAGACTGCTAGCAATTCATTCATAACTTCTAGTAGAAATAATATAGGAAAGGCACAACATAGAGTCGTAAGAATAGATGTTCCTGAATTGTTATTATATGGGGAATGCGTGAAGCTATTAAAACAGGCATGTCAGGAGTGGTGAAAGGTCCTCTTTAAGACAGATCGTAATACCTCATAAAATAGTTATCAATCAACATTCCCCATTTGTCTACTTTATGTTAACATCATTTTGTAAATGTCCTTTTGTTGTTTTTTTTTTGGACATTAGAAGGCTTAGAATTTTAGAAGCTATTTTTCAAATTTTCAAGAAAATTTCCAAAACCATTCTTTTAAAGGGAGTCTGTCACCTCATTTTCACCTGTATAACTAACAGCAGCGTCCCACAGAAGATTGCAGACACATCCCAGACATACCTGTGTGCACTGTGTGTCTGTATTCCATGTTCAGAAAAAGCACTTTTATTCTGCTGGAAAACAGCTCCCAAGTGCCCAGCTGAAAGTGAAAATAAAAACCACTTTCACCGCTCCTCACTCAATTTCTAACAGCTATATATTCTGACATAATGGATATAATGCTGTGATTTTGGTATCATTTGAAAGCTTGGAATACCAATCCCAAGATATGAGCAGCTAAAGCAGCCCTCCACTCTTCAGTCTGGTTTGCTTTGAGCACTTGCAGCAGCAGAGCTGGGCACTTGAGAGCTGTTTTCCTGCAGAATAAAAGTGCTTGTCCTGGACATGTAATACAGACACACAGTGCACGCAGGTACTGTATGTCTGGGATGCGTATGCAATTTTCTGTGGGGCAGTGGTCTTAGTTATATTGGTGAAAAACAGGTGAAAGACTCCCTTTAACCCTTTTGACCCCGGAGTTTTTTTTGGTTTTGTGTTTTCGTTTTGCGCACCCTGCCTTGATACAGCCATAACTTGTTTATTTTTCTGTTCACATAGCTGTATGATGGCTTGTTTTTTGCGGGACAAGTTGTACTTTCCAACGCAACAATTTAATATGGCATATGGTGTATTGGGAAGCGGGAAAAAAAATCCAAATCGGGTGAAATTGCAAAAAAACCCGCAATTCCGCCACAGTTTTACGTTTTTTTTTTTAAATTTACGGCGTTCGATGTGCGTTAAAACTGACCAGTTACTTTCATTCTACTGGTCAGTATGAATCCGGCGATACCTAATATGTATAGTTTTTCTTGCATTTTGATAGTGATAAAAAAATTATAAAGTTGGACATTTTTTTTTCCCAGTTCTTGACCCTAATAACTTTTTTATGTGTATGGAGCTGTATGGGGGCTCATTTTTTGCGGGGCGATCTGAACTTTTTATTGATACCATTCTGGGGTGTGTATGACTTTTTGATCGCTTTTTATTTAAAAAAAAAATTTTTTTAAAGCGACAAAAAATGGCGAATCGGCCATTTTTACCCTTTTTTCCGTTTTGCTTTTTTCCGTATGGGAAATATTTTTTTATAATATGGGCGTTTTCACACACGGCGATACCCATGATGTTTTTTTTGTTTGTTTTTTTAATACTTTTATTTTTATTTTCGTGAAAGAGGGGCGATTTGAACTTTTGCGTTTTTTTTTAAACTTTATTTTTATTTTTATTTTTTTTACACTTTTTTATAGTTCCCATAGGGAACTATAGGAAGCAATCATTTGATTGCTTATATCATAGATTCCAATGCACTTACATTGGAGTCTAGGATGATTTTAGTGCTTTCCTATAGAGCCCTATTACAGGCAAGGGCTCCATAGGAAAGCCTATGCTGCAGCCTCCTGTCATTTACTATGACAGGGGCTGCTGCAAGAACGCTCCGGTTCCTCCGATCGCCACACGGGGGAGCCGGAGCAACACTGGAAGCGTATGCTTCCGGTATTTGCCGCCTTCAGTTGCCGCGGTCAGTCTTGACCGCAGCACCCGAGCGATTAAATGTCCGCGATCAGCATTACTGCCGGTCGTGGACGTTAGCCGCGGGTGCCTGCTAGTGGGATATGCGGGTCACCCGCGGCCATCACGCCCGCGCCATCTTTAAAGTCCCGGCCAGCGCCGTACATGTGTGCGGCACTGGTCGGGAAGGGGTTAAGCGAGTTATAAAGTGATTTTGAGGGGCTTACATAATAGAAACCACCCATAAATGACTCCAGTTTAGAAACTATACCCCTCAAATGATTAAAAACTGACGTTACAAACTTTGTGAATTTTGAGGTGTTCTACAAGGAAAATGGAGGTGAAATCATTTTTTTCTTGCAACAAAGCAAGAAAAAAATCTAAATAAACCTCAATATGTATTACTCTGATTCTGCAGTTTACAGAAATCCCCCATATGTGGTGATAAACTGCTGTAGGGGCACAAAGCAGTGGTCAGAAGGAAAGGAGCGTCATATGGGTTTTGGAGGGCAGATTGTGCTACAGTGGGTTTTGGGTGCCATTTGAAGAGACCCTGAGATCCTTAAGGAATTTATTAAGGGGTGTACTGAGCACTTTGACCCCATAAGCGTTTTACAGAATTTAGAAACATTTGGCTGTGAAAATGAAAAGTTTCATTTCTTCCAATAAAATGATTTAGCCACAAATTTTTTTATTTTCACAATGGGTAACAGGACAGAAAGTACACCATTATTTACCTATTTTCCCCTTAACACAGCAACATCCCACATGTGGTGGTAAACTGCTGTAGGGGCACATGGCAGCACTCAGAAGGGAAGGAGCACCATATGGCTTTTGCAGCGCAGATTTTGTTGGATTACTGTAGTTTATGGGCACCATTGATATTTTATTTTTGGGCGATTGTCTTATGTGGAGGCTCATTTTTTGTGGGATGAGGTGATGTTTTCGTTGGTGCCGTTTTAGGGTACATATGGCTTTTTCATCACTCAATATTACATATTTTATAAGTTGAGGTGACAAAAAATGACTGTTCTGGTACTGTTTTTATTTCTTTCTTTCTTTATTTTTAAAGCATTCACCTGGTAAATTATGTGATATTTTTATAGAGCTGGTTGTTACAGAAATATTACCTAATATGTGTATTTTTTATTTTTGTTAAATTTTACACAATGAATGTTGCTATTTTGGCACTACACATGATTGGTGTTATTTTGGGGTACATGACCAAAAATGTCTGTTTTGCCACAGTTTTTATGTTTTTACAACATTCACCTGGCGGGTTGTTACGGATGTGACGCTACCTAATACCTTTTTACTCGTTAAGTTTTAAACTTTTTATTAATTAAGCTTCATTTTTAAAAAGTAAAATATCTTGTTTTTTGTGTTGCAATTTTCTGAGATTCAGATTTTTTTATTTTTTGAGTGATTGTCTTAATTTTTGGGAAAGATGACGGTTTGATTGGTATTTTTTTGGGATACATACGACTTTTTGATCGCTTGGTATTACACTTTTTGTGAGGCAAGGTGACCAAAAAATGGCGGTTTTTATTTAACTTTTAATTTTTAAGGCGTTAACCTGACGGGGTGGATCATGTGATATTTTTATAGAACCGGTCGATACGGACGTGGCGATACCTAATATATCTATTTATATGACTTTAATTATGGGAAAAGGGCAATTTTTTATTGGAACCTTTACTTTTATTATGTAAAACACTTACTTTTCTTTGTCCCACTGTGGGACTTCAACTTTTGGAGTTCTGATCCCCTCTGCAAAGCATTACAATACAGTGTATTACCAGTGTAAAAATCATGGTTGCAGACGATGCGACTCTCTCACCGGCCCGCCCGGGCGGTCAGGGAGGCTGGCCATTTAAGAGGGGGCCACAAAGAATAAAATCTATACAGAGTGAGAGGGGGCAGGGGCTGACAATCATTCAATTATATACAGGGGCAAAATAAAATATATACAGCCTGAGTGAGCAAGGGACAAATGAAATATATATACACAGAGTGAGTGGAGGCCGAATTAAATATAAACAGAGTGAGTGGGGACCAAATGAAATATATGCAGTGTGAGTGAGGGCCAAATAAAATATATATCCAGAGTGAGTGGAGGCCAAATGAAATATATACAGGTAATGTGGTGGGCGAGGAGGGGGGCCACGATCCAAAGTTTGACCTGGGACGCATAGAAATCTAGTTAAACCACAGAGTGTAATACACTGACAGCCTGCCTGTGAGACTCACACAGGGGGCTGGGTCTCACAGGCTTCGGTAGAAGGCTAGCCCTGATGGCTGTGGAAGGCTTTGGGCTGCCTTCATAGCCATCGGGTCCCCGTCACCGCACCACGTGGACCTGATGGGGACCCGTACCCTCAACAATCACTTTCTATGCCGTGGTCAGTGCTGACAGCGGCATAGATGGGGTTCATGCATCTGTGTTTTCACTGATGCCAGCTTATACAGCAGGGGCTCAGCTGTCAGTGACTGCTGGGCCCCTGCCGCTGATCGGGTGGCCTTTAATCACGTCCTGCAGCACCGTACATGTATGGTGTTGGTTGGGAAAGGGGTTAATGTAATGGGAATGTGTTGCCATGTTAGTAGCAGACAAACATCAAAACTTTCCCCTCCATACATGTTAAAAATTCTGGTGCCCCATAACTGAAGACTGAAGTCAAGAATAGCGGGAAAAAGGAGAAGTGGCTATACTTTTTTAATATCAGATATACATTTTGGAGTCTGAATTATGTGATTTATACTTGACCCAGGACACTGAAAGGTGGTTCGTGGAGGATGCTTCGCTCTGCTTTGCACTATTCTAAAGTGTATTTTAGGTGCGAAGGAGTATGTAACACTAACCACACCTAATACCCATTGTCAAACTTCACAAGTTGGTGTATGTCATCAGTGTGCATTTCACTAGAAAAGAGCAATGACCAGCACACTAAATCACTATGAGGGAGTTTTTTTAATCTGGTGCAAAGGAAAACTGACTTAGTTACTCCTAGCAGCCCCGAATCAGATTGATCATTTCATTTACCAAAGGAGTTGTCACAGTTCCCTGGCCAGCGCTTCTTCAGTACCACAGCAGCTTTCGGTTGCCAAGGAAACCAAATTAGCTATGCAGCCATTTCTGAGATTGGAACCATGGCCCAATGACGGGGTCTTTCCAGAACGTCAGCAACAGAGCCCGCCCATTAGTGCCGGTGACGTCATCGGGAACACTGCTAAACGGAAGCCTCCATCTAGCAGTGTAAAAATATAAACAAAATAGCTCTTGCTCTGCGCGATGCAACGCAGGGCAAGGGGGAGCATCGGAGTATGAAGTGCTTCCATGCTCCACTCAGAGGGTCTGTCTGGGTGATGAAGGGGAAATGTCTGGGTTCAGCTCTAAACTCAGACAACCCCCTCAGGATAGGTTATCAATATCAGATCGGCAGGGGTCCGACACCCGGCACCCCCGCCGATCAGCTGTTTGAAGAGGAGGCGCGCGCCGTATCAGCGCTGCCTCCTCTTCATTGTTTACATGCTGGCCGTAACGGGGTAGTGGTGAGTAGGTGTAATTACACCTCACTGCCCCATTCATTTATACCGCAACCAGATCTCACCCCGCAACCAGAAAAGACACCTGTCCACAACCTCAAACTCCAAACTCCACTATGGTGAAGACCAAAGAGCTATCGAAGGACACCAGAAACAAAATTGTAGACGTGCACCAGGCTGGGAAGACTGAATCTGCAATAGGCAAGCAGCTTGGTGTGAAGAAATCAACTGTGGGAGCAATAATTAGAAAATGGAAGACATACAAGACCACTGATAATCTCCCTTGATCAGGGGCTCCACGCAAGAACTGTGAGCAAAAATCCCAGACCCACACGGGGGACCTAGTGAATGACCTTCAGAAAGCTGGGACCAACGTAACAAAAGCTACCGTCTGTAACACACTACGCCGCCAGGGACATATCCGGGCCCGTCTGAAGTTTGATAGAGAGCATTTGAATGTTCCAGAAGAGTATTGGGAGAATGTCATATGGTCAAATGAAACCAAAGTAGAACTGTTTGGTAGAAACACAACTCGTCGTGTTTGGAGGAGAGTGAATGCTGAGTTGCATCCAAAAAACACCAAACCTACTTTGAAGCATGGGGATGGCAACATCATGTTTTGGGGCTGTTTCTCTGCAAAGGGACCAGGACGACTGATCCGTGTACAAGAAAGAATGAATGGGGCCATGTATCGTGAGATTTTGAGTGCAAACCTTCTTCCATCAGCAAAGGCATTGAAGATAAAACACTACCAGGGCAACAAAGGAGTGGCTTCGTAAGAAGCATTTCAAGGTCCTGGAGTGGTCTAGCCAGTCTCCAGATCTCAATCCCATAGAAAACCTTTGGAGGGAGTTGAAAGTCCGTGTTGCCCAGCGACAGGCCCAAAACATCACTGCTCTAGAGGAGATCTGTATGGAGGAATGGGCCAACATACCAGCAACAGTGTGTGCCAACCTTGTGAAGACTTACAGAAAACATTTGACCTCTGTCATTGCCAACAAATGATATATAACAAAGTACTGAGATGAACTTTTGTTATTGACCAAATACTTATTTTCCACCATAATATGCAAATAAATTCTTTAAAAATCAGACAATGTGATTTTCTGGATTTTATTTTCTCATTTTGTCTCTCATAGTTGAGGTCTACCTATGATGTCAATTACAGGTCTCTCTCATCTTTTTAAGTGGGAGAACTTGCAGAATACTTTTTTTCCCCACTGTATATAGTGCTGGACTTTATACTGTCAGCGTCATAAATTAGTATAACCACTTCCTCTCTATTGCAGCTTACACAGTGCTCAATTATATAGAGAATAGAGGCAGGGGTACTGCTACTGTATTGCCACTAATTTGCACAGCAGTTAAAATTATCAACTGTTCGCCAGTAGGACTGCCAGGTGATCTCCTCCCAGAAATTTCCCAGTTATACTGAAAAACTCAACTAAAAGGAAAGGAACAAATTATAAAAATAAGTTTGGGACACCATAGCTGGTGTTCTGAACACCTGAGAAGATACATATGCGGCAAAATATGGACTTCTCCAAAGCATTTGACACTGTACCACATAAAAGGTTATTATATAAAATAAGAATGCTTGGACTGAGAGAGAATGTCTGTATGTGGGTAAGTAACTGGCTCAGTGATAGAAAACAGAGGGTGGTTATTAACGGTACACACTCAGATTGGTCACTGTCACTAGTGGGGTACTACAGGGGTCAGTACTGGGCCCTATTCTCTTCAATATATTTATTAATGATCTTGTACAAGGCTTGCACAGTAAAATATCAATTTTTGCAGATGACACAAAACTGTGTAAAGTAATTAACACAGAAGAGGACACTACACTCCTACAGATGGATCTGGATAGATTGAGGCTTGGGCAGAGAAGTGGCAGATGAGGTTTAACACTGACAAATGTAAGGTTATGCATATGGGAAGGAATAATGCAAGTCACCAGTACATACTAAATGGAAAAACACTGGGTAACACTGACATGGAAAAGGACCTAGGAATTTTATTGAACAGCAAACTAAGCTGCTGCCAAGGCCAATAAGATAATGGGTTGCATCAAAAGAGGCATAGATGCCCGTGATGAGAACATAGTCCTGCCACTTTACAAATCACTAGTCAGACCACACATGGAGTACTGTGTACAGTTCTGGGCTCCTGTGAACAAGGCAGACATAGCAGAGCTGAAGAGAGTTCAGAGGAGGGCAACTAAAGTAATAACTGGAATGGGTGGACTACAGTACCCAGAAAGATTATCAAAATTAGGATTATTCACTTTAGAAAAAAGATGACTGAAGGGAGATCCAATAACAATGTATAAATATATCAGGGGTCAGTACAGAGATCTCTCCCATAATCTATTTATCCCCAGCACTGTTACTGTGACGAGGGGACATCCTCTGCGCCTGGAGGAAAGAAGGTTTGTACACAAACATGGAAGAGGATTCTTTATGGTAAGAGCAGTAAGACTATGGAACTCTCTGCCTGAGGAGGTGGTGATGGTAAGTTCACTAAAAGAGTTCAAGAGGGGCCTGGATGTATTTCTGGAGGGTAATAATATTATAGGTTATAGTTACTAGAGATGGGTCGTTGATCCAGGGAGTTATTCTGACTGCCTGATTGGAGTTGGGAAGGAATTTTTTCCCCCTAAGTCCCCATTCACACGACCATATGCATTCCGTGATCCGTATAAAAACGGAACGGAAGACATACAGAAAGTCTTCTGTAGTGTTCAGCAATTTTGCAGACCCATTGACTTTAATGGGCCTACGGACGTGATTTTGCGGTCAAGTATAGGACATGTTTTTTGTTTTTTTTTGCGGGGGAACTTCCGTGAGATACGGGATTTTTTCTCCTATGGAAAAATGAATGGGTCCGTATGGTTCCGCATCTTATCCTCAAAAATACTACACTAACAAATAACACAATACATAGAGGACACCACCACACACAGCTGCCTCCGTTCCTGCCCTCACTGGATGCTAAGCAATGTGGCTAATGATGTGTATGTATATAAAGTATATCCAGAGTCCACCAATATACTGTCTACTAGATCTACACTTCTACCCAACTCACATCCAGTACCTGACCATTGGTACATGTGCATATAGAGACTCATGCATAAACAGCATATATATTCTACTGGTAATACAATCACAGACTACAAATACCTATACAGTTAGGGCCAGAAATATTTGGACAGTGACACAAGTTTTGTTATTTTAGCTGTTTACTAAAACATGTTCAGAAATACAATTATATATATATAATATGGGCTGAAAGTGCACACTCCCAGCTGCAATATGAGAGTTTCCACATCCAAATCGGAGAAAGGGTTTAGGAATCATAGCTCTGTAATGCATAGCCTCCTCTTTTTCAAGGGACCAAAAGTAATTGGACAATGGACTCTAAGGGCTGCAATTAACTCTGAAGGCGTCTCCCTCGTAAACCTGTAATCAATGAAGTAGTTAAAAGGTCTGGGGTTGATTCCAGGTGTGTGGTTTTGCATTTGGAAGCTGTTGCTGTGACCAGACAACATGCGGTCAAAGGAACTCTCAATTGAGGTGAAGCAGAACATCCTGAGGCTGAAAAAAAAGAAAAAATCCATCAGAGAGATAGCAGACATGCTTGGAGTAGCAAAATCAACAGTCGGGTACATTCTGAGAAAAAAGGAATTGACTGGTGAGCTTGGGAACTCAAAAAGGCCTGGGCGTCCACGGATGACAACAGTGGTGGATGATCGCCGCATACTTTCTTTGGTGAAGAAGAACCCGTTCACAACATCAACTGAAGTCCAGAACACTCTCAGTGAAGTAGGTGTATCTGTCTCTAAGTCAACAGTAAAGAGAAGACTCCATGAAAGTAAATACAAAGGGTTCACATCTAGATGCAAACCATTCATCAATTCCAAAAATAGACAGGCCAGAGTTTTGCTGAAAAACACCTCAAGAAGCCAGCTCAGTTCTGGAAAAGTATTCTATGGACAGATGAGACAAAGATCAACCTGTACCAGAATGATGGGAAGAAAAAAGTTTGGAGAAGAAAGGGAACGGCACATGATCCAAGGCACACCACATCCTCTGTAAAACATGGTGGAGGCAACGTGATGGCATGGGCATGCATGGCTTTCAATGGCACTGGGTCACTTGTGTTTATTGATGACATAACAGCAGACAAGAGTAGCCGGATGAATTCTGAAGTGTACCGGGATATACTTTCAGCCCAGATTCAGCCAAATGCTGCCAAGTTGATCGGACGGCGCTTCATAATACAGATGGACAATGACCCCAAGCATACAGCCAAAGCTACCCAGGAGTTCATGAGTGCAAAAAAGTGGAACATTCTGCAATGGCCAAGTCAATCACCAGATCTTAACCCAATTGAGCATGCATTTCACTTGCTCAAATCCAGACTTAAGACGGAAAGACCCACAAACAAGCAAGACCTGAAGGCTGCGGCTGTAAAGGCCTGGCAAAGCATTAAGAAGGAGGAAACCCAGCGTTTGGTGATGTCCATGGGTTCCAGACTTAAGGCAGTGATTGCCTCCAAAGGATTTGCAACAAAATATTGAAAATAAAAATATTTTGTTTGGGTTATGTTTATTTGTCCAATTACTTTTGAGCTCCTAAAATGTGGAGTGTTTGTAAAGAAATGTGTACAATTCCTACATTTTCTATCAGATATTTTTGTTCAACCCTTCAAATTAAACGTTACAATCTGCACTTGAATTCTGTTGTAGAGGTTTCATTTCAAATCCAATGTGGTGGCATGCAGAGCCCAACTCGCAAAAATTGTGTCACTGTCCAAATATTTCTGGCCCTAACTGTATGTACACATATAATGTCTACTGGGATATTATACTTATATACATACAGATGACGGATTCTCTGTAATACCTCCCAGCTCCATACGGGAGCGTCGACTGTCCAGCATTGGTCCTCCCTCCACTCCGTCAACATGATGGCCAAGCGGTGCAGAATGTCAGCTGTAGCATACAGCTGACAGTCTGCTTGAAATGGGAGAGGTAACCCCTTCCATGCCGTGGTCCTTAGGGACCGCTGTATGGAAGGGGCTAACCATCGGGACGCTGCTGTGCCGTGGCAGTGGCCAGATGCTTGAAGAGTTACCTGAGGGAGCTCCCTTCCTCTCCTCTAGCCCCCCACAACTCCCCTTCGGGTGGCTGCACTGCCGGGAACATGGCCACCAGTTGTTCCCTCTCAGCATGCCCGCTCCTTCAATCGTCCACGGCACTGCTGCCTTCCATTCCTGCCTGCAATCAGTGCCCGACATGCCCACAGTGACACCGCTCCCTCCTGCTGGACGAGCAGGGTCTGCACAGCTGATGTGCAAGCAGTGCGACGTCTTCTACAGCAAACCCTGCCACCTGCACTGTCACCCACCCTGCTGGTCCCTGGCCAAGCATTGGCTGCTGCCCCCGGCCCAGGGCAGGGTGAGCTGGAGGCTGAGCCCACGCAAGATCTCCACCTGCACCGACAAGGAGCTAAAGAACTACAGCATGTACTGCGTCCAGTTCAAGTTGCTGTGTGCTACCAGTGCCTGGAGGAGGGCAAGCACAGCTGCCACAAGGTCAAGGTGCTGGGGGTCATGTGGAAACTGCACAAGGTGAGGGGCCACTGGTCAGCATGCTGTGGGGTACACTGTGGGGCATTAGTACTGGCCATGCCAGGGTCTGCTGGTGGGGCATTTGGCCAAGGTTGCTGGGGTGCTGTCCCAACCCCCCCCCCTCACAATAAAGGTAAAATTGAAAAAATGCACCTATTATGCAATGCCGTGTCCCTAACAACCTGCTCTACCAATCAAACCGTCACCTCACCCCGCAAAAAATGTGCCCTTACAGACAGTTGGCCAAAAAATAAAAAATATATGGCTTTCAGAAAATAGACACAAAAACAGGATTTTTTTCCAAAAATGCTTTTATTGTGTAAAATAAAATAAAAAATAGACATATTAGGTGTTGTGATCCAACCCATCTCGTAAATGCCGTATACTGCAAAACAATCGTCATGCGTATCCAATTCCAACCAATAACCAAAAACCAAAGTAAAGTAACCACGCCAAGCTGCACAAGTTACCTTAAGAAGCAGTGAAACTGATTCCACCTAAGGATCCCGTATCGCTTGATGGCTGACTGGCTGAGTGTTGAATTGTTTTTGTTGATCGCGCTCCGGCCGGTAGCGCGATCACACTGCTGCAAGCGTTCGTGGTTCGCGCTCACAACGGAGCAGCAGGTGACGTCACTGCTTAGCTACGGGTACTCAGGGGGACCCAAATACCATCCAACGCGTTTCGGTCAATAACGTTGTCCTTCGTCAGGGAAAATTGCTAGCTGCTGCTTACCGTGCTTCCCTTTATATACTCATACTCCCTAACCCCTTAAAAAAGCAGTCTGTAAACATTGGAATATATTAACCGAGGATAAAATAGTAGGAGAAAAAATTCCAGATAGACCAAAATTTGTGTTTAGGAAAGCAAAAAATATAGGAAATATGTTGGCCCCCACTAATAAATGCGACAAATAAAAATAAAGAAAGAGCCACTGAGGAAGAAAACTGGATGTTTTCGAAACGCGTTTGGTACTATACTTTGATATTCGGATATACCTTTCTTCAAATCAATTGAGTAACAACTATCGAGGAAAACTGCCGTACAACATTGTGCTGACACCCGTGGATAATACACGTGGATGTCTATTTGGGCGTCTCCAAACAACGAGTACGCAAGCGCTGGAAGTAAAGCACTGGAAATACCGTTGTAAACGGAAAGTCGGGGTCCAGTTGCCCGACGTCCCAGGAGGGAAAAGCGCAGACATCAAGTCACCGATACAAGAGACCTCCACAACCAAGACTAAGCTAAGGAGTCGGGTACAAGGTCCGGTGAGTTCGTAAAGGAACATCAGGTCATATGACCAAATAACATTGTAAATATCAGTACGGCAGCAACCTCAGTTAAACTGCAAGTAGCAGGTAAAACAGGGGATATTATATCAGATCCACCTTTCGATACACAGTATCAACGTATCAGTATGATGATTTGAAGTTTGAACACATATGAATATCAACATTTAATAACATCAAATACAAAGTAAGACATATTTCGGGACACTGTGAGAGCTCCACACCTGAAATATTGGAGGGACCGAGGCAAACCGCATCTAAGATTACATATGAGATGTTTTAATGTGTATGAAATTTTTGTTATAGGATTTTATTGTTTTATGATCTAATTGTGTTTTGTAATAAAATACTGTTGGTTATCCAAGCCGACCATTGGGTAATATTTGTTATATTGATAGGCTAAGTTTGGTAATTAGCAGGTCGTGCATTCCCCAGGTGAGCACTTCAACAAATGTAGAGCGTTTTTTAAAAATAAAGAAAGTATGAGCAGAATGATAAAATCCATACAAGGGGAAAAGATGGAGGGCTTCTATCCATGTAAAAGATGCATGGGGTGTAAAAAAGGTAGAAATAACAAAATACAGAGACAAGTGAGTAACAACGATGAAACATATAAGCAGAAGATTAAAGGATTTATCTCATGTAACATAAAAGGAGTGATCTATGCAGTAACGTGTCTCTGTAAAAAGATATATATAGGACGCACAAAAAGAAGCCTAAAGAAACGAATAGGGGAGCATATATATAATATCAAGCGGAAATTTGAGGGACACCCCTTGTCAAGACATTATAAAGAAGGGCATGGAGGAAAATTTGAAGGCTCAAGCTTTTGTGGTGTGGAAATTGTCAATAGAGATAAGAGAGGCGGTGACTTCATTGGAAAAATGTCAAAGGCAGAAACCAGATGGATATTTAATTTAAATACCCTAGCACCTACAGGGTTAAATATGGAAAAACTGTTTGCATTTGAATAAGACAGAACAATGATCAAGGTGGACATTAAGCAGAAGAACATCGTTATAGGAAATATCCAAACAATCATGTTCAGTCCAAAATGGCAGTGAAGGGGTTAGGGAGTATGAGTATATAAAGGGAAGCACGGTAAGCAGCAGCTAGCTATTTTCCCTGACGAAGGACAACGTTATTGTCCGAAACGCGTTGGATGGTATTCGGGTCCCCCTGAGTACCCGTAGCTAAGCGGTGACGTCACCTGCTGCTCCGTTGAGAGCTTGCAGCAGTGTAATCGCGCTACCGGCCGGAGCGCGATCAACAAAAACAATTCAATACTCTCACCCAGCCAGTCAGCCATCGAGTGATGCGGGATCCTTAGGTGGAATCAGGTTCACTGCTTCTTAAGGTAACTTGTGCAGCTTGGCGTGGTTACTTTACTTTGGTTTTTGGTTATTGGTTGGAATTGGATACGCATGACGATTGTTTTGCAGTATAGTGCGCGGTCTGTATAATTATTTAGTGGCTTTTCCCAAAAATGCTTTTATTGTGTAAAATAAAATTTAAAAAATGCACATATTAGGTATTGCCACGTCCGTAACAACCTGCTCTATAAAAATATCATGTGATCCAACCCATCTGGGGAATGCCGTCAAAGAATAAAATAAAAAATGTGCCAAAAAAGCCATTTTTTATCACCTTACATCACAAAAAGTGTAATACCAAGCGATCAAAAAGTCATATGTGACCCAAAATGGTACCAATGAAAACATTTCAACCCTGCAAAAAATGAGACCCTACGTACGACAATCGCCCAAAAAAATATAGCTTTCAGAAAATGGAGACACAAAAACATGATTTTTTTTTCAAAAATGTTTTTATTGTGTAAATCCAAAATAAATTGAAAAAAACAACATATTAGGTAATGCTGCGTCATTACGACCTGCTCTATAATAATATCACATTACCTACCCTGTCAGGTGAACATTGAAAAATACAAAAAATAAAAACTGTGCCAGAACAGCCATTTTATGGTACACATAATGCACAACTACCTCTAGCAAAAGATTTATATACAGCAGGAGTAACCCTAATATATATATATATATATATATATATATATGCAGTACAGACCAAAAGTTTGGACACACCTTCTCATTCAAAGAGTTTTCTGTATTTTCATGACTATGAAAATTTTAGATTCACACTGAAGGCATCAAAACTACGAATTAACACATGTGGAATTATATTCTTAACAAAAAAGTGTGAAACAACTGAAAATATGTCTTATATTCTAGGTTCTTCAAAGTAGCCACCTTTTGCTTTGATTACTGCTTTGCACACTCTTGGCATTCTCTTGATGAGCTTCAAGAGGTAGTCACCTGAAATGGTTTTCACTTCACAGGTGTTTCCTGTCAGGTTTAATAAGTGGGATTTCTTGCCTTATAAATGGGTTTGAGACCATGAGTTGTGTTGGGCAGAAGTCAGGTGGATACACAGCTGATAGTTCTACTGAATAGACCAAGCTGCTAGGAAACCACTGCTAAGGACAGCCAAAAAGCAGAAGAGACTTGTTTGGGCTAAAGAACACAAGGAATGGACATTAGACCAGTGGAAATCTGTGCTTTAGTCTGATGAGTCCAAATTTGAGATCTTTGGTTCCAACCACCGTGTCTTTGTGCGACGCAGAAAAGGTGAATGGATGGACTCTACATGCCTGGTTCCCACCGTGAAGCATGGAGGAGGAGGTGTGATGGTGTGGGGGTGCTTTGCTGGTGACACTGTTGGGGATTTATTCAAAATGGAAGGCATACTGAACCAGCATGGCTACTACAGCATCTTGCAGCGGCATGCTATTCTATCCGGTTTGCGTTTAGTTGGACCATCATTTATTTATCAACAGGACAATGACCCCAAACACACCTCCAGGCTGTGTAAGGGCTATTTGACCAAGAAGGAGAGTGATGGGGTGCTACGCCAGATGACCTGGCCTCCACAGTAACCAGACCTCAACCCAATCGAGATGGTTTGGGGTGATCTGGACCGCAGAGTGAAGGCAAAGGGGCCAAAAAGTGCTAAGCATCTCTGGGAACTCCTTCAAGACTGTTGGAATACCATTTCAGGTGACTACCTCTTGAAGCTCATCAAAAGAATTACAAGAGTGTGCAAAGCAGTAATCAAAGCAAAAGGTGGCTACCTTGAAGAACCTAGAATATAAGACATATTTTCAGTTGTTTCACACTTTTTGTTAAGTATATGATTCCACATGTGTTAATTCATAGTTTTGATGCCTTCAGTGTGAATCTACAATTTTCATAGTCATGAAAATACTGAAAACTCTTTAAATGGGAAGGTGTGTCTAAACTTTTGATCTGTACTGTATGTATATATATATATATATATATATATATATATATAGCAACAATGGCAGCACACCAGGCCAAATATAAATATGGAGGTGCAGGCCAATAGATCCGACAACAAATCCAGCACAATATAAGAATTTTAAATAAAAAAATTGACGGAACTCTCACAAAAAATAAGTGAAAGGAAAAACACTTTATTCACCCCTGTGGTCGCAACTAGGCATGAGCGAACTTGTTTATCAAGTTTGGCGTACAAGGTCCAGGTTCGCAGCGTTTCAGCTCATAGCTTGAAAAAAGACTCTGTGAATGAGTTGAAAACATTGTGATCACAGGGGTGAATAGAGAGCGCTGTAATTTTTTTCTTTATATATATAGTCATTTATCAAAATGGTGTACCGGCTTAGTTGCCCATAGCAACCAACCAGATTCCACCTTTCATTTTTCACAGCTTCATTGGAAAATAAAAGGAGGAATCTGATTGGTTGTTATTGGCAACTAAGCCAGTATTACTTTACACCAGTTTTTATAAATAACCCCCCCCCCAGCCCCCGGTAACTTCTATGTGTATATAGCATTGTGTGTCCTCACTGTACTAATATGTGTGGGAGAAATGACCGTTCACTGTGCGGACTGCATATAATACTGTACTCAGAAGAGAGCGCACACAATACTGTACTTAGAGGAGACCACACACACAATTCTGTGTTCAGAAGAGAGTGCATATAGTGAGATCTGTCAGTAATGCACTCGTTATCAGCAGAAATATCTATTGTGTCTACAAATAATGGACTTTCTACAGAAGGCAAAGTGAGAACTAGATCTGCTGATTGTAGGCTGTAGCATACTCTAAGACTGACCATGTTGGGGAGTGGAATGGAATCTTACTATCAAGTTACTTGCAAGTTCCATCAGCTTATACTGTGTGTTAGAACTTGCTAGGTGTGCTGTGTAACAGGATGTGGGGGCTGTGGTTCTGTGCTGGTGCATGTGAAGTCAACAGGAACGCCCACAGAGCTTCTTAGGAGAAGACAGTAGGCAGCAAAACTCATATGAGAGCATTTCTGAATGCGTGTGAAGCAAAGCTGATACCAGAAAACTAACAAGTGCAATTTTATTATGTGCTGCATTATGCTAAGATTTTTGGTATTGACTTTTAGTGCACAAAGGTGTCCATAGCCTTTAAGCTTGCTCCAGAAGTGCTGTTGTTCCAATGGGCTGGCTGGAAGAAAGAGAGCCCGCGCCTAAGTTTCACCTAGGAACATATATCCTATCTCCCAGCCTCCCCCACCATGGACTCCACCCTATGACAACCCAAATCTCCCCTAATCTGTTGTCCAAGAGAATCTTGTCCAACTGCTTTTACAATGTGCCCTTCCTGCCTTTGATATGCTAACAAGGGCCAATGACCAAATGGCTTTTGGCTATACTGATATCAATCAATGGGTGAATAGCATTGAATAATATCAGTGTATGCTATATCATATTTGAGTGGTCTAGGACTGAAGCTCTGGCTGGGAACCATAATTTCCTGTAACAGGCCTTATAAACTATGTTACTATGTTACTATGTAAAATGACAAAAAAAACCCCATTCTAACAATTTGTGAATTGTTCACATATCACTCCTCATAAAGAGTAGGCATGATGTACTGTAGCTTGTGGAATTTTCCCTATGACACATGTTTTCTCTACCAGTAAACATCTCTCCTGTGCAGTACCATGGAAAAGAGATGCAAAGCCCAAGGAATGAGGATAGTTGTGAACCAATTATGATGAAAGTAGAAGATAGCTTGATCCTGAAGTCTAGGTTAATAACAGTGCAGGGACAGAAAGGAAGAGAATAACATATCAGTATCTATATGTACTACACCCCCCCTCTAGTGCTGAGAGATAGAAATTGTTAACTAGTTTCACTTCTGCTGACAACCATAGGTTTAGTACAGCAAAAGAAGGTAATGAGTGGCTCAGAAAGTTGGGCTGGTCTATTGATCAAATTAATTTGATTAATCACTATTTCAGTGGATATCGATTTTGGTTTTATGGGGACATCGAAATTGTCTCAAACCTACAGGTAGGGAGCCTGGCACCGACTGGCTCAGGGCTTCTGTGCAGTTTTGGTATGGTTTTTGGTGCGTTTAAGCTTCTTATTTTTTCAGCTTCCCATTTATTTCAATGGGATAATCAGCACGGATTCAGCTCCAAGATTAATGGGAGACTTTATAGAGTCATTTTTCTTGCACAGATTCAGCGCGAAAAATGCTTGAAAAACAGCACAAAAATGTTGTATGAAGGGACCCTTACAATAATAGACCATAATGCACTGGTATACAAGGTATAGCATTACATTGTAAAAGTGATGTTGTCTAGAGGGACAAAATAATAAAATTATAAAACATAATAATTCAAGGTTATTAAAGTTTTTTTTAATAAGTAGTGATTTTATTTGATAAAGTGGTAAACCACACACAAACACTATGGGTTTGTCTGCCTGTATAATAAAAATAATACAATATTTAAACTGCCCCACAAACAACTTGAAAAAAGGCAAAAAAAAAAATATTTGCCTATCCCTCCCCAAAATATTAATAAATGTTAATCAGTAAGTCCTATGTACCCCAAAATGGTACCAATGAAACAACATCTTGTCCCGCAAAAACAAGCTACATACAGCTACAGTGATGGAAAAAAAATCAATAAAATTATGGTTCTTAGCATACAGTGACATAAAAAACTGATTTTTTTGCACGAGGCCTGCTCTAAATTTTAAGTAAAAAAATGATGAAATAGCTTTCTCCCAATAACTGCATCAAAAAAGTTAATCAGTAAGTTATATGTATCCTGAAATGATGTCACTAAATATGTAATTTGTACTGCAAAAAATATGGCTACATCAGCATAAAAATAAAAAAAGTTATTGCCAGAAAAATAAAACAAGAAAGTCGAGCTTAAAATTGATATTTGTCCTTAAAGGGGTATTCTCATCTTAGACAATGGGGGCATATCGCTAGGATATGCCCCCATTGTCTTATAGTTGCGGGTCCCACCGCTGGAACCCGCACCTATATCCAGAACGGAGCGGGGAGCGCTGCGCCTGGAGGACCCCGGGTTTCTGGGGGTCCGGCCACCTCCAGGCGCAGCTCCCCGCTGCGCTCATAGAAATGAAAGGGGGCGCAGCGCGCAAGCGCGGCCACTGCTCCCATTCATTTCTATGGAGCCGACGGAAGTAGCCGAGCCAGTGCTCGGCTATTGTCGGCGGCCCCATAGAAATAAATGATGGGGCGGCTGCGCATGTGCAGTGCGCCCTCATTCAGTTTGGGGGCTCCGTTCTGGATATAGGTGCTGGTCCCAGCGGTGGGACCCGCACCTATAAGACAATGGGGGGATATCCTATCAATATGCCCCCATTGTCTAAAATGAGAATAACCCTTTAAATTAAAAAAAATAGAGATTTCATTTTGGTTGCCTAAACCTTTCTGTGGATACATGCTCAACATGCTAGAAAAGCCGAGCACAGCCAATGAAAGCTGAGGGTACACAGCATTCTGAGCAACACTTCTGCACCTTTGTGTTTTCAACAAAGGTTTGGGTCCCCTTTAAGAATTGTATGTGCTTAAGAATTTGGCTGTTCCTTCAGCCTACTCTTGGAAGAGGAGGGATCTGTACAGTGTAATAAATCGTGACATTCTCCTCAAGTGAAGAACTCTTTGCATTTGTGCTTGGATGTTGATAATTGCTTTTGTTTGGGGATATTTCTGTTCCTATTTCAGAATAGATATGAGATTCTTCTTGAGCTTGGGAAAAATCTTCAGCTGATGCCGTAGACTTCTTGAAACTTTCGAGCACAAAGCCTTTTGAATCAGTTGTCTTCTTGGTGTTCCCATCACCTGATAAAATTTGCTTATTTTCTGGTGTCAGATTTTGGCAGATTACTGAATATAGAGGGTTGTTCAGATGACGTTGTCCCACTGGTGATAAAGGAAAATTCTTCACTGGCTCTTTGCATTTACCGTCTCCTGGATTACGGTATATCACCTGTTAATGAGGAAAATAACGAGAAATTAAAATACTGCTTGCTAGCTGTAGATGCTTACAGACTAACTGTATGAGTCTGTATAAAGTGTTACAATATGGTCAGTAGCAAAATGTAAACTTAAAGTGGACCTGAAGAAATGTCAAAGTGGCCACCAAGATGTAGATGGGTTTAAATTGGCAGAAGACCAGGTAGCACAAGTAGATTGGGTCAGCAATATCAAATAGTGCAGCACAAAACACCATTCCAGCAGAACCAAACAACACAGTGCAATACAAAATGCCTCACCAAAAGCCATCTCTCTGTGGTGGCCATCAATAGCTTCCATGTTTTGTCGTCCTCCTCCTCCTCCAGATGTTTCTAATTAAGAGATGGAGCAGTGGCTTAGGATGTAAAATGTCGGCCACAGCACAAAGCCAGCCCTATGTTCACCATGCTGCCTGGACTTTCACTAGTAATGACTCAATGCCCCAGCAGTATTCTCCCCACGTGGAGAGGCCTGTGGCCTGAGATGCCTATATCCCGGCACCATATGTACAATGTCACATATATTGGCCTATGGTCTACGAGGGTGAACAGCAGGGCTGAGAGCCTGAACTACTCAGAAACAGCAGATAGGCAGAGGTGCAGGATGCCAGACCCCCAGCAATCTGAATAGGGCATTAACATAGTGATTCATGATAAAGTAATTCGTAATGAAACAAATTTCTTGTCAAGCTTAAAAGTCAATTTCTAATGGTACCATTTAAAATTGCATATGATGTAGTGGGAATCTGTAAAAAAAACCTCTAAACTGGGTGGAATTAGAAAAAAATGCAATTCCGTCAGTTTTATGGATTTCATTTTTATGGTGTTCACTATGCGGTAAAACTGACCTGTTAACTTTATCACGTGGATCAGTATAATTACAGCCTTTGAAAATATTCATTTTTTCTTTACATCGCCATATTCTGACAAAGGTAACTTTATTATGTCTACGTTATGTTTTCAGAGCAGTGTGAGGTTTCATTTATTGTGGGAAGATGTGTAGTTCTTATTGATACCATTTTAGGGTTTGTATGACTTGATCACTTTTTATTCAAAATTTTTATTGGATGGTGAAGCGAACAAAAACCAGTGAACCGGCCATTTAGATTTTACTTTCTGTTACACTGTTCACTGTACAGGTTAATTTCATTTATATTTTAATAGTTCAGGCATTTTGGGATGTGGCGATACCAAATAGCCTTTTGATACCAAATAGCCTTTTTAGCTGTTTATTTTTAAAATGAGAAAGGGGGGGTATTTGACTACCATATTTTGCACCATAAGAAGCACTGGACCATAGGACGCACCTAGGTTATAGGAAGGGAAAATAAGAGAAAAACCTCAGATCAGACTCCTATCCCAGGGTCTGGTGCATACTTCATCTATAACTTTCACCAGTTTCTGGTGAAAGTTATATTAAATCCGGCGTGCTGGGCGAAGTTCCATCCCTTTTCCCAAAAGTTACAAATTATGACATACATATGCATGCGCCATAATTTGCGACTTTTTCACTCCACAATTGTAGCATGAATTCTATAATACGTTGTGTCTTACTTTACACCACCACAGCATAGGTCTAGTTTATGTACCAATTAAGCAACATAATTTTGGAGAACTTTTGGCTGACGTTGTCACATTTCACAACACTTCTCCTTTTCCTTAAAGCACGGAACCCTGTCTAGACTCTTAGACTCTATAGAAATGTTTGATGCAACTGTAAGTAAAGGTGGGCCAATATGGGTGTGTTTGTATCTTGGTTACATGAAAATGTTTGAATATATTTTAGGTAACTTACCTGGCTTCCTAAGACTTTTTTTGAACCTTTCCCTGTGGAGAAAGAACAGTAATAATCTTATATTACATGAAAATTTTATGAAATTAATACCCACATTCAAGTAAAAAGCAGTTAACAATCTGTTCATCTATGGTCAGCTTAATGGGGTTGCGTAACGTCATAAAATGAATGACCAATCCTTAGGATAGATCATCAGTATCAGATCGATGGGGTCCGATATCCAGCACCCCCACAGATCAGCTGTATGAAGGAGTTATGGCACTCATTTGAGCACAGCGTCCTTTTCAGTATTTACCTGCATGCAGGGTACTTACTGTACAACTGCTCGTCCCATTCAAGAATACACCATAAAATGTCTGATGGATGTGCAGTGAATGGAACTTACAGGCCATTTCAGAAGTTACAGAAGCAGTGTACATCACATTGCTGTGCTTTCTTCCAAAACTCCTATTCATTTCTATGGAAATTATGGAAACAGTGCAGCTGAGTGAACTTGTGTTTCTGTAAAACTGGCAATCTCTTAGAGCCTGATATGGCAACCAGAGTGGATGGAGTGAGATGGGACAGGGTTGGGGGGCCCATTCTAGAGACAGGTGTAGAACCCACTTCTGGGGCCACACCTATCAGACATGTATGGCATATTCTGTGGATATGCCATATATATCTAAGCTTGGAATTCCTCTTTTAATGAGCATACTTTGAAATGATACACATGAAAAAATGTCACATAAACAATTTCTTCTATGTGATATAATTCATATTCCATGAAATAGTGTGCATTTGCTTTGTCCCATTGTCAGAGCTGACAATTATAGGGGTTGTGCAGTGCTAAAATATTGATGACCCATCCTCAGGATACGTAATCAATATCAGATTGGCCAGGGTCCCCCCCGCACCCCATCGATCAGCTGTTTGAAGTAGGGGTAGCAGCAGTGGGGTGGCTAAAGGCTCATGGGTCCTGGTGTAAGAGTTCAGCTTGGGTCTCCCTTCCCTCAGTGCTTTGTGGTCAGAGGCAGGGAAGCACATAGCCTTCATGCTTCCTGAGGGAAAAATTCTTTACCTAACCCCTTCTCTCCAGCCAGATGTGTAACTTGACTAGCATGCACTCTCTATAATACCAGTGTCTTATGTGGCACAATGGTCTTTGGGCCCCATCAGGCTCCTGGGCCCAATAGTGACTGCTACCTCTGCACCCCCTTTAGCCAATCCCCAAGGTAGCAGTGCTTGTGTGAGCACTGCTTCCACTTCAAAATTATCTGTGTGTCATCTCCTTTGCAGTGGCAGTACATCGTAGTTACAACTGCTCATCCCAGTCATTTCAGTATTTTAGCACTGCACAACCCCAAAAAGGTGCAACTCTTAGTAAATAGATAATATACTGAAATATGCTTGGTACATATTTTATTATGTTGCTGTTGCATAATGGTAAAAACGATGTTAGAATTTTTGATTAGACTTACCTTTCTTAGCTCTCTTGTACAGTAGGCATGATATAAGGTATACAGCGAAGACCACAATGCCACCTACTGCGTAATAAATCCAAGATGTTGTGGTATCTAAATAATCAATAAAATCCAGGGAATTAATAACCGATTACTGAAATACATATGTAAATGTATACATTTATTGCAGAGTATAAAGCACAAATACATTAACCCTGTGCCAACTAACCATAAATTTCATAGGTAATTAGATAAAATACCTATTCCAGTTGGGTACACAAGCTTCAAGCAATGGCAAAACGTACAAAGACACGGGACCAAAATCAATCCACTCATCTTGACACTAGTATCTTCTTAGAAGGCATTTGAATGTGCAGAGTAAAGAAATACATATACCGTACGTAAATTCTTACCTGCTGCTATTTTGATATTCAATACCTTACTGCCATATGACAGCTTCTCAGTTCCATTAATTATCGCCCAGTAGCCACAACTATAATCACCTTCATCCTCTTCCTTTGATACGACAATGGGGCAATGGGTCATTGCTTCCATCTTTTTATCGCAATTTATTTCATTAAAATTCCTAAAATAACGAATTCCTTTAGCATCAGTATTATTTGGAGGGGTGCATATCATAGTGATTTCCTGTCCTTTGTCATATGAAGGTTGTGATGGAATCACAGTAAAAGAGGGTGATGGAGGGTAATCTAAAAATAAAGGATTATTGCATATTTATGGTTACATAGGTATATAATATGGTATGGTAGGTATGTACTAATAATACGTATTGCATTTATACAAAGAGGTTTAACGGCACACTTCCCATGGCCTAAGGGTGCTACAGATGGGTCCCAGACCAGTTGAAATGGTAGAATAGAGATTCTGTACTCCAAGAGATGATTTGCAAGTCACACATGATTTATTTCTGTAATATTCCCGTAGTATATAAATGTTTTTGGCCACAGGCCTTCATTACTTGGATGCTGCACTGACCCTGGGAGTAGTGGTGGACAACTGCATAAGATGGAAGAATACTGGTGCTGTTCAATGGGGTCTGTGCAGCACAAAATAACTGCCTATCAGGCAAAATAAATACCAAAGTGCAGCACAAAATACCCCCCTAACAGTGCTAGTCACCACAGTGCTGAACTAAATGCCTCCCCAGCAGGGCCAGATACCACACTGCATCAAAACTTGAAGCAGTATTGAATTCTTACCAGTACTTCCCCCACTGGTAGAAGCATTGTCCTCCTACCCACCTCTTCCCTACTGGAAGCAGTATTGTCCTCTTTCCCACCCCTCCCCACTGATGGAAGCATCCTACCCCTTCAATTTCTCACCACACCCTGACAGGACAGAAGTACAAATGATGCTGGCAATGGAGGGAGAGTTTCAAAAGGCTTCTGCAGTCACTTACCCCCTCGTTCTGTAGTTTTTTCCACCAGCTGCTCACAAGGTGAAGGACCTGCAATGACATATGACCCTGATATCATCGCAGGTCCTTCAGCCCTTCTAACATTGAAAATTGCACGGATACTACAGGGCTTGTATTATCAGTGCAGTTTCTGACTAGATATTCCAGGTGGCCCCTGACTGACCAACCCACCAGTCTAGACCTGGATATATGTCATGCAGAGGCGTAGCTACCGGGGGGGGCAAGGGGGTGGGCGATGGCTCCGGGCCCAGTGCCTCTGGGGGGCCCAGCAGCGTCAGGTCATAGTGCGCGCCGGCCAGGGAAGAGAGTGGAGCGCCGGACTGGAGGGCAACCCCAGCGCAGGACAGGTAAGAAAGGTTTTTATTTTAACCTTATGTGGCTGGGTGGGCTGATCTGAGGTCTGATGGGGGCACATTCTGATAATCTGAGGTCTGATGGGGGCACATTCTGTTGATCTGAGGTCTGATGGGGGCACAGTAGGCTGATCTGAGGTCTGATGGCGGCACAATACGCTGATCTGGGGTCTGATGGGGGCACATTCTGATAATCTGAGGTCTGATGGGGGCACATTCTGATGATCTGAGGTCTGATGGGGGCACATTCTGTTGATCTGAGGTCTGATGGGGGCACAGTAGGCTGATCTGAGGTCTGATGGCGGCACAATACGCTGATCTGGGGTCTGATGGGGGCACATTCTGATAATCTGAGGTCTGATGGGGGCACATTCTGATGATCTGAGTTTTGATGGGGGCACATTCTGATGATCTGAGGTCTGATGGGGGCACAATACGCTGATCTGAGGTCTGATGGTGGCACATTACGCTGATCTGAGGTCTGATGGGGGCACATTCTGATGATCTGAGGTCTGATGGGGACACAGTAGGCTGATCTGAGGTCTGATGGCGGCACAATACGCTGATCTGAGGTCTGATGGGGGCACATTCTGATGATTTGAGGTCTGATGGGGGCACATTCTGTTGATCTGAGGTCTGATGGTGGCACATTACGCTGATCTGGGGTCTGATGGGGGCACATTCTGATGATCTGAGGTCTGATGGGGGCACATTCTGATGATCTGAGGTCTGATGGGGGCACATTCTGATGATCTGAGGTCTGATGGGGGCACATTCTGCTGATCTGAGGTCTGATGGAGGCACATTCTGCTGATCTGAGGTCTGATGGGGGCACATTCTGTTGATATGAGGTCTGATGGGGGCACAGTAGGCTGATCTGAGGTCTGATGGGGGCACAGTGGGCTGGTATGTTTATCATGACTCCTTTTGTTGCATTAATTTTGCTGGCAATTTCTAGAGACTGTACATTGCTGCGATAGTTATGTAGAAATATAGTAAATACATGCTGGCACAATAGCAGGCTAAGGGCCAGTTCACATCTCCATTTTTCCATCAGTTATTTGCATCAGTTTTTTTTTTAACCAAAACCAGGTGTGTAGAGTACACAGAGATAAGGTATAATGGAAAGACTTGCACCTGTTCTGTGTGTTCGACCACAGCTGGTTTTAGTTTAAAATAACTGATGCAAAAAAATGTGAATTGGCCCTAATCCTAAAAGGTGAATTCCATATATGGCTGTTATAAGATGCATTCCAACAGGACTCACAATCGATCAGCTGTCTTATGTATGTCAATTTGAGCTGTGGAAAACCAGCAGCAGACCCGTGTCTTGTGTCTTCACCCTGATATTCTTGGTGTAACAGAATTAATATCTAAACACCAAGGGGTTCAGTGAAACCACACACTCCAGGTATTTCTAATTGATTGCAAATGTAGCTCAGTCAGTTTATCCTAAGGGTGGGTTCACACGTTGCATTTTGGTCATGCGTTTTGAAACACATCGGGCAAAACGCAACGCTAAATGCATGCGTTTGGTTGATAGGAACGTATTTAGCGTTGTAATATTAATGATAATGTTTCACAACGCTAAACACGTTTCTATCAACCAAACACGTGTGTTTTGGTGAAAACGCATATGCTTTCAGTGTGAACCCACCCTTGCTGACATACTCCAGTGTTGTGAAAATGGCAATTTGTATGTGGGCTGGCAGAGGGTTTGTGCCAGGGCTGCTTTTTAGTCCCAGTCCAGCCCTGCACAGTTGAGAGGCACCACGTCCCAGGCTGTTGCAGAGAGAACCGGAAGGGTTAGTAGGCTTTGGGGAGGAGCATGACGCTGCGTCCACAGTGATCTCCTCTCTACTACAGCGGACTGACGATAGATTAGTAGATCATGCCACTCTTCCGAGCCACTTTTCACCTTAAATCCTAGGCCGATTTTCGCAAATCTGACATGTGTCACTTTATGTGGTAATAATTTTAGAACGCTTTTACTTATCCAGGCCATTCTGAGATTGTTTTCTCTTCACATATTGTGCTTCACGACAGTAGTAAATTTGTGGCAAAATATTTAATTTTTATTTATTAAAAAATACCAAATTTAGCAAAAATTTGGAAAAATTTGCAAATTTAAAAATTTTATTTAATTTCTCTACTTTCAAAATACATAGTAATACCGCCAAAAATAGTTATTATTTTACATTCCCCATATGTATACTTTATGTTGGCATCATTTTATAAATGTAATTTTACTTTTTTTTGGACATGAGAAACCTTAGAAGTTTAGAAGCCATTTTTCACATTTTCAATAAAATTTCCAAAACCATTTTTTTGAGCACCAATTCAGTTATAAAGTGATTTTGGGAGGTTTGCCTAATGGAAACCACTAATAAATGACCCCATTTTAGAAACTACACCCCTCAAATTATGAAAAACTGATGTTACAAACTTTATTAACCCTTGAGGTGTTCCACAAGAATTAAAGGAAAATGGAGGTCAAATTTAAAAATTTCGATTTTTTTGGTAGATTATTCACGTTAATAATTTTTTTCTTGCAAGACAGCAAGGGTTAACAGCAAACTAAACTTCAATATACATTACTCTGATTCTGCAGTTTACAGAAATACCCCATATGTGGTGGTAAACATCTCTATGGGTTTGTGGCAGTGGTCAGAAGGAAAGGAGCGCCATATGGATTTTGGAGGCAGATTTTGCTAGAATAGTTTTTAGGCACCATTTTGTAATTGAGAGACCCTGACGTACCCCTACAGTGGAAACCCTCAAAAGGTGACCCCATTTTGGAAACTACAAGCTTTAAAGAATATATTAAGGGGGGTACTGGCCACTTTGACCCCCTTTTACGGAATTTATGGAATTTGGAAACACTTGGCTGTGAAAATGAAAAGTTTAATTTCTTCCAATAAAATGTTGCTTTAGCCCCAAATTTTTCATTTTCACAAGGGGTAACAGGAGAAAAGCACCCCATAATTTGTTACCCATTTTCTACTGAATATGGCGACACATGGCAGGACTCAAAACAGAAGGAGCGCCATATGTATTTTGCAGCACAGATTTTGATGGATTGGTTTGCGGGAGCCATTGATTTTTATTTTTTTGAGTTATTGTCTTGTGGGGGCTCATTTTTTTGCGGGATGAGGTGACGTTTTCATTGCTACCAACATAAGACTTTTTGATCGCCTGCTATTACACTTTTTGTGAGGCAAGAAGGAAAAAAATGGCATAGTTTTTTAAATTTTTTTTTTACAGCATTCACCTGGGAGGCAATCTCATGTAATATTTTTATAGAGCAGGTTGTTACGGATGCGGTGATACCCTATGTCTAACATTTTTATTTTTGTTAAGTTTTACCCATTAGATGCATTTTTGAACAGAATAAATTTTTTTTTTGTGTTGTCATTTTCTGAGAGCCATATTTTTTTTTTTTGGGGGGGCGATTGTCTCAGGTAGGGTCTCATTTTTTGTGGGACGAGATGATGGTTTGATTGGTACCATTTTGGGATTAATACGTCTTTTTGATCGCTTGGTATTACACTTTTTGTGAGGCAAGGTGATCAGAAAATGGCTTTTTTTGCATTGTTTTTATTATTTATTTTTTACGACGTTTACCTAGCGGGGTGGGTTATGTGATATTTTTATAGAGCTGGTCTATACGGATGCGGCGATACCTAATATGCCTGCTTTTCTTTTTTTCCCTATTTTTTACAATTTTTTTTTTAACTTTATTTTGGGAAAATGACGTTTTTTACTTGAAACTTTTTTTTTAAACTTTATTTTTTTAACTTTATTTTTTTGTCCCTGTCTGGGACTTCAACTTTTGGGGGTCTGATCCCCTGCACAATGCATTACAATACTTCTGTATTGTAATGCATTGGCTGTAAGTGTATTACACAGTGTAATACACTTACAGCTCCCTGCCTGTGAGATCCAGGAGTCTGGATCTCACAGGCTTCCGTAAAAGGCAGCCTAAGGAAGGCATCGGACTGCCTTCCCTGCACAGCAGCGTGGGGACCCGATGAGCTCTTCCTCCCAGCTCCGACATCGCACATGCCGCGGTCAGCGCGGACCGCGGCAGTGTGAGGGTTAATGCACCGGCATCGGTGTTTTCACCGATGCTGGTGCATACAGCAGGGGTCCGGCTATCGCCCACTGCAGGACCCCTGCAGCTGATCGGGCGAGTGCAGCTCCTGCACCCGCCCGATCAGAGCGCCGTACCATTATGGTGCTTGGACTTGTGTCCCGGCTTCCAGCGCCGTACATGTACGGCGCTGGGAGTGTAAGGGTTAAGCGAGTGGACAGAAGAGTGGCATGATCTACTAATTTATCGTCAGTCCGCACCTCCGTCCGCTGTCACAGCGTCATGCCGCATCTCCATCCAATCGCTTCTCTGCCAGGTCCGACAGTGCTCTCCTGCACCATCACAACAGTGGTGTAAAGCGAGCAGACTGAGCTGCGGCATGATGCTGTGAACTTTAGCTTCTGTCACAGCGTCATACTGCACCTCCATCCGCTCGCTTTTCTGCCCTAAGCTGTCTGTCACGGCGTGATGACCTGAGCACGCCGTGACGTAACTCCTCCTCCCTGTCCCTCGCACCATTTTAGCCTTTCTGGCTGCTAGTGTCTAGTGTCCCAGAGCTGCAGATAAAAACTCAGTTTCCCGCCTGTATCTCTGGTTTTATAGTACACAGACCCACATGATATAATTTGAAATCTGAGCTGCTCGTATTTAAAATGGAACCAAAAACGTGGTTCTCTGGGCTATAGAGGCCAGGATAAGGACCTCTGAAGTGACCCTCTATCCTCTTAGCGTGACTCATCTCATACATAAAGTGACTCTTCTCAGCTCATTTGCATATGACTTTGGAGACGATTTTTAATAGATAAATAAGCGAGTTTTAACATAAAAGAGACAATGCTTGAGGGGACTGTTCGTTTAGTGATGTAAAAACTGGGGACAGGTTTCCTTTAACATAGGAGTCCCCTTGTTTTTTACTCCTATTACTCCTATATTTTACTGCATTATGTAGTAGAGTATTTAGACTAGGGTATGTAGAAAGTCTATTGTACTGTATGTAACAGCATAGATGATCTAGCAGTTTATACAGTCATCTTTCTAATACAATATTATAACCACAACTAGTAGTATGTGCCTGTGATGTGAAGTTGGAAACGTGCGTTTGGGAAGCCACTAAGTGGGGGCCCCGCTCAAGTATGTTTTGCCCCCCCCCTGTGCTGAACCTCTAGCTACGCCTCTGATGTCATGGTATCAATAAAGAGATAAGTAGAAAGCAATCCTTTGTGATAGTATGTCTAGTAGTAAATAGAAATGTCCTTGATACTTCAACCGTAAACATTTTGGGAAAATTGTAAAGGCTGTCGCAGCCCAACAACAGTACGTTCCAGAAATAATTGCGATGTCAGTTGATATATTTCAGACTGTTAGACTGCACAAATATTATGCTATAGCAATACTTACCTGCAATATTGCAACTACAGAGCGTAGCTGAAAGAAAAATAAAGACTATGTCATAACCCATAATAAAACAGCATTAGAAAATATAAACATATAGTCACACTGTTGCTCCATAGGAAGTAAAAACCACGAATAGGACGTAGTTACCACTTAAACCGCATTCACGTCACTTCTGAACAATAAGTGTGATAATAAGCAACAGTATGCATTCAATTGCGTGCATACCGTACAACTAATATCTTTTAAAGGTTTCTTTTCAATTAATTTTTAAAAGGGTATTCCACTGTCAGCAAATAAAAGTTTTTCTTTGTATAATGAATGAGGTAGACACGTGGTGAAGGTTTGTGAAAAATAATTTGGACCTGTATAAGAAATTGGATTATTCTTTATTTGCTGAATAAATAAAATGTAAAGTTTTCAGAGCGTAGACCATGAAAAGTAGGGACTGAGTACAATGCCTATATTGGTAATCGGCTATTGAATGGCTCATACATATAATCTAAATCCCGGACTAAGCTGCTCAATGTGCAGTACAGTGCCAGCCAAAACAATGTATGGTGGTATGGCTTCCTTTACAATTTTTCCCCAGGATAGGTCATCTATATCAAATCATCCAGAGTCCGACACCTGGCACCCCTGACAATCAGCTGCTAGATGTCTACAGGACGGCTCTGTAGTATACACTTGAATAGGAACAAGCTATCCCATTAACCCCTTTCCGACCGGCGCCGTACATGTACGGCGCTCGGGCGGTGCGGGGATATGACGCCCGCTCGCGGGTGCGGCGGGCGTCATGGCCGGCAAGTCTCTGCTGTTTCTAACAGCAGAGACTTGCCGCTACTTACTGCCATCGGCGGCGTCTTCTAGGCCCTTCTGATGCCGTGATCACACGTGATCACGGCATCAGGATGCGTCTGAACCCGGAAGCGTACGCCAATCGGGGTGTCTGTACACCATATGAAAACTGTAATCCTCGCTGGTGAGGATTACAGTTTTCAAACTGCAATTCTTATTCTGGCCACTAGATGGCAGGCCAGGATAAGAAATGAGCAATTCATGGATTTAACTGCATCTAGTAAATCCATGATTGCTCATAAAGAAAAAAAACAAAACACAATAGATCAGATGATATTTGAGCTTTAAAATAATCACAGAAAAATTAAAAAAAAATGTTAAAAATATATAAAAAATAAAAAAGATATAAAAGTTCAAATCACCCCCCTTTCCGTATAAGTAAAAAATAAATACCTAAATAACAATAAATATAGACATCATGGGTATCACCGTGACTGAAAACGCCCGTACTTTTAAAATATAAAAAAAAAAAATTTCAATACGGCGAATTGTGTGGCGGAAAAAAGCGTCCAAATGGCGATTTGCCGTTTTTTGTCGCTTTTTTTTTCTAAAAAAAATTAAATAAAATGTGATCAAAAAGTCATACACACCCCAGAATGGTATCAATAAAAACTTCAGACCGCCCCGCAAAAAATGAGCCCCCACACAGCTCTGTACACATAAATACCAAAAAGTTATAGGGGTCAAGATATGACAAGGAAAAAAAAAAAAAGGGCAACTTTCTAATTATTTTATCACCATCTAAACGCAGGAAAAACTATACATATTAGGTATTGCTGGATTCGTACTGACCAGTAGAATGAAAGTAACTGGTCAGTTTTAATGCACATCGAACGCTGTAAATAATGGTGGTGTTGGAAAGTACAACTTGTCCCGCAAAAAACAAGCCCTCATACAGCTATGTGAACAGAAAAATAAAACAGTTATGGCTGTTTGAAGGCAGGGAGCGCAAAACGAAAATGCAGAACCGAAAAAACCTCCGGGGTAGAAAGGGTTAAAGTGAATGGGATGGCTTATAATTACACCTGCTCTCTGTCGACACCGCAGCGGTGAGCAGATGTAATTACAATGAAGGGAAGGCTGCTCTTACACGGAGAGCGGCCTTCTCCTTAACCAGCTGATCGGCGGGGTTGCCGGGTGTTAAACCCCCGCCGATCTGATATTGGTGACCTATCCTGAGCATAGGTCATCAATATTAAAATTGTGGAAGACCCATTTAACGTCAGGTGCTGGGTCTACCAACCAGTGTCCTCAAAGCACAATTCACAGTTCACCACCTGCTGCTGCGGCTCGACATTGCCGGTCTTCTTCCCAGACTGGGAGCCCTGATGGAAGAGATCAGCCTTTATTTTTAAGGAGTGCTCCAGTTGGCTTCTCATCAGCCTCATTAAATATAGTCTGTCACCTGTTTTTCACCAACATTACTAAGAGCACTGCCCCACAGAAGATTGCAGACACATTCCAGACATACCTGCGTGCCCTTTGTGCCTTTATCCCATGTCCAGGAAAAGCACTTTTATTCTGCTGGAAAACAGCTCCTAAGTGCCCAGCTGAAAGTGAAACTAAAAACAGCTTTCTCTCTCAACTTGATTTCTAACAGCCATATCTTCTGATATACTGGATATAATGCTGTGATTATGTAGTGATTTTGAAAGCTTGGAATGCCAGCTTTCAAAGAAGGTCAGAACCATTTTCTATCTGCTATCAATCCAAGATATGAGCAGCTAAAGTACCCCTCCCCTCTTCAGTCTGGTTTGCCCTGGGCACTTGCAACAGCAGAGCTGGGCACTTGGGAGCTGTTTTCCACCAGAATAAAAGTGCTTTTTTCTGGACATGTAATACAGACACACAGTGCACACAGGTATTTCTGGGATGTGTATGTAATCTTCTGTGGCGCAGTGCTCTTAGTTATATTGGTGAAAAACAGGTGAAAGACTCCCTTTAACCCCTTAATTGACATACAATTAACCCATGGCAGCAGGGTCACTTCCACGTCTCGCCTGAATAGTGCGACATGGTGATGGTATGGCCTCAGGACTCTAATTATGGTAGTTTAACCCCTTAGATGCTGCAGTCAATAGAGCCCACATCATCTATGTGGTTACACAGAGGGAAGGAGCTCCCTTTGTCCTCCAATCTGCTCCCTGTGAATGCAAGCGTAGTACTCAGCATAATGTTACAGTGCACAGTACACGTGAACAAAAGATTGCAGGGGTAAAAAAAAAGTTCAATATGGTTAAGAAAAAGTAAAATAACATTTTAAATGTATTAAAATATTAAAAATTAAAACAAAATTAAAAACAAAAACAGTTGCTCCACATTAGTAATTTCCTTGTATTAAAGGGGTTGTCCGGGTTCAGAGCTGAACCCGGACATACCCAGGTTTTGACTCCCGCAGCCCTCCTGAACAGGGCATCGGAGCATCTCATGCTCCGATGCCCTGCGCTGCATCGCGCAGGGCAAGGGCTCTTTTGTTTATAAACATTCACTGCCGGGCGGAGGCTTCCGCCCGGCAGTGAGTTCGGTGACGTCACCGGCCGTAATGGGCCGACTTTAGCGCTGCCCTAGCCGTTTGAATGGCTAGGGCAGCGCTAAAGCCCGCCCATCAGCGCCGATGACGTCACCGGGCTCACTGCCGGGCGGAAGCCTCCGCCTGGCAGAGCCCGGTACGTCACCGGAACCGGGCTAAATTCCTTTGCCCTGTGCTAATTAGCGCAGGGCAAAGGAGGGCATCGGAGCATAGGATGCTCCGATGCCCTGTTCAGGCGGGCTGCCTGGGTGAATTGAAAGGTATGTCCGGGTTCAGCTCTGAACCCGGACAACCCCTTTAACTTTCTCTACATAATAAATGCTATTTGCTGAAGTGACACAACCCCTTTCAGTTTTCATACCGTCACCTCAAAAAGTTTTAAAAGTTATGTTTACCCTTAAATGGCGTCACTAAAAAGACAACTAGCTCCACATAAGGCTTCATGCACACGACTGTGGTGCTGCCATGCCTGTGTTGTGGACCACAAACTGCAGGTCCGCAAAACACGGGCACTGCCTGTGTGCACTCTGCCTTTCGGTGACAATACATTGACTTCAATGGGTCCACAATGCGCAAAAGATAGGACATTTTCTATCTTTTGAGCTGTGGGGGCAAGGACCTGGAAGCCCACTTAACTTCTTTTGTGTGTTTCTGTAGGCTTCTGGGTCCGTACCTCCATGCCACAAAAGATAGGACATGTTCTATTTTTCACTGAAAAATAAAAACGTTATGGCTTTTGATATGCAGAACTCACATGATGCAGAGGTGGCCCCACTGTACAGTTACTTTAGTCATCACAACAAACATACCCGAAGGCAGCTTGGGTGAGTTCTGAGATATCTTCTCCTACACCTTCTTGTGTGCAAACAATACAGTTTCCCTGGCAAGAAGTGTTACATATAATTCTCCCACCTAAAAGCAATAGGGATAGGGCCTTCTCTCTCTGTGTCACGGGGGAGACAAGGGAAGGTGTGCCCTGTACTTGAAACCCCCCTTCTTTCCCTACCTACTTGCCTCAAACGGCCCTAGGCGGCCGCGGACAACCACGAAGACGTTCCCTATACTGGGTAAGTGCAGAGGGAGGGAAAGGGAACACAGGGAGAGACAAAACACAGACGGAACAAACACAATGATAGAGTAGTCAGCAAGCCGGGTCAAACACAGGAGATAGCGTAAATACCAGGGGTCAAGAGAAGAGAAGTCCAAGTCCAAAGTCAGAGTCAGAGTCCAAACAGCAAATCCAAAACACAAGGTCGCACAAGCACTGATCAAAGGTATAAACTAATCACAGGCGTCTGAGTGAGGCAGTTGCCATCTTTAAATAGCCCGCCCAGGATCATGTGATGTGGCCAGCATCACATGACCTGAGGCGGAGCAAGCTGTCCAAACAATATGTAAAGTAGCCATGTGGTGTGATCAGCACCACATGGCTAAACCCAAACAGAGAATTAACTCATGAAGTGCTGGCTGACAAGACCAGCACTTCAATTCCCTATTGCTCGTCTCTAGGGGGGCGGAGAGGTCTGGCGATGTCGTGCAGAGGGAGCGCGACGCCGACCTCGCGTGACACTATGTTAAAGTGCCACATAGCATTCACGTGGTATGTAATCCTTTACTCAATTTTCTGTAGATACTAAACAAGAAGAAGCTATTCAAATGTGTGAACTTAGAAGCTTGCAGCTTTGCAATGAAGCTGAAGATAACAAAGATTGCCCTGTCTGTTACTTTACAATATAATGAAAACAATGGGGCACATTTATTAAGACCGGCGTTTTAGATGCTGGTCTTAATAAAGGCCCATAGTTGGCGGTAGATCCACCACAGTTATGAAGAGGCACAGACCTTTCCATAACTTTGGCGCATTTAGCGCCAGTTATATATGTAAGACGGCTTCCTTGCTGTCTTACATTTGCAGTGTCCCACTTGAAAGTGTACACTACAAAATGTTAACATGTTAATGTTGTAAGACTTTTGCAATGAGCTGGTGAATTACATTCATCCTCCTCACCACTAGGTGGTGCTAGCTATCTGCTGCCACCCCTCTGTACCTTAGAGGGTAGAGGTTGGTAGTCAGAGTTTAGTTTCAGTTTTAGCTCAGAGTGTGTTAGGGAAAGGAAGCTCCAGCAGCTCCTCTGCGGATCCCCAGCACTAACCAAACTGAGAGATTCTGAGGCTAATACATTTACAGTCATTCTCCAGACAGACCAGAAAGCTACAAAGCTGACTATCAGGTGGAGGTAAATCTATTTATTGCTGAGTCTGGACTCCACTACTTATATACCCAGGAGAAGCTCCACAGCACCTGGAAAGCTACGGTATGACAAGTGCACAATTGTCCTTCTGTTATCCACACCTTACCCCTCAGGTGTGTGGACCCAAAGTAAATCCATTACCCAAATCCTGGCTGTCTTATCAGAGACTATACAACTTACATGTCCAGCCTATTTGGGAAGTCTACAGCATCTTCCCCTTGTGAACTGCCTTCTGTATAAATAACCTGTACCTGAAGGTGGATTTAGGAATAAGTAAAAGTTTCCATTGTTTAACAATGCTGCCTCCTCTTAATTACAAACTTTGCGTCCCACGGACGCTGGCGTTACAACAAATCACCAGGACTCTGCCGACAGACACCTTAAAATACCCAAAACCATCAAGGGCCCCTCGCCTCACCATCCGGCAGTGTTCCTGTGGACCAGAGGTGCCCCGGAGGAAATGGTGTCCTTCCTCCCACGCAACTGCACACCGGCCCAGGGAGTCACCAAACCATGAGTAGTATTACCACCGGCACCATTAGACACTGTGACATATCCCCCAACGCTCACGCATGCCCTTGCGGTCCGGCTCGCTGCACCTTTAGAACAGGGTTCCTCAACTCCAGTCCTCAGGGCCCACCTGCCGGTCATGTTTTCATGATTTCCTTAGTATTGAGCAGGTGATATAATTAGTGTCAGTGCATCAGGATTTACCACAGGTATTCATTCTGTGGGATATTCTCAAATCATGATCGGTAGGTGGGTCCTGAGGACTGGAGTTGGGGAACACTGATTTAGACCATTTTCTATGCCTAAAACGGCCGTAGAAAATGATGAATGAGACGGGTCTGCCGGGCCGTCCCCTTCCCCGCCAACACCACGCCCACAATTCTATACCTGGCGTGAGCAGAGCGAAGTCACAGATTGCGTCTGAAATACGCCTAATTTAGACGTATTTCAGTATATAGTTTTATAAATAGACCCAAATACTATATATGCTATACTTCTCATTAAAGTTTGAACCTACCAATAATTCCTGCCACATAGAACAGTGTTCTGGAAAAATCCATTTTGGCTGAAATATGAAAAGAACAATAGATCTTGTTACAATAATACATTTTAATGTTAAATTATATGTACTGTGATAATCAGTTCAGCAGAAAATAAAGTCAGGCATAGCGGAGCAACAGTGGGGTCTGGGATCGGAAAAAAAAAGTTTAAGCATCTGCAGCTGGCGGACATCTTCATAAGGTAGGAGGTAAAAAAAATCTGCTTCTTGCAGAAAATTCCAGATTAACTCACATATAGATTAACCTTATTTTTTGCTTTATAAGACACTCTTTTTCCTCCAAAAGTAGTGCGATCACTAGTAAGCAGTAGGTGTGGGGAGCGGGAAGTGAAGTGATCTAAGCGCTGCTGGTACTCCCCCTCCCTGGTCTTCCTTCCTGGGGCCGTACTGCCCTATTCTGACCATGTACAGCATCAGGATGTAGTGTGTGCACTATAACCTAATGCTGCACATAGTCAGTTGACAATCCAGAGCGGGCTGGAAAAGAAAAGGGAGCGCTACTGCAGCAGAGAGCAGTGGAGGTGGAGAGGAGTGGCGGCTTACAATTATTGATGCAAAACACTGACAAAATACTGACTGTCCTAAAAAGGCCATTAAGTCCTGTATGCAGAACTTTTTTTCCCTTGTTTAAAAAACAAACAAAAGGATTTCAGACATAAACGGCCAAAATGGATGCAAATTAAGCATAAGGCCTCTTTCAGACGGTCAGTATTTGGTCAATGTTTTGCAGTATTTGGTTAGAATTGGTAATGCAAAAACAGGAGTGGGTCCAAGGCATAGATGAGATGAAAATAATTCTGTTACATTTTATCTGTTTTGGACCCACTTTTTTCTTACAAATTCTGATCAACTACTGACCAAATGCTGACAGTGTGAAAGAGGCCATACGGATGCTCAAAATACAGGAATTTTTTTTCAGACGGTTTAGAAAAAGGGAAAAATAAACTATGATGTCAATGCGGACAAACAGGGAAAATAGTGGCCCTATGACAGAGTGGGCATGGGGGGCAACAGCAGTAACAGGGACAATAGTGGCCCCATGACAGAGTAGGGAGAGGAAGTAATAGCAGAAGCATGCTGCACAAAATGGTGGCAGATCACAGTAGTAGCAGAACCCAACAACAGCAGTGTAATAGCAAGGCATGCATATCCTTGTTAAAAAATTTAACATAAATATATCAGTAGGCCATGAAATCCCTTTGTAGGAATGGCAGTATAGGCAGCAGGTGGGTGGTATCAGGCAGATGGCAGCATTAGAATGGTGGCAGCAGCACGTTGCCAGAAATAACCGCCCATTTTGCACCATATTCCAGTGTGGCAGCACATTACAGTATGATCATTAGTGGCAGAATGATCTTTTCTGTTGCATCAGGCATTGTGTCTGGAAATCCTGGTTGACCCACACCTGATTTAGCTTTAAGAAGGTTAGTCTCTCAACATTTTGGAAGGAAAGGTGAGTTCTCTTAGGGGTAACTGCACCCCACACAGCACTGAACACCTCCTCTAATTCTACACTACTGGCAGTGTAGAAAGCATGCCCATGCCAAACTTTGCATGCTCAGTAGTCCACGGGATCTTGGATTACTAGTCACAAGGTGCAGTCCAAGTATGCTACCACCGGCTGGTTGAGGTTCTGCTGCATGCCCTGCTGCTTGGTGGTTTCTTCAGTAGCAGGCTGAAGAAAATTGCTCATCATAGACTCCATACTGAACTTTCTGCTTATGGAGCTAGTGCTGCTCCTGCATTCCCCCCCACACCAGTAATGGCAGTGGAGTATGAGCACAGAGGATCCCCCCAGTCAGACCTTTGTGAGGACGGGCAATGCCGTTAGTAAGCAGAGACCAACTGACTACGCAGTATGTCTCTAGAGTATTCCATTTTCCAATCCCTCTCAGAAGGTTTAAAAAATGCCCCTATTTTTCAATGGTAGCAAGCTAACAATGTGGATAGCCAGTAGTCATCCCTCTGCCAAATCATGACAATGCGGCTGTCACTAAATGTACATTACAGCATGCATGTGGCCATTTAGGTCAGGGCCTTTCTGTCTCTAACTCCTCTGCATACTGCCATGGTCTGTCGATATAATTTGCTTTGTCTTTGTCGTTGCCCTCCTGCTCCTCATACTCCTCCTGCTCTTCCTGCTCCAGTGCTGTCGGCAGATAAAGCACCTATTTGTGAATAAAATTCCTGACTGTTAATGTCCTCCTCCTCTGCCAGTTCAGCTTCCTCAGGGCTCAGATGGACAAAAAATGTAGGTGCCATGTCTTCTGTCCCCTCGCTAACCAGATTTGTCCGCACCCCCTGATGCAGCGCATACAAATGTTCTTCCCCTTATCAGTAACCATGGTAACTATCATGAGTTGGTGAGGAGACAGCCAGTATTCAATTTTTTTATTGATGACACTTAAAAGTTCCTCCCTGGTGTGGCTCCGTTAACCAAGGTTGACCAGGTGCACACTGAACTATACCTACATTTAAAGGGAACCTGTCATCTCCGAAACACCCCCTGAACTAGAGTAAGCGGTGTATAGTGTAAGTGATGCTGAATCCGAATATGTAAGTTTTATCTTCATACTCACTTGCATTCTGACTCTGTGCTCCCACAAACCAGCAGTAAAATGCACTCACTGGACTCCAGAGCTCACTCACATAATGGAGGACTCAAAGAAGAGTCCTCTCAATGCATTTTAAAGCTGGTTTGTGGGAGCACAGTGTCAGAATGGAAGTGAGTATGAAGATAAAAATTACATATTCGGATTCAGCATCACTTACACTATACATCTCTTACTCTTGTTCAGGGGGTGTTTTGGAGATGACAGGTTCCCTTTAAGAACAAGGTGGAGAATATGGAGGCAGATGAGGACATAGGTGCATAAATCCCAGCATTACAACATGGAGACGACATTGCCATCACCTGGCCAAGTTGCTGGTGTGCCCGGTTCAAAACCACATTTACCCAGTGGGCTGTGAACAACATAAACTGTCCTTGACCATAGTTGCAACTCCATATGGCAGTGCTGGCATGAACTCTACCAGACACCGAGAAGCTCAAGAACTGGCCCAACTTCTGCTCAATGCACATGTGCAGGGCAAGTACAGCTTTTCTGCTGGCTTGGGACTCTTCACCTTGGCTGGGAACAAGCCATCAGTTCTCTGACATTTGCAGAGTCAACTCCATGGAAAGGGAGGGACTGTAGTACCAGCAACCTGGCCAGGAGCACATTCAGCTTCTGTGCCACTGGATGAGTGGACGCATACTGTTGTCTTTTACCAATGGCCTTGATGATGGATTGCTGTCAATACAAGTAACAAGGAGGAGCAGGAGCATCAGGAGTTATAGATGATGTTGAAGTCGATGGGAAGGAACAGCAGCTTCCTACTGCTGATGTTGGGAATCCCTAACTGCTGGAGAGGGGGTGTGGGCTGGCAGGAGATACAGAGGTTGCTGCATGAGGCTGTAAGATTAAATGAGCGGCACGGTTTTCCCATGACACTTTATGGTGATGATCCATGTGTTAATGCAAGGCCGTCATGCTAACATTAGTACCCTGGCCACGCCTCACCTTCTGCTCATGTATCCTACATACCGCCAAGCTAATGTCACCCAGCGACTTGCTGAAAAATTCCCACACTCCAACACTGCTTGATGCCTGACTGACACTGCTTTTATGAACCTATGCACCTATGTCAGTGGGTTCCTCACAGTCTCCCGAGTAGCAGACGGTGTACTCCTGTGTGTGGCTGCAGATCACTCACTGCTTCCACCCTGCTGTTTCATGGGCACACTTCCACCATGCTGTCTCATGGGCATGCTTCCACTCTCACCCCCTGATAATGATGATGCATCCTCTTCACCCGGCTCCAACGTGCGATCAGCTACATCAACAACAGTTTGGTCATCAGTTGTGTCACCCTCACCTGTCTGTTTCATGTGTCCCTGGCCTCTCGCAACATGTGCTCCCACCCTACTGTCATCATCGGTAGTTGCACACCTAGAGCAGTCTGCAGCGGACCTCTTCTCCAAGTCTGTGCTGGCTTATAACTGCTGACTGTCCTCAAAAAGTTCATCCTCACTGTACCATTCATACTTAAAATGTTCTGTTATACATAGACTTACTGTGCATCAGACTCATTGTCAATAGGTGGTCTAATATATAGGAACGTTTATCTAGTTCACCAGCTGTGCCCTTCACACTTAATCTGTTCTGTTGAACATAGACTTACTGTGCATCAAACTCATTGTCAACAGGCGGTCTAATTTATAGATGTATTTATCTAGTTCACCTGCTCTGCCATTCACGATTAATCTGTTCCGTTAAACATAGACTTACTGTGCATCAGACTCATTGTCAACAGGTGGTCTAATATATAGGTGTGTTTATCTAGTTTACCTCATTGTCAACAGGTGGTCTAATATATAGGTGTGTTTATCTAGTTTACCTGCTGCACTATTCATACTTAATCTGTTCTTTTATACATAGTGTGAGAAATTGAAGGGTGTTGTCTAGGAAAATAGGTACTGTTGCCCAGCAGATTGCGTTGTGTTTGGTGAAACCCAGGATTTGTCTGTCTCCACCTGTGAGCTGGCTAAGACAGATATGGAAAGTAGGAAAATGTTAATCTATGTCAGGCATAGCTGCCATAGACCATTTTGTAAAGTCTGTTATGGGCCCGCTTTTTATGGAGTGACTGGTAGGTTGGCAGTGGGACCCTTGACTCCATCTTGGGTTTTTCCCTAGCTCCCAGTTGTGGGTCATGTGGCTCGTTAAGAGCCTGATATATTCTGCTTCAGAGAATCAGAGGTGTGCACTACCTGGAAAATGTTTTGGGTCTTGCTTGTTTTGGGATGCGGTGATACAAAAATATTTTTCTTTAAAAAAATGGGTTTTATTGTACAAAAGAACTAAAATGTAAAAAAAAATACAAAACAAAAAACAATATATATGCATTTGGTATGACTATGATTGTACTATCCCAGGGAATAAAGTTGTCAGGTTACTTATTATGAAAAATGAACAAAGCAAAATTTATAATGTAAAAATTCAGTGGCATTATTGATTTTTACCGGGCCGCCAGAAAGAATTAATAAAAGTAACTTATTAATGGTGCCATTAAAAACTACTACTTGTCCTCCAAAAAGAAAGACCTCATATGGCTAGATTGATGGAAAAATAAAAAAGTTATAGCATTTGGAATGCAATGATGAAAAGATTTAAAAATCACTTGGTCATTAAGGCCCAAAAAAGGGTGGCCACTAAGGGGTTAAAATGTTTATTTCAAATTTTGAACAGTGTGACAGACTAAAAAAGCACAATGGCTGAATCTCAGTTTTTTGGTCGCTTCATCTCCTAAATAAATTTGATAAACATAGAAATAAAACAGATGACCAAAAAGTCATGCATACCCCAAAATGTCTTCAATAAATGCTGAAGATGGCCCTGCAAAATGTTCTTACAGAGTTACGGAGATAAAAATATAACAAAATGTTTCCAAGGTATTTTATTTCTTTTTATAGTATTAAAGCATAAGAAAAAATATAAAGATAAATCAGTTATCTCTGCAATATCATTTTCACTACCCAGCGAAAACTGTAAAAGTGAATCCCATAAAACAATGCTGGAATTGCGTTTTTTTTCCAATTGCACTTGATTTAGAATTTATTTCCAGCTTTACACTATATTGTATGGAATATTAAATGGTGTCATTAGAAAGCACAACTTGTCCCACGAAAAACACAACCTTATATGGCTCTGAAAAAATAAAAAAGTTATGGCTGCTGGAAAGCAGGGAGTAAAAAAATAAATAAAAAAATAAAAAATCAAATTGGCTGCAGCAGGAAGGTACTTGCAAATGTGCAGGTAAAATGCATGTGTAAAGTAAGACATATGTAAGACATAAGTAAGACACATGTCTGAAAACCTTAGGTCCTTCAAACACCATCATATACCTTGTCTAGTTATGGGAGCTTTTTGATACACATACATTGTTCTGTCAGTTTCTACTCCACAAGGGGACTGGAGGGAGCTTGCCACAAGTGAAAAATCTGGCTAAGGCCTCATTCCCACTACTGTTGTTTGTGTCCGCATCCGCATTTGTGTCCGCATTTTTTGCAGCTCTGATGTGGACCCATTCACTTCAATGGGGCCACAAAAGATGTTACATGGCCTCTGTTTTTTGGACAAGAATAGGCATTTCTATATGACCCGTTTCATTCCGCAAATTGCAGATCACTAAACACGTCGTGGTCATGTGAATATAGCCTAAAAATGTAACCCGGGCCATAAAACATCTGTCTGCCCCTCAGTAAATACAAAATGCTGGAGTTGGTGCAAACCAAATAAAAAAAACATTGAGATCGCTTCATTCACAAAACAACTAAAAACACTCTACTTTTCCGGCACAAGACTTTCATACCCCCTAAGTGTTAGGATTAGTTCATCTGCCCCATTCTTCTCAAGAAATATAAAACTGAAAATCAGTATAAAGCAACTTACGTAATTACAAGAAAAGGTAAACAAAGCAAGAGATACAAATATAATATTATATAATATATAATATATAATATATAATATATAATATGTGTGAGTTTCTTTTTGTGTCCTCACCTTAGTGGTTGATGTCTCAGTGCTAGACTTCTGTTCTACATCTACGTTGTACAGACAAGGACAAATATAATACTCCACCACCATCTGCTTCCTGATGACATTTGGTCATTGCACTTGTTAACGTTCGTGGTAACTATGATACTCATGCTGGTGTTCATTGAAGTAGACAGCTATTACAAATATGCTGTCACTTCTGTTTTTTGCAACTTTTTCTCAGTAATTTTTTACAATGTGGTTGGGTAGTCTGCCCATAACATTTTGCTGAATCCTAGTTATGCAATTGCTCGGAATTCTTAACCTAATGCATACACTATGAAGTTCTTTTGCATAGCAATGTAAATAGGCTTTCACATATTTAAAGATGCCCTCTCATACCTCCCAACCCAGGTCAAAGATGGACAATTTTGGTTTACTGTGTGAAAGATCTTTTTTCCTTGCATACTTTTACACAATATCGCAACAATTATCTGAATATAGAAATTTATAAAATTCAAATTGCATCTAATAATTAAATAATATACAAGGAGGGCTCCAATATACAGAGAGGAACCAGACAAGCATTTTCTGGGTCAATATTGTAAATGTAATAATGAAAATTTATACTTATAAATAAAAAAGAGGGATATTTGAGGAGCAAAGAGGTACAGAGGAACTTAGGTCAAAAAGAGAGACTGTCCTTCCAAAAGAGGGACACTTGGGAAGTCTGCCCTCTCATTGTAGATATAAACTAGAAAGTGCATTCATGTGGATGCCTGGAAAAAGCCAAGCAAAGCCAACAGGACACAAAGTCAAGTTGCATTTGCACCAGTAAGACATTAGAGCCATATCTTAGCTATGTGTAGGGGGGTGAACTGTGTCAGGTCCACCTTAGAAGCGAATGGACTGTGGAGATAAAAGTCCTACTTGTTCAGCAAGCACAGGAGGATCTTGCAGAGGATGGGAGTGTTATTAGCTCTGGCAATGATATTTGTACATTTAGGTCACTTTGGCAGTCCTCATACAGATACTTTCAAGCACCATACGGTCACAGGAGGGTGCACCCTTTCTTCCCTCGGGGCACCTATCTGGTGGTGATTGCTTAGTCCTTGTTGTTAAATACTGGTCTGGGTGCCAGTCAGGAGGTGTACATAGGTGCAATGGCTGTTGTATGGTGAAATTAGTGGCCAGGCCAGTTATACTAAATAAATATCTCTTTATGTAAGGATAGGAACAACAGTACATCTAACAGTATCAAGACACAGTTCCAAGCTGATCACACTGCGATCACAGCAACGATGGGGTACTGCATCCGAGACTCCATGGTACTGCTTCCCTCTCTTTCTAAAGTCTCTCCACAGAACCTTAGGCATGGCAAATGGTGCTGGAGTCAGTAACCAGGCCAGTGGTAGAAAATAGATAAGCCTCTCTTTACTAAAGTGCAGAACAGGAGTTGTAGTACACCCAAAGGTATCAAAACACTGTTCCAAACAATTCACAGTTGTATGAATATTGCATGAATATGAGCAATGATGGGAGTTGTTGTACTCCTTTTCTCTAACCAAAGTCTCTCTATAAGGCTGGCAATATAGTTCTTACAAATGGGTCTATAATTGACAAGCTGGAGGGTACAGAATAAAGATACATCTGGCCAGGACAGTATCGAACTGTGGAAGGATATATTCACAATGCCCTCCCTCTCTACCAGCCTTAACCAGAAAATACTTTACTGACTCCAATGCTTAGCCTTGCAGATTCTGAACCTTCTAGTTCTTTCTTTATCTCTCCAAAGGACTATAAAGTAGAGATGGCTTCCTTGCCGTAAATATCTCAGAGAGTGAATTTTGGACTGAGGCCTAGTCTTCTGAGGAGTGAGCACAAGTAGATCTTCTCTCTTCCTCTGGTAGCACTAAACTCACCAACTAAAACTAGGAGTGAAACTAGATCCAGCTCCACCTTGTAAGCAGGCAAGCCTCCTACAAGTGTGGAGTCAGGATTGTTAACCCTGACTTATCCATAGAAAACTATATGGGTTGCAATATATCAGAACATTAAACAACCGTCACACTGGCAGTCCGCGCCTGCCGCTATCTTGCTGTCCTGAGCCGGCAAAGATGTTGCTCTACTCTTCCAATGTAAACTAGGACTAGTACTCAGTGAACTGTCCTTAAGCATTGCAAGTGTAACTTCTTTACTTGTGCTCTTAGCCCAGCTGTTGATTAAGGTGTTGATCGACCTTTCCTACTTAGCTGGGCTGTGGATCCACCTCCTTTCCGGAGCTTTGAGGTCATGTACTTGCTAGTAACCAGTGAAGGTGATCTCATCTTGTTATCCATGTACCGAACCTTGTCTGTCTACCGATGCTGCTCTTTGCTGCCTGCCCTGACCTTTGAACTGTGACCTGGATTACCCTGGTAATCATCCTGCCCTCACCTTGGAATCGCTATTTGGAATATGGAAGTACTCAGCCTGCCCCGACTATTGGACTGTGTTCAGAGCATGCTTTTTTGCTTGGATCCTTGGTACTTCCCACCAGTGTCTCTGACCCCTAAGACTACTCCAGGAGTTATCGGCCTGGTTGTTTCCTTGCGGCGAAGTCCAGATCCCTGTACAGGGGTTAAAGGGTGAATAATAGGGAACTGCCAGAACAACGCCCTGGTTGGTTGGTGCAGTGGGTCCACACCCACTGCCTGTTACAACAACAAAAATAATTTTGCAACTACCATATTCTGAAGTACTGCAAAAATGTGAAAGGGTGCATTAGCAATGTTCCTTCTCACTGCAGTACAGTCTCTTTCTCTTGCCATAACCAAGTACAATACCTTGCTGACTGACTCCATTACACAGCATTGTAAATACTGGACCATCTGTCTTCCTCTTTTCTGTATCGCTATTGTGTAGCAGTTGCTTTCTTGGATGCAATAGTCTCAGAAATGAAGCTTCTCTGAGTTTAGGCCTAGTTCTGAGGTGTAAGCACATGTAGGTCCTCTCTCTTTCTCAGCTAGTCTCATTACTCAACAGGGGGTGGACCCAGGTCCATTCTAAGGGGTTAAATCAAGGTTTTAACTCTTCTATGCAATGCAGTTTGCTGTACACATACAACAAATCAGAGAATTTCACTTAAAGAGTAACTAAACTTTTGAATACATTTTTGTATTTATTAATGTATTTTGTATTTTTAATAGACTCCCCCCCCCCCCAAACTTTTCTGTACACTGCTGACTTCTCAGCATATACGGAGTTGACATTTTATCAATGTGGCTGCAGCGCAGGGAGTACAGGCAGGAGCACACATTGCTGTCCCTGCCTGTGCCCCCCCCCAAGGTTTACTAAATGCTGGCATAGCACATGGGTACCCTGTAACAATGTGCTATGCCAGGATTAGCTGAGCAGAGCAGGCTCCTGCCTGTGCCTCATTCGCCAAGCTAAAAGTCCTGCATGTCAGCTCTTAGCTTAGCGAAACAGGCAAAAGCAGGACCCGGCTCCGCTCAGCTAATCCTTGCATATCACATGGTTACAGGGTACCCATGTGCTATGCCAGCATTTAGTAAACCTCTGGGGGGCATGTGCTGCGGTGCCATTGATAAGATGTGTACTCCATACTCCATACACTGCTGAGAAGTCAGCGGTGTAGAAAAAGAATCCATTTTAAGCACACAGGGAAAGGTGTGCTTTGGGTGAGGGGAGTCTATTAAAATACAAAATACATGAATAAAGTATATTAAAAAACTGTTATTAGGGCATTTGGGACAGGTTAACAAAAATGTATTCAAAAGTTTGGTTACTCTTTAACAATTTAACATTACAACAGTCAAACTTTTGCAGTGACCGTGTTTAGGGATGCTGCACATGCAGGATTTTTTTCTCCACTAATAAAGTAGACTATTTTTGTCGTTCTACTCCTCTAATGGAGTAGAACAACAGAAATCAATAGCGGTTGTGTGAACTAACCCTTACCCATATTGTGTGTATCCAGAGATATATTTTGAAATGATGTGTGCTGTTTTTATGTTACAATTTAGATCCCTTTTACTACACTCCTGTTGTCCTTGCTTTTCAGCACTTGCAGATGCCTCTACTTGCCTGCATGTACCTTTTGTGGACTCTGGATCCATCTCTTAGGATAAAATACATAAATAAAAATGAATTGCCGAATGACGTGTCTTATAGACCTATGGAACACAGTCACAAATACATGCAATCAATTCTCAGGAAAGTTACAGTCAGTGCTGTCACATTCAGCTTTCACCACTTCACACTTAGGGTCCATTCACACATCCGTATGAATGGTTCCGCATCCATTCCGCAATTTTGCGGAACGGGTGCGGACCCATTCATTTTCAATGGGGCCGCAAAAGATGTAGACAGGTAGACAGCACACAGTGTACCGTCCGCATCTGCACTTCCGTTCCGCGGCCCCACAAAAATATAGAACATGTCCTATTCTTGTCCGCAGCCACGGACAAGATTAGGTATTTCTATAGTGCCAGCACATGGCCAGTGTGCGTGTTTTGCGGATCCGCAATTTTCTGATGTCACACAACTGGACTGGGTTGATATTTTAGACCTGGAACATTACTTTACATAAGTTCGTGACGCATCAAAACAGACAGCCTAGACAGTGGTACACTGAAAAGGTGAATATCTTGGTGGTTACATCACAACACAGTTCAGACTGTTGATGTTTAAAAGGGTTTTCCAGGATTTTTTGATGACCTATCGTCTGGATAGTAATATGCAAAATAACCATGGAGCCCCATTTATGGGTCTACAACACAGTGAAAGTCAGATATCCCTCTAGAGAAGGAAAACCAACCAAAGGGGCGTCCCCATTACACAGATCACCAGATCCACCATATTAAGTGGCCCCTATGTAACTCTATACTCTGGATAGGTCATCAGTATCTGATCGGTGGAGTCTGACATCTGGAACCCCCGCTGATCAGCTGTTTGAGAAGGCTCCAGCACTCCTGTGAGAGCCACGGCCTTCTCGCAGCTTACCAAGCACATCGTACATTGTATAGGGGCTGTGAATGGTATCATTCTCAGCCGTGTTCACTTCTATGAGGCTGAGCAGCGCCTAGACCATGTGACTGCTGAATATTCCGACACATGTCCTGGAGAAAGCAGCGAGAATGCCTTCTCAAACAGCTGATCGGCAGGGGTCCCACTGATCAGATACTGATGACCTATCCTGAGAACAAAAATCTTGGAAAATCCCTTTAAACTCTTAAAGGAGGCACCAAGCTTAATAGTTAAAGGGAACCTGTCATCTCCGAAACACCCCCTGAACTAGAGTAAGCGGTGTATAGTGTAAGTGACGTCGAGTCCGGTTATGTAATTTTTATCTTCATACTCACTTCCATTCTGATGTTGTGCTCCCACAAACCTGCAGTAAAATGCAATCAGTGGACTCCAGTGCTCACTCACATAATGGAGAGGACTCAAAGAAGAGTCCTTTCAATGCATTTTACTGCAGGTTTGTGGGAGCACAGCATCGGAATGGAAGTGAGTATGAAGATAAAACTTACATATTCGGATTCAGCATCACTTACACTATACACCGCTTACTCTAGTTCCGGGGGTGTTTCGGAGATGACAGGTTCCCTTTAAACTCACAAATAGGTTTTCAAGTTTGACTGTTACCAGCAACAACTATACACAGCTTTTACATTTTGTACACATATATTAACAGGTTCCTCTTTAAATACACTGTTATCCACTGTATGATGGATAAGGTCACATGGATGCATTAGCCTCTCATTTTTTGCACCACAGATCACTACTGAGGGTAGTTATATAATACACCATATGGGTATACCATACGGCATATGTTTCTACCAGAATAAGCTAAAGCGAAACGTAGGTGGGAGCTTTCTTCCTCCCTGTTTGATAAGGTTTTTATTTTCATGATTTATTTTAGGCACCTTCCTTTCTAGTTTCCAATCTAATAGGTTTTTTGCCCTTATCTCTTTTGCCTTTTTGTTATATTTAGCCTTTTTTGTATTATATACTGTTATATATTACCACCAAGGAGGTGTATTTCTATGTTTTTATCATACTCTCTAAATGTACTTTGCCACTATTTTATTGTTATGATATTCATAAACTAATAAAGATTTATATTTATATATCTCTATTGTATGGTAATTATTATAGGTGTTTATACCTCTCACTGTTTTGGCTGAAGGCTCTGCCCACAACTCATCCATGCTATAGCATTCGGCTTCCTGTCCCTATTCTTGTGGAGCTCCTTTTGCTACCATAGGCCACTTCACTGCCAGCCAGTTCTCTACATGTCGTTGAGGTCAACCCAGTGGTTGCCTCATGTGATGTGTCACACACCTATTTTTAGATGCTTGTGCGAGGGTCAGCTAGAGAAGGGCAGTGTAAGAAAAATTGCTTTAAAGGAACACCTTAGCCTCGTAACTACTTCTGTAGCCATGTAATGTGTGAGATTTGTGAAATTGCAAAGCAGTGTAAGCGCTAACAGTCCATGCATGTTGAGGACTATAACTTATATACCTGAACTTGATTCTTCAGTAAACAACTGTTCTACTTCAAAACGGCTTAATTATTGCCTCCACTTCTGCAGGGGACCCTGCCTTGTACCTCAAAATTCATCACTATCAAGGGCACCCTGAACCACCACCAGGCAGGAGCAACCCCAGAACCAGGGTGTGCACGAAAGGGAAAAAGGTGCACCACTCCCATTACTGCAAAGCCCAGGGGAGTGTCAGAGTAAGTAATGACAACCACCATTTTTGCTATTGTCACTCCTATCCACTCTCCACTCCTGGGCTCTCTGTTCATTTTTTTCAGGGACACTAAGTGAGTACTATTAATGGGTCTACACAAAAGAAAATCATGCCTACTAAAGCGGGGCACAAAAGAAGACACTACTTTTTCAGTGCAAAAGATTGGTATTACTGTCGTGTGGGGACATAAAGGGAGAACATTACTACTGTATGGGAGCGCACCGCTGGATATTACCATTACATGGGGATTTCTATGCAGAGGGCACAAAAGGGATCATTATTACTCTCTGGGGCACTAAGTGGAGCACTATTACTGTGTGGTGCACTAATACTTTTTGGGGCAAAAAATAGGGGACTTTTTGTGTGGGGCACAATTACCTTGGGATTGGCATGCACTATCACTGTTGGGTACCATATTATGTCCTAAGACAATATGAAAAATGCATTTGTGTAGGGAAAATGTGAACAAAATGCTGGAAAAGGGAAGCAACAAATATGTGTGGGTTGCAAATTCAGCAGAGATGAGTGGCTGGAGGACATCTTCATGAGAGGCTGGGCCATAAGCAGTGATCCAGAGGGAAGGTGAGGAAGATGGAATTGGTGGTTATGGCCCTGAGGATGGTAGTAGTACTCACAGTTGACAGTGGCAATCTCCCTGTTGGCTCTACTTGTGGTTGTGCAGTGAGTGGAGGGTGCATCCTTTCTTCCCTCAGGGCACACCCTGGTATAGGGGATATTGCTTGGTTGTAGTTGGGGCTCCCTTGATGTTAATTGCTTATCCGGGTGCAAGGCGGAGTGTGGATACAGCAGCCGATGTATAGCAGAGTCAGTAACCAGTCCAGCTGGTATTGATAAACAAGACTATCTTTACTAAACTGCAGAATAGGAGTAGTACTGTAGTTTATCTAGTAATAACAAGGCACAATTCTAATGCATACAACAGTGCCCTTCTTCCCCAATGGTAGCATATGTGTAGCAGCACTAAGGAGGATTGTAGTATTCTGTCTCTCACTCTCTCTCTCTAAATCTGCAGAACCTTTCTTGATTAGCGTCTGAAGTTTTTTGGGCTGAGGGGAGCAGATTTGATATATGGCTGGCCAAACTGCCTGAAGGTGTGGAAGTGTGCATTAGCAATGTTCCCTCTCACAGCAGTAAGATCTTTTTGCCATAAATGTGCACAATACCTTGCCATTTGACTGCTGCATGGCCATGAGTTTTCTAACGGTATTGAAGGTGCCGTGAGCCTATTAAAAATTTAGACCGCCTATACAGTGTGGTCTTTATTAGTAAAATATCAGGCAGCTGCGACCTAACTTGCAACGCGACTCTTGACCGCAGCTGGCCACGACTCGACCGGATCACGACTGTACTGGTAGAGATACATACAAATATATACACTGTATATAAAATACAGTACAATAAACACAATTTATCATTTAGTAAATGTAGACATAGCAGTAAATGACAAACATATGTTTATTGCCACAACCATGTCTTCAAGTAAAGTTAACCCAATTTGATATGACGATAGTTATCTTGGCTCTGTTCGGGTTGTCCAAAATGATACATACTAAGCGAGACCAGACTGGTCCATCAGAATATAATCCTCCAGTTTTGACACAATCATGCGCTCCAAAGATTTGAATCAACCATATCTGAATCTGATTTAAAGTGAATTACATGTTGCAAGAGATAGGGATTTATTAAACTGGTGTAAAGTAGATCTGACTTCAGATCCACCTTTCATTTTCCAATGGAGCTATGAAAAATGAAAGGTGAAATCTGCTTGGTTGCTATGGGCAACTAAGCCAGTTTTCCTTTACACCAGTTTGATAAATCTCCCCCATAGTTTTTATGCCTTGTTGCACATATAAAGTATTAAAATTGATAAATGATATGACACAATAATAACAGCTTAATTTGGAATGTAATTAAAAGTGGACATCATTTCCTCTGATGGACCTAAGGCATTCTAATCCGACACTGGTCATAGCAGGCTTATTATGCAATGGCGGCTGTACTGATAAGTAGATTTCTGCAGTGGAAGGCTATACATTTTTTGGAGGATCTAGTGTAACATATGTTGAACTAATAGGAGCAGGTTCCTGCACAATATCATAGATATTTGAGCCTAGTTCTACACCATGAATAAATGCCCCCTGATTATTTGAAGGCTTCAGTGAAGATGATGAATTCATGAAGGATGTACATTGATCAGGGTGGTCATGCGGGTTTTGTTCTTTCTCATGGATGATCATTGGTATATGAAATGATGGCGTTGTCTTCCTTGATTTCCTACGGGTGCTATAGTTCATCCACTAAAAACAACAACAAAACGGATTTTGTGACAATATAGAATGCTAATCATATAGGGTAAAACAAACTATAGTGCGATTGGAGGGAAATATTCATCAAAATACATGCAGTTCACAGGTTCACCAGAAAAAATCTGGCATATTTACTATGTCTACTGGTGTAAGTTTATACTTTTTAAATCTTAAGGGCCCTTTACATGGCATAGGAATACTTAAAAAAAATCACTAATGAGCGTTCATAGGAACATTTACGTCATTTACACAGCACAATCTACTGCCGGCAAACAACAAGTCTGTATGGGGAACAGTGTTGGCATTAGTGATCACTCCTCCCTATACTCTGGAGGAGATCGCTGCATGCAAATACAGTGATCCCTCAAGATACCATGGCCTCAGGATACAATATTTTCAACATACAATGGTCTTTTCTGACCCATCGTAAGATGAAACCAGACTCAACATACAATGCCACAGACTCAGATCCAATCAATCAAGGCCACTTCTCTGGTAAAATAGCTTGATTAGTTACTAGTTAGCATATATTCCTGACTGTTATATGTAAGGACTTGTTTTATCTGTCTTAGTTATCTGCTTATTTTTCTCAAATCTTTGTTTTCTCTTATCTTGGATGACATGTTGGGGCTTTGGAACCAATTACTCAACTTAAAATGGTTTCAACATACAATGATTGGAACTTGGAACCAATTAATATTGTAACTTGAGGGACCACTGTACAGTGGTCTCCTCCGCCAGCGAGAAGCAGATTGTTAGGAAAGAACACTTCCTTCCCGACAATCTGCAGCGTTGTCATCCCGTGTAAAGGGACCTTTGGACAGAATTCATAATATGCTCCAATGTTCTTAGATTCTCATGTGTAGTACAATTTTAAGGCTTATCCCTTTTGAGTTTTCTACATTTCATCTAAAGGTCATCTTTCATATTCAGTAACAGGAAGCTGTTACCATTGTTGTCTGCCATATTATAGATATAGTAGAGCTGCAGTCCGGTCACCCAGGAAGATTGCTCAATTATAGGGTGCACCATATTTTGCAACTTTAGTAAATGTCCCTCACTGTGTCTGCTAGATTCCACTAAACTTGCCACTTTTCCATCTCTTCCTTTTTAGTACATCTACAGTGCCTTGAAAAAGTATTCATACCCCTTGAACTTTTCCACATTATTTCATGTTACACCCACAAATTCAAATGTATTTTATTGGGATTTTATGTGATAGACAAACACAAAGTAGCAAGTATGTATGATGTGAAAAGAAAATGATACATGGTTTTAAAAAAAAATTTATAAATAAAAATCTGGAAACTGTGGTGTGCATTTCTATTCAGCCTCCCTGAATCAATACTTTGTAGGAATACCCTTCACTGCAATTACATCACAACTCTTTTAGAGTATGTCTCTAAAAGCTTTATGGATCTAGAAGCTGAAATCTTTGCCCATTCTTCTTTGCAAAATAGCTCAAGCTCATTCAGATTGGATGGAGTGCCTGTGAACAGCAATTTTCAAGTCTTGCCACAGATTCTCAGTGGGATTTAGGTCTGGACTTTGACTGGGCCATTCTAACACATGAATATGCTTTGATTTAAACCATTCTATTGTAGATCTTGCTGTATGGTTACGGTCGTATTCCTGCTGGAAGATGAACCCCCGCCCCAGCCTCAAGTCTTTTGCAGCCTCTACCAGGTTTTCCTCCAGAATTGTCCTGTATTTAGCTCCATCCATCTTCCCATCAACTCTTACCAGCTTCCCTGTCTCTGCTGAAGAAAAGCATCCCCACAGCATGATGCTGCCACCACTATGTTTCACAGTGGTGAGGAAGATGGGTTATTGACATCACTCAACACTCTTTTTTTGTTCTACCATGCAGGATGCACTGATTTATTCTGTTTCAGCATATATGAGGAGGTGTGGCAACCTCCATGTCGAGCGATATCACTGACCCATCCTCCTCATAGCCTTTTTAAATAGGTGACATATACACTCACCGGCCACTTTATTAGGTACACCTGTCCAACTGCTCGTTAACACTTAATTTCTAATCAGCCAATCACATGGCGGCAACTCAGTGCATTTAGGCATGTAGACATGGTCAAGACAATCTCCTGCAGTTCAAACCGAGCATCAGTATGGGGAAGAAAGGTGATTTGAGTGCCTTTGAACGTGGCATGGTTGTTGGTGCCAGAAGGGCTGGTCTGAGTATTTCAGAAACTGCTGATCTACTGGGATTTTCACGCACAACCATCTCTAGGGTTTACAGAGAATGGTCCGAAAAAGAAAAAACATCCAGTGAGCGGCAGTTCTGTGGGCGGAAATGCCTTGTTGATGCCAGAGGTCAGAGGAGAATGGGCAGACTGGTTCGAGCTGATAGAAAGGCAACAGTGACTCAAATTGCCACCCGTTACAACCAAGGTAGGCAGAAGAGCATCTCTGAACGCACAGTACGTCGAACTTTGAGGCAGATGGGCTACAGCAGCAGAAGACCACACCGGGTGCCACTCCTTTCAGCTAAGAACAGGAAACTGAGGCTACAATTTGCACAAGCTCATCGAAATTGGACAGTAGAAGATTGGAAAAACGTTGCCTGGTCTGATGAGTCTCGATTTCTGCTGCGACATTCAGATGGTAGGGTCAGAATTTGGCGTCAACAACATGAAAGCATGGATCCATCCTGCCTTGTATCAACGGTTCAAGCTGGTGGTGGTGGTGTCATGGTGTGGGGAATATTTTCTTGGCACTCTTTGGGCCCCTTGGTACCAATTGAGCATCGTTGCAACGCCACAGCCTACCTGAGTATTGTTGCTGACCATGTCCATCCCTTTATGACCACAATGTACCCAACATCTGATGGCTACTTTCAGCAGGATAATGCGCCATGTCATAAAGCTGGAATCATCTCAGACTGGTTTCTTGAACATGACAATGAGTTCACTGTACTCAAATGGCCTCCACAGTCACCAGATCTCAATCCAATAGAGCATCTTTGGGATGTGGTGGAACGGGAGATTCGCATCATGGATGTGCAGCCGACAAATCTGCGGCAACTGTGTGATGCCATCATGTCAATATGGACCAAAATCTCTGAGGAATGCTTCCAGCACCTTGTTGAATCTATGCCACGAAGAATTGAGGCAGTTCTGAAGGCAAAAGGGGGTCCAACCCGTTACTAGCATGGTGTACCTAATAAAGTGGCCGGTGAGTGTATAGCTAACCATGCACCTCCTTTTCATGAAAGGTTTGCTGGCACAGAGACGGGTCACAACGGGTCATTGCCTGCTCACCCTGAGAGGTAATAATGGTAGCAGTCAGTGTTTTTATAGGTTGTTCTCTCCTTCAAAGTAGATGCCCACAAACAGCATAGAAATAGATTTAGAGTTAGAGTTTTGTTCTATCATGCAGGATGAACTGAGTCACTTTGTTTGTGTTGTGTGACATATCCTAACTGGAATTACTGGAGTCACTTCCGTTTGGTGTCTAAAGAAAGAATTGGAGAGCAGGAAGTATGGTTCCCTTGACAAGTTTGTTGGGTTGGGGGTATTTAAAGAAAACTATATTAAGTTGGGTAACCTTTTTAACAAACACTAATAGTGAACACAGAGCCATCTGCTGTCTGCCTAGGGCTATTTCACTCTTCTGTTCGTAATTCCATCACAGAGCAGCCTGCCAGAGCTCTCTGCATCCAGAATAGCAGGATGAGACCAGAATGCCCACCTGACCCTTTGGCTATTGACTATAGATCCGGCCGCTACCTGGCGGTTTTTGTTCGGCTGAATCTTGGCATGTTTCCTGGGTAGCGGCCGGATCGCGGCTGGATCTCTGCTAGACCCCAGCGGGTATTGTGGCAACATCCGGCAATGCCAGACCCAGGCAGCTATGAACAGAAGTGTGAAACTAGCATTAACATTGTCCCTCCAGCATGAGCTGCTGCTGTTGCTCTACTACAAGAAAAATTAAATAAGATACATAAACATCTAATTCACAAGTGTTACTAATTATGTGCATAAATCTGTCACTTACAAATGATGTTTTCACAGGTCTGTTCTTCTTTCCTAATAAAGAAACATATAATTAGCATAATTTAATAATCTACATAAATTAGAATTAAAAATGTTTGTATATTTATAGCTGGAAAGCAGAGATTAGTGTTGAGCGAATCGAACTATCCATAGTGGACTTGAATCCGAATTTCAGGGAAAATTTGATTTGCGACGAAATAAATTTCCTTGTGCTTTTTGGTAATTAATACTCACCTCATCCATTTGAGCATGAAGAGGATGCCGTGGCCATCTTGATTTAAGATTTTGTGCAAAATCTTGTGCGCTTATGAGCGTTTTTTTCACGCATCGGTTCTGTGTTGTTCGAAAAACGCAGCATGTTCTATATTTTGCGTTTTTCACGTAGCCCTGTCCCCGTAGAAGTGAATGGGGCTTCAGTGAAAAATGCATTGCATCCGCAAGGAAGTCCGCATCAAAACGCATTTCACCTGTGTGTACAAAACTGAATAACTGAACGCAATCGCAGACAAAACTGACTGAACTTGCTCGCAAAATGGTGCAAGTTTCACTGAACGCACCCTAAGACTAGAAATGAGCGAATCATCTAAAATTCTCTTCGGCGAATGTTCGACGAATTTATGACAAGATTCGATCTTAATACGAATTTATTTGGTCGAATTTTCGTTCAAAAATAATCGTTGTTTTGCGAACATTCCTACACAAATTACGAACACACAGTCAGCATTGTTAAAAGTACGCAATAGGTAAGCATTAGCTGTCACGGACGTTCCTGCAACAGGTTGCAGAAAGTCATGTAGGCTTGCATATGTGACATAATCTGACATGTTTTCCTTTTTGTGTTGTTGCTGTTTACCACACCCCTTCTCATCAGCTGTTGTGGATGTGGTAATTGTCCTTCCCCTATTTATTCCTGCTTCTACCAGAGTTACTTGCGGTTTATAGTTTCAGTAGACATTGTGGTGGATTGGTGTGGTTCTCTCCTGAGATCCGGTTGCTTCTATTTCTTCTTAAAGGGATTCTGTCACCAGGTTTTGGCCTATAAAGTTATTCACACTATCGGATAGGGCTCATTGCGGTCAATGTAAAAAAGTTATTCTTATTGATCCTAGAGATGTATTTGATGTTAAAAAAATCGTTTTTATTGATATGCAAATTACTCACATAAGGAGCCCATGGGGATGTCCCCAGCGCCGTTGGAGCCCGGCCACGCCGCAACTGTTGGAGCCCAGCACCGCCCACCTACTTATTATTCACTGCAAATCTTCTTGCAGCCCTTCTCCGGCACCAGCGTAATCCGCGCATGCGCAGTACCTCAAGCAGTCTGCGCCCGTGCGGTCTACTGGCATCGGCCTCAAGGATATTAGTGCGCATGCGCCAGCTCTCTGCGCACTTCGCTTTGCAAGAAGATTTGCAGTGAATAATAAGTAGGTGGGTGGTGCTGGGCTCCAACAGTTGCGGCGTGGCCGGGCTCCAACGGCGCTGGGGACATCCCCTTGGGCTCCTTATGTGAGTAATTTGCATATCACTAAAAACGATTTTTTAACATCAAATACATCTCTAGGATCAATAAGAATAACTTTTTTACATTGACCGCAATGAGCCCTATCCGGTAGTGTGAATAACTTTAACAAAAGGCCAAAACCTGGTGACAGAATCCCTTTAAGATAAGTGTCCTCTTTCTCCTTTGTATTTACCCTGCTTTTCCCTGTTGTGTTATTTGGCCTTTTGGAGACTCCTGTTCGTCCTTCCTTTTGGAGGAACGGGTAGACTCAGTCCTGTCAGTAGTTGCAGGGTCCTATAGGGTCAGTTTGGTTTTAGGTTCCGGTGTATGAACTCTCCTACCTTTGAGGCCTGTTCATACTTGAAGTCAGTTAGGATTTGTGTCAGGGTTTCCTGCAGGAGGTGACCCTTTTCCTTCACTTGTTTCCTGGCCTCATCCCCTTCCCTCCTACGCTTGCTGTGGTTTTCCCCTCCACACCAGAGTGTGACATTAGCGTACAAAGTGCATATGAATCCTTAGCGTACTATTGACTCGCGATTGCATCATACGCACGAGGCTAGACCGCAGCGCACAGTCTTTAGAGGCAATCTAAAGCTAGAAAAGTAAGGTGCTAGCTTTCTGGCTAAGTGCATAATTCACTAAAAACACCGTACAATAAGTGCATTAATATAAGACACATTGCAGTACCTGAAAAAGAATACACACAATGGGCTAAAATGCTTGAACGTTGCTGAACCTGTAAAAACATTATTGCTAAAATACAGCAAAAACATAATTATGCAAACTTTTTAGTGCAATTTCACATTTGCAAGCATAAAATGCTCAGATATACGTTTGAGTCTCTCCTTATGGCTGCTTGATAATAAAACACTGGAACACAGTTCAAAATGCAATTGTAATCCACGTGAGGTAATTTTGTAATCCAAACAGGTTACGCGTAATCCACATGGATAATATAAAATAGCAACAAATAGAGAACCCTTTTTGCAAAGCGGGTTCCCAAATAACCTGAGAAAGGGGGGTGGGGTGGGGGAGGAAAATAGGCACGCTTAGGCGCAACTGGGAATTTTCTGCAGAATGGGGGGAGTCCTGACAAGCCATGCCCATCTGGGTGAGAGTCAAACAGGGGGCAATACAAACTAAACAAACAAAAAAAGTGCCAACTAGCTCTCACCCGTCAGGTGCAGTCCATGGGGTGGCTCCCATAGGTCCTCTTGAAGTGCCCTTTAAATCAGACAGCGAGTAGTTGGGTTCCTCAGATGAGGGACCTGAAGTCCTCCTCGCTTGAGCTGCTACTGAACGACATCAGAGGACGCTACTGCCTCCTGTAGGCCAAGCTCGCTGCCGTGGTGGAACTCCACTGCCCTCTTCCTCCGGAAGTCGGACTTGACCAGGTCTGGGTGGTGGTCACACTGGTGAGCGCTGCAGCCACTTGCGCTTTTCCAGATCCTCCTGCCGGGACAGCAGGGGTAAGGACTTCTGGCTGCAGCGGTGGAGGCAAGGTTGCACCCAGGGAAGAAGCCCCAGCTCCCCTGGCTGCTGCTGGCTTCATCTTCCACTGTAGTTGATATTGGTGGATCACCGTGGATTGGAATGTAAATGATGACATTGTCAGCTGACTCAGCTGAAAGGACTATGATCATGGTGGTAGTGGCAGTCCAGGTATCAGCGGCTCTGGCTGTGGCTGTTGCTTATCCCTGAAGCGGAGGGTGCCATCTGGTGACTCCTGAAGGCAGCGCACCAGTACGTCGCCTGGTTGTTCCTCCGGCCAAACTTGAGGTGGTGATGTTGGGACCAGGGGCTTAGATATTAGGGTAACCCCGGTAGCGAAGGGGCCTTTCAGGATGACATGGGGGTGTACTCCACCTGATCCCCCACGTACAGGCTGTGATGGGGTTGGGGCAGGTACGGCCGTTTAACTGACCTGCGGCCCACGAAGTACTCCTTGCCGTCCTCCAGAGTCTCGCTCCACCGAAAACCACAGGACAGTTCCCTTTCAGCACTCCAATGTAGGACATCCCGGCCTAGGATGGTCCAGTACCTGGATGACCCAGTCCTTCACCGCATTCTTGTAGTCCCAGAGGGTCTGCGCGTGGGCCGTCAGGATGCTGGCACAATCGGATTTTGCCAGATGGAAGGTGTTGTTCTCCTCCTGGGCGGCGAAGTGTACGCTCCAGCCGCCTCCGCCGCACCAGCCACAGCAGCCGCAGCAGCCGCAACAGCCACCTCACCAGCCGGCAAAGAGAATATGGACACTGAAGCTGGTGAGTCTCTCTTGCACAGTTGTGACAACCTGATGTCTGGAGCGGGCGGTGGTTCGGGAATTCGTCCCCAAAGACCATTTCACTCCACTTCAGAAGCACTTCTTTATCCATGCTTGCTGTACTGTTCAGTGTTCAGCGCTGGTCTAAACTGGTTCAGAGGAGGGAGGAGTAATGAGGAAGCAGACTTCACTCCCTATACGTGCCAATAGTTAGTTCCCGGTGGGCCGGGCTGGTTTTTCCCACTCTTGAGGGGGCGTATCTTCATTTTCCCGCTTCACGAAGAATACGTACGTACGTAGCGTTAGCATTCAAAATTTTACGAAAATTTACGAATAATACGAAGCGAATCCGAAAAAATCCGAAGAAAAAATCTACGAAGCAGCAAATAGATTCGCTCATCTCTACCTAAGACTAAGACTTCTTGAACTACAAATTGAAGCCATTCCATGCATATAAAAGGCTAAAATAATCAAAGAACTCACGCTTTGTTGGTAAGCAAAATCTGCATAAGAGGAAGATCAGCAGAACCACCACTAATGTACTGAGCAGGCCGCCAACACAGTAATAAATCCATGTAAGTGAGACATCTATTAAATAAACATAAATTAGAGTTAGGAGAAAATGAACCCCTTGGCATCATAAGCATCTGCATTCCAAGAGCTATAACTTTTTTTACTTTAGTGTTTGAGGGTGCGGGGTGGTGAAGCCTCGTGTCCGGTCCTTGCTGGCGGTGCCGGCTCTCACACTGCTCTTCCAGCGCCTGCACCACAGCCGATCTTCTCTTGTTAACCCATCAGATACCGGCCTGCTTTGTAATGATCTGGGGTGTAAAGGTCTGTGGGAAGTGGAGTAACATACTTACATTGTAGCAGGCTCAAGCAACATTGGTGGCTTCTGCCGTCACATGTCTGTCAGCAGCTTCCCATACCTTGGGTGAAATGAATATTTTCATCCTATCCTTTTGTTCTCCCTGATGGTTGGCAGCAGCTCTCTCCATTGACAACACATACATGTTTATCTGGAGTGAGTGTATGGGCTGTCGGCCAACAAGTGGGTATGCCTTTATCTTCAGAGGGCTAGCTTTGGGCCCCTTTTCTTTAAAGTGTCTCTGAACTGTTGGTGTCATAATGTCATATCTAAGGATTTTATCGGTGGGTATCTGAGTGCAGAGACCCCCACGATCACTAGAATGAGGAGAGAGAAGGGCTCACATATTGCACACTCCTTGCTGCAGGAGACAGGCTTTATATAATATCAAATGTTTTTTTTCCCAAAGTTCAGTGACACTTGCAGTTGGTTAAAGGGGTTTTCTGGGATTCTGCTACTGATGACCTATTCTATCACAGGGATCTCTGCTGATCAACTGTTTTGAGCAGCCAGCGGCACTCCTGTGAGCGCCGTGGCCTTCCGTGCTTGTCAAGCACTGTGCTGTACGTTGTATAGCGGCTGTACTTGGTATCATGTTCAGCCCTATTCACTTCTATGTGAATGCTCTGGACCCCCACCAATCTGATAGTTACCGTATTCTGTAGATGGGGGATAACTTATGAACAGAATACCCTTTGTGTTTAACCCTTTGGATACCAGGGCCATACATGTACCAGCGCTGTAGCTACGGTGCTCTGATCGGGCGGGTGCAGGAGCTGCGCTCGCCCAATCAGCTTCAGTGGCCGATAGCCGGACCCGATGCCGGTGCATGAACCCTTGCACTAACGCGGTCAGTGCTGACCGCGGCACGTGCGGGTATCCTAAGGGTTTGCGATCCCTGCGCTGCTGTGATGGGGACCTGATGGCAGGGAAGGCAGCCCTTCCTTAGGCATCGGGCTGCCTTCTACGGAAGCCTATGAGATCCAGCCGCCTTACAGCCAATGCATTACAATACAAAAGTATTATAATGCATTGTAAAGGGGATCAGACCCCAAAAGTTGAAGTCCCAGACTGGGACAAAAAATAAAGTGAAAAAAGTTAAAACAATAGTTCTACAAAAGAAAATTATTTCAAGTTAAAAAAAAAAAGCGTCCTTTTCCCAAAATAACGTTAGAAAAAATGGGGAAAAAAAGAAAAATAGACATATTAGGTATCGCTGTGTCCATATCGACCGGCTCTATAAAAATATCACATGACCCACCCTGCTAGGTAAACACCGTAAAAAATCAAAACCATGCAAAAAAAAGCCATTTTCTGATCACCTTGCCTCACAAAAAGTCTAATACCAAGTGATCAAAAAGATGTATTAATCCCAAAATGGTACCAATCAAACCGTCATCTCGTCCTGCAAAAAATGAGACCCTACCTGAGACAATCGACCAAAAAATAAAAAATATGGCTCTCAAAAAATGGCAACACAATGGCAAATACCTCTAATGTGTGAAACTTAACAAAAATAAAAATGTTAAAAAAAGAACTCTCTGCCTGAGGAGGTGGTGATGGTAAGTTCACTAAGAGAGTTCAAGAAGGGCCTGGATGTATTTCTGGAGGGTAATAATATTACAGGTTATAGTTACTAGAGAGGGGTCGTTGATCCAGGGAGTTATTCTGATTGCCTGACTGGAGTCGGGAAGGAATTTTTCCCCCTAAAGTGAGGAAAATTGGCTTCTACCTCACAGGGTTTTTTGCCTTCCCCTGGATCAACTTGTAGGAAAACAGGCTGAACTGGATGGACAGATGTCTTTTTTCGGCCTTACAAACTATGTTACTATGTTACTATGTTACTTTTTATGTGGCTTTAGATTTGCTTGATTTTTTTTTAATGACGCTTTTTAATTTACCATATCACGTATTGGAAAATTGAGAAAAAATCTTTGCAGGGGGATACTGAAAAAACATGCAATTCTGCCATTGATTTTGAGTTTAGTTTTCCTGACATTCACTGTGCACTAAAATGGCAATTTTACTTTATTGTGCAGGTCAGTATGCTTACAGCAATATCACATTTATATTGTTTTTCTCACACTTTAATACTTTTTTAAAAATAAAAAAATTACTTTGTGCCACCATTAGTGCTAAGAGTGAAGTGGATCATTTGAAGCGGAATTAAGCCCGAAATTTAGGAAAACTTTGATTCACAGAAAAGACAAGTTTCCTAGGCACTTTGTGATAATGAATCCGTTTTTACTAAAATGGCGGCTGCATGTGTTACAAAGTGAAAATAAGAAGCCCGGAAATGCAAGATCATCCATAATGCTATGCAGCCAGCCAATCAGCAGATAGCCATCCCCTGTGATGTCACAGCCCTATAAAACCCTCATCCCACGCGGTCTCCTCCATTGTCCTGTCAGCTGAGCATAGGGAGAGACATGGCAAGCACTCATAAGCTAGGGACAGTGTAGCTGAAAATGATTAATAGAAGAATATTGGAGAGGGAGAGTGTAGGGAGAGTGCAGGGAGAGTGCAGGGAGAGTGGTGGGAGAGTCTATCGCTGTGTGCACCACAGTGCACCAGTTAATCTGTTATTTTAGTGATACAGTTAGTGTGCCTTAGTATTAACTCCTGAAATACTGGGCCCATTTTTGGTTTTGCATTTTTGTTTTTTCCTTCCCACTTTCCAATAGCAATAACTTATTTAATTTTCTGTTCATATAGCCAAATAAGGGCTTATTTTTTTGCTAGAAAAGTTGTATTTTTTAAGGGCACCATTTAATTTACCATGTCCATTATTGACTTACTTTTATTATTAGCTTATTTTTTTTGTTTAACTTGTTGCCGACCTTGGATGAGAATGCTCGTCCTAACTGGCCGGTACGTAACGCCTTACGACGAGCATTCTCGTCCTAGGGTTAACTGGCTGCTGTACAAGTGCTGCTGCGATCCGCAGCACGGGCCTGGCAGATACTGACAGTCGGGCCCCTGCTGTATCCACCAGCATCAGTGATAACACTGATGCCGGCGGATTAACCGCCTGTATGGCGCGGTCACGCTGACTGCGGCATTCAGGGGGTTTGCGGCAGCTTGTACATCCCCATCGGGTCCCCATGCTGCGGTGGGGGGATCCTGATGGTTGCTATAGCAGCCCTGATGCCTTGCACAAGCATTGGGACTGCCAGCTACGGAAGCCCAGGAGATCCAGCCACAGGGCTGGGTCTCCTAGCAACTGTCAGCGTCTTACAGTGTAAGACGCTGACAGTTCAATACAGCACAGTACAGATGTATTGTGCGGTATTGAAACAGGAATCAGACCCTGAAATGTTGAAGTCCCATTGTGGGACATAAGTCAAAAGTAAAAAAAAAGTGAAAAAAATTTTATTAACAATGAAAAAAAAACTTATTAAAGTTTCAATAAAAAAAAGCCCCTTCCCCATAAAAAGAGACATATAAAATTGTAAAAAATATAAAAAAATATAAAGAACATAAATATTAGGTATTGCTGCGTCCGTAACAACCTGCTCAATAAAAACATCGCATGATACACCCCATCCGGTCAACACCGTAAAAAAAAACTGTGCTAAAAAAAGCCATTTTTTGCCACCTTTCATCACAAAAAATGTAATACCAAGCGATCAAAAAGTCATATGTACCCAAATATAATACCAATCAAACCGTCATCTCATTCTGCAAAAACTGAGCCCATACCTGAGACAATTGCCTAAAAAAAAACAAAAAAAACTACAACTCTCAGACTATGGAGACACTAAAACATGATTTTTTTTTTTTGCAAAAATGATATTATTGTGTAAAAAATAAATAAAAATAAGCATACATGTTAGGTATCGCCGTGTCCGTAACAACCTGCTCTACAAAAATATCACATGAGCTAACCCCTCAGGTGAACACCGTAAAAAAATAAAATAAAAACGGTGTAAAAAAAGCCATTTTTTGTCACCTTACATCACTAAAAGTGCAACATCAAGCAATCAAAAAGGCGTATGCCCCCCAAAATAGTACCAATCAAACCATCATCTCATCCCACAAAAAATTAGCACCTACCTGAGACAATCGCCCAAAAAATAATAAAACTACAGCTCTCAGACTATGGAGACACTAAAATGATTTTTTTTTTGTTTCAATAAATATATTATTGTGTAAAACTTAAATAAATAAAAAAGTATACATATTAGGTATTGCCACGTCCGTAACAACCTTCTCTATAAAAATATCACATGACTTTACCCCTCAGGTGAACACAGTAAAAAAAACAATAAATAAAGACAGTGTCAAAAAAGCCATTTTTGTCACCTTACATCACTAAAAGTGCAACACCAAGCGATCAAAAAGGCGTATGCCCCCTAAAATAGTACCAATCTATCCGTCACCTCATCCTGCAAAAAATGAGCCCTTACCTGAGACAATCTCAGACTATGGAGACACTAAAACATGATTTTTTTTGTTTCAAAAATATTATTGTGTAAAACTTAAATAAGTAAATAAAAAAGTATACATATTAGATATTGCTGCATCCATAACGACTTGCTCTATAAAAATATCACATGATCTAACCTTTCAGATGAACGTTGTAACTAACAAAAAATAAAAACAATGCCAAAACAGCTATTTTTTGTTACCTTGCCTCGCAAAAATTGCAATATACAGCAACCAAAAATCATATGTACCCTAAAATAGTACCAACAAAACTGCAACCTTATCTAGTAGTTTACAAAATGGGGTCACTTTTTTGGAGTTTCTACTCTAGGGGTGCATCAGGGAGTCTTGAAATGTGACATGACAACTTAAAATTTTCCCAGTGAAATCTGCCCTCCAAAAACCATATAGTGTTCCTTTCCTTCCGTGCCCTGCCGTGTGCCCGTAAAGCAGTTTACGATCACAAATGAGGCGTTTCTGTAAACTACAGACTCAGGGTAGAAAATATTGAGTTTTGTTTGGCTGTTAACCCTTGCTTTGTTAATGGAAAAATTGATTTAAATGGAAAATCTGCCAAAAAAGTAAAATTCTGAAATTTCACCTACATTTTCCTTTAATTCTTGTGGAACACCTAAAGGGTTAACAAAGTTTGTAAAATCAGTTTTGAATACTTTGAGGGCTGTAGTTTCTAAAATGGGTGGTTTCTATTATATAAGCCTCAAAAAGTGACTTTAGACCTGAACTGGTCCTTAAAAAGTGGGTTTTGGAAATTTTGTGAAAAATTTCAAGATTTGGTTCTAAACTTCTAAGCCTTCTAACGTCCCAAAAAATAAAATGTAATTTTCAAAATGGTCCACACATGAAGTAGACATATGGGGAATTTAAAGTAATAACTATTTTTGGAGGTATTACTATGTATTTTAAAAGTAGAGAATCTGAAATTTGGAAATGTGCTAATTTTTTAAAATTTTTAGTAAATTTTGTATTTTTTTATAAATAAAAATGATATATTTTGACTCAAATTTAACACTGTCATGAAGTACAATATGTGACGAGAAAACAATCTCAGAATGGCCTGAATAAGTAAAAGCATTTTAAAGTTATCACCACATAAAGTGACACATGTCAGATTTGCTAAAAATAGCCTGGTCCTTAACCCCTTCACGACCGCCGCCGTACATGTGCGGGTGCGGCGGGCGTCATGGCCGGCAAGTCTCTGCTGTTTCTAACAGCAGAGACTTGCCGCATCTTACCTCCGTCTTCGGAGACTTCCAGGGCCTTCTGATGCCGTGATCACACGTGATCACGGCATCAGGATGCGTCTGAACCCGGAAGCCCACGCTTCCGGGTGGTGTACAGACGCCCCGATTGGCCAATCGGGGTGTCTGTACACCATATGAAAACTGTAATCCTCGCTGGTGAGGATTACAGTTTTCAAACTGCAATTCTTATTCTGGCCACTAGATGGCAGGCCAGGATAAGAAATGAGCAATTCATGGTTTTAACTGCATCTAGTAAATCCATGATTGCTCATAAAGAAAAAAAACAAAACACAATAGATCAGATGATATTTGAGCTTTAAAATAATCACAGAAAAATTAAAAAAAAATGTTAAAAAATATATAAAAAATAAAAAGATATAAAAGTTCAAATCACCCCCCTTTCCGTATAAGTAAAAAATAAATACCTAAATAACAATAAATATAGACATCATGGGTATCACCGTGACCGAAAACGCCCGTACTTTTAAAATATAAAAAAAAAATTTCAATACGGCGAATTGTGTGACGGAAAAAAGCGTCCAAATGGCGATTCGCAGTTTTTTGTCCCTTTTTTTTTCTAAAAAAAATTAAATAAAAAGTGATCAAAAAGTCATACACACCCCAGAATGGTATCAATAAAAACTTCAGACCGCCCCGCAAAAAATGAGCCCCCATACAGCTCTGTACACATAAATACCAAAAAGTTATAGGGGTCAATATATGACAAGGAAAAAAAAAAAAAAAAAAAGGGCAACTTTCTAATTATTTTATCACCATCTAAACGCAGGAAAAACTATACATATTAGGTATTGCCGGATTCGTACTGACCAGTAGAATGAAAGTAACGGATCAGTTTTAATGCACATCGAATGCTGTAAATAAGAAACCCGTAAAACTGTAGCGGAATAGCGTTTTCTTTGCAATTTCACCCGGTTTGGAATTTTTTTCCCGCTTCCCACTACACCGTATGCAATATTAAATGGTGGCGTTGGAAAGTACAACTTGTCCCGCAAACAACAAGCCCTCATACAGCTATGTGAACAGAAAAATAAAAGAGTTATGGCTGTTTGAAGGCAGGGAGCACAAAACGAAAATGCAGAACCGAAAAAAGCTCCGGTCGTGAAAGGGTTAAGGTGAAAAATGGCAGGGTCCTTAAGGGGTTAAAAAAAAAGAAGAAATATTCTTTGCATCGTCATTTTCTGATAGGCCGGGACAGTGGAAGTATGCATAAGCCGGTGCTTTTTCCTATAGTGTGCAAGCATGGCCACTTCTGCTGGATTGCAGGGTGATCGTACTGTAACTATGGAAACTAGCCGTGTATAATGTGATGGAAAAATGAATAAAGCCAGCAAAGGAGGCAATATGGACAATCACATTACATTAGTAAGTAACTTTGTCTACAAGATGAATGCCATCTGTTGACTTGAGACAACCCCTTTAAAGAGGACCTTTCACCTCTCCTGACATGTCTGTTTTAATAGTTTCATGCATTCCCCATGTAATGACAATTCTGGAGCATCTATTCTTATGACTCTATGTTGCGTCATTTCTTTATCATTTCTACTAGAAGTTATGAATGAATTGCTAGCAGTCTGCAGTAAGGGTACAGAGGGGAGGTAACCAGTTGGGGGTATGTATCTACAATCAGTGCTGCCATTTTCAGACTGTGCAGGTACACCCCCCCAACTTGTTACCACCCCTCTGTACCCTTACTGCAGACTGCTAGCAATTCTTTCATAACTTCTAGTAGAAATAATAAAGGAATGGCACAACATAGAGACATAAGAATAGATGCTCCAGAATTGTTATTACATGAGGAATGCATGCATGAAGCTATTAAAACAGGCATGTCAGGAGGGATGACAGGTCCTCTTTTAGACCACACACAGGCAGGGCTTAGTAAGTAATAATCCACATGCTCTACGCTCTATGCAATAATTAAAGAGGGATTCTCAGTGTTTTGTGAAACTCAAAGGTGGTCCACATGTGCCTCCTTCTCCAATCCGCTGGGTGGGCCTGTCTGCCGGGCCCACTCTGTCATTACTTGCAAAGCCTCTCCACCTCTGCCCGTAGAGCATGTGCACTCCCTCCAGCAATTAAACAGCCAGCGTGCGTGCCCTAATCTTCACCAGCCAATGGCTGGCAGTCTTCCAATGCGGGGTAATGACTGAGAAATAAGGTTCCTTAGCGTGCTAGGCCCCCTGGAAAGGTGTTCTGTAGTCTGCCTGTGTACTAATCTCTGCCCGTTTACACGTGTTGACTCTTCTCTGTGCCTTTTACCCATATTGATCCTGTGCCTGTTACTCGTATTGATCCTACACTACCTGTACTGACCTTGTCATGTGTCTGACTACAATTCTGCCTGACCCCCTCTGTACCCTGCACCGGTGTCTCTGCCACCAGTGAGGCAGCTGTTAACCACACAAAAACTACCCCAAGAGGGAATGGCTGAGGTGTTCTCCAGCAGCGAAATTCAGATCCCTGTACAGGAGTTAAGGAGTGAATACTAAGGGATGGCTAAAAATAGCATTAGGATTAGCTCTAAGCAAAATCTATTGGTTACCACAGTGATTTCACACCCACTGCTGGAACAGACTGTAGTGGAAGCTGTAAACCTTTTTTTGCACTGAGCTCTCCCTAGCTCTGCATGAAAATGAAGTGTTTTTATGTTGGAATCAGAAAAAGGAGTTCATTGTCAGTCCCATAGCAGTCTCCTGATCTGCCTTCAAGGTACACCACTGGTTTCAGGCTGTGAGGATAGAGGAGAAGGTAGTGATTAAAGGGGTTTTCTGAGACATTGTAACTGATGGCCTTTCCTCAGGTAAGGACATCAGTCCCTAATCGATGTGGGTCCGACACCCATCTCCCGCTGATCAGCTGTTTGAGAAGGCACAGGTGCTCCCGTGAGCTCACAGCTTCTCCTAGGCCAGTGACGACACAGTCACGTGACCTAGGCGCACGTCCGACACATAGAAGTGAATTGTGCTGAGCTATGATACCAAGTACAGCCACAATAAAATGTACAGTGCTATGCTAGTTAAGCTTCGAGAAGGCCGAGACGCTCACAGGATCCCACGTGCCTTCTCAAACAGCTGATTGTTGTCGGACCCCCACTGATCAGATACTGATGACCTATCCAGAGAATAAATCATCAGTTTTAAAATCCTTGAAATTTTGAAAAGAGGACTCTCTGTTTCTTCAGAACTGTCCCTATGTTTGGCTTCACAGTGAGGAGCACTGTGGTCACATCACCAAGGGTCAAATTGGCAGAATGAATCTAATCACAGGAGCATCCATCACTATGTAAATTGTCACAGGAATAAATTTTATTCTGCTGAAATTAGTTTTTAAGCATAAACCCCCAACAAAACACAACACAAACCACTGAAGTCAGGTTATAGTTTGATGATTCAGGACAATATTAGAGGCAGAGTGGAGTATTGGAGTACATCAAATTAAACTTTATAGCACAAACATTCGTTATACAGTTTGTGACAACCTCTGCTATCTTTAGCACTATTTTAAGGGGGAGCATTGTGGTGCCCTATGTCTGTACCTGCTATTCACTTCTATGGGAGTTATGGAAAGAGGGTAGCACAGCCTGCATAGCTGTTTATGTAACTCTGGACACCTCTGGCCACCGCATATAATAGGCATTCTTAACCTCAACATAAATGACTGAAATGGGAAATCTGTTTAAAGTTATAAATTTACTGTTACATGTACCATTATCGCTGGAAGAAGAATTGATCCAGTTGCCTTGGTATGTCCATTGTAATAATGTATAACTCTGAACGGTTGATGTGTCTATTTTTTTAGAGAATAAAATAGAACAGGACAATAGATTAAAAAACATATCACAAAATTCCAGTATGATGGGATAAAAAGAAGAATATTTCAATAAATTGTACAGATGTCTCCTTTCTTTATGGCTCATGGCTGAGATGTGTAGTGTGAAATGACCAACTTTTTTTTTTTAATGTGATTCCACGATACTGTGCTGAGAGACATCTATCCTCTGTGTGTCTATGTGTGGACACCCTGTGGTTGTGTTTTGAATTGCAACCTGTCAAAGACTTTGCTAGCATGTCATGATACTGAATTGAGTTAGTTTCATAAGATTTTTGGAGTTCTTAACCAAATTTGAGCTAAGGTAAGGGTGGACATATTTGTACATTTATTTATGAATATATTTTTTCCTGATAAAAATCTCTTGAAGAATGAAATAATAATCTAATAATCTGTACAGGTATCTTAAAGGGGTCCTCTCACTTCGGCAAATAGCATTTATTATGTAGAGAAAGTTAATACAAGCCACATACTAAGGTATTGTTGTTATCCGTATTGCTTCCTTTGCTGGTGTTCGAATCCGACCAAGGGCAACATCTGCATGGATTTTTTATGTTCTCCCTGTGTTTGCGTGGGTTTCCTCCGGGTATTCCGGTTTCCTCCCACACTCCAAAGACATACTGATAGGGAACTTAGATTGTGAGCCCCATTGGGGACAGCCTGATGCTAATGTCTGTAAAGCGCTGTGGAATTTAGTAGCGCTATCTAAGTGCATATAATAAATAAATAAATAATTTTGTGATCAACTGCTCATTTCCATGGTTACGACCACCCTGCAATCTATCAGTGGTGGTCGTGCTTGCACACTATAGGAAAAAGTGCTAGTCTATGTGCGCTCCCACAGTCCCGGCTACCAAATAGGCCAGTGCTTTTTCCTATAATGTGCATGCATGACCACCACTGATGGATTGCAAGGTGGTCATAACCATGGAAATGAGCAGTGTATAATGTGATGAGAAAATGAAACCAGCCAGCAAAGGAGGCAATATGGACAATCACAATAGATTAGTAAGTGGCTTGTATTAACTTTCTCTACATAATAAATGCTATTTGCTGAAGTGACACAACCCCTTTAAGCATCGGTGAATCCAATATAGAATTCGAGAAACTATTGGAATCATCATCTCAAAACAACTGCCTCAATGTTCCACAAGCTTAAGCGTGATGAATGAGACACGCCATTTATATATTCATAACCGACTTTCACCTGTGTGCTCTGTAGTCATCTGTGAGGCTGAAGATGAAGTTGAATATTCTACAATGGGAATACACAAGACAATTTGTATAGTGATTGTTACAAAACTGAGGGAAAACAGCTTATCTACAAATAGACTGTTGGATTGGCTAGAAAGATGTTCTGGGTCTAGCAAATGCCATAATTGAATTATCCAGTAACATTTAAAATGCAATTGGTTGTAAAGGGGAATATTCATAAAAATATGCATTGATTTCTAAGGGATCAAGGCTGGAATCATTAGTGATAGATACTGTAGAGAGATAGATAGATAGATAGATAGATAGATAGATAGATAGATAGATAGATAGACTAAAAAGATGATATTTTATAGAAACAAGTCACAAGCTTAAAATAAGTTTTTTACCTGTTGAGGTATCACTTGGTGTCTTTGTGATCATGTCTCTGTCTGTTTGATAGGTTGGCATCTTTGAAACTGTGGATGGGCTTTTCGTTGTAAAGTCTGCTTTCACAAGAAAACAGTATTTAGAGCAATATTACAAACTGAAATTTAATTTGAGTATAAAATAATATAATATACATCTTTACCTCAACCAGTATGTAAAGGGATAAAAAAGATTTGCAGTGGACATTCTTAGGTCAGATCTAGTGGCCAGCACGACTCACAATACTCATACTTTTACTAGGGGCACATATCTGAAGGAAACCTGACTATGTGGTAGAAACCCACTTTCAAAAACATGGGGAGTCCATGGGAAGAATTTATCATACTTTTGCACCAGAATTCTGGCAGAAAAGAGTTGCAAATTTTGGCACATGCCATTTTTGAGCACAATTTTTTGACTAATTGTGATTTTAGGTCATTGTCATCATAGGTGAGAGAAAGTGGGTTAGAAAAGTGTCATTAACTATGGTAATTTGACGTACATCAGATTTATGAACTGTAAAGCTTTTAAAATAAAGGTACAATTTTATTCTAGTAGGGAATATTGATATTGAAAATGCTTATAGACAATATCACCCACACATTACAGAAGTGACCATTATTTATATGTATCCATGATATATATATATATATATATATATATATATATATATATATATATATATAATAGGCTAAGAACTTACCTAATATGCTCACGTACAAATTTTTACTTGGCTTTGAGTCTATCAGCCTTCCAAGCTTTGGTACTTGATAGCTACAGAAATATACCGCATCAGTCCTTTGGATAGAGATGCTTATCTCATGGATGACTGTTTTTAAAAAGGATGTTGCCATAAAGATTTCCATTCCATTTCTATAAAATTTAATCTGTTTCCATTCAGAGAGGGCAGGAGTAGAACATTTCATAGTAACAGGCCTTCCTGGGATATTTGGCTGCTCCGATGAAATCAATGGAGGAGGTAGAGGCTCTATAACATACAGAATTATGACATACTGTAAGTGCAGAAATTAAAATTAGTGTGAAAAACAGGTGACCTATATAAAGCAACCTGCCAGTTTTCTGATGGAAAAAAGTTGCAAATGTAGGCCCTCTTGCGTGTTTTGTATAACAATTTGCATTTTTTAACCTTTTTAAACTGCTCTTACCACTTTTAGAAAAAAAGGAACAGTGGCTTAGCAAGAAAGGTACATGGATTGCTAGAAAATGTGCTAAATTTATTAATAAGATTGCTGCAATGAACCTTTGACTAAGATTATCTTATGAAACACCACCAGTAGAAATGCCCTGTATAGTTCAATTATTGAATGCAGGATTCCACTCTTTGGCTGATTTCACATGAGCGAGTTGAGTGCATTGAACTCACAACATGTGTCCGTGGCAGCTCCCCTCCTGTCCTCCCTAGCACTGATGAGGTTGCACAGCATTATATTGATTTATGATGCTATGTAACCCTTACAGTTCTGGAATGTATTGTATTACACTGATGGCATTATGGTCTACTAGGAATCAGAATTTTTAGGAAAATTTGTAATCTCTTTTTGTTTATTTTTTATAATTTTTTCCCTCCCCTCCCCAAACTCTGGAACGCAATGACAGTAAATCATGTCTGAATAACACTGATATATATATAGCACGTTTGACCGCGTTAACATACAGCATGTGGCACATGTGTTATGCTTTTTTTATATTCCAAAGTTTCCAAAAATTGACCCTTATCAGGGGACAGATTATGTTTAAACACACACAGTGTTATGGGATAGAAAAAAAAGGTGGCTTGGGGGACCAAGTCTTGACTGGGTCAGAATTACTGCCCATACAACACGCACAAGCGTTGATTGTCAGAAGAAAAAGTGCCTAGGAGCAGCAGCAGTGCAGTGTGGATGTGGAAGGGTACGGATATAGTGGCATGTTACCAGAAAAGTAGCGGCAGCAGAAGCAGTATATCATGGAGGCAGTAGGTAGGCTGTCTATGGCTAGTAGTACTAATAGTAGTATTGGTAGTAGTTGTGGTAGTGATAGTAGTGGCAGATGTTTTGTGTTAATAGTTGTGGCAGTAGGGGATTAACAGCTAGGAGCAGCAGCCATGGCAGCAGCCATATGGTACATGTTGTCAGACAGCAGCATGATGGAGGGAGAAGCAGCCATATGGAAGTTGATGATAGGTACAGACAGCAGCAGTGGCATGAAGGCAGCAGTGACATAATGGAGGCAGCACCAAACGTATAGAACATGAAGGTCGGCAGGCTGCAGAAGTGGCATGATGGCGGTGGTGGCATGATGGAGTCAGCGGCCATATATAACATGATGGTTGGCGGGCCGCAGCAGTGGCATTATGACAGTGGTGGCATGTTGGAAGCAGCCGCTGTACGGAAAATGATGGTCGGCAAAACTCAGCAGTGACATGATGGCACCAGCAGCAAGATGTAGGCAGGATGGCAGGGAGGCGCCATCAGCAATGCCAGAGCTACCCATCGGCTCAGCCAGAGGAATGTAAAACTCATCACTGTGCATCACAGTGCAGTGCACCAACATTCATAGTTAATGCGTTCAGTTAGTGAAATAGTGACTGTTTGTCAGTATTAAAGGCAGGTGTAATATATTACCGTGTGCATCACTGTGCAGTGCGCCGACATTCAGGGCTAATCCGTCCAGTTAGTGAAATAGTAACTGTGTGTCAGTATTAAAAGTATTATTTCCGTGTACTTCCAAAAGCAGCAGTGGGTTCAAAACACAGAAGAGATGCAAATATTATATTTTTATTAGGGATGAGCGAACTTTTGAAAAGTTTGGTTCGGTTCGGCGAAATTTCGTGAAGTTCGGATTCGTACGAACCGAACCTAAAACGAACCTTGCTATAACGGCTGAATAATTGCTGCAACAATAATGGGAGTCTGGTATGGTATAGTTTCATTTACTTGCAGTTGCTATTACAATGAAAAAAGTTGAAAAAATCAAAGTGACTTCAACAACGGCAACGCAAAATATACGCATATTTGAGAATTTAAACTAATGCGTACGCTAATGCGAACATTCCTACTCAAGTAACGAACATACAGTGTAGCGTTGTCAAAGGTACGCTACTTAACTGAATATGTATGCATTAGCGTACAAATACACTGCGTCTGTGAACATTCCTACTCAAGTAACGAACATACAGTGTAGCGTTGTTAAAAGTACGCTACTTAACGGAATACGTACGAATTAGCGTACAAATCTTTAGCGTACTATTCGTACGTATGTACGCACGCACGACGTAGAGGCATAGCGATGGCAAGACTAGCAGCTGCGTTTAGCTCTGATGAGCTCAAATACATGGTATTGCTGAGCAGCAACGTGTAGCGTGTACGGTCACGGAACAGGAATGCTACCTGTCCTGACTCTTTTCTCTCGCTATTTTTTTTTCTCACCCTATCTCTCCCTAGATGTCACAATTTTTCTATTTATATGACTTCCTCTCCCTATCTCTACCTATCTCTTGCTTTCTCAGCCTCTTTCCCTATCTATCACCTTAACTTCTATATCTAGCTTTCTCTTCCTCTCTCCTGCTTCTCTCACTAACCCTTTCTATTTCTTCTCTATCTCTCCCTGTATCTATCTACTTGTTTGACTATCTATCTATCTATCTATCTATCTATCTATCTATCTATCTATCTATCTATCTATCTATCTCTTTTCCCTCTCTATCTATTGAGCTCCTTTCTCTTGGATGTCTGAAGACGCACTGACAAAATGTTGGCGCGCTCAGGCACTTCCTGGTCTGTGTGGGTGACGTCACACATCTTTTTTTTCACAGAAAACCAGGATATAAGGGATTATAGGAGTAATAATCCCTTGTATCCTGGTCTATTCTGTGAAAAAAGTACAGTTTTGCGCCGCCGTTTTTTTTTTCCGTTTCGTTAAGAATCTGGTTCGTTACGGTTCGGTTCGCTCAAAATAACGGCGACGCAAAATATACGCATATTTGAGAATGTACACTAATGCGTACGCTAATGCGTGTACACATTAGTGAACATTCTCAAATATGCGTATATTTAGGGTAAGGAATACGGCATATTCCATACCCTAAATATACGCATATTTGAGAATGTTCGCTAATGTGTACACATTTTATGAATTCTAACACATTAGCGTACACATTAGCGTACATTCTCAATAAATATGCGTATATTTTGCGTCGCCGTTATTTTAACCAGATTCGTTACGAACTTTCTCAAAATTCGGTTCGGTGACGAACTGAACTTTTGGGAAAGTTCGTAACGAATCTGGTTCGTTACGGTTCGGTTCGCTCATCCCTAATTTTTATTATATTATATTTTATCTTTTTAGGTTGCAGTCCTGTTTTTGGCTTACAAATATTGATCAAATATTGATGCAAAATACTGACAAAATACTGATTGTGTGATAGAAGCCATTAAAGTTCTGAATGGAAGACTTTTTTTCCGTGTAAAAAAAAACAAAAAAAAAAAACTGTTTCAGGCGAAAATGGGCAAAATGGATGCAAATTGCCTCTTTCACACAGTCAATATTTGGTCAGTGTTTTACTTAAGTATGTAAAACAGTATTTGTAAGTCAAAACCAGGAGTGGATCCAAAACACAGAAAAGATGCAAATATTTCCATTATATGTTATCTTTTTAGATTTACAAATACTGAACAAACACTGATGCAAAATACTAACCAAATACTGACCATGTGAAAGAGGCCTTACAGATGCTCACAATAATGGATCTTTTTCTGTTCTTCTGATGGATCAGAACAACAGAAAAATAAACGGTCATGTGAACACAACCTTACTACCACTACTGCAGCTACCACCATCCCCACTCTGTCATGGGCCACTGTTGTCACTGCCACTGCTGCTACTGCCACCCCCCACTCTGTCATGGGGCCACTATTGTTACGGTTACTGCAACTTTTGCTACTGACACCGTCCCCACTTTGTCATAGGGCTACTATTGTCACTGTAACTACCATTGCTGTTGCCACCCTCTCCACTCTGTCATGAGGTCACTACTATCACCCTTACTACCACTGCTTCTGCCACGCTTTCCACTCTGTAATGGGGCCACTATTGTCACTGTTACTACCACTGCTGCTGCTGCTGCCACCCTCCCCACTCTGTCATAGGGCCACTACTGTCACTGTTGCTGCCACTGCTGCTGCCACCCTCCCCACTCTGTCATGGAGTCACTATTGTCACTGCTGCTGCCACTGCTCCTGCCACCCTCTCCACTCTGTCATGGGGCCACTACTGTCACTACTACTGCCACTGCTGCTGCCACCCTCCCCATTCTGTCTTGGAATCAACTATTGTCATTGTTAATTCCACTGCACGTTATCACTCACAGATAATTTTGTGTGCTACCTGTATCATTTATGTGCTGGTTTTAAAGTGTAACTGTCATATTTTTTTTAATTTGCTAGTTTATTAGAGCTAGGCATGTATACCTGAGTAAGTCGGTCAATGATTGCCAAAGGATCTGTAATTACCTTATAATAACAGCTTTTATTAATGTCCTGTCCCTTTCCACTGGTCCCTAAAAAGACCATTGCTATGGCATGTCTGTCTTCCCTTTAGTATAAACAGAAGACAGAGGGGCGGTCCATAACACTGCATGCCTGCATTAGGCTTCAGAGTGAGGAGGCATGTCTCTCAGGAAAACAATCTGATTGGCTGGCAGGAAGCTGCTAACTACAGCAAGTGTGTATGGGAAGTGAGGGATGGCATGTTTAGCCTCAGAGAACTGGCAGAGGAGCCATCTTGAGAAGAAGATCCTCATATTGTAGGGTTCAAAACAGCCTTAACTAAGGGAAGAGTTCAAGGAAAACAGTGTTATGTGAAGAAACTAAAGATTGTTTTATGCATAATGCTGTAGCAGCAGTTACATATGCTAAAATTGATTTTTTGATGAAAACATGACAGTTACACAGGAACAGTTATGACAGTAAATTCAACAAACCTCCCTCAAAAAAAATGGAACCGTGTGGAGAATGGAAACGTATTGAGGCCTAATATCACATTATTACTCACAGATAATGTTGTCCGCTACCCTGTGTATTGGTGTAGTAATCAGGTATATGCTAGTTTAAATAAATTCAACAACCTCAAAAATTGTATTGGAAAAGATAGAAATAAACTGAAAATAAATTCAACCCCCCCCCAAAAAAAGGGAACTGTGTGGAGATAGAAATTAATTGATTTTGTCATAATATTATCAGTCACTACTGTTTTTGTCCACTACCCTGCGTATTTTATATAGCTTTTAAAAATGAAACAAAATAAAAAATTAACTATGTGGAGATGCCCTGGCACAGAGTTCCGACTAGCATTTCAGCTGTTTTCACTGAGATTTAAAATGCTACCTCATTGATCCCTTTCCTTCCCAAATCTGCTCTGGTTTTACTCTGCACATTCGACCCAGTCACATAAGAACAAGTCTCCAGGTTACTCTATTCTTCTTGCCCAACCACACGCACTACTGACCCTATTCCCTCATACCTCCTCCAGTCTCTCTCCCTAGCTAAATCTTCAACCTCTTTCTCTCTTCTAGTGTCTTCCCCTCTTCTTTTAAACACCCTGTGATAACACCATAATTTTAAAAAAAAAACTTCTCGACCTATCCTGTGCAGCTAACTCACCTTCATTTCTAAACTCTTGGAGCATCTGGTCTACTCTCGCTATAACCGCTATCTGGCTTTCATACCCTACGTTCTACAGAAACTGCCCTTACCAAAGTGGCAAACAACCTCCTAACAGCTAAATACAACAGTTACTACTATCTACTAATTCTCCATGTTCTCTGTAATAGCATTCAGCTCTGTAGACCACTATGTCCTCCTCACCATGCTCCAATCTATCGGCCTTAGGGCCCATTCACACGACAATTTTGCGGAATAGATGTGGCCCCATTCACTTCAATGGGCGGCGTGCTATGTTGCCAAGTCGCGGCTCCGCAAGAGAATATAGAGCATGTCCTCTTCTTGTCCGCAATAGCAGACAGGAATAGGCATCTTCCAAGGGGTACTGGCAATGTGTGTTCTGCAAATTGCGGTACACACACCGTTTGGCATCCGTGGAATTGCGCAATGCGGAATGGCCCCTTAAGGACAATGTTCCCTCTTGGTTTTCTTCCTATCTCTTCCTGATTGTCTGCCCGCTGTCTCTAAAATTATGTTCACTTTCAGTCTCAAACTGAAACTTTCAAAAACTGAACTACTTGTGTTTTCTCCATCTACTAACCTACCTAAACCCGATATCTTCATCTCAGTGTGTGGCACTACCATCACTCCTAGGCAGCCCACCCTCTGTCTCAGTGGTATGTTTGACACTGATCTTTCTGTGTGCAGCATGTCACACAGCAGGAGGAGCTGAGTATATATATATTGGAAAAGATTCTCAAGAAGGTTTGGAAAAGATGCTCATTCTGGGTTTAAGAGTCCAGTAGGTGATCCAACTCAGTGACTGAGGAGTCCAGTAGGTAGTCCAACTCAGTTATTGACATCCTTTTCTGTATGAGTGTGTACACATATGTTCCTACAGTTTGTACTGTATTTTTAATGTGACATGATCCCTTTAATAGGTACAGTGACTGTAAAGTCAGAGACATTTATGAAGTTTTTATCAATGGGACTTTGATAACTGGAAATTTAAAAAAAGGTTCTGAAATGGAGGTATACTTTCAAATCTATCAAAGCAGAGTTTTTTGTTTTTTTTTGCAACATTGTAAATTTACCATTAACTAGCAAAAAGCACCCATGCCAGGGTGAAAGCACAGAAAAGCGTCTGTCTCATATAGCTGTGTGATATTGACATTTTCTCTGCATTTCACAGAGATGGTTGCATTCTCTAGATTTGTGACAATGATTATTGAGTATTCTGTAAAGTATTTTTAACAATGTATCGAAACATAAGTAAGAGGTTCAGATTGTGGCATTAATTAGCACATAGTAATGATAAAAGATTCAATTGGAAAAAAATATTTTAGCAATTTTTTTTTACTAGAAAAAATAGTAAATGTATAAAATCAGATAGATTTTTTCCTATTAGTAGCCACCTATATACCGTAGGTCGATAGAAAAGCATTAATGGTAATTATAATACATTACCATACACATGGATTGCTTTCTCGTTACTTCTTCTACCCCTTGTTTCACACATGTAAATCCCTACATGTGAGTTATCCAGTCTTGATATGATATAGCATGAATCGTTTTGTGAGATGATGGCAGAGTCCTTATAAAATATAGATGAATCGTTTCTGTTTTCTTCAGAAACCAAGCATGTCAATGAAATAGTTTCTCCATTTACATAACCATGGTAGTCAGGGGATGCTACTAGCTTTGGGAACATTTTAGAATCTGAAAGAGAAAATGTAAACATCTAAGTCATTGAATGTAATTTATTTATATGTTTTTCCAGATGTTTTACAAGCCTCAACTAACAATCAGAGTAAGTGAAATTGAACCATTATGGCAAATTTTAAAATTCTACCCTATTAATACACTGTTATAATACTGAGGTTGCTCTCTCCACTCTACTCCAGTCATTCTGTAGTATGCCACGAGGCTACTAAATATTATGGCTTTTGTGAATTAGAGTATAGTGTGTGTACTCATATAAACCTTAAGAAAAATGTTTTGTGTATTGTAGTGCGCAGTATGTATAGCAATTACTTAACCCCTTCAACCCCAGGCCTGTTTTCACCTTCATGCCCAGGCCATTTTTTGCAAATCTGACATGTGTCACTTTATGTGGTAATAACTTTGGAACGCTTTTACTTATCCAGGCAATTCTAAGAATGTTTTCTCGTCACATATTGTGCTTCACGACAGTAGTAAATTTGTGGCAAAATATTTCATTTTTATTTATAAAAAAATATCAAATTTACCAAAAATTTGGAAAAATTAGTAAATTTCCAAATTTCAATTTCTCTACTTTCAAAATAAATAGTAATACCTCCAAAAATAGTTATTATTTTACATTCCCCATATGTCTACTTTATGTTGGCATCATTTTATAAATGTCATTTTACTTTTTTTAGGACATTAGAGGGCTTAGATGTTTAGAAGCCATTTTTCAAATTTTCACTAAATTTTCCAAAACCATTTTTTTAAGCACCAATTCAGATATAAAGTGATTATGAGGGGCTTACATAATGAAACCCCCCATAAATGACCCCATTTTAGAAACTACACCCCTCAAATTATAAAAAACTACTGTTACAAACTTTGTTAACCCTTGAGGTGTTCCACAAGAATTAAAGGAAAATGGAGGTGAAATTTAAAAATTTCACTTTTTTGCTAGATTATTCATGTTAATAATTTTTTTCTTGCAACACAGCAATGGTTAACAGCAAACTAAACCTCAATATACATTGCTCTGATTCTGCAGTTTACAGAAATACCCCATATGTGGTGGTAAACATCTCTATGGGTTTGTGGCAGTGGTCAGAAGGAAAGGAGCACCATATGGATTTTAGAGGCAGATTTTGCTAGAATGGATTTTAGGCACCATTTTGTAATTGAGAGACCCTGACGTACCCCTACAGTGGAAATCCTCAAAAAGTGACCCCATTTTGGAAACTACACCCTTCAAAGAATATATTAAGGGGGGTACTGGCCACTTTGACCCCTTTTTACGGAATTTATGGAATTTGGAAACACTTGGCTGTGAAAATGAAAAGTTTCATTTCTTCCAATAAAATGTTGCCTTAGCCCCAAATTTTTTATTTTCATAAGGGGTAACAGGAGAAAAGCACCCCATGATTTGTTACCCATTTTCTCCTGAATGCGGCAACACCCCATATGAGGTGGTAAACTGCTGTGTAGGCACATAGCAGGACTCAGAACGGAAGGAGTGCCATATGGATTTTGCAGAACAGCTTTTGATGGATTGGTTTGCGGGAGACATTGATTTTTATTTTTTTGAGTTATTGTCTTATGTGGGGGCTCATTTTTTGCAGGATGAGGTGATGTTTTTATTGGTACCATTTTGGGGTACATAACACTTTTTTATTGCTTGGTATTACACTTTTTGTGAGTAAAGGTGAAAAAAATAGCTGTTTTGGCATAGTTTTTTAAAACATTTTTTTTACAGCATTCACCTGAGGGGGCAGGTTGTTACGGACGCGGCAATACCCAATATGTCTACCATTTTTATTTTTATTAAATTTTTCACATTAGATTTATTTTTGAACAGAATAAAATCTTTTTTTTTTGTGTTGTCATTTCCTGAGAGCCATATTTTTTTTATTTTTTGGGCGACTGTCTCAGGTAGGGTATAATTTTTGCGGGACAAGATGACGGTTTCATTGGTACCATTTTGGGTTAAATACGCCTTTTTGATCGCCTGCTATTACACTTTTTGTGAGGCAAGAGGGAAAAAAATGGTTGTTTTGGCATAGTTTTTTTTATTTTTTGCAGCATTCACCTGGGGGGCCATCTCAAGCAATATTTATATAGAGCAGGTTGTTACGGACGTGGCGATACCCAATATGTCTAACATTTTTATTTTTGGAAAGTTTTACACATTAGATGCATTTTTGAACAGAATGAAATCTTTTTTTGGTGTTGCTATTTTCTGAGAGCCATATTTTTTTTATTTTTCGAGCGATTGTCTCAGGTAGGGTATCATTTTTGCAGGACAAGATGACGGTTTGATTGGTACCATTTTGGGATAAATACGCCTTTTTGATCGCCTGCTATTACACTTTTTGTGAGGGAAGAGGAAAAAAATGGCTATTTTGGAATAACCACATGAAGGGTTAATGCGCCGGCATCGGTGTTTTCACCAGTGCTGGCGCATTCCCCAGGGGTCCGGCACCTGGGCACAGCCGGACCCCTGCCGCTGATCGGGCGGGTGCAGCTCCTGCACCCGCTCGATCAGCGTGCCGTAATAGTACGGCGCTGGGCATTAAGTCCCGTCATGCAGCGCCGTACTATTACGGCGCTGGGCGTTAAGGGGTTAAAGGGAGTCTGTCACCTAATTTTCACCTATATAACTAACAGCACTGCCCACAGAAGATTGCATACACATCCCATACCCGTGTGCACTTTGTGTCTGTATTACATGTCCAGAAAAAGCACTTTTATTCTGCTGGAAAACAGCTCTCAAATGCCCAGCTCTGCTGCTGCAAGTGACCAAAGCAAACCAGACTGAAGAGGGGAGGGCTGTTTTAGCTGCTCATATCTTGGGATTGGTAACAGATAGAAAAATGGTTCTGACCTTCTTTGAAAGCTGTCCAAGCTTTAAAATGATACCAAAATCACAGCATGATATCCAGTATATCAGAAGACATAGCTGTTACAAATCAAGTCGGGAGAGAAAGCTGTTTTTAGTTTCACTTTCAGCTGGGCACTTGGGAGCTGTTTTCCTGCAGAATAAAAGTGCTTTTTCTGGACATGTAATACAGACACACAGTGCACACAGGTATGTCTGGGATGTTTATGTAATCTTCTGTGGGGCACTGCTGTTAGTTATATAGGTAAAAATGAGGGGACAGACTCCCTTTAATACGTATCTTGTAGTATTTTGTAAGGCTGTATTCTTTGGTTGAATAGAGGAGAGGCGCTGTTGTAAAGCATTGATGCTTATCAAAAAAGGTGAAGAGTGACTGATTTTCCTACACCTGCTACACCTACACCTATTGCCTGAATTACTACCATAAGTTTATAAAGGGAGTAATTTGGGTAAACTAAATAATACATTGATGTATGTTATTTTTTAGTAACAATATACATGCAGTGCCTTCAGGTAGCTCCAAACAAAGCTATACTTGAGGACTTCTCACTTTCTAGTCATGCTACATACACTATCAGTTAGCTTACAGCCTATAGGCACTATAGACGTTTCTATTTTAATGCAGACAGTGGATCACATTTAAGAAAACTACTAACAAAGAAACCTTACCCTCTAGGTCACTGAGATATCCATGATATAACATAGCTGAAATAGGAAGGATGGAGATAAAATTAGTTTATTATATAAATCCAAAAACAATAGAATTTGAGGTTCTCAACTTAATGCATACATTTCATATATTAACAGAACAGTAACTAGAATAGTATATGTGATGATTAAAGCAACTCTCCATCCCGACAACCTCATTAAACCTAATTTGCCTCAGTATTTGTCGCAACTACAGTACACTCTTATCTCACTAATGGTTTAGTGTTCTGTACTATAATCATTCTGCTATTGCTGTAATAGAAATCAACTTTCTATACACTGACTTTATGGGCAGGTGAAAAGATGTATGGTGGTGGGGAGTGGTAGGGAGCAGCAGCTTTAACCAATGGTAAGAGAAAAGGTATGTACAAGACCTTGTGTATTTTGCAGCCTGCAAAGCACAGATCAGCAAACTACAGATACTGACCATGTGCATCCTACACTTTCCTCTTTCCTGCAGTGGGAGGCCCTTAAGTTCATTTTACAGGGGATCTTTATCAAATATGGTTCCTATCTTAAAAATAGAAAAGGCAATCAAATTATATCCCTTCTCACAAGAGTTACATGCCTTAGAAGCACTGCATTTTATCGGCTACTTATGGAGACCTTCTTAAAACCAAAGACTCCCTGAAGACTCTTTTAGACCACCAGTATAGGAGATTCCGTGACCAGGACCACAGTTACTTCTAGGAGTATTCCAATAAATGCGGTAATCTGCTTTCATGGCTTGTGCACAGTAGGTCATCTCAAACATTCATCCCCCACATTGTTATGCCTGATGGTAATGCCCCTCACACCCCGCCAGAGATTGTAGTCTTTCAGTCATATTACTCTCAACTGTATGGTATTTTAGGACAATATGCAATTATGCCGCCCTCTTCTTTGACAACCCGCATTGAGGACTATATTTCGGAAATGGCATTACCGGTGATTTCTCAACAAAATAGAGCTGGCCTTGAGAAGGACTTCTTGGAGCCTGAGATAGAGTCAGCCATTAAATCATCAACTGCAGGGAAGAGTCTAGGCCCGGACGGGTATACTCCTGCTTTGTATAAATATTTTTTGTAAGATTTATCTCCATTCTTAGCTAAAGTGATAACAGTATAGGACCAGAGTGTGTTGCCTTAACCTGAGAGGGACCTCTCCCTCCCTTCTAATTATCCTCCAATTTCTCTTATAAATGTGGACATAAAACTGTATTCTAAACTTCTGGCAGAGAAACTAGCCCCTTTCTTTCCTGATATTATACACTCTGACCAAGTGGGGTTTGTCCGCGGTCGAGAGGCGCAGGACAATACCATCAAAACATTATTGCTTTCCAATGCCACTTGCGCTTCCTCTTTGCCCCTATGCCTGCTCTCAGTGGATGCTGAGAAAGCCTTTGATCAGGTCCACTGGGCCTTTCTTGACACCACTCTGCGACATATTGGATTTGGGTCTAGATTTTTAGATAGGATACGAGCACTGTACACTGGCTAAGATACAGGTTAATGGGTTACTGTCTGATCCCGTTTGGATACAGAATGGCACTAGACAGGGGTGTCCGCTATACCCTTTGCTTGATTATGTCTTAGTAATGGTTTATGAGAAAGGGTCCTATTATAGTATGGGCATATGTGGGTATTATATACAGTTATTCTATATACACTGAGTATACATAAAAACTGAGGTCACAAATCATGTTACTTACTACAAATTTATTTTATCCTCTTTATTTTTTTTACTCACCCATCAAAAATGAAAGTCTGAGTATCATGTTTCCAGTTGATGTTGTGTGTAAATGAAGCAGGCTCTACAACATTACAAACAGAGTTAAGCAAAATAAATGAACAATTATAAATTATGTTCATTGTTATGGCATAAAAATTCATAGCATGAGATGCATGTGAAACAAAATTGCACGGCCAATGGTGTAACGGATATAGCGGATCTATAATGACACCTTACCCCTAGTGCTTGAGGGGTAGCAATTCCTCAAACAAAATCACTCTGGGTGGGATTTATGAAGTGATGTAAAAAAAAAAAAAATCACAAATTATAGCAGTGCAGTAATTTGCATATTTATTTCTCCTGACTCCATCATAAACATGCATAAGTGGCTTAGCTGAGCTTGCATGTTGATTTCTTTATCCTTTCTTTATCCTATAAAATTTGTCTTAGGGTAGCATCCCATACAGTGCATTTGCACAGTCTTCAGATTATTTCACTTTTTTTGTTGTATTGCAGTCTTTTGCTAAATTTAAAATAAATAAATAAAGTTTTCCACTATCATTCTGAACTCCATAGCCCATAATGAAAAAGTGAAGACAACATTTTAGAAATGTTTGAAAATAATAAAAAAAAAAGAAAAACTAGCATTTGGGATAAACATAAGTATTCAGACCCTTTGCTATGACACTTGAAATTTAGCTCTGGTGACTTTTCATTTCTCTTGATCATCTGTTCAATATTTCTACACCTTGATTATGGTAAATTCAGTGGATTGAACATGATACATCCTGTTCTCACAGCTGACAATGCATATGAGAGCAAAAACCAAGCCCTGAGGAGGAAAAAACTGCCTGTAGAGCTCAGAGACAGGATTGTGTGGAGGCACAGATGGAGAAGCATAGAGCTCGTCGCCTACACCAAAGCTAAGTAATCAGGGATAAAAGGGCCTTGGTAAGAGAACAGACACATGAAAGCTTGTCTGGAAAAAAAAGGCACCTAAAGGACTCTCAGAATGTGAGAAGCATGGTTTTCTGGTTTGAAGAAACCAAGCAAGATAGAACTTTTAGGCCTCAGTTCTCAGTGTTATTTGGAGGAAACCAGGCACTGCCGAATACCATCCCTATAGTGAAGCATGGTAGTGGCAGCATCATGCTGTGGGGGTGTTTTTCAGCGGCTTAGACTTGTCAGGGTTGAGGGAAAACTAAATGGAGAAAAGTACAGAGATATGCTTAATGAAAATCTGATCCAGAGTGCTCTGGACCTCAAACTGGGCCAAAGGTTCACCTTCCAAGGAGACAATGAACCTAATCACACAGGCAAGATGATACAGGAGTGGCTTATGGACAACTCTGAATACTCTGAGTGGCCCAGCCAGAGCTCTGACTTCAAACCCAATCGAATGTCTCTGGAAAGACCTAAAAATGGCTGTTTAATGACAATCCCCATCCCACCTGACAGAGCTTGAGAGGACATGCAGAGAAAAATGGTAGAAATTCAGATGTGCGAACCTTGTGGCATCATAGCCAAGAAGACTGGAGGCTATAACTGCTGCCAAAGGTGCTTCAACTAAGTACTGAGCAGAGGGTCTGAATATTTATGACAATGCAATATTTTTGTTTTTCATTTTCAATAAATTAGCAAAGATTTTTTAACATTCTGTTTTCCCTTTCTCATTATTGGGGATTGAGTGCAGATTGATGGGGAAAACTTGACTTATTAAATTTTAGCTCAAGGCCGCAGCATAACAAAATTTGAAAAAATTGAAAGGGTATGAAGCCTTCCCAAATGCACTGTGCTGTATGGCAGTTGCTGCTAATGTCTAAGTGCCAGATACCACAGGACCACTTCAAAAGTCTTCATGAAGTGCCTAGATGGGTAAAAGCTTGTATGACAGCTCAACAGGGGCCCACCTAACAACAGGCATGTGGTTTTCATATTATGACTGATCGTTTATATCAGTATGGACTTTGAACATTGAGTTTGCTGAATAGACTTTACACATATTCAGCCAAAAGGGTTTCTGCCATCTATGTCCAATGTTGATGGAGATAATAATGTTGTAGACTACATGAACATTCTTTGACAAGATTTTTTAATGGTCCCTATGGTTTTAAACTTCAGGATGTGGTTCTCTTTTCTCATGCTAGATAACAGTAGTATTTATAGACATCACATATTTACAGGAAGATCTTTCAGTTCTGAAATGAATATATCTATAAATGGAGTTATGAATGTGGTAAACTGGTTGTCTGCAAACATCCAACTCTTTAAAGAGGACCTTTCACCAAAAAATGCAATACAATCTGACAGCAGCATGTTATAGAGCAGGAGAAGCTGAGCAGGCTGATACATAGTCTTGTGGAAAAAGATTCAGGAAAACCTGTAATATATACATTTATAGCTCTGCTTTTGTCTACCTTCTTTGGACAGCATCGGTACAGGGAAGAGGAGTTATCAGTGATTGATAGCGTTGTGTGTATAAGTGTGAATACATAGATAGCTGTCAGTCACTGATAACTCCTCCCCCCTGTATCGATAACACTTTACAAGGCTGTAGATGTAAATGTAAAAATTACAAGTTTTACTGACTCTTTTCCGACAAAAATATATATCAATCTGCTCAGCTTCTCCTGCTCTTTAACATGGTGCTTTCAAATTGCATTGCATTTTTTGGTTCTCTTTAAACTAAAATTATGCAATTGTGTAATTCATTAAACCCCCGAAAAAACTGTATTTATGGCTAAAATTTGGTTTATTATTTTGGATACTATAGTGATGTGATATGTTAGAATATGGGCTTATTTACTAAAGACTGGCATTTCTCACACCAGTTTTAGTAAAATTAAAGCTAAAGAACGAGGCATCTAATTTATTAAGTGGTGTAATAAATAAATCACAATATCTGTGATGTTCATGCGGTAGAGACTAGAGATGAGCGAGCATGCTCGTCCGAGCTTGGTGCTCGTTCGAGTATTAGGGTACTCGTAAGTGCTCGCTGCTCGGACGAGTATCTCGCCATGCTCGAGGAAATGGCATCTCCCGCATTTTGAATTTTTGGCGCCTATAACTCAGCCAATCACTAGCCAGGAGACTCTGCGGTACCCCCCTGCATCACGTGGGGCCTTACATGTCGATAGCAGGGGTTGGCTGGCCAGATCAGGTGACCCTGGAATATACTAGTGACGTCCGGCGGTGCTCGGCTCAGAGGCTGTCTGGATGTCGTTAGGGACAGATCTGCTGCGTTTCAAGGAGAGTGTTAGGGCCTGGATTTAGTTCTCTGTTAGGCAGGAGTGATCTCAAAAGAACCCAACAGCCCTTCTAAGGGCTACAAGACACTTTTTTTTGTCTCCTGGCTGGGCTGCCTGGCACTAGTAGTGTAGCTATCGCCATATATAATAAACTTAGTTTTTTTGTTGTTTTATCTCAGTGATACAAACCACAATCCGTATTTTCTGTCCAGGTGACCCATACTGTACGTCACATAATTAAAAAAGGTCTTTTGCTCTCACTGATACAGCTACATTAGAAAAATCTGAGTGCAAAATTTTTCTAGGTTGCAGTGAAAATAGCCACAGTCAGCAAGGGCTGAGTTTTCTCTCTGATATATTCTGCATGTCACGTTAAAAAACAAAAAAAACAAAAAAAAAAAAATTAGTTTTTTTGTTGTTTTATCTCAGTGATACAAATCCATTTCATACAGCTGTGTGGAACAATTCTGTGTGTCACAGTTCAGCTGTCCAGTCACCACAAACCGTATTTTCTGTCCAGGTGACCCATTCTGTACGTCACGTAATTAAAAAAGGTCTTTTGCTCTCACTGATACAGCTACATTAGAAAAATCTCTGTGCGACATTTGTTTGGGTTGCACTTAAGCAGACCAAGTCTGCCTAATCTAATAGTTTCAGTGTAATTGCTCCATACTGAACGGTACGTAATAAAATACATAATTTTGCGCTAACTTATCTACCTATATACAAACCACAATCCGTATTTTCTGTCCAGGTGACCCATACTGTACGTCACGTAATTAAAAAAGGTCTTTTGCTCTCACTGATACAGCTACATTAGAAAAATATGAGTGCGACATTTTTCTGGGTTGCACTTAAGCAGACCAAGTCTGCCAAATCTAATAGTTTCAGTGTAATTGCTCCATACTGCACGGTACGTAATAAAATACATAATTTTGCTCTAACTTATCCACCTATATATTAACTTGTTCAGATTGAACAAGTTTGTGGGTTTCAGTACAGCAGGCCCATTTTTTTTTTGGTATATATAATACACTTATATACAGAAAATGTTGAACCCCAGGGCTAAGGGTCGAGGGCGAGGGCGTGGGCATTCAATTACTGCAGAGGGCCGAGGCCGTGGTCCTGGGCAGGGTGAGACCTGGGAGCAGGGGAACGCCGCAAAGCTACACTCCCTAGCTTCATGTCTCAACTTACAGGGACACGTGGTAGAGGCACTACTTAATTGACTAAAATAAAAAATAACTTTTAATAAATGCTATTTAAAACAGTTGTATCCACAAAATAATAGCGGATAACTGGAGAAATGTAATAGATACTCAAACAGATAACATACAATAGCACCAAAACTTAGAGGAAAAGACTCAATCCAATGACAATAAGTACCATTGTCATCAGTCTGATTATGAACGTGATATAGCTTCCAAACCATCTAAACATTCTAATAAAAATCGGGGGACCTTTAGACGGGGCAGACAGAGGAGACCCATACGGGGGAGGGATATGCGTTTTTTAGGACAACCTCCCTTGACACTGGAGTACCCCCTGCGCAGTCGCACTCAGACAACGACCACACAATAATGGGCCCCCAGGTGGTTAATTTATCTTCTCGTGTTTTAACCCAGGATGAGATACAGTTACTTGAATTGGGCTTATCATTTGTCCCCACACCCAATTTTGACAGATTTGATACATTGAAAGATCTACATCTCTTCATCAGGAGACTTCGTTGGCATAAATATTTGAAAAATATGGACAGACGCAAATGCCTCGAATTAGGTATTCCTGATGATCTTTTACAAGATGTAAGACTATTGTATGACCTTGAGAGGGAGGGTGATCGAGTGGAGGGTCAGGGTCCCTTTACTGATTTGAAATTGAAGAGTCACCTAATGCCCCCTTTAACGGGGGAAGTCTCCTGTATAGAGGTATTTTTGAACCAAGTCTCAGAGGAGATTGAAACCCTTAAGACTTTTGGTTTTCCTTCAAATTGTCCACCCAATTTGACTACCGCTGCTGACCTCCTTGCTAGGGATACCAGCATTATAATTAAACCGTCTGACAAGGGGGGCAGTACGGTGGTCCTGGACACCTCTGATTACAAAAAGATGTGTCAGTCATTGCTACATGATAGGAACACCTATGAAGTTCTGGACAGTGATCCCACCCCCCGATTTAATGAAGAACTTAAAACTATTTTAGACGAGGCTAGGGGGAATGGTGTTATTTCACAGGAGGAGTATGACTTTCTTCTTCCTTCTTTTCCCCGGATGTCTACCTTTTACTCTCTTCCAAAGGTGCATAAGGGGACTAAGCCCCTCAAGGGTAGACTGATCGTCTCGGGGGTGGGCAACCTTTGTCAGACCCTCGGGATTTACATTGATCGAATTTTTACTCCATTTGTATCTGCCCTTCCCTCTTACATACGCGATACTACTGATCTGTTGAAAAGGATGGAGGGACTTCAGTTGGAGGATCAATGTATCCTCTGTAGCATTGACGTAGAGGCTTTATATTCCTCTATCCCCCATGATTTGGGTCTCAAAGCTGTGGACCATTTTTTACAAATGAGGGGCTGTCAGTACCGTGCCCACAGCCTTTTTGTGCTCCGTATCCTCGAATTCACACTCACCAGAAATGTATTCACCTTTAATAACAAACTCTACCACCAGCTCAGGGGCACTGCGATGGGGAGTCCGTGTGCCCCATCGTATGCAAACTTGTTCCTCGGCTGGTGGGAGGAGTCTCTGGTGTTTGGTGACGAGGCTGCGGTGGTTACATTACCAATAGGGCTGTGGGCACAGTATATAGATGACATTTTCATTCTGTGGAATGGTAGTCAACAGACTTTCTCTAGCTTTGTATCGGGGCTAAATCAGAATCAGATCGGTATGAAGTTTACATGTGAATCACCCCCACAGACGTTACCATTTTTGGACATCCGCCTCACCAAGGATGGGAAAGGGGAGCTGGACACCTCAATATACCGAAAGCCCAGCTCCACAAATTCCCTCCTGAGGTGGGAGAGTAGTCACCCCCTCCCCCTCACGAGGGGGATTCCTAGAGGGCAGTATCTTAGACTGCGGTGTAACTGTAGTCAAAAACAGGACTTTGTGACACAATCGGCAGATCTGAGAACTCGTTTCCAACGAGGATATCCAGATAGAGTACTCAGGTCAGCCTACCAGTCAGCTCTGACACATGAGCGTTCATCGTTATTGACACCTAAAGAACGCCCCCAATCGGATTCAAAATTGATTCGGTTCATTACCACCTTTGATAAAGGGGCCAGTCAAGTGAGACATATTCTCCAAAAACACTGGAAAATCCTTACTACGGACCCGGATCTATGTGAGGTGCTGGGAGAATACCCACAGATTACATACAAACGGGGAAAGAGTCTTAAGGACAAATTGGTACATAGCCACCTGGTGTCCACACCATCACGGACTACCTGGTTGTCTCATTCCATACTTGGCTGTTACCGCTGCAGCGGCTGTATAGCCTGCAGACACATGCTATCTACCAAATCCTTTACAAGTAATGTCACTGGTAAGACATATACCATCCGTCATTTCATTAATTGTCGGTCACGTGGTGTAATCTATAGACTGCTTTGTGAATGTGGGCTGGAGTATGTCGGAAAGACCATTCGGGAATTAAGGAGGCGGGTGGGGGAACATCTTAATGATATTAGGTTAGAAAAGGATACCCCGATCTCTCGACATGTACATCAAGTACATAATGGATGTGCCAGATTGTCCTTTATGGGGATTGACCTGGTAAAACCTCCCTCTCGTGGTGGTGATTGGGATAAGATCATTCTCCAACGAGAGGCTAGATAGAATAGATTTACTACTTAAAAACTACTACCCCATCGGGACTCAATAACCGTCTCAATTTTGGATGTTTCCTTTAGGAAGGAGATTTGGTTAAAATACCTAATGTAGTGGGGTAAGGTCCTCGTAATGATGCCTCACTTTTATCATCATTGAGACGAACTCTGAATACTGTCAATTACGTGTATTGTATAATTGTAGTTCACATTTTTTAATCAACTGCATCATAATTTGGTACGTGTGTTAATATTGGTGCATGAGGTCTGATTACATTCTGGACTTCTTTTTGTTTTCAATACCTTTAATCTGACATGGCTAGTGTTAGCCGTGCTTGATTACATATATGACTCATTTATGAAGTAGCAGTGATATTCTGCTAATCATAATGGCTCTCTATAGATGTTATCTGCGTACTCATCTTGAACTTTCTTTTAAACCAGTCAAAATGTCCAATCGATATATTGGCCACTGGGCTTTGTTACTAGGGACACGTTGTTATAAAACTCACGTGTCAATGGGCGTAGTGGTATTGACATTCGCGCTATACTCCTCACGGTGACTTGGTCCGCCCCCCCTCCTGACGTCACCTTGACGTATGAAGACCCGATCACGTGTCCTATCACGTGACCGGGCCGCATGATGCGTTTGGGGGGACGGCCCGTATGGAAAGCGCGCGCTCCGTCCAGGTTAAATGCCGGCTCAGACAGGTAACGGTCTGGCTACCAAATCCAGCGACCTTGTCCTGCACCTAAGGATCTGTTTGATGTTTTCCAGGATTACCAGTGTCTGCTGCCCCTACTATGGGTTACCTAATGCAGCGTATGATGATATTGGTATCTAGCTGGAGAATTTTTACATGCTAGCCCACTGGCTGTTTGTATTTTATTGGGACCTGAACAAAGCCCCAATATTAACCCTCTATGTTCCAATATTTTTTCATTAACTTTATTGTTTTACTCCCCTGACGAGTCATCTTGACAGAAACGTGCCACGTCGGGAGTGGGCACTTTTGTTGTTATTTTCTACTTTTAGGGTTAGGTCCGGGATACAGGGAGAGGTATCCGGACGGGGCCCCCAACCAGGCCCCCAACCAGGCTCGTGTTCACTGCCCTATCGTATTAGAAACCAAGTTATCTTTGTCATTTCTTCCTCCCTTTGGTCCCTACAGCCTCCTTCCTGGTACCATTGAGGACCGCCTCAAAATACAATTGCCTGGTTGGGTAAGATCGTTGCATACTATTTTTTATCATAATAGTTACATGTTATATTTTGAGGATATTGTCTACAATGGTACTTATTGTCATTGGATTGAGTCTTTTCCTCTAAGTTTTGGTGCTATTGTATGTTATCTGTTTGAGTATCTATTACATTTCTCCAGTTATCCGCTATTATTTTGTGGATACAACTGTTTTAAATAGCATTTATTAAAAGTTATTTTTTTATTTTATTCAATTAAGTAGTGCACCTACCTAGAATTAATATTTCTGGGAGCCTAATTATTTACTTCATGGGTTTTATATAGGGAATTAAACTAGACTCCCTTTATCATTTGTTGACACGTGGTAGAGGACTGTTGAAACCACAACAGTGCGAACAGGTGATGTCGTGGATTGCGGACAATGTATCAAGTAATTTGTCCACCAGTCAGTCTTCCACGCAGTCCACCCACTTTACCCAAGGGAGCACTCCTCTAGCTCCTCCACCTCAACCTCCTTCCCCCCAGTCTGCCCTCTCCCAGGAAAATTTGGAATGCGATCCGGCATACTCTGAGGAACTGTTTTCTGGACCCTTCCCAGAGTCACAAACCACTTCTCAGGTTGCTGCTGACCTCTTTCCCGATGCCCAAGTTTTCCAACTGTCGCAGTCTGAGGGTGATGACATTGTTGACTTAGTGGAAGAAGTGTGTAAAGAGGTGTCGGACGATGAGGAGACACGGTTGTCAGACAGTGGTGAAATTGTTGTCAGGGCAGGAAGTCCGAGGGGGGAGCAGACTGAGGAATCGGAGGATGACGAGGTGACTGACCCAAGCTGGGTTGATATGCCGAGTGAAGACAGTGCTTCTGAGGCGGAGGCGAGTGCTGCACCAGAACAGGTTGTAAGAGGCAGTGGTGTGGCCAGAGGGAGAAGCAGGGCCAGAGCTGGTGCATCAGCAGCAACTGTTTCACGTAGTGAAACTCCCGTGGCGAGGCCTAGATGTTTGCAAGTCTGGAGATTCTTTAAAGAAATTGAGGATGACCGACAGACTGTGGTGTGCAACCTGTGCCACACCAGGATCAGCAGGAGTGCCACCACTACTAGCCTAACCACCACCAGCATGCGCAGGCATATGAGTGCTAAACACCCCACTCAATGGAACCAAGGCCGTTCACCTCCTGCGGGTCCCACCACTGCTCCTTCCCCTGTGTCACTCGCTGCCTCTGCTAGTCAACCCCCTGCCCAGGACCCCGGCATGAGCGCCTCCCACTGGAAAACCACACCTTCGCCTCCACGATCCTCCACATCGTCCACCAATGTGTCCCTGTGCAGCGTTCAGCTGTCTTTACAGCATACGCTGGAGCGCAAGAGGAAATACAGTTCCACCCACCCACATGCCCAAGCCCTCAACGTCCACATCTCCAAATTGCTGAGCCTGGAGATGCTGCCCTATAGGCTGGTAGAGACTGAGGCCTTTCGCAACCTCATGGCGGTGGCTGCCCCTCGGTATTTGGTCCCCAGCCGCCACTATTTTTCCCGATGTGCCGTCCCAGCCCTACACCAGCACGTGTCACAGAACATCATCCGTGCCCTGACCAACGTTGTTTCTGAGAAGGTCCACCTAACCACAGACACGTGGACAAGTGCTGCCAGGCAGGGACACTATATATCACTGATGGCACATTGGTTTAACTTGGTGGAGGCTGGGACCGAGTCTGACCCTGGGGCCGCTCATGTACTGCCCACACCGAGGATTACGGGGCCTACCTCGGTCACGGTCTCTCAGACGTACTATGCCTAAGCGATTGTAGACTGCCAGATGTCAACTTCCTCCAGAACTGGTATACAGTGCAGTGCAAAATTCTGTCGTGTGCTGCACACTAGCCGGAGTGTAGAAATATACGTTTTTCGTCTCAGTTATACATTATACAGTGCAGTGCGAAACTGTGTTGTGTGCTGCACACTAGCCGGATTGTAGAAAATATACGTTTTTCCTCTCAGTTATATATTATACAGTGCAGTGCAAAATTCTGTTGTGTGCTGCTCACTAGCCGGAGTTTAGAAAATATATACGTTTTTCCTCTCAGTTATATATCCTACAGTGCAGTGAAAAATTTTGTCATGTGCTGCACACTAGCCGGAGTGTAGAAAATATAAGTTTTTCTTCTCAGTTATACATTATACCGTGCAGTGCAAAATTTTTTCGTGTGCTGCACACTAGCCGGAGTGTAGAAAATATATGTTTTTCCTCTCAGTTATACATTATACAGTGCAGTGCAAAATTCTGTCGTGTGCTGCACACTAGCCGGAGTGTAGAAAATATACGTTTTTCCTCTCAGTTATACATTATACAGTGCAGTGCAAAATTCTGTCGTGTGCTGTACACTAGCCGGAGTGTAGAAAATATACGTTTTTCCTCTGAGTTATATATTATACAGTGCAGTGCAAAATTCTGTCGTGTGCTGCACACTAGCCGGAGTGTAGAAAATATACGTTTTTCCTCTATGTTATACATTATACAGTGCAGTGCAAAATTCTGTTGTGTGCTGCACACTAGCCAGAGTGTAGAAAATATACGTTTTTCCTCTCAGTTATATATCCTACAGTGCAGTGAAAAATTGAGTGGTTTGTGGTGCAATAGCCGCCGTCTAAAGACTACGTTTTACCTCAGTCATATATACTACAGTGCAGTGCGAAATTGTGTCGTGTGCTGCACACTAGCCGGAGTGTAGAAAATATAAGTTTTTCCTCTCAGTTATATATTATACAGTGCAGTGGAAAATTCTGTCGTGTGCTGCACACTAGCCGGAGTGTAGAAAATATACGTTTTTCCTCTCAGCTATATATCCTACAGTGCAGTGAAAAATTCTGTCGTGTGCTGCACACTAGCCGGAGTGTAGAAAATATACGTTTTTCCTCTCAGTTATACATTATACAGTGCAGTGCGAAATTGTGTCGTGTGCTGCACACTAGCCGGAGTGTAGAAAATATACGTTTTTTCTCTCAGTTACAGTATATATCAAACATTGCAGTGTAAAATTGAGTGGTTTGCGGTACAATAGCCGCTGTCTAAAGACTATGTTTTTCTCTCAGTTATATATCATACTGTGCAGTCAACATACAAAATGTTGAACCCAAGGGCTAAGGGTCGAGGATGAGGGCGTGGACGTTCAAGTAGTGTAGGGGGCAGAGGCCGTGGTCCTGGGCAGGTTGACACAGTACATGTTGATGAGGGAGCAGTGGAACGCCGCAGAGTTTCGCTCCCTAGCTTCATCTCGCAACTTACTGGTTTACGTGGTACACCACTATTGAAACCACAACAGTGCGAACAGGTGATGACGTGGATGGCGGACAATGCTTCCAGTAATTTATCCACCACCCAGTCTTCCACGCAGTCCACCCACGCTAGCCAAGGTAGTAGACCTCTGGCTCCTCCAGCTCAACCTCCTTCCCCCCAGCCTGCCCCCCCCCCACGAAAAGTATGGATTCAGATCAGGCATACTCACAGGAACTCTTTTCAGGACCCTACCCAGAGACACAAACCACTGCTCAACAGCAACCTGAGCAGTTGCTCTGTCCCGATGCCCAAAATTTTGAACTTTCACAGTCTGTGGGTGATGAGAGTGTGGACTTAGTGCAAGTAGTGCGTTAAGAGGTGTCGGATAATAATGATGATGAGACACGGTTGTCAGACAGTGACGTTGTTGTCAGGGCAGTAAGTCCGAGGGGGGAGCAGAGTGAGGAATCGGAGGAAGAGCTGGTGGATGATGAGGTGACTGACCCGAGCTGGGTTGGTAATCCAACTCAAGACAGTGCTTCTGAGGGGGAGGCAAGTGCAGCACCAGAACAGGTTGGAAGAGGCAGTGGGGTGGCCAGAGGGAGAAGCAGGTAGTTCAGCAACTGTTTCACGGAGTCAAGCTCCCGTGCCGAGTCCTAGATGTTCGCAAGTCTGGAGGTTTTTTAAAGAAAGTGAGGATGACTGACAGACTGTGGTGTGCAACCTGTGCCACACCAGGATCAGCAGGGGAGCCACCACTACCAGCCTAACCACTACCAGCATGCTAAACACCCGACTCAGTGGAACCAAGGCCGTTCACCACCTGCGGGTCACACCACTGCCCCTTCCCCTGTGTCACATGCTGGCTCGGCGAGACAACCCCCCGCCCAGGACCCCGGCACGAGCGCCTCCCGCCCTACAACCACCCCTTCACCTCCACGATCCTCCAAAACCTTCACCAATGTGTCCCAGCGCAGCGTTCAGCTGTCTTTGGAGCAGACATTTGAGTGCAAGCGCAAATACAATTCCAGCCACCTACATGCACAAGCCCTAAACGTCCACATCTTCAAATTGTTGAGCCTGGAGATGCTGCCCTATAGACTGGTAGAGACTGAGGCCTTCCGCAACCTGATGGCGGTGGCTGTCCCTCGGTACTTGGTCCCCAGCCGCCACTATTTTTCCCGATGTGCCGTCCCAGCCCTACACCAGCACGTGTCATAGAACAGCATCCGTGCCCTGACCAACGCGGTTAGTGATAAGGTCCACCTAACCACAGACACGTGGACAAGTGCTGCCGGGCAGGGACACTATATCTCACTGACGGCACATTGGGTTAACTTGGTGGAGGCTGGGACCGAGTCTGACCCTGGGGCCGCTCATGTACTGCCCACACCGAGGATTGCAGGGCCTACCTCGGTCACGGTTTCTCAGATGTACTATGCCTCTTCCTCCAACCCCTCCTCCGAATTACCATCCGTGGGCACGGCGCCTTCAGTCGGTAGCTCTAGGCCCAGCAGCAGTGCCGTGGCTAAGCGCCAGCAGGCGGTGCTCAAACTGCTGAGCTTAGGTGACAAAAGGCACACCGCCCAAGAGCTGTTACAGGGCATCACGGTGCAGACCGATCTGTGGCTGGCACCGCTGAACCTCAAGCCAGGCATGGTTGTATGTGACAACGGGTGTAACCTGGTGGCAGCTCTGCAACTCGGCAGACTGACACATGTGCCATGCCTGGCCCACGTGTTTAATCTCATAGTTCAGCGGTTCCTCAAGACATACCCCAATTTGTCAGATTTGCTCACCAAGGTGCTCCGCATCTGTGCGCATTTCTGCAAGTCGACCACAGATGCTGCCACTCTCAGGGCAGTGCAGCGGCGCCTACAACTGCCAGCTCACCGACTGTTGTGCGACTTGCCCGGGTGGTGTACAGACACCCCGGTGTCTGTACACCATATGAAAGCTGTAATCCTCGCTGGTGAGGATTACAGTTTTCAAAGTGCAATTCTTATTCTGGCCACTAGATGGCAGGCCTGGATTAGAAATGAGCAATTCTTGGATTTCTGAGTCTATAAAATCCATAATTGCTCATAAAGAAAAAAAAAGCCACAATATATAAGCCCATATTTGAGCTTTCAAATAGTAAAAAAAAAATTTTAAAAAAATGTTAAAAAATATATAAAAAATAAAAAAGATATAAAAGTTCAAATCACCCCCCTTTCCGTATAATTAAAAAATAAATACCTAAATAACAATAAATATAGACATCATGGGTATCACCGTGACCGAAAACGCCCGTACTTTTAAAATATAAAAAAAAAATTCCAATACTTGTGTGGTGGAAAAAAGCGTCCAAATGGCGATTTGCCGTTTTTTGTCGCGTTTTTTTTCTAAAAAAAATTAAATAAAAAGTGATCAAAAGTCATACACACCCCAGAATGGTATCAATAAAAACTTCAGATCGTCCCGCAAAAAATGAGCCCCCATACAGCTCTGTACACATAAATACCAAAAAGTTATAGGGGTCAAGATTTGACAAGGAAAAAAAAAAAAAAAAAAAGGGCAACTTTCTAATTATTTTATCACTATGAAAACGCAGGAAAAACTATACATATTAGGTATTGCCGGATTCGTACTGACCAGTAGAATGAAAGTAATGGATCAGTTTTAATGCACATCGAACGCTGTAAATAAGAAACCCGTAGAACTGTAGCGGAATAGCGTTTTCTTTGCAATTTCACCCGGTTTGGAATTTTTTTTCCCGCTTCCCACTACACCGTATGCAATATTAAATGGTGGCGTTGGAAAGTACAACTTGTCCCGCAAAAAACAAGCCCTCATACAGCTATGTGAACAGAAAAATAAAAGAGTTATGGCTGTTTGAAGGCAGGGAGCGCAAAACGAAAATGCATAACCAAGAAAACCTCCGGCCGCGAAAGGGTTAAGCTCTTTATATAGCCCTTTAATTCTGGAAATTGGCGGAGGTCTGTGAACACATGCTTCAACATGGAGATCTTCTATATATAACACATATTAGAAGATCCATTACAACCTACTGTAGGTAATCCATCCTGTTCTCTGTTGGGAACGCAGATAAGAGAAATAGAGATTGTAGTGCAGTGGCCTGGGAGGAGCCAGAGCATAAGATGGGAGTGGTAGTGTAGTGGCTGCCAACAGTTTATGACGGTGGCTGCCAACAGTACCTTGGCAATAATGGCTGTAGTGTTCAGTGCTGGATATAGGGTTTTGAAGTCACTTCTGGCTAGGACACCTCCAAATGTGAAAGGTGTCTTAACAGTGTCCTTGACTGCAGCAAGGTCCAAATAGCTGCAGTAGCAGGTTACCTTTCTGACTCCTGGGCTTCGCTCTCGCTCTCTCCTTCTGTTTATCTTGCAGTAAATCATGCAGAGATCGTTGAGGCCCTGCAATGCCATTTGCTCCTCACAGTGAACCTCATATTTTTTATTTTTTTTTAACTAATTTTTGGCTAGGTGACTACTGACAAAATTAAATAAGAATTGTTTAAAAAGCCATAATTACCCAAAATGGTACAAATTAAACCTACAGCTTGTCTCACAACAAAAATTATGGATCTTAGTATCTAAACACACAAACACATACATGTATGCGATTGGTGTTAAATGGTTGCATGACACAGAGCTCATGCTCTGAGCTCGCTCCATACACAACGGGAGCTAGCTCTATAATACAGCTGTGAACTGCTGGCAGTGATAGGGAATGCTGATAAAGCAGATCCTGGTAATTTAACTCCTCAGGTGCTCAGGGCTCCAATCAGTTGCTATGACAGCCTGGGGCCTTGTGAAGGCACCTAGGGCTGTCATAGAGAACTGCCTGAAAAGCCATGCACAAGGCAGGGCCTGACTGGCAGCCAGTGAAAATCCTATAGACTGCAATAGTATTCTATTTCTTTACAGTCTATGGGAGAGAAAACTATACATTAGATTAAAAAATATGTGAAAAATTGCAAAATAAATAAGCAATAAAAAATAAACATAATAGGAATCACCACATCTGAAAATGCCTGAACTATTAAAATATAAAAATATTTATCTTGCGCAGTAAACGCTGTAAGGGGAAAAAGAGCCAATTTGCTGTTTTTTGGTCACTAAAAAATAAACCAGCAAAAACTAGCCTTGCAAAAAATGAGCTGAACGCTTATCTACTCTATTCCTTTGTGCTAGTGTTTCTGACTAATGGAGCGCCTATCAGGTTCTGATCCAGGGACTCGGTGCTCTATTTAATCCTCTTCCTGACCATACACCAGTGCCAGTGATAGTCTTTGACTCACTAGCTGTGTTCCTGGTTCCTGTGCTTATTGGATTGCTTGTTCTCTGACCTCGGCTTGTCTTCTGACCAGTCTCTGTCTTTCGTTTAGTACTGCGTTGTCCGTCTGGTTCTGATCTCGGATTGTCTTCTGACCACTCTCTGTCACTCGTTTGGTACTGTATGGCTTTTCTGGTTCTGTCCCATTTACGTGTGACTCTGGTATTGTGTTCGTCTGTTCTTGTCGCTTTTCCATCTCTGCCCTTAACCCCTTCCCAACATCCTCCATGTACGGAGCAGCGGGAAGTGATTTCCCGACAGCTGTCGTATAGGTAGAGCGAGCTGATCGGGTGGGTGCAGGAGCTGTGGTGAAATTTAGCCTCCATTTTCTTTTGATTCTTGTGAAACATATAAAGGGTTAACAATTTTTGTAAAATAAGCCTGACAAAGTGACTTCAAAACTTAATTGGTCTATAAAGGGAGTCTTTCACCTGTTTTTCACCAATATAACTAAGAGCACTGCCCCACAGAAGTTTGCATACACATCCCAAACATACCTGTGTGCACTTTGTGTCTGTATTACATGTTCTGTAAAAGCACTTTTATTCTGCAGGAAAACAGCTCCCAAGTGCCCAGCTCTGCTGCTGCAAGTGCTCAAATCAAACGAGACTGAAGAGGGGAGGGCTGCTTTAGCTGCTCATATCTTGGGATTGGTAGCAGATAGAAAAATGGACCTTCTTTGAAAGCTAGCATTCCAAGCTTTTAAATGATACCAAAATCACAGCATTATATCCACTATATCAGAAAATATCGCTGTTAGAAATCGAGTAGGGAGAGAAAGCTGTTTTTAGTTTCACTTTCAGCTGGGCACTTGGGAGCTGTTTTCCTGCAGAATAAAAGTGCTTTTTCTGAACATGGGATAAAGGCACAAAGTGCATACAGGTATGTCTGGGATGTGCAATCTTCTGTGGGGCAGTGCTGTTAGTTATATAGATGAAACACAGGTGAAAGACTCCCTGTCATATTGACTCAAATTTACTTTTAACATAAAGTACATTGTGTCATGAAAAAACTGTTTCAGAATTGCTTGGATTAGTAAAAGAGGCACATAAAGTGCTACATGTCAGATTTCCAAAAATAGGGTCTGTCAGGAAGGTGAAAAATGGCTGTGCCCTGAAGGGGTTAAAAAGCATAGGGACTGTCGATCAGTTGCTGTCTAGCTATTCAGGGCTTGTATTGCAAGTAGGTAGGGAAAGCAGGTTGAGTTCTGACTTTAGGGCTTACTGTTCTTGTCTGTCCCTACCTACAGTCGTAACAGTCTCTTTATGTTAATTTTTATGAATTTTTAATTCTTCTCTCCCCCCTCCCTAAGCTCTAAAACGGAATTGTAGCAATAGACAATAATGTCATGGTGGCACTGACATACATAGCTATGGGTGAACATATGTTTAACAACATTAACAAACAAACATTAAAAACACACCGTGTCGTTTCATGCACGTATTCCAAAGCTTTCAAAAATTGGAGTAGATGATGTTTAAACACACAGGGGGTAATTTATCATTAGGAGAATATTTAAAGTAATTTTTGCTTGAGTCTGTGTTGGAGTACTTTCTGCCACATTTATCAAATGTCACATGTTGTTTGATAAATTTGGCGTGTTCTTAAACCTAACACTTCTGTCTAGAGAAGCTCCTCCACTTTTCCTACTCCACCCTCCTGCAGTGAGATTGCAACTTATTTGTGACTTTTTAAAAAAGTCTCAATGATAAATCTGGAGTGAAACATAACATTAACATAGCTAACCACACCCACTTTTCCACCCATATTACAAAACTGGAGTGAGTGGTGTACACATGCAAAAAGTCGCAAAATTTTCGCGCAAGTGAGTGTAAAAAGTCGCTAATTTTGCGCAATCGCATAAATTTTGCGCACAGGAGTGCAAAAAGGTCACAAAAGCCCTATTTTGCGACTTTCTGATGCCAGAATTCTGGTGTGAAGGTATGATAAATCAGGGCCACAGTGTTTTATTGGGCGATGAAGGGTCCAAAAATTATGTTTTAATGGGTCAGAATTAGAGATGAGCGAGCATACCCGTCCGAGCTTGGTGCTCGTTCGAGTATTACGGTACTCGTAAGTGCTCGCTGCTCGGACGAGTATCTCGTCATGCTCGAGGAAATGGCAACATCCGCATTGTGCATTTTTGGCGCCTATAAACTCAGCCAATCACAAGCCAGGAGACTCTGCGGTACACCCAGCATCACGTGGGGCCCTTACATGTCGATAGCAGGGGTTGGCTGGCCTGATCAGGTGACCCTGGAATATACTAGTGACTGCCCGCGGTGCTCGGCTCAGATGCTGTCTGGATGTCGTTAGGGATAGAGCTGCTGCGTTTCAGGGAGAGTGTTAAGGCCTGCATTTAGTTCTTTGTTAGGCAGGAGTGATCTCACAAGAACCCAACAGCCCTTCTAAGGGCTACAAGAAATTTTTTTTTTGTCTCCTGGCTTGGCTGGCTGGCTGGCACTAGTAGTGCAGCTATCGCCATATATAACCCTTTTTTTTATTGTTCTATCTCAGTGATACAAATCCATTTCATACAGCAGTGTGGAACCATTCTGTGTGTCACAGTTCAGCTGTCCACTCACTACAATCCGTATTTTCTGTCCAGTTGACACATTCTGTACGTCACTTAATTAAACCAGGTCTTTTGCTTTCACATATACAGCTAGATCACAAAAATCTCTGTGCGACATTTGTCTGGGTTGCAGTCAAAATAGCCACTGTCAGCCGGGGCTGAGTTAGGCCTCTGATAGTTTCTGCACGTCACTTTAAAAAAAAAAAAAAAAAACTAAAAAAAAAAATATAAAAAAAGATATAAAAAAATAGTTTTTTTGTTGTTTTAGCTCAGTGATACAAATCCATTTCACACAGCTGCGTGGAACCATTCTGTGTGTCACAGTTCAGCTGTCCACTCACTACAATCCGTATTTTCTGTCCAGTTGACACATTCTGTACGTCACTTAATTAAACCAGGTCTTTTGCTTTCACATATACAGCTAGATCACAAAAATCTCTGTGCGACATTTGTCTGGGTTGCAGTCAAAATAGCCACCGTCAGCTGGGGCTGAGTTAGGTCTCTGATAGTTTCTGCACGTCACGTTCAAAAAAAAAAACAAAACTAAAAAAAAAATATAAAAAAATATATATAAAAAAATAGTTTTTTTGTTGTTTTAGCTCAGTGATACAAATCCATTTCACACAGCTGCGTGGAACCATTCTGTGTGTCACAGTTCAGCTGTCCACTCACTACAATCCGTATTTTCTGTCCAGTTAACACATTCTGTACGTCACTTAATTAAACCATGTCTTTTGCTCTCACGTATACAGCTAGATCACAAAAATCTCTGTGCGACATTTGTCTGGGTTGCAGTCAAAATGGTCAGCGGCGCCATTATCAGCCTTATCATCCCGCTGCTTTGCCTGTTGAAAAACTCACTGCTCAGCATCAAGTCGGATGCTTTGCGCTAGTCACAAGAGACGGTGGAGGAAGATACGTCGCTTGATAGCCAGAGCACCCTCCGGTCTGTTTCTCAGCGCGTATCGGAGTAAGGGGATGAGGAGGAAGAGGAGGAGAATGTCGGCGAGACAGAAGAGGGTACCAGTTCTCAGTCCTTAACTCTTGAGCGTGTATGGGCTGAAGAGGAGGACTTGGAGGAGGAAATGGAGAGTCAGGCCAGTGAGGAGAGGGAATTCTTACGTGTTGGGACTCTGGCGAACATGGCAGACTTCATGTTAGGCTGCCTATCCCATGACCCTCGCGTTAGAAGCATTTTTTCAAACACCGATTACTGGGTGTTCACTCTCCTGGACCCACGGTACAAGCAGAACCTTTCCACTCTCATCCCTGCAGAGTAAAGGCGTATGAGAGTGAATAGATATCAACAGGCCCTGGTGCACAAGCTGAAACAATCCTTCCCATCTGACGCCGCTAGCGGCAGAGGGCATGGTTCTGTGGGCCAAGTAGCGGGGGAGAGGAGGCGAGCAGGCAGCTTGTCCAGCACTGGCAGGGGAATGCTCTCCAAGGCCTTTGCCAGTTTTATGTCACCCCAGCAAGACACTGTCACCTGTCCCCAGTCTAGGCAGAGTAGGGGGGAGCTGTACAGAAAGATGGTGAGGGAGTACCTAGCTGACCATACCAACGTCCGTAGCGATCACTTTGCTCCATACAACTACTGGGTTTCAAAGCTGGACACGAGGCCTGAACTGGCGCTGTACGCCTTGGAGGTGCTGGCCTGCCCTGCCGCTAGCATGCTGTCATAGCGGGTATTCAGTGCAGCTGGTGGCGTCATCACCGATAAGCGTACACGCCTGTCACCTGACAGCGCTGACAGGCTGACGCTTATTAAAATGAACAAAGCCTGGATTTCACCGGAATTCAAATCTCCTCCGGGGGAAAGCAGCTAAAGATTTAAATAACTTATGCATCCGATTCCTCTTCTCTACTCCTCCTCCTTGTCGTCTTTGCCTAACGCTGACCAAAAAAACGCCATTTTTTAGAGGTCCAACTGGCACTCTTTTACCACAATTTTTCAGGAGGGCCCCCTACAGGCCCTCTCTCCAAACAATTTTTCCGGAGGTCCACCTACAGGCCCTCTCTCCAAACAATTTTTCCAGAGGTCCACCTACAGGCCCTCTCTCCAAACAATTTTTCCAGAGGTCCACCTACAGGCCCTCTCTCCAAACAATTTTTCCGGAGGTCCACCTACAGGCCCTCTCTCCAAACAATTTTTCCGGAGGTCCACCTACAGGCCCTCTCTCCAAACAATTTTTCTGGTGGTCCACCTAGAGGCCCTCTCTCCAAACAATTTTTCCAGAGGTCCACCTACATTCCCTCTCTCCAAACAATTTTTTCCGGAGGTCCACCTACAGGACCTCTCTCCAAACAATTTTTCCAGAGGTCCACCTACAGGCCCTCTCTCCAAACAATTTACGTCTTTTTCCTATCTTTCTCTCTCTCCAAACTATTTTTCCAGATAGCTGCCATATACGGTATTAAACTGAGAAGAATACATAGAACACATGCCACACTTGATCGAGCTCATAATTGACAATTGTACCGGTTGATGCTAAATTTTTAAGTTGGGGTCCTGCGTCCTCATTCTAACTACATCCGGCTGTTGTCACCACCACACACGCTAGCCCAGGGGGCACTCCTCTGGCTCTTCCAGCTCAACCTCCTTCCCCCCAGCCTGCCCCCCACCTACAGGCCCTCTCTCCAAACAATTTACCCGGGTAGGGGACGTATTAGATATTGTACTGATTTTTTTTTGGTTTTTCTTTTAATTGCCTCCTGCGATAGATGGGAATCGAACCCGGATCAACTGCTTGGGAAGCAGCTATGCTCACCACTTTACCACCAACAGCCACAGCAACTGATAAGAACAGATACTAAACTTGATGTCAGCCAACATTTTGACAATCGATAACCCGAAATGGGTCCGCCGTCGAGCCCTGCGTTCGGCCATCCTGAACATTTCACATAATCTGACCGAGTCTGATCCTGGGGCTGCTCATGTACTGCCCACTTGGAGGATGCTTCACCTCCTGCTACCTCAGTCTAACTCGGTCACTCTGCTGTCACCGCCATGCTGCATCTGGCTAAATTTTTGGGTGGCTCACCTGTTACCTCATGTAACAAGCAAACTGCGGATCCGCAAAACACGGACAACACCAAACGGACATCTGAATGAGCCCTTAGGGAGCATCAGAGGCATCCCTACATGCTGCCCCTGGTGTTTCCTATGCATTTCCAAGGTGTTTCCATCATTTTCTGAGGTTTTCACATGTTGGGGCAAACTTGGCTGTGCAGAACCTTTGGTCCCTGCAAAAAGATTCGGGTCTCCCATAGGCTTTAATGGGATTCGTGATTCGGCCCGAATCCACGAATCCCGCGGTGGGATTCGGGCCGAATACCGAATCCCCCAATCTTTTAGGATTCGCTCATCTCTATATATAATGCTACAAACAAGCAAAACAGTTTATTATAAATCTTGTAATTTGTGAGATAAAACATATTTGTGTTTTCTTTTAATCACATTAAAAAAAACTTCAATTGTATATCAACATTTTTAATTCTACTTCAACCACCAAAACATCTACCTAAGATACCCTATCCTTCTTTACAATGGGTACCTAATAGAAAGATCAACACAACTTTACAGGGGTTACCCAATTTCATATATATTTTTTTTTTAAATGCCCTACTGCTACCAAGTGGAACATGTCCTGCTCTGTGGTTCCATCAGTGTCTTCACTGCATTATGGTCCCTGCATGTAAACTACGTGGCACACCACCAAGGTCAGCAGTGGTACATGTGTCCCTGCCTATGCCAGAAATTTACATGCAGAGACTGAAGTACAGTGAAGACAGTGGTTGACCCATGGAGCCGGAACCAAGCTTTTTGAAGAAGGTAAGTATGCTTCCCTTGACCGGTTCCACTGGATGTGGGGAGTGGAGGTGCAGTATTAAAAAAACTAAATGAAGTGGGACAACTCCTTTAACTTTGTGACCTTTTTTAATTAAATGAGTTGCCCAATCAAATGTCCCATTTAACCAAGTAGTAGTAATGCATTTTATCCCCCTGTACTTCCAGGGCCACTGTTCTGGTTTTCTGCATTGGGCTTTGTTTACTTGACTGCAGTGGTATACTCAGTGTGACTGCAGCAGCAAATCACTGGCTTCAGAGGTCCCATGGAGTATATAATCATTCTGAGAGCGATGGGAGATGAAATAGGTAAGTAGCTTCTTTCATCATTTTATCACAATTACTATTTTTGAAAAACTTTTAGATTTTCTTGGACAACCCCTTCAACGGTAAAATACATTTCTATTATATTCAAAATACTATAATAAACAGATGTTTAACAATATCTTATAGTGAACAAGTAATACATTCTATGGGAAGAACCACCCTGAGAACACAATTTCCCATGCTTCACCACTATTAGGTATTTAAAATTGCATTACTAAGGCAACCCTACACTCACCGTGATGGACAAAATGAAGTCTGTGTCTCTTGCAGGAACCTGAGAAATGACCAACAGTGTGTTTGTTCAGTAGTAGTAGTAGTTTTAAGTTTCTATATTTGAATTTTTAAGTTTCTATCAGTTTTACTTCCCTACCTTGCTTGTGCAGCAGCTACCTCCACAGCCATATAATTTGACTTTCCTTTTAACAGTACCTAAAAATCAGACCCAATTGAGACCCAAAAGAAATGAATGCATTAACCTCTTATTAATAATGCTGATGGTGTAATGTTAGTCTTTCAGGAATTATGATCCTGACTACAGTTTAGTCAGACATTTAGCTGAATCTTTGTGGTAATGGAGTTCATCAGGAGACATGAAGTACAGAGGACAGACTGTGGTAATGGAGACTGCATACAAGTGCTGCTGCTCATTAGCCACATCTGCTCATGAACACTATTCCTACCAGAGATTCAGCTGAAGATCTTATCATCTGTATTCAGGGTCATAATCCCTGACAAGCAGAGCAGAGAGGGGGATGAAGCAACTCCTTACCTCAGTGTTGTGAAATAACTTGTCCTGCTGTGTGACCAGGACAGGTTTTCTGTGTTCTAATAGGACGGCGGCCATTTTGTTTCTCCTAACGATTGCTCCCCAGACAAAACGAGACATTATAACTAATGAAAGGTATTTGGGAATATATTTATAATAAAGTAATATTTAAGTATTTTCATTTTCTTAATTCCCGGAGAACCCCTTTAAGGTGCAACAGTGATAGACTTCTGTGACGTGGAAACTGTGTTGTATAGTTTCAAGGTGGTGGTGGTTGTGGGGAGTTCTACAAGTGGTTTATCAGTTCTAAGCAGCAGCCCCCTATTGATATCATACAGTATACAGATTATATAAAGCAAGTATATGATATGAAATCATTTAAACCAAGTAGTTTTACCATTTAGTAACATAGTTACATAGTAACATAGTTTATAAGGCCGAAAAAAGACATCTGTCCATCCAGTTCGGCCTGTTTTCCTATAAGTTGATCCAGAGGAAGGCAAAAAACCCCTGTGAGGTAGAAGCCAATTTTCCCCACTTTAGGGGAAAAAAATTCCTTCCCGACTCCAATCAGGCAATCAGAATTACTCCCTGGATCAACGACCCATCTCTAGTAGCTATAACCTGTAATATTATTACCCTCCAAAAATACATCCAGGCCTCTCTTGAACTCTTTTAGTGAACTTACCATCACCACCTCCTCAGACAGAGAGTTCCATAGTCTCACTGCTCTTACCGTAAAGAATCCTCTTCTATGTTTGTGTACAAACCTTCTTTCCTCCTCACGCAGAGGATGTCCCCTCGTCACAGTCACAGTCCTGGGGATAAATAGATCATGGGAGAGATCTCTGTACTGACCTCTGATATATTTATACATAGTTATTAGATCTCCCCTCAGTCGTCTTTTCTCTAAAGTGAATAACCCTAATTTTGATAATCTTTCTGGGTACTGTAGTCCACTCATTCCAGTTATTACTTTAGTTGCCCTCCTCTGAACCCTCTCCAGCTCTGCTATGTCTGCCTTGTTGACAGGAGCCCAGAACTGTACACAGTACTCCATGTGTGGTCTGACTAGTGATTTGTAAAGTGGCAGGACTATGTTCTCATCACGGGCATCTATGCCTCTTTTGATGCAACCCATTATCTTATTGGCCTTGGCAGCAGCTGTCTGACACTGGTTTCTGCAGCTTAGTTTGCTGTTCACTAAAATTCCTAGGTCCTTTTCCATGTCAGACTTACCTAATATTTTACCATTTAGTATGTACTGGTGACTTGCATTATTCCTTCCCGTATGCATAACCTTACATTTGTCAGTGTTAAACCTCATCTGCCACTTCTCTGCCCAAGCCTCCAGTCTATCCAGATCCATCTGTAGCCGTGTACTGTCCTCTTCTGTGTTAATTACTTTACACAGTTTAGTGTCATCTGCAAAAATTGATATTTTACTGTGCAGGCCTTCTACAAGATCATTAATAAATATATTGAAGAGAATATGGCCCAATACTGACCCCTGTGGTACCCCACTAGTGACAGTGACCCAATCTGAGTATGTATCATTAATAACCGCCCTCTGTTTTCTATCACTGAGCCAGTTACTTACCCACATACAGACATTTTCTCCCAGGCCAAGCATTCTCATTTTATATACTAACCTTTTATGTGGTACAGTGTCAAATGCTTTGGAGAAGTCCAGATATATGACATCCAAGTCAACGGAACCAGGGATTCCCAGTCTCCCAAGCTGGTACTTGCCTGGCCTGAAGCTGTGTATTTTCTGCGATCTGACGAGTGCAGGGACATTCAGCTTAGAATAACCGTTGTTACACAAGGTCCATAGTACCTCCTTGTGTAGAACCAGTGTATAGAATCAGTGCCCCTCCCCTCGGGGATGGTTTAACATGTTTCATTCCTTGGAACTAGAGACATGCGACATTTCCCTGGTGGTATGTCCATATTTGTTGCGAGATAGGAGTCTCTTCTTTTTTGTGAATATCTGCTAGGTGCTCTTCTCCTAAACTTGTTCTCTGTTTTCCCTATGTACAGCTACAGGTGGCCACATGCACCACCCCCATTGTTTGACAGTTTATGAATGATTTGATTAAATACCGTATATATATCTTTCCCATGCTCAAGCTCATCACCTCTTTGCCTTGCTAATTTGTTGTGATGTTTTCAATGAGGCAAGCTAAGGGTTTCACATACCATGACAAAAGTTATAATTTAGACTTAACATAAATTTTGTTTCTAGGGACATTCTTGGTTTTGGCAGGGTGTGGTTCATACGTAGGTTATGGCTTACTATGGGACAGGCTTTATTAGGTTGTGACTTGCCATGAAGCAAGGTTTGTTGGAGTGTTTCTTACTATGAGTTGGCATGTGCCAGAATATACATATTTCTGAATCCTGGTCACATTTAATAAACTTAAAAAAATAAGTAAACAGTGCAGGATTAACAGTTTGCTGCAGAATTTTCAGAGCCACTAAATTTCAATTATTTTAAATAAAAATGAGAACTTTTACAAGGTAGGAAGATACAGTATCTGGCATGTGAAGGGGCAAAATCAACCGGTACTGAGCTGTATAAAAACTGTCTGGGTCCACTGAATATTACACAGATCTGGGGAGCCTGGGACTTGTAAGAAATTTTTATCTGCACCTTAACCTCTTTGGAAACTTGTAATTTTCAGTTTTTTTTTTCATTTTGTTTTTTTACTCTTGGCCTTCCAGGACCCTTAATTTTTATTTTTCCATTCACATATGCCACATGAGGGCTTGTTTTTTGCGAGACAGGTTGTACTTTCAAATGGAATCATATGATATTACATTCAAAATAGAGGGTTTTATTTTTATGCCGTCCCCTATGCGGTAAAAGTGATCTGTTGCCTTTATTCTTCTGGTCGGTATAAGTATGACAATACCACATTTATAGTTTTTCTTGTGTTTTAATATTTAAAAACTTAGAAAAATAAATGTTTTTTCTTTGCATTGCCATATTCTGACCTCTATTTCTTTAGCTAATGTCTATGGAGATGTGTGAGTGGTCATCTTTTGCAGGGTGGTCTGTAGTTTTTATTGATACCATTTTGGAGTGCGTATGTCTTTTCAACCACCTTTTATTAAATTTTTTAGTATTGAGAAAGGAGGGTGATTTAAATTGTTATTTTTTAAAAAGATTCTTATTACACTAAAGTCCCCCTAATCTTTGGTTATCTGTTAGTAAAATTGTAGAATTAAGATAATTTTTCTGTTCTCACAATAGGCCTAGATAAACATGCCCACAAATGAGCATTGCACTTATCATTGTAATGTGCAAATCTCTAATTGAGTGAATCATCCCCACTTACCTCTGTGATCAGAGTGAATGGTCTTACCAAAAAAAATCAAATGTGTGCCATCAAGTGTTTGCCATCCTAAAAGTTCAAACAAGAGAGGACGTTAAAGAGCTGGGACAGGAAGTAGAACACTTGGAGTGGCTTAAAAAATTCTATATAGTAAACCATCCACTCTCTGTAAAAGAAAAAAAAAAATCACATATTGGTGGTGTCACTTTAAGAGTTCTCTTAGTTTTAATCAGACAGTAGAAAAAAAATGAACTCACTATTGCTAGCTTGCCCTCAACTCCCTGCCAGCTCCAGGTGGCACTGCAAATGGCATCCTGATCCATTAGATGGTGGCATGCACCTAAACATATGTAATTGCTGCTCTTGAGATTCTAAAAATGCTCCTTTGCAAACATGAGATGAGAAATAGAATCCATTTTCATTCTTGAAACATATACACTGGTAAAAGTGGTAAAAATTCAATCTATTATTAGGCTTATAATTTGCAGAGTGGATATGAAACAATGAAGTGACTTACTTGATGAGGAACATGCTTTCAGAATTTCACTTCTCTGTACTATTTTGCAGCCTTTTTGTATGCCCTTGTATATGTTTCTCAGCTATATTCCATAAACCTCTTATGTTGTACCTCATAAATCCAGAAAATGTGTATTTTGTTTTTACTGTCTTTGTACACAACTCAGTAACGTTACAAAATCATTAAATGGATACTCTAGCCTAATAATTTCATGGCCTATCACTTGCATAGTTGGGATTATAACTAGTAGAAAGAGGGGATTTTCGATTTCACTGTACTTTAGTGGGGACACTTCTAGAAGACTGGACAATGACTAGAGCCAACCTTGAATGAGAAGAGCATGAAAGTCCAGCTACACTGCAGCATATGGTATAGAGGAAGCACTTGGCTCTTTGCTACAGCCTCAGGAAGTACTTGTGCCACAGCACCATGCTCGGTCAGATGCCATAAGTACGTACAGAGCAATGCTTCTAGGGCAGAATTGCTGCATACATACAACATGCAATACCTCAGGCTGTAAGGTGTGGAAAAAGTTCCCTTCATTGAGATGGAAATATGGCTGCACCTGGAATATTGTCAGTGTGCCACTGTCTGATTCTTCTGGATTGGAGGCACAAGGTTCCACTTTAGAAGCACTGGTTCAGTCTAGCCGCTAGATGTTGTTGCTTGACCCCTTTTGTGACACAAGTGGTGACTTAGCTAGTACATTACCTGTTCAGGAAGAGTGGCCATAAAAGCAGCCCCCACATCTTTAGAGAGTTGAGGCACCTGGGGTGTATGTGAATCCTGATCCACAGTACATAGGGCAACAATAGAGGGTAAGAACTGTAGTCAGTGAGGAAAGCCATAGGAGTGTCAGAGAAGCTGTAGTTGAAGTAGAGAGGCTGCTGGCAGAGCGGACACTGGAGATCGGTTCCTCTCATATTGAAAGCAAGTGTTCATGTGTTACCCAAGGCATGGCACTGAGTAGAGTTCTTGTTTCAGCAAGATGTACAGTACAGACCAAAAGTTTGGACACACCTTCTCATTCAAAGAGTTTTCTGTATTTTCATGACTATGAAAATTGTAGATTCACACTGAAGGCATCAAAACTATGAATTAACACATGTGGAATTATATACTTAACAAAAAAGTGTGAAACAACTGAAAATATGTCTTATATTCTAGGTTCTTTAAAGTAGCCACCTTTTGCTTTGATTACTGCTTTGCACACTCTTGGCATTCTCTTGATGAGCTTCAAGAGGTAGTCACCTGAAATGGTTTTCACTTCACAGGTGTGCCCTGTCAGGTTTAATAAGTGGGATTTCTTGCCTTATAAATGGGGTTGGGACCATGAGTTGTGTTGGGCAGAAGTCAGGTGGATACACAGCTGATAGTCCTACTGAATAGACTGTTAGAATTTGTATTATGGCAAGAAAAAAGCAGCTAAGTAAAGAAAAACGAGTGGCCATCATTACTTTAAGAAATGAAGGTCAGTCAGTCTGAAAAATTGGGAAAACTTTGAAAGTGTCCCCAAGTGCAGTCGCAAAAACCATCAAGCGTTACAAAGAAGCTGGCTCACATGAGGACCACCCCAGGAAAGGAAGACCAAGAGTCACCTTTGCTGCGGAGGATACGTTCATTCGAGTCACCAGCCTCAGAAATCGCAGGTTAACAGCAGCTCAGATGGTGGCATGCACCTAAACATATGTAAATGTAAACTCTGTCAATGCCACACAGAGTTCTAGCAGCAGACACATCTCTACAACAACTGTTAAGAGGAGACTGTGTGCAGCAGGCCTTCATGGTAAAATAGCTGCTAGGAAACTACTGCTAAGGACAGGCAATAAGCAGAAGAAACTTGTTTGGGCTAAAGAACACAAGGAATGCACATTAGACCAGTGGAAATCTGTGCTTTGGTCTGATGAGTCCAAATTTAAGATCTTTGGTTCCAACCACCGTGTCTTTGTGTGACGCAGAAAAGGTGAACGGATGGACGCTACATGCCTGGTTCCCACCGTGAAGCATGGAGGAGGAGGTGTGATGGCGTGGGGGTGCTTTGCTGGTGACACTGTTGGGGTTTTATTCAAAATTGAAGGCATACTGAACCAGCATGGCTACCACAGCATCTTGCAGCAGCATGCTATTCCATACGGTTTGCGTTTAGTTGGACCATCATTTATTTATCAACATTTGCTATTTGACCAAGAAGGAGAGTGATGGGGTGCTACACTAGATGACCTGGCCTCCACAGTCACCAGACCTGAACCCAATCAAGATGGTTTGGGGTGAGCCGGACCGCAGAGTGAAGGCAAAAGGGCCAACAAGTGCTAAGAATTTCTGGGAACTCCTTCAAGACTGTTGGAATACCATTTCAGGTGACTACCTCTTGAAGCTCATCAAGAGAATGCCAAGAGTGTGCAAAGCAATAATCAAAGCAAAAGGTGGCTACGTTGAAGAACCTAGAATATAAGACATATTTTCAGTGTCACACTTTTTTGTTAAGTATATAATTCCACATGTGTTCATTCATAGTTTTGATGCCTTCAGTGTGAATCTACAATTTTCATAGTCATGAAAATACAGAAAACTCTTTGAATGAGAAGGTGTGTCCAAACTTTTGGTCTGTACTGTATGTGGTATTATTTGGAGAAAACACTGATCACTTTTCTGTACTCCATTAAGGCCAGACATAAAATACTTTATTTACAGTTTAAAATCTCTATTGGTAGCTGACCTTCTGGACAATAAAATGCTGAATGTCCAATTTAATAAAAGAATGTTTAAAATCGCTTTTTAGACTCATAGATATCTACTGTATAATTATCCTTCTTAAGACCTCAGAGACCCCTCAGAGGATTCATATAATAAGAAAACTGAGGTTTCCCTCACTTCTGTATATCCACAAAGATGCACAAAACCTTACAGAAAAGGCTACATTGTGGCTGAGAACAATTTTCACTTGTGGCTGCTGTAACCATAGTGTTGTCAGGAGACCATCTTGTAGTTACCAAGGCTGAAGAGTCAAAATGTTTAACAGGTGCAACTTCACTGGTAGCAGGCATATTAGATGGTGAGGAGTAGTAGAAGAGAAGTACAAGCCAGAGTCTGAGCCAGGACATTTAGTGGAAGCCAAATCAGTAGAGAAAGGGTTAATCTAAAAGGAAGCCAAAATCAGTGCACTAGGAAAGACAGTTAAAGTCAAATCTTTAGACAAGGTTTAATCCAGAGGACAGTACAAAGTAAGGTCCAAAACATGCACCACAGTTCTGAACATACAGAATTAACAGGAGCCAGGAACAACATCTCAGGCAAAGAAAAACAGCAAATGCCAGACTTCACCCCCACCAACTCTGTGATTGGACACCAAGCCAGAAACCTAATTGGTTCAAAGATGGGTTGACCAGCAGGGGCTTAGTTGGTTGGCATAGCAATCCTTGTAGAACTTCCTTGTACTGGATCATTGTTAGGTAACTTCCTGATACAGATTAGTGAAATTAGTGAAAAATTCATCATGATGTCGGCAATCATGATGTCACTAGAGATGAGCGAGTAGTGAAATATTCGAAAGTTCGAAATTCGATTCGAATAGACCGCGAAATTCGACTATTCGACCGGATATCGAATCCCATTAAAGTCTATGGGAAAAAAATGCTCGCCACTTGGAAATCTCAATTCGACCACTTGGAGGTCACCAAGTCCACCCTGGAACCTCAGAAAAGGATGCCAACACTGCTGGAATGCAACTGGGACAGCAGGGGAAGCATGTCTGGGTGCATATAACGCGCCCAAGTCGCACTATTACGCCACTATCACAGCCTCTCAACAATACACTCCAAACACAATCTAACCTCTCTGTAAAGTGAGACCATACAAGGAAACCTTCTTTCCTCTACATTGCCATGGACCCCAAGCCAAACTAGACAAAAAAGAAGATAAAATTCTGCACCCCTTAAAATCACGTTGCCTATGACAACCACAGATGGCATAGGCAAGGGGAAAGCAAATAGACCCACCCCTAATTGTCATTGTGTGTGTGTGTGAGATGTGGTCAGACATGTCTTCTTTAAAATGTAAAAACAACTCAACACATGCAGAAGCCTTAAAATGCCCAAATTGTTGGCGCTTGAGATGTCAGTGACCCGACCTGGCCCAGTGTCATGTCTAGCAGGTAAAGCAGTGGGGATGTTGAGGATGCGTAGGACCGCAAAAGGCAGGAAGAGGCCGTGGGCTGGCCAGAGGCTCATGGAAAATTTTGTGGAGGCCCAGAGGTGAGACGTCTTAAAAATTGTGTGGAGGCTAAAGAGGTGAGACGTGTTAAAAATTATGTGGAGGCCCAAGAGGTGACACCTCTTAAAAATTATGTGGAGGCCCGAGAGGTGAGACCTCGAAAACGTTTTGTGGAGGCCCAAGAGGTGACACCTCTTAAAAAATTATGTGGACGGCCCAGAGGTGACACCTCTTAAAAATTATGTGGAGGCCCAAGAGGTGAGCACGTGTTAAACCTTTTGTGGAGGCCCAAGAGGTGACACCTCTTAAAAATGTATGTGGAGGCCCAAGAGGTGACACCTCTTAAAATTATGTGGAGGCCCGAGAGGTGAGACCTCGAAAACGTTTTGTGGAGGCCCAAGGAGGTGACACCTCTTAAAAATTATGTGGAGGCCCAAGAGGTGACACCTCTTAAAAATTATGTGGAGGCCGCAAGAGGTGACACCTCTTAAAAATTATGTGGAGGCCCAAGAGGTGACACCTCTTAAAAATTATGTGGAGGCCCAAGAGGTGACACCTTTTAAAAGGCTGCAGTTATCCACAGATTTGCATGCAATGTAAAATGGTTACACTCATTTTATAAAGGGCAACTATCATGAAAAATCAGTTTAAATGTATTGAGGGCAGCACAGAGTATTTCTACAGAGGAAGGAGTATTCTTTTTATTTTTTTTCCTTTTTTTTATATGTATATGCTGTTGCCCTTCAGTATATGAGAGTTGATTTCATGATGCTACTGGCAGCCACTTAAAACGTTTTAAGTCTTGTTTTGTTTTTTTGAATACTGAGAATGCTATTTTGTACGCAGATTTTGTATGTAAAGACTGAACACATTAAAATGAGAATGTTACCAAAATTATAATTTATAATTTATTTACCTTTTGTGGAGGCCCAAGAGGTGAGACCTCTTAAAAATTATGTGGGTGGCCCAAGAGGTGAGACCTCTTAAAAATTATGTGGTGGCCCAAGAGGGGAGACCCCGTTAAAATTATGTGGAGGCCCAAGAGGTGAGCACCCTGTTAAACATTTTGTGGAGGCCCAAGAGGTGAGACGTGTTAAACATTTTGTGGAGGCCCAAGAGGTGAGACCTCTTAAAAATTATTGTGGAGGCCAAGAGGGGAGACGCCGTTAAAAATTATGTGGAGGCCAAGAGGTGAGACCTCTTAAACATTTAGCCGCAGGCCCAGAGGTGAGCCCATAAATATATAAATTGTTTCTTATTTACGGAGCAATTCTACGGCGGTTAAGGAGGAGGAGGAGGAGGAAATGGCACTTCATCACATATGGCACTTTACTTTTGGCTGCTTTCCAACGGTTGGAGAAGCAAAGTCCCGGGTCAATCCACTGCTGTTCATTTTGATTAGCGTCAGCCTGTCGGCACTGTCGGTTGACAGGCGGCTGCGCTTATCGGTGATCAATGCCCCCCGGCAGCGCTGAACACCCCTTTCTGATAGCACACTGGCGGCAGGGCAGGCAAGCACCTCCAGGCGTACAGGGACAGTTCCAGCCACGTGTCCAACTTGGAGAACCCCAGTAAAGTGTAGGACGCCGAGGGATCGGGGAGGCACAGGGTTACGGTCTGCCAGGTACTCGCAAACATCCGCGCGATACTTGTCCCTCCTGCCTGATAGCGGGCCCCGCAGTGATGGAAGTTGCACGAGGGGGTGGCCATGAACGTGTCCCACACCTTGGAGAGTGTTCCCCTGGTGGCTGTGGGCCTGATCGATGTTGAGGGACTCTGGGAGACCCTCTCCTCTCTGCCGCCAGCGATGCTGGGTGGGAAAATCTCCATCATGTTCTGCACGAGTTCCCTCTGGTATTCCAGCAATCGATTCGTCCTCTCCTCTACCGGAATAAAAGAGGAGACGTTATCTTATACCGGGGGTCCAGGATTGCGAAGACCCAGTACAGTTTGTTCTCCACTATCCGGACAACACGTGTGTCCCGGGAAAAGCAGCCCAGCATGAAGTCAGCCATGTGTGCCAGACTCTGAATATGGCATGACGTCACTGCCCCCACCAGAAGGATCACTTGCCATTTCCTCCTCTTCCTCTTCCGCCTCCTCTCCGCCCCATCCGCGCTGAACCAATGGGACGCGCACAGCCTGACTGCTACCCCTCTGCCGCCAGCATCCTCCTCCTCTTCCACAGCCACCTCCACGTCGTCCTCCTCCTCCTCATCCTCCTCCTCCTGCAACTGCCACCGTGAAGCAGACAAAAGTGTGGTCTGACTGTTGTAGCTCCGTTGCGTCTCCCCCTACCCCGTCTCCTCTCTGCGTGCAAATTGCCGTTCTCCTTATTGGCGATGAGCGGATTCTTTAAGGACGCATAGGAGCGGGAATGGTTACGCTCAGTATAGCCGTCCTCCGGGCTGCTGACCTTCGTTGGTCGACTCCCTCAAAGTACGCAGTACAATCGCATACGTTCTGCCATCCATAGCGCCACTCGTGTTGGCAAACTGAGCGGAAGCTGAGGTTGGAGGCACGCGTGGATTATTAATCTGGTACTTCCATTCAATCTGCTCTCGCTGCTCACACACCCTGCGGCCCAACATGGAATAGGTGGAATTCCAAGCGAGGCGGCAGGTCGCACAACAGCCCGACTGTTGAGGCAAATGGAGGCTGTTGCTGGACGTTTTTTTAAAGCTAGCAGCAGCTACCAGTTGACTTCCGAAAGTGTGCGCTACAAGCAGGCCGCACTTTCACCAGTAGCTCTGCCAGGTTGGGGTAAGTCTTTAGAAATTTTTGGACTACCAGATTAAAAACGTGGGCCAGGCATGGTACGTGATTGAGTTTCGGCAAGCTCCAGAGCCGCCACCAGGTTACGGCCGTTATCGCACACGACCATGCCTGGTCCTAGCTGCAGCGGCGACAGCCACATCTCCGTCTGCTGCAGTAATGGCGTCCCTCACCTCAGGTGAGCTGTGCTTCCTGTCGCCCAAGCTGATGAGCCTAAGCACGGCCTGCTGACGTCTCCCCGCGCAGTGCTGCGACGCTTCCAGCTAGCGGCTGAGGGGATGTTAAGGCACAGGAGGAGGAGGAGGAGGAGGGGGGTTTATCAGAACCCATGCTGGCAATCTTGGGCGGGGGTGGTAGGTAGGCCGTCTCTGTTTGCGACCCCGTCCCCGCTTCCACTACACATTCACCCAGTGTGCCGTCAAAGAGAATGTATCGTCCCTGGCCGCAAGCGCTTGTCCACGAGTCGGTGGTCAAGTGGACCTTTGCGCTGACTGCGTACCTCAGGGCCCGCCTGATGTTACGCGACACGTGCTGGTGCAGGGCGGGGACGGCACTCCGGGAAAAGTAGTGGCGGCTGGGGACGGAATAGCGAGGTGCGGCAGCCGCCATCAGGTCGCGGAAGGCCTGCGTCTCCACAAGCCTAAACGGCAACATCTCCAGGGCCAGCAGTTTGGAGATGTGGCAGTTTAAGGCTTGGGCTTGGGGGTGACTCGAGGCGTACTTCCGCCTGCGGTCGAACGCCTGCGAGATGGACAGTTGTTGGGACGAGGAGTGTGAAGGTGCAGGCGAAGAGGCGGGGGAAGGGGAGGCTGAAGGAGAAGGCCCCAAAGTAGCCGAGGCAGAGGCAGATGTGGAGGTGTCCTGGCTGGAGGTCTGGACCGCAGTGGCAGCACACAACAAAGGGGAAGAGGCAGTGGCAGCAAGACCGGGCGCAGTTTTGTATTGCGTTTGCTCTCTCCCACTCAGCCCAGTGCTTGACTTCCAAGTGACGCCGCATGCCTGAGGTGGTCAGATTGCTCTTCTCAGAGCCCCTACTCAGTTTTGAGTGGCAGAGTGTGCAAACCGCGCTCAGTTTGTCATCCGCACAAACATTAAAAAATCTCCACACCACAGAAGTACGAGGCCTCGATGGGGGAGCTTCGCGCGACTGCCCGCTGCCGGGAACAGCTTCGGCCCTGCTGGCTGTGGCCTCACTTCTCTGTCTGGACTGTCCTCTGCCTCTGGACATCCCTCTGCCTGTGGACATCCCTGCTGCTCTGCCTCTGGACATCCCTCTGCCTCTGGACATCCCTCTGCCTCTTGCTGCCTTTTTCGGTGCTGCGCAGACCACCACCTCTCCACTGCTTTCCCC